>AP025067.1:18663958-19093522 GCA_036186865.1 Eustoma russellianum
TACACATACACAAAATAACATGACAATGTATTCTTCACCTATAGCAAATACTCTCTTTGTCATAAAATATTATTACAGCTAACTTTTCAACATGATATATATTTAAACTATTTTGAAAAATCAACTGTGTCAGTATTTTTGAGACAAAAAGAATAATACTTATTCAAATAAAAATTAAAATGAAACTATTACCAAAAAACACCAATTATTTAGGCGAAATAACGGTTACTTTTATAACGGTTGCTTGTAGGGGTGAGGAAAAAAACTGGGAACCGTAAAAACGGACCAAAATCGGACCAAAAATATGGATTTTAAACCGAACTGGAACCGTTTAAGTTTCACGGTTCGGTTCCAGAACCGTTTTTCTGCTTCACGGTTCCAATTCGGTTCCTAACTTTTTCAAATCGTTAGAACCGGAACCGAACCGTATAAATAATAATATTTTACTTTTTTAATATAAATAACAAATAATAGTTTCTTTAAAAAAATAAACAGGAAAACTTGCGCCATTGACTCATTGCATTGCGTGAAATGAAAACTGACTCATATGGTTAAAAATTTTTATATTAGGAAGTTCTACATCTGTATTTTATTGTTGCATCTAAATTTCTCGAGTATCAAACATGTTAAGATTTTCTTCCTATTTCTTGTATGTCTTCATCCGAGATAATTTTAAGTTCAAGGATGCAAAATCCAACTAATTTTTTGATGATGGAATTGAATGGAAACCATGTATCTCTAACTTTTTGATGATGACATGGAACAATGTTTCACTTTGTTTCTTGATATCATTAGTATTACTTGACAAATTTACCAAAAAAAATAGTATGACTTGACAGGATATGAACTGGCATTTACCCATTTAAGCAACATTCATTTTTGCTTATTAGTTATTACTTCTGATGTGTTGTTTGCTGCATTCATTTTTTGTTTTGTTCTGTTGAGTGTTGCCAAATGACAATGGTGAGTTATTGCTGGAGTTGGTTTCCATTTTTTCAAAAAAAAATGCTTTCTTTCTTTCGCGGTTCCGCGGTTCTGAACCGGAATCGAACCGTTTTAAACGGTTCCACGGTTCTACGGTTCCGCAATTTCGCGGTTCCAGTTCGGTTCTAAAAATAACATGCTAAACGTTTCCCGGTTCTAACGGTTCTGGAACCGTCAGAACCGGAACCGGACCGTTGCTCACCCCTAGTTGCTTGTCTTCTTTTCTCTTTTCTACCTCTCTTTCTTTTTTTCTTAATGGAGTTACCCTTTAATTTACGTAATAGAATTATTTAAGGTTTTAGGAACTAAAGGAACTTCAAAATTTTAACCACTTTTTAACCACCTAAGATTCCCATAACTAAAGCTATCGTCGTACTCAACAAAAAAAAAAAAAAAAACAAAAGCTATCGTGCTTATTCAATATCTATAAGTAAGTCCAGATAAAATCTTCTCTTGATTAACTATTAATTCAAAAAAAATTGCTAAATTAAACTTCTATCTTAGTTTTCTTAACTGATCTTAATTGTTGCCTTCGATGTGCTTCCCATAAACTGAACTTTCCAGTTACCCATTTAAATCTACTAGTAAACAAAAGACTAATTTTTCCCTCCTAATTATTAGAAAACAGAAATTCCTGGTCATTTACATTATACATCCTCCTCGATTTGAGGTGTTTACCCCTCCTATTCTCTTGGGTTATTACAACTTTACTTAATATGAAATAGTATTTCCAATATTCGACATAAAATGTCATGTTACAAGCAAATGAAAGTTTTCTTTTCGGTCAATTGGCCATTCAATTTTGTTGGTAAATTCCGGTAACCATGTTTTTTGATTTATATAAATGTACCAGAAGCATCGACACGGCCGAGAATATCTACATGCTACATTATCAAAATTTAAGACATGGCATAGTAGTGACATAAAAAAATTTATACTTACGTTATACGATGTTGTCAAAATTTGATTTATGTGTATAAATAGTATATATTCGAGTCTCCATCCTGTTAATGATGAAATTGTACATTGATTTTTAGTCAGTATACAAAGTGGCTTAAAATATTATTTTAAGTTACTGGTTCGGTTTGCAGTATGTACCTTATGTAGGCTCTGGTTACAACTTGACAATCTAAGAAGTACCTAAATTTGCATCCTTCACGCAGCTCTATGGAACAGAAACAATGAAGGTCCGGGATGAGAGATTTCGTCTTTATTGTGATTTGGACTTAGAAACAAGAAATCCTGTCTGGGGAAACTGGAAAAAGGAAATGCAGCCAAAACCAAAAAAAAAAAAAAAACTTTATGAGCCTATAACTCCCAAGAGGCAGTTGGCCAGTGGACTTAACCCACTGCCAACCCCACCACCACCCAGGAGAAAAGGGGGAAAAAAGGACCTATGAAGAGTTAGTTATACAAGGGGGAAAATAGAGGAAAACCTTCACTTAGTGTGACTCTGAACGATTGGAATTTCATCGAATTTTTAGGGAAAAAATAAGCCATTTGTAAATTTACAAAGTAGTTTCATTTGCATCATGAGTCATATACAAGGAAAATAGTTATCATCCACTAAGAAAAATCAAAGAAACTCTGCCAAGGGTACAACGACAGTTATGTTAGAATGGAAGGAAATCAAAAATACCATAAATGTAAAGATACAGCAATTAGTGTAGATAACAGTCCCGTAATTACAGCAATTAGCATAATGGTAGATTAATCATGATTGATTCTTTTCCTTGTAAAGCACAGTTTTGTAGCTACAAATACTTGTACAACTCTGAAAATTAAAAGGTGTGAAAAATATGAATGAAACTTCTCTGTTCTTCGCTTTGCCTTGAATTTGCCCTTTTAACATGGTATCAGAGCGGGATTAAATCCTCTCTGTTGATAATATTGTATGGTTGGCTCAGAATAAGTTCATCATTGCCAGTATTATACCTTATCCCAGCCTCGTATCTGTTCTTACCCTTACTCTGACAACATCACATTGTCAAGTATCTGCACCTGCCCTTATCAGGATCAACTGGTTGCCCAGATTGATCAAACTGCCCATATTCTTATTCACTGTTTCCTGCGAAAACAATACCCATAAACCCATCAGAAAATCAAACTGAAAAACCAGAAACATCAAACACATTGCCCAAACTCCCTGAAAACTCTGACAAAACGGCTGAGTTTGCAAAATTCCTGCAAAGTCAGATGATCCCAGCACCACCAAAAAACGTTATCCCACCTCCTGCAGTATCTGACAACCTGGTTCTCAAAGTAAAACTCAATTCTGAGAATTATCCACTATGGTGCAATCTAATGCGACGGGCTCTTCTGGGCAGGGGGAGGAGCACCCACATCACAGGGGTTCCTCCACCCTCCTACCAACAGATGCAACGTACACCAAGTGGGAACAAGATGATCAGCTTGTTTTCACTTGGTTAATCGACAATATGGATGAAGGTCTAGTCAACAATGCCTCTAGCTATCCAACCGCTAAGGCTTTGTGGGACGGATTGGCCATCACTTACGGATCCGGCGTAGATCCGCTTCAGACCTTTGACCTGCACAAATAGGCCTACACTTTGCAGCAAGGAACCAACTCACTTGACGCTTGTTGGAACCAACTACAGAGTCTATGGAGGGCAATTGACAACAAAAGCCCTAATCCCATGGAATGCCCTAGAGACATTCAGAGATTTAACCAATATGTCCAAGAACAACGCCTATATCAACTGTTGATGGCTTTCGATGACAGATTCACAGCCACAAAAAAGGAAATCCTAAAACGAGATCCACGGCCAACGGCCGAAGCTGCCTATGGGGAGCTCCGGCGTTCTGCGACTGAGAACAAACTACTGAAACTGACTCCCTCAGAAACATCACTGGGAGTCAGTATTGGACAAGGACTAACGGGGAAAGGAAACAGCGGACAACACAAAGCCACCACAGAAACCTCAAGAAGGGGAGGGACGAATAACCCCCGCTCAGGACCACCATCACGGCGGGGGGAAGATAAGACCAATCTAGAGTGCACACACTGCAAGAAAAAGGGTCACCACCGTGACAAATGTTTCAAGCTCCATGGCTATCCGGAGTGGTGAGATGATTTTAAGAAGAAGAACCAAGCCACAGCAGCCCAGGTCACCGGAGATGGTGAAACTCACATGCTAGGCACTGATTCTACAAAGGAACAAAGAATCCAGAACCATCAGGTCTGGAACAAAACCATCAAAGAAGAAGGTGGGAAATGCGTCGCAGCCTCAGCAGGTAACGGGGTTAGGGTAAAAAACCCTAACCCCTTTCCCTTTTATACCCCATCCCCTGTTAAAATTATGTCCCCAGCCCCTACTGTTTATGTAAAGACCGGTTTGAGACCTGGGATAACCACTTATTTGCACCCCGGCCCCCCAATTTCCAAAACCTTCCCCGCAGTCCCTCTAATTTCAGATTCATTCAAATGCGCCCCCAAAATTTGCCCTAACACTGATTTAGCCCCTGCACTTCGTCCACCTAACAAATGCACCCCTATCACTACCCATATTACCACTACCGCCCATCATGCCTCTACCTCGACCACCCCATCTACTGGTCCCTGGATTTTTGACTGCGGTGCTACCGACACTATGCCATACGATCCCAATGACTTCATTACTCACACCACTCCACCCAAGAAAAGTGTTGAAACGGCCGATGGCACATGCATTCCTGTTCGTAGTGGTGGCACAGTCACCATTACTCCACATATTACTCTCAAAAATTGTCTCTACGTTCCTGCACTGTCCACTAAATTACTTTCAGTTAGTCAACTCACAAAGGAATTAGATTGCGTGGTTATGATGTATCCATCCTTTTGCATCTTGCAGGACATTCGTACCAGGGAGATCATTGGGCGTGGTACTGAGCGACGTGGGTTATACTTTGTTGATGCGGTGGCGCAACAGGGACAGTCTAATCTTGCCACCGGGACAGGTACTCGACAGTTATGGCTATGGCATCGTCGTTTAGGGCACCCTTCATTCGCATTTTTGAAACAGTTATTTCCAACTTTATTTACTTCCCAGATCCCACCCCTGCAGTGTGATACTTGCCTCCGAGCAAAACAAATTCGGGCATCGTACCCTTCCAATAATACTCGTGTCAATAAAATGTTTTCTCTTATTCATTCTGATGTATGGGGCCCTTCTCCTTATAATACCCCCCTTGGTTTTCGCTACTATGTACTGTTTGTGGATGATTGTTCCAGAATGACCTGGCTATACATTATTAAACATAAATCTGAGGTCTCACAAAAATTTCGTGATTTTTACAATATGGTCAAAACACAGCTCCATACATCCATCCAAATTCTTCGATCCGACAATGGGGGTGAATATTTCACTACGGATCTCAAACAATTTCTTACTGACCACGGTATCTTACATCAAACTTCATGCCCTCATACTCCGAAACAAAATGGAGTTGCCGAAAGAAAAAAAGGGTCCTCTTAGAAATAGCTCGCGCCATGATGTTCGAATCCTATGTCCCGATGAGTTTCTGGCCGGAGGCAGTGTCCACCGTAGCTTACCTCACAAATCGCCTTCCCACCAAAATACTTCACCTTCAAACTCCCTTAAATGTCTTATCCACCCAACACAATATTCCCTCCATTTGTACCCTTCCTCCAAAAGTGTTTGGATGCACCGTTTTTGTTCATAACCCTAAAACCGACCGAACCAAACTTGATCCCTGTGCCGACAAATGCATCTTTGTCGGTTATGCAACCACTCAAAAAGGTTACCGCTACTACAACCCCCGAACCCATCGAGTCCATATCACCCTAAATTGTACCTTTGTTGAAACCGAATTCTATTACACCACCCAATCTCGGGTTCAGGGGGGAGACCAATGCGACTGAGGGAACCCTAGATTGGTTGTCTTACCATGACTGTTTGGCGCCAGTTCCAACACGGCAAGTAGATGGCACCGACTGTGCTATAGCTCCTGACTTGGTATCATCTACCGAACCAGCACCACCTCGTGATGATCTAACTGACACGAATGTTGTGCCAGAGGTAAGAAATGGTAATCATAACAAGCAATCTACCTTGATTACTGACGATACTTCTGCTGTTGACAATACTTCTGCTATAACCCCTTGTGACCCAAATACTTCAGAACTCCCCATGTGCTCTACTGGTATTTTACAGGAACAGCAGGAACCACGGGTCTTACCCCCTCGGTCGAACCGTGGAGTACCACCCAATAGATACTCTCCTGACAAGGTGTCCAGAACTTCTCGGTATCCCCTGAATAGCTCCAGAAGTGGGATCAGTAACGTTGCCAAAGGGTTCTTTAGTATGATATGTTCCGAGGACATCCCAAAAACCACTGAAGAAGCCCTCACACAACCAAAGTGGAAAGATGCTATGATAAACGAGATGACTGCCCTCCAGAAAAATGACACTTGGGAAAAATGTACCTTGCCTCATGGAAAGAGACCGGTAGGATGTAAGTGGGTGTTCACCATCAAGTACTCAGCAGACGGGAATGTGGAACGATATAAGGCCAGACTAGTGGCGAAAGGATATACCCAAACATATGGCATTGACTACTCTGAAACATTTTCCCCTATGGCACGAATTGATACTGTTCGGGTTCTGTTCTCAGTTGCAGCCACCAGACACTGGCCCCTACATCAGTTTGATGTGAAGAATGCCTTTCTTCATGGTGACCTAAGAGAAGAAGTCTACATGGATCCCCCTCCAGGTTTCTCTTCAGGATTCAAGCCTCACGAAGTATGCCGTCTCAAGAAGTCCTTGTACGGACTCAAACAGTCACCCCGTGCATGGTTTGGTAGGTTCACTGAGGTAATGAAGCAGGCGGATATATACAAAGCAACGCGGACCACACCTTATTCATAAAACGTCGAGGTAACTTGGTAACTTGTTTAATCATACATGTCGACGACATGATCATTACAGGGGATGATAAAGAAGAAATGACACGACTTCGGCAACACCTGTTTACCAAATTTGAAATGAAAGATCTAGGGGGCCTCAAGTACTTCCTTGGAATTGAAGTCCTCAGGTCAAAATCTGGAATATACGTCTCACAACGGAAATATGTCCTTGACCTTCTTACAGAAGTGGGAATGCTTGACTGTAAACCATGCGACACGCCTATGATCATAAACAACAAATTACAGGTAATTGATAATGCATCTCTTCCAGACAAAGGTCAGTATCAGCGACTAGTTGGTAAGTTAATTTACTTGTCTCATACTCGCCCTGACATTGCATTTGCTGTAAGCCAGGTAAGTCAATTTATGCATAATCCTCAAGTACATCATATGGATGCTGTTATACGTATTTTGCGATATCTAAAACATACTCCTGGTAGAGGAATTTTGTTTCAGGACAATGGACATCTCGACATACAAACGTACACCGATGCAGATTGGGCAGGGAATCCCGTGGACAGAAAGTCAACCTCTGGTTATTTCACTTTGGTAGGAGGAAATCTAGTCACCTGGCGAAGTAAAAAGCAAAAGGTAGTTGCGCTCTCAAGTGCAGAAGCTGAGTTCAGAGGAATTGTAAAAGGCATTGCAGAAATTCTATGGCTACACAAGTTGTTCACAGACTTGGGCCTTCCTATCAATCGTCCCACACCGTTGTTTTGTGATAATAAGGCGTCTATCAGTATATCAGAAAATCCGGTACAACACGACCGTACTAAACATGTAGAGATCGACCGACATTTCATTAAGGAGAAACTGGATGCAGGCATTGTCACACTACCGTTTGTGCGATCTGAAGACCAACTGGCAGATATACTAACCAAGGCAGTAAATGGCAGGATCTTCTCCGATGTTCTTTGCAAGTTAAACATTGTCGACCCCACTGTTCAACTTGAGGGGGAGTGTTAGAATGGAAGGAAATCAAAAATACCATAAATGTAAAGATACAGCAATTAGTGTAGATAACAGTCCCGTAATTACAGCAATTAGCATAATGGTAGATTAATCATGATTGATTCTTTTCCTTGTAAAGCACAGTTTTGTAGCTACAAATACTTGTACAACTCTGAAAATTAAAAGGTGTGAAAAATATGAATGAAACTTCTCTGTTCTTCGCTTTGTCTTGAATTTGCCCTTTTAACAAGTTACCCCTCATTATACACAATTCAAATGCCAAATAGTAACACTAAATAGAATTCATACATTAACAAGAAGATTAGCCAAGTCAATACTAGCATCTATCTACCATGATGACTTTTGACAACCCATATACAGAGAGAGAAAGAGAGATTATGCACATATTTTAAATTACGTGCATACAATTTCTGAAATGCTTTTTTTGGTTGTCCTATACATTAATCATTTAATGATATACTTACTTAAGTGGGTTCTTATGAAATACATCATATGATTCATAGAACATATGAAATAATTGTCTTAACATTTCTAGTCAGTTGGTAGCCTTATATTATTAGTAAAAATGATCCTGAAAAAAAATTAGTAAATTTAATGTTAATACTTTTGTTCCTTTTTGGATTTTTGGATTGTAATTATAAATCAATCATCTTTGCGGCACACCAGGTTCGGGGGTGGTTTGGAAGAGAAATGGAGTTAATGAAACTCGCTTCTTCCGGAGAATTCAACTCTTCTTTAACCTATTGAGTTAGATGAACAACTCCTCCGTTCCTTCCGGAAAAAAGATGAACTTGCTACTAAAAGAATTGGGATTTGATTAGTTCACAAGATTGAATGGCCAATTCTCTTTCCTCGATTCGGAGGGAAGTTTTTAGTTTCGAGAGTGGTACATTCATTGAAGGCTAATATCTCACCGAAAGATGGGAGAGGTGCCGAGATCCTAGACTGCAGGATTTTCCTATCATGATCGACTAACAGCCTGGAGATATTGATTCAAATCCAAAGGTGTACGACTTAAAGGTGAATTTAATGAAAAGTGTTTTGGAAAAGGGTGTAAGGTGAAGTTAATGAAAAGCGTTTTGGAAAAGGGAGAAGGTGGCTTATCAAAGTTGGCTCCTTTTCTTATTCTTAGTACACTAGGTTCTTGATTCACTGAATTTGACCAAGATTCTTCTTATTTCACCACTACTATTTAGACCTGAAAGGCTTCTACATGAAGCATGATCGGGTCGTTTCCACTAATTAGCAATAAAAATGGAGAACAATTTCAGCCGGGTGAGCAAGGAAAGAAAAGAAAAATATATGCTATTTGTTCTGGTATATGAAACAAGAGACTGTCAGAATGAAGCCACAGATGGTGAAGGGGAAGTGGGATTTTGCTCACCTTGACATCTTCCGGCAATGTGAAATATGAAAGAGTGTCGTTTACTATAAAGAGTACAATTATTCGTACTCGAACCAACCATGGATGTGAGCACAGGAAGTTCACACGCTTAAACCAATTTGGAAACGTTCCAGAGAGACCTTTTTCCTTTATTATGGTTAACAACATGCTACTGAAAACAAGGAGAAACAGGCATAAGTTCTTACTGAAACAAGCATGGGCAAAGTTGAAAAATAATAATAACAATGCGCATGTACACAATTAATAGGCCCATGCAATAGAGCCACCTGCTAAAAGAAGTTCAAGAAACATGGAGCTCAACTTTACCCTCGCAGGACTGCTTCCATCCCCCCCCCCCCCCCCCGGTCAGGATTACTAAAAGAACACTATAATTAGCATCATCAACGCGATAAAATCAGAAGTAACCCCAGAACAGAAGCATGTTATCCTTCATAAATGATTTTAATTCAGAGTTTATCTTACAAAAAAGTCCTAGAAAATTCTAAATACAAGCCTATGAATTTTTCAGAAGCTAAGAGTCCAAAAACATAATTAAAGGGTGCAATCCAAATGGAAAAACTTGGCGCAACGACTTCTATAGCTATGGACTAGATACTCCTGTTGGAAAATTTGGCTCGATATGGTACCAAACATGAACAAGAGATATTCAAATGAAATCTCTTTATGACATGAATTTGACGTTCAATAATATGACTAAGAACATCATACAACGGGGGTCTGGTATTTGAAGAATATGAATGAATTTAGTGACAATAAACATATGCAACCAGCAGCTATGTGATAGTCGACAATGCTGGAATAAAGAAATCAACAATATTATGACGCTTGACAGAAGGACAAATAGAAGAATAAAGCCGAGACGAGACTCGAGATGTCTCTGAACTTAAAGCAATTTTGCCTTCACCATTGAGCAAGGTGAACTTCAGACAAATGCTTCCCAGCATATAACGGCTTACTTTCTTTTGGTTGCTCTCCAAGAGAAAGTTTGAACTTGCCCTTAGAAGTGATTGTTGTTAGAGGAAAGAAGAGAAGAAGGGGAGAGGATAAATTTCCTGCAGAAATTCTCTAAGGTTTCATCACCTTCAAGTGGTTTTTTTCATATCTTTCTTTAACATGTCAAGGCCTTCTTTATATAGGCTTCAAGTGGTTAATCAACACCTTAAAGACACATTTCTGCAGAGAATTTAACCTCCAAGTTGGTTGGTAATCGTTGGTTATCATTCTAATTGAAAGGAGATGTCATTTGGAGGAGAAGATGCATCTTTTGTGAACAGTCGGGTCACATTAGGCGCCTAATGTCACTTCGAACGACTGTACAAAATGACATCGAACGACTGTACAAAATGACATAGGAGCTTCATGTGACATCGAACGACCCATTAGGCGCCTAATGTCACTTCGAACGACTGTACAAAATGACATTAGGCGCTTCATGTGACATTGAACGACTGTACAAAATCACATTAGGCGCTTCATGTGACATTGAACGCCTACAAGGCGTTCGAAGTGTTCTGGAAGTGTCTCCGAACACTTCGAACGCCACATGAGGCGCTTCAAGTGTTCTGGAAGTGTTCCAGAACACTTCGAACGCCTACATTAGGCGCTTAAAGTGTTTGGAACACCCCCATTTCCTTCCATTGTTCGTAAAACACTCCAAACTTCATCCAATCTCCTATCAAAAGGTTACATAACATTATACAAGGTTGGATCACAAGATTTAAAGTACTTTTAAGTACTTTTTCCAACAATCCCCCACATGATCCAATCTTGTATAGTCACATATCCAAACGATAACAAACTAACTTCTCTAACAACAATGCGAAGATAATGACACATAACGGATACGATGACTTGTGGTCTTGAATCGCCGGTAGTACAAGTGGAGTTATATAAACGAGAATAGGATGAACTTCGTCTTGAATCATATTCTACTATTGTTTATATGAACAGCCACGAGACATGTCATTATCTCCTCACTTCACCAAGTTCGCGGTGTGGTGCGAAATCGGCCATGCACCTATGCCAGGGTTCATAAGCACTCTAGAGAGTTTTCCAGGCTCTCACAGGAAGCGGCACCACCTCCATACTTATATAGGTGAAATTCATCAAGTGTGTACTGCTCACACTACCATTCAACATGGCTATGAATTTTCATTAAGAGATTCTCGAAATCTCACCCTCAATTCTTGCAGCAAGTACTATCTTCAACAACACCATAGGGAGAGACAACGTTGATAGTACTGAATAGAACTCTTTTGTGACTTGTTTTTACCACATTGAACTCCGTTCGTAGGATCTCTACTAATAGCGAGTTGGGTTCCCGCCACATAGAGCTCACAACAACTGGAAAGTCTCATCCCCCTCGATGTTACTGTGGGTCTCTCTCATAGACCTTGCATTGGCTATGTTTTACCCAAGGAAGCTCATGATAGTGCACAATCTCATGAGAAATCCTTTCAGTGATTTTCTTTAACAAATCACTCAACATAATAAGATGATTTTTCAACAAGCAAATCACCAAACTTAAGATGATTTTCAACAAGTAAATCATTTAACTTAAGATAATTTTTCGGTCAAATAAATCATCAAACTTAGACGATTCACCACCAAGCAAATTATCAAACTTAGGATGATTTTTGTCAAGCAAATCATCAAACTTATGATGAATTTTATCAAGCAGATCATCAAACTTGGGATGATTTTTATCAAGCAAATCATCAAACTTAGGATGATTTTTATCAAGCAAATCATCAAACTTGTTTTTACAAAGTGTCTCTTACAAGCATGTTCAATAGTATCATGAACAACTTTATCCAAGAGTCATTTTTATCAACAACAAATAGCCAAGCTCGATGAACTCATCAAAACATCATATCAGTTAACTACATTCATATGCTTGCAACTATGCTTCAATCATCACAATTCATTATCATCATCAACTTGCAATATAAGCATCAAGCAAGTTTAACAAGTTTACAAACACGTGACCTATTTTTGATTACCAAGCCTCATAAGTATTATCATGGTGCGTCATAAACAGCAAGCAAGCCTATCATCCTTATAGACTTGGAGCATTAATCATCAAACAACTAGAACATCACAATGACCATTACTTTGGCGTTTAAACAACACAAAAGTTATTTACATGCTCAACATTCACATGTTATAATAACTTTGTTCTTAAATGAAAGCACTAAAGGGCTAAACCCCCACATTTCAAAACCCCCACAATTCACCTCAATCTATGTTAATCACATACCACACTTTTATTCCTCGTCAACAATTACTACAACATTCATCTTTAACTGATCACAAATTATCAGACAACTAGCTATGATATAGATTAATTCAAAAGGCTTCCAACAATGACCATAGACTAGACGCTCTATGTCACTTTGGAGTAAACTCCAACAATCTTCTTATGAACCAAGATTCATAAGAGACTAGCACTTTTGATCTTTCAATTATACCATAGTTTCAGCAGTGTGGTTTTTCAAAAGCTAACAACTAAAACTAGAAATCCAACATTCATGATTTCTAGGTTTTTGTTTTCACATAGCACACTAGCTAGTTTTACCACAGAGAGCAAATGGCTAAGACTAGAAAATTTTATTTTCGCAAGTCTATCTTCATCACAAACAACTAGTCTCAGTCAACCCATTTTCAACAAGAAACTTTATTCATAAAGAATGAAAGCAATCTATCTAATCTTTCCTTCTTAGATTTCTTATTATTTACTATAGAATGCTTTTATTATACAGCAGCAGCATGCTTTGCATTTCAAATTCTAGGCATATTTCTCGTTTTATGAAACTCTAAGTTGAAATGCAAAATAAATTACACACGTTAATACAAATATTTAACATCATATTTAAATGGGATTAAATACATGCGCCTATTTCTTCACAATCATACAAAACATATTTCTTATGTCTTAGTATTTTCCTTCATTTTCTCAACAGATTAGCAAGACTCATGTTCTTGTCTCTTACCATGCATAATACATGAAACGGTTTCACATAAACTAGATGCAAATCTATTAAGACTCATAAATCATATATACAGCACAAAACAAACATTAAAACTCTGGTTTGATAGTAACTCAAAAATCATTCTTACATGTGTAAGAATATCACACATTTTGCCAACTCCAGTTTTTATAGACAAAGTTAACTTTAAGTGCACTTTCTACTATCCAAAGTATTGGATTTATAGTGCATCATTAAAGAAACTAAGCTACCTCTCTACTGGTTGCAATAAACTTGATAGACATAATCTATCATTCTTCCCGAGGAACTATCAACAATATTACCTCATAGAAGATCGTTGTGATCTCCTTATCATCCATCATGTTGATACTCCAAGAAACTTCTCCTCTTAATCTGCCACCAACAATCATGTTGGTAATTCTCTTGTTTCTTTGTATCCTTGAACTTTCGTTGGTTGACACCAAATAAACTCTATTGTTGTAATTCTTGTTTCCATGTGTATGCCGCTATCTCCACCTTGTTACCCTTCATTTTCCATCATAGTGTAGGAGTTGCCTATCCATGTCCTTCTATGGAATTTCTACAGTTGACGTCGAGCATGAAGCCAAGTGAACGCCACATACACCCACAGGCCGACGGAAATTGAAATAACATTACATTCATCCCATTATGGAAATAATGATTTTCTAATATATTTTCATCCATGATTCAACCCCCACACTTTGAGAAATCCAAGAACTATTTGGGAACCATATCAACTGAAAATTGCTTTAAGACTGTTGGAAAATTTGGCTCGATATGGTACCAAACATGAACAAGAGATATTCAAATGAAATCTCTTTATGACATGAATTTGACGTTCAATAATATGACTAAGAACATCATACAACGGGGGTCTGGTATTTGAAGAATATGAATGAATTTAGTGACAATAAACATATGCAACCAGCAGCTATGTGATAGTCGACAATGCTGGAATAAAGAAATCAACAATATTATGACGCTTGACAGAAGGACAAATAGAAGAATAAAGCCGAGACGAGACTCGAGATGTCTCTGAACTTAAAGCAATTTTGCCTTCACCATTGAGCAAGGTGAACTTCAGACAAATGCTTCCCAGCATATAACGGCTTACTTTCTTTTGGTTGCTCTCCAAGAGAAAGTTTGAACTTGCCCTTAGAAGTGATTGTTGTTAGAGGAAAGAAGAGAAGAAGGGGAGAGGATAAATTTCCTGCAGAAATTCTCTAAGGTTTCATCACCTTCAAGTGGTTTTTTTCATATCTTTCTTTAACATGTCAAAGCCTTCTTTATATAGGCTTCAAGTGGTTAATCAACACCTTAAAGACACATTTCTGCAGAGAATTTAACCTCCAAGTTGGTTGGTAATCGTTGGTTATCATTCTAATTGAAAGGAGATGTCATTTGGAGGAGAAGATGCATCTTTTGTGAACAGTCGGGTCACATTAGGCGCCTAATGTCACTTCGAACGACTGTACAAAATGACATCGAACGACTGTACAAAATGACATAGGAGCTTCATGTGACATCGAACGACCCATTAGGCGCCTAATGTCACTTCGAACGACTGTACAAAATGACATTAGGCGCTTCATGTGACATTGAACGACTGTACAAAATCACATTAGGCGCTTCATGTGACATTGAACGCCTACAAGGCGTTCGAAGTGTTCTGGAAGTGTCTCCGAACACTTCGAACGCCACATGAGGCGCTTCAAGTGTTCTGGAAGTGTTCCAGAACACTTCGAACGCCTACATTAGGCGCTTAAAGTGTTTGGAACACCCCCATTTCCTTCCATTGTTCGTAAAACACTCCAAACTTCATCCAATCTCCTATCAAAAGGTTACATAACATTATACAAGGTTGGATAACAAGATTTAAAGTACTTTTAAGTACTTTTTCCAACAACTCCTACTTCTGTGGCCTAATGATTCTAGCAATTGTCCAATGTACAATATCCAACCATGGTGAGAAGTACAATTTTCAACCTACCACAGTCTGCAGCTAGTTAGCTGTGCAAGCGTGCAGATACAAAAGCTGATCCTTGATCATATCTCGCGTTGAAAAATTTTTTCTGTTCATCTCTCGTGCATCTAGTAGAAGTCCGACGCAGTTACCCCTCAAACACCCTAGTGAGACAATGATTAGACTGATGGGTTATCCAACAATACCTGAAATGCTCTGAAGGTGCCCCGAGTGCGGTCTTCCAGTTCGAGAGGTGAAGAATGAAAGAATCAGAATTGACAATGGGTTAGCGGCACAATTTGCACATTAGTTATGTTGGAGAAAAATTTGTAAATGGGTTTGTCCAAAGTTGGTTAGTAACATACTTTGAGCTTAATTAAGATTAGTTTCGTTAATCAAAAATGAAAACTAATGAATCCTAAATTATCTACGTAATGAGTAGATGAGTTTAGGCTTTTGAATCACTCAATTTCGATATCGGATGAATGAAAAATTAATGCTCAAAGTAAGAATAAAAATTGGTTGCAAATTGAAAAAAATTGGTGATGTAGCTTCATTAGAAGAAGACACATCACCTTTGTGCAAATATATCACATTGGCAAATTGAAGGGAAAATGCCACCAAATATAGTGCTAGGAGAGGCACTTTAGATGTGTCCTAAGGGCATGAGAAGTTTTTGACCGGAGGGAGGACCTAGAAAGTGTCACGCGCGCCGCTGCCGCCCGCCCGCCCGGCTCGGCTCGTGGCACGTGGCACGTGGCACGCCCGCCCGGTTCTTACCTTTTTGGATAAATTCTCTTTTAAATTTTTCCAGAAAATAATTTACTTGATCCTACAGTTATGATTTAATCCTACGATCTAACGACTTAGATTAAGCTGACGGTTGGTTTCAGCTGACTGATTCCAGTCGTGGGTTAATGGCCGATCTGAGGCAGTCGTGGGGTACGTGGTGAACATGGGGGTTACTGGCCGATCAGTGCGGTCGTGGGTTGCCGTAACCTCCAAGATTTCCCTCTTAAATAGAGGCAGTGCACTGCTTCCGAAGACACGGAAATTTTCCTTCTCTTCTCCTACTGCATAATCCATTGTTGCATACTGCATACACTGCTGCTGCATTTCATCCATTTGAGGAAGTCAGAACATTTGTCAGGTTCGTGGAGTTCTTACGTAGTAGTGTCACTCGTATGAACTGTTAGCCGTTGTATCCTGGGAGACGTTTGCAAATTTTCGGTTGGGCACAGTATACCGAAGCAATTCGTCTTAAGGACAGAGTCCTGGACTCGCCTCGGTCCCTATGATTGAGCTCATCCCTGTGTTGAGCTCATCTCTGTGTTGAGCTCATCCCTGTGTTGAGCTCATCCCTGTGTTGAGCTCATCTCTGTGTTGAGCTCAACGGTTCGGCTCATCACTGTGATGATCTCGGCCTCTCGGTTCGGCTCATCACTGTGATGACCTCGGCATCTCGGTTCGGCTCATCAATATGATGACCTCGGCCTCTCTGTTCGGCGCTCTGTTCGGCTCATCACTGTGATGACCTCGGCATCTCTGTTCGGCCCTCTGTTCGGCTCATCACTGTGATGACCTCAGCCTTTCAGTTCGGCTCATCACTGTGATGACCTCGGCCTCTCTGTTCGGCCTTCTGTTCGGTTCATCACTATGATGACCTCGGCCTTTCAGTTCGGCTCATCACTGTGATGATCTCGGCCTCTCTGTTCGGCCCTCTGTTCGGTTCATCACTGGGATGACCTCGACCATCCATCTCGGCTCATCACTGTGATGGCACTTCGGCTCATCACTGGGATGACCTCGGCCATCCATCTCGGCTCATCACTGGGATGACCTCGGCCATCCATCTCGGCTCATCACTGTGATGGCACTTCGGCTCATCACTGGGATGACCTCGGCCATCCATTTCGGCTCATCACGGGGATGACCTCGGCCATCCATCTTGGCTCATCACTGTGATGGCGCTTCGGCTCATCACTGGGATGACCTCGGCTTTTCATCTCGGCTCATCACTGTGATGGCACTTTGGCTCAGCACTGTGATGACCTCGCCCTTCATCTCGGCTCATCCCTGTGCTTTACAGAATGTCAGTTTCGTTCTCTAATAAATCTGAATTTTTGTACATGAGACAACAAACTTAAGACGAATTTTGTATGCTGTTCTTATCTCAGTTTTGTACCGATTTATTTACAGTATTCTATTGGTATACTGACTTCTTGTTTCACATTTGTCAGAAATTGAAACATGATGGAGAACGAAAGCTCTAACTCACACATCGGCGCTGAGGAAAGGAACACTGCTATTCCAATCGCACCTACTGTTGCTGCACCCATTCCTGCACCTGTTCCTGCTGCTGGACAGGTTGAGAAGCCTGAGAAGTTTGGAGGCAGTTTCTTCAAACGCTGGCAGCAAAAGATGCTGTTTTTCTTGACAACATTGGGCTTGGCAAAGATGCTGAAAGAGGATCCTCTGGAGGTGGTTCCGGTTGAAGATCCGAATCTAAACATGCAGAACCATTTGATGGCTGAAGCATGGGATTTTAACAATTATGTATGCTTGAGTCATATTTTGAGTTGTTTAGATAATTCATTGTATGGACCGTACTGTACTTATAAAACTGCAAAGTCATTGTGGATGGCCTTAGATAAGAAGTACCGCAAGGAGGATGCCGGTACAAAGAAGTTTGTCGTTGGCAAATTTCTTGATTTTAAAATGTCAGATTCCAAGACTGTTGTTTCTCAGATTGAGGAATTACAGATGCTGGTGGCCGAAATGGAAGAAGAGGGCATGTCGCTCAGTGAATCTTTCATAGTGGCGGCTGTGATTGAGAAGCTACCTCTTTCGTGGAGGGAATTTAGAAGCTATCTCAAACACAAGCGAAAGGAAATGACATTGGAGGATTTGATTGTTCGACTCCGTATAGAGGAGGATAATCGTAGATCCGAAAAAAGGCTAAGTTCGAGTTCTGGTCATGCTAAATCTCATGTCGCAGAGGCGACAAAAAAGAAAAAGAGAAATCATGTCGGAGTGAACCCTAAAGGCAAGAAAGTTGCCAAAAAGTTTACTGGAAAATGTTATAACTGTGGAATTCAGGGGCACCGCAGTGTTGACTGCCGTAAGCCCAAGAAGAAATAGGAAAAATCAAAAGCCAACCTTGTCAGTCAGATGGATGATCTGGATTTGTGCGCTGTTGTTTCTGAGTGCAACGCAGTAGGAAATCCTCGTGAATGGTGGGTGGACACTGGAGCCACTCGACACGTCTGTGCCAACAGGGCGATGTTCAGAGATTATTCTCTGGCGAAGAATAATGAAAAGCTGTACATGGGGAACTCTAATAGCTCGAAAATTGAAGGTTCGGGCAATGTGATTCTGAAGATGACTTCAGGAAAGGAATTGACTCTGCGAGATGTATTGCACGTTTCTGACATCCGCAAGAACTTAGTTTCTGGAGCTTTATTAGTCAGTCATGGTTTTATACTAGTATTTGATTGTAATAAATTTATTCTGAGTAAGAATGGGGTATTTCTGGGGAAGGGGTACTTGACCGACAACATGTTCAAACTTAGTGTGATGGTTGTTGTACCCAAGACAACTTTGCCTAAAGAGGACAATAAGAATGCTTCTACTTCTGCTTATATGCTTGAGTCTTCTTGTTTATGGCATTTTCGTTTGGGACATGTTAATTATAAGTCAATACAAAGGATGATTAATCTTGACTTATTACCCAAACTGAACATTAATAAAGAAAAATGCCAAGTATGTGTTGAAGCAAAAATGACAAAGACGCCATTTCCTTCAGTAGAAAGAAACACTGAACCTTTGGATTTAATTCATACCGATGTGTGTGATTTAAAATTTGTGCAAACAAGAGGTGGTAAAAAATATTTTGTAACTTTTATCGATGATTGCACACGATACTGTTATGTCTATTTGCTAAGTAGCAAAGACGAGGCCCTTGATGCTTTCAAGGACTATAAAAATGAAGTTGGGAATCAACTTAGCAAACGAATTAAGACGATTCATAGTGATAGAGGTGGCGAATATGATGCACCGTTTAATGAATTCTGTTCAGAACATGGCATTATTCATCAAACGAATGCACCATATTCACCTCAATCGAATGGTATTGCTGAACACAAAAACCATACTCTGAAAGAGATGATGAATGATATGTTGATAAGTTCGGGTTTACCACAGAACTTGTGGGGGGAAGCAATTCTCTCAGCCAACGTCATTTTAAATAGAATTCCACCTAAGAAGATGGATGAAACCCCATACGAGCTTTAGAAAGGCCATAATCCTAGTTACAAATACTTGAAAGTGTGGGGGTGTTTGGTGAAGGTTGCAGTACCCAAACCAAGACGAGTTAGAAATGGGCCTAAAACAATTGATTGCATATTCATAGGATATGCAACTAACAGTAGTGCATATCGATTCTTAGTGCACAAGTCGGACATTCCTGACATACATGATAATGTTGTCATGGAATCAAGAAATGCAGTGTCCTTTGAAGATGTCTTTCCAAAGAAAGACAAAAACGACGAAGAAACAAGCACTAGTAAGCGAGTGCGTGAGACGACCCTTCAAGAAATTGAGGGACTGCGTCAAAGCAAACGAGCCAGAGTACCAACATCTTCTGGACCAGATTTTCTAACATACTTGGTAGAAAACGATCCAAGAACCTTTTCTGAGGCGATGTCAACTCCAGAAGATCCCTTCTGGAAAGAGGCAGTAAATAGTGAGATAGAATCGATTCTTCAAAATCACACTTGGGAGCTGGTTGATCTTCCACCAGGAAGTAAACCACTCGGATGCAAGTGGATCTTTAAGAAAAAGCTGAAAGAAGATGGGTCTATTGACAAATACAAGGCCCGGTTGGTAGCTAAAGGCTATCGACAAAAGGAATGCTTTGACTTTTTTGATACCTACTCATCGGTAACTAGGATCACTTCAATAAGAATGCTAGTTGCTATCGCTGCAGTCTACGACTTAGAAATCCATCAGATGGATGTGAAGACTGCCTTCCTGAATGGTGAGTTAGAAGAAGAAATTTATATGGAGCAACCTGAAGGGTTTGCTGTACCAAGGCAAGAGAAAAAGGTGTGTAAACTTGTCAAGTCTTTGTACGGACTTAAACAAGCACCCAAACAATGACATTTGAAGTTTGATGAGGCAATGTTGTTAAATGGCTTCAGGATCAACGAGTGTGACAAGTGTGTGTACATCAAGAACACACCAGACGCCTATGTGATAGTGTGTCTATATGTAGATGACATGCTCATCATGGGCAGTACTCGTGACATCATTTTGAATACCAAGAAGATGTTAACACGAAATTTTGATATGAAAGATATGGGGGTTGCCAATGTTATTCTAGGAATTAAAATTTCTCGGATAACTGAAGGCCTCGTTATATCACAAACTCATTATATAGAATCTGTTCTCAAACGATTCAATATGTTTGATACAAAACCAATAAAGACCCCACTAGATTTAAGTGTACACTTAAGAAAGAACCGAGGTGAACCTGTAGCTCAATTGAAGTACTCACAGGTAATAGGAAGTCTGATGTACGTAACAAACTGTACAAGACCAGACTTAGCCTGATCAGTAAACAAATTGAGCAGGTTTACAAGTAATCCAAGTGAAGATCATTGGAAAGCTCTAAATAGAGTGATGAGGTACTTGAAGTACACAATGAACCTTGGATTACACTATACAAGATATCTAGCAGTATTGGAAGGATATTGTGATGCGAATTGGATATCAGATAGCAAGGACTCTAAGTCTACCAGTGGATACCTATTCACTGTTGGTGGAGGTGCTGTGTCATGGAAATCTACAAAACAAACGTGCATAGCTCGGTCCATTATGGAAGCCGAGTTTATAGCACTAGATAAAGCTGGAGAAAAGGCTGAATGGCTTCGAAATTTCCTAAAAGATGTTCCATGTTGGTCTAAGCCAATCGCTCCTATCAGCATACACTGTGATAGTCAGTCTGCTATAGGACGAGCATAAAGAAGCATCTACAATGGTAAGTCTCGACACATACGTCGGAGACATAATACCATTAAGCAATTGATCTCTAATGGCGTGATTTCCATTGATTACATAAAATCAAAGGAGAATCTTGCGGATCCGCTTACAAAAGGCTTGCCTAGAGATCAGATGTCAAAATTAACAAACAGAATGGGACTTAAGCCTACTATGCAAGAGTCTTTGTAACGGTAACCAGCCTTGTTGACTGGAGATCCCAGGATTTTGGTTCAATGGGACAACCAAGTTATGAAGGTTCAGTTTAGCACTTACTCATTCCGCTATATAAAAGTGCTGTCTGCAGAGAATATTTAGGGTAAGCTAAAGCTTTTAATGATGTCCTATATCTTGATACATCAAGTGGGGTATGGCAGAATGCTCCTGATAGGAATCACCTATATAAGTGTGAAGTGGGGCCGCTTCTATGAAAATTCTGTGAGGCAAAGAAATCTCTAAAACACTTTCTGAAACCAGGTTGTTCATGGCCAAAACAAACACAACCATGAGAACCAAAAGAGTGTTAAAGGAAATGTTGTGTGAGTATTGTTGTCTAGGTTCACAGCAAAGGCTGACTAGTTCAAGACATCAAGTCACTACTTAGCGAGTGAATCCGATGGTACATCACTACGAAAGGTTCAAAGCCAGAAGCTACCTCTTCTGATGCAACATTTTCTTGTCTGACTTCTCGTTAGAGTCTGCATTTGCATTTGCATTAATTTCCATTCATGTGGGTGATTGTTGGAGAAAAATTTGTAAATGGGTTTGTCCAAAGTTGGTTAGTAACATACTTTGAGCTTAATTAAGATTAGTTTTTGTTAATCAAAAATGAAAACTAATGAATCCTAAATTATCTACGTAATGAGTAGATGAGTTTAGGATTTTGAATCACTCAATTTCGATATCGGGTGAATGAAAAATTAATGCTCAAAGTGAGAATAAAAATTGGTTGCAAATTGGAAAAAATTGGTGATGTGGCTTCATTAGAAGAAGACATGTCACCTTTTTGCAAATATACCACATTGGCAAATTGAAGGAAAAATGCCACCAAATATAGTGCTAGGAGAGGCACTATAGATGTGCCCTAAGGGCATGAGAAGTTTTTGAATGGAGGGAAGACCTAGAAAGTGCCACACGCGAGCACACGCGCGCGCGCTGCCGCCGCCCGCCCGCCCGCCCGTCCGGCTAGCTCGGCTCGTGCTCAGGCTCGGGCTCGTGGCACGTGGCACGCCCGCCCGGTTCTTATCTTTTTGAATAAATTCTCTTTTACATTTTTCCAGAAAATAATTTACTTGATCCTACGGTTATGATTTAATCCTACGATCTAACGGCTCAGATTAAGCTGACGGTTGGTTTCAGCTGACTGATTCTAGTCGTGGGTTAATGGCCGATCTGAGGCAGTCGTGGGGTACGTGGTGAACATGGGGGCTATTGGCCGATCAGTGCGGTCGTGGGTTGCCGTAACCTCCAAAATTTCCCTCTATAAATAGAGGCAGTGCACTGCTTCTGAAGACACGGAAATTTTCCTTCTCTTCTCCTACTGCATAACCCATTGCTGCATACTGCATACACTGCTGCTGCATTTCATCCGTTTGAGGAAGTTAGAACATTTGTCAGGTTCGTGGAGTTCTTACGTAGTAGTGTCACTCGTATGAACTGTTAGCCGTTGTATCCTGGGAGACGTTTGCAAATTTTCGGTTGGGCACAATATACCGGAGCAATCCGTCTTAAGGACAGAGTCTTGGACTCGCCTCGTCCCTATGATTGAGCTCATCCCTGTGTTGAGCTCATCTCTGTGTTGAGCTCATCTCTGTGTTGAGCTCATCCCTGTGTTGAGCTCATCGGCTCGGCTCATCACTGTGATGATCTCAGCCTCTCGGTTTGGCTCATCACTGTGATGATCTCGGCCTCTCGGTTTGGCTCATCACTGTGATGACCTCGGCATCTCGGTTCGGCCCTATGTTCGGCTCATCACTATGATGACCTTGGCCTCTCTGTTCGGCTCATCACTGTGATGACCTCGGCCTTTTAGTTTGGCTCATCACTGTGATGACCTCGGCCTCTCTGTTCGGCCCTCTGTTCGGCTCATCACTGTGATGACCTCGGCCTTTCAGTTTGGCTCATCACTGTGATGACATCGGCCTCTCTGTTCGGCCCTCTGTTCGGCTCATCACTGTGATGACCTCGGCCTCTCTGTTCGACCCTCTGTTCGGCTCATCACTGTGATGACCTCGGCCTTTCAGTTTGGCTCATCACTGTGATGACCTCGGCCTCTTTGTTCGGCTCTCTGTTCGGTTCATCACTGTGATGACCTCGGCCTCTCTGTTCGGCCCTCTGTTCGGTTCATCACTGGGATGACCTCGGCCATCCATCTCGGCTCATCACTGTGATGGCACTTCGGCTCATCACTGGGATGACCTCGGCCATCCATCTCGGCTCATCACTGTGATGGCACTTCGGCTCATCACTGGGATGACCTCGGCCATCCATCTCGGCTCATCACTGTGATGGCGCTTCGGCTCATCACTGGGATGACCTCGGCTTTTCATCTCGGCTCATCACTGTGATGGCACTTCGGCTCAGCACTATGATAACCTCGGCCTTTCATCTCGGCTCATCCCTGTACTTTACAGAATGTCAATTTCGTTCTCTAATAAATCTGAGTTTTTGTACATGAGATAACAAGTTACAGGGGAACAAACATGTTCAAAATTGAGCTTCTTGGGTCTCCATGATGATGACTATGATTTTGAATCTCCTAGTTTGTGCGTGCGGCACATGCAATGTGGGGACGGGAAAGAGTATATCGAATCGTTGGCCCTTTTGAGCTGTATTCCTTTCGAAAAACTGTGACTTCGCATGCTTAGTATTTGCCTTTTGAAGCTTTTCCACCTGGACAAAAAAAGTCGGTGAATATGATCAAACATACTAGGTAAGCCCAGTATCAAGTAATACACAGTTTTCCAGTTTACACACATAAGTTCACTTATGCGTTCATTATTTCATGACTTGTATTTCTACTTGCCGTCATGCTTTCTAATGTATATTAGCATCACCAACATATCATTGTTGATAGAGTTGATTGTACCAATTTCAAACCTCAAATTAGATACTACATTTACAAATAACATGCTTCCAATAGCAGCTAACGAAGATAACATTTGCATAACAAAAACAAAAATACTGATTGATCAATACAATCCAAGAATATTCTATATATCTTAACACTTGATATTGCTTTTTCCACAATGATTCTACTGCTCAAAATAGTAGCATGAGCAAGGGAAAGCAGAGCCATGAGAAGGATCCATACCCAATATTCGGGTTGTCAAGGATTAATGCCAATCTTCGCTTGTCAGGCTTAATTGTCCGGGAGTGGCCGCCGTACATGAATCTCCTATGGCCCAAAAGAAAATGCGGAAAGTTGCCACCTTGAGTAGTCACAAACACTTCACTATGAAGACAAACTGTGTAATCTATGGCAGCCATCCTGGAAGAGAAATTCTAGGAAACAGCCCTAAATCAAAGCCTGCACTTCTAATAAGACGAGAAAAATATGATACAAAAAAGCCTCACAATCATGCGCCAACCATTCAAACCTTAAAGGGAGCAAGTTCTTCCCTTGATGCTAGCATTTCTTTTGTTTGTAAAAGAGGAAACATTTCCAGCAAAGGAGCCATGTATCTCTCAGAATCGTATATCTTTCCAGATGCCAGAAAGATAGATGTGCTTTTATCAAAGCCCATCCCTCTAAGCATCAAACCAACCTGAAGAATCACAAGGGAAAGACATGGAATCATGAGAAAGAGAGGGGCGGTAGGAAGGAAACATCGACATACATTACCCATCTACATCAAAAGTTAAAAGAAAAGGACAAGGGAAAGGCAAATATCCATGACAAAGATGCAAACAAGTTTCGAATGGTGGATCCAGGTAATAGAATGGCAGCAGCAGTGGCAAGTAATCTCTCTGAAGATAATGTTCCTTGCTAGAATTAATACAGGAAAAAAAACGATATATGGTCTATTATTAGAATTCAGAGGAAAAGGGGGGAGGGATGAGGAAGAGATAGAAAAAAGAAAAGGAGCCAATCAATAGAAATCTACAGAGAACTATTCAAAGAGGAATTACAAAGAGAAACAAGGGGAGTATAGAAATTAACTTGAAGATATTTTACTCATCAAGTAGCTCTAATATATAAGGTTGATCTCCTTTTATAGCGACTGAAACAGCAGCCAACAGAAGCCATTAGTGGCTCAGGATGCCAATGGATACACTCCAGACATGTATAGTCCTGTTCCAACGGTTCTATTGTCTAAGTCATCAACATATGACTTGTACTAAGGTATAGAACATATACAAGCATATATCTTCTATGGGTATATGTATACAAACTGTGTACATGCATATGTATGTACAAAGTGCATGTATATGTAGGTGTACATGTATATTATTCTATAGATCCCTACACTCCCCTCACAACCAACCTTGGCAACTAAATTCTGAAACACTTGGTGTAGAAACTGGCTTGGTAAAGATGTTTGCTACTTGATCTCTTGAGAAAACATGATCAATCTGATAATATTAGCTTCAATATTTTCCCTTATAAAGTGTATATCAATTTCAACATGCTTAGACTTGTCATGTTGAAAAGAAATCTGTCATGTTGATTGATGAGATGTTATCACAACAAATCCTGGTTTGAAGTGATATTGACTTGCCCAATTCTTTCATCACTCTTCTTATCCACAATCCTTCATTAAGTCCTAACAGTGCCCTAAGTTCTGTCTCTGCACTACTTCTTGAAACAACTGGTTGCTTCTTGCTCCTCCAAATAACCAAATTCCCCCATAGGTAGGTTCCATATCCATAGCTGATCTCATGTCTGCCTTTGATTATGCTCAGTCTGCATCTGTGAACACCTGAAGGTCTCTTGAAATATAAACCTTGTCGTGATGCTACATTTTAGTACTTGAGAATTCTTATAGTAGCCTTAAGGTATTAATTAGTAGGATCATGAATAAATTGACTGACAAAGATGACTACATAGCATATATCAGGCCTTGTATGAGATAAGTAAATTAGTTTTCCTACTAGCCTTTGATACCTTAGCCTATTAGTATGAGTTTTATCTCACTATCCTTTTGCTTTATGTCATGGTTCAACATGTGCGAGTGTTAGGTTGTAGCCAAGCATTCTTGTGTCCTGCAGCAAATCCAAAATGTATTTCCTTTGTGCTATGGTCATGCCAGTCTATGTTTTTCTTACTTCCATTCCTAGAAAATATTTTAGTTTGTCTAGGTCTTCAAGTTCGAATTCTCTGGCTAACAGCTCCTTTATTTGTTTTATGCCCAGTAAATCATTCTTAGTTAGTATTATATCATCCACATATACAATCAAAATAGTTACTTTTCCTGTCTTAGTGTCTTTAGTGAACAATGTGTGATCACTCTATATTCGTATGAAGCCATTTTTAGAAACTATCTTTGTAAATTTCTTAAACCATGCTCTAGACGATTGTATGAGCTATATAATGACTTTTTCACTTTACAAACCTTATGCTTCATAGTGTTATTAATAAAGCCTGGAAGAATATCCATAAACACTTCTTCCAGTAAATCTCCATTAAAAAAGACATTTTTTACATCTAAGCGGAATATGTCACAGTCTATCTTAACAGCAAGTGAAAAATGATTCTAACAATAATAAACTTTTCTACATGTGCAAATGTTTCTAAGTGGTCTATCACATATGTTTGTGTAAATCCTTTGACCACTAATCTAGCTATAAACCTGTTTATTTTACCATCAGTGTTGTACTTAACAAAGAATACCTTTTTTTGTAAGTAACAAAGAATACCCACTTACAACTTACTGTTTTAATGTCCTTAGGGATAGATATCATTTTCAGCGTGTCATTCTTAAGGAGGGTCTCAATTTCCTCACAAAAAGCATCCTTCCAGTTGGATAAACTTAATGCTTCTTGGATATTTGTTTGTATTACTTTGCCTAAAGAGACTATAAAAGCTTTGAACTGTGAACCAAGCCTCTCATATACAAGAAATTGTAAAGAGAATGTTTAGTGCATTCTCTAACACCTTTTCAAAGTGTTATAGGCTTACTATCTGGGGAAGGCTTTCACTCAGAATAACTTTTTGTTTCTATGGCTGGTTGGTCATTATCTGTTAGTGGGTGTCTCCTAGTATACACTCTAGTTATAAGAAGATTTAGTCTTGTCATAGATTCTCTTCTCTCAGCATTTCCAGTTTCCTCTCTTCTACTTATTCCCCCATTCTCTCCTATCTGAGGATCATTTCCTAGTGGTGGTGGTGATCTCACAACATCACTAATCTTCCTGAAACTTTCTCTATCACATATAGCACTTTCTGTACTAAAAATATGTGAATATTATATATGTTCCTCATCAAATGTGACATTTAAGGTTACAAACATCTTCTTTGTAATACGACAATAGCATTGATATCATTTCTGTTTACCAGAATACCCAAAAAAGATACTCTTGATTGACCTATGGTCTAGTTTACTCTTTAAGTGGAACTATACATAAACATGTGCTTTGCATCTAAACAATCTGACAGGGGTAGAACAGACAAAAGTTTAGTATTAAAGAAGTGTTCAACCAAGACTTGTCTAGGAATTCTGTAGGATAACACTCTAGAAGGCATTCAGTTGATTAAATATGCGGTTGTAAAGATTTCTTCTCAATGAAACTTAGGAATATTCATTGAAAACATAATTGTACTAGTTACTTCTTACAAAATCTATTCTTCCTCTCAACTACTCCATTTTGTTGTGAAGTATATATACAAGAGATCTAATGATGTATCCCATTTCATTCATAAGCTCTACTTATTTTGTCTAGATACTCAGTCTCATTATCTGACCTTAAGGTTTTAATGGTCGCCCCAAATTGATTATTGACTAAGTTGACAAAGGGTTTGAAGACCTGTCCTACTTCAGACTTACGTTTTATTAAGCATACTCAAGTTACCTTTGTGTGTTCATCAACAAATGTAATAAACCATCTGGTTCCATTAATGTTGGCAGTCTTAGAGGGTCCCAATACATCTGAGTGTACTAAGTTAAATGGTTGTGTTGATTTATACATCTTGGCAGGATAGGTAGTTCTAGTATGTTTAGCAAATTGACAAACTTCACAACTGATATCCTTCAAATTAAAACTTGTAAATATTTCTGGCATAAGACTTTTCAAGTATACAAAGTTGGAATTTCCCAATTTCTTATGCCATAGAAAAATCTTGTCTTTCTTAAATAGCTTATCTTGTGTCCTGGTCTGTTCTTTCTCTTCAGCTCGCAAAATGAGGAGTCCATCTAGCATCTTAGCATTGTCAACCATCTCTTTCAAGATTTTCTCTTGAAACCCACACTCAGAAGATGAAAAACAAGCAAATCAATTATTGTCTTGTGTTATTCTCCCTACTGATACCAAATTAAAGCTTAAAGAGTGACCACATAGTACATCATAGAGCCACAGCTTGCTAGTTAGCTTAACCATACATCGCCAATAACTTGTATTCATATTCCTTTTTTTAAAGTAATGTAAGCATATTCCATTGGCTACCTTTATCTTTTAGGATTACTAAATAACTCAAACTGAAGTAAAAACATCTTTGTTGTGTTTAATATAATCAAGGGCTCCTGAATCAATAATCCAGGAGTGTCTTACTATTGTGTGTGTTACCTGAACTGACTATGGTGGCCTGGATTGGTGTAGATTGTCTTGTATGTTGTTGATTCAACAGTTGAAGAACGCCCTCCATCTAAGTTTGAGTGGACAAAGCAGATGTATGTCTATGTAGTATGTGATTGTTGCTGCTACATTAGCTACATGGGGCATGTTGTTCCTCCACATATTGTTTATTGCTCTTGGTGTGTTGTTTTCCCTTGGAGGTCTACTATCTCCAAATGTTCCATGTAACTTCCAGCATTCTTCGATGTATGTCCAGTTTTCTTACAGTATCTGTAGAATGACCTTTTGTCTTGCTGGCCAGATAGTCCTGTTCTTCTGGCCACAAACCTAAACATTTGAGTCTCATTAGGTGTAGTTGTTTGAGCATTAGATATGTTAGTAACATTTTAAAATCTTTCAAACAAAACAGCCGAGTCTTTATTTGCTAAGGTGGGATTCAAAGAAACCGGTGTTTAAACTTGGCAATGGCTTAGTGCCAAGGATTCTACTTCTTACAGCATCAAAGTCTTTATGTGAAGCAGTTAGGAATCTGAAAACCTCTTTTGTTTCAGTGATGTGTTTGTATAGCTGATCATCAGCTTGGCAATTCTACTTGTGTGTCCCAAAAATGTCAATTTGTTGCCAGATTCTGATTAACTGGTTGTAATACTTATTCACATACTGGTCACGCTGCTTAATGTCTTGAAGCTGAGCTTCAAGTCTACATAATTCTGATGTGTTATCTTTCTTTGAGTACGTTTTCCTTGCAGCTGACCAAATCTCAGCTGCAGTGGCATATAGTATAAAGTTATCACTTATATAAAGGGTAATTGATCATATAAGACATGATACAATTATGAAATTTTCAATTTCCAGGTCCTAAACCTTGAATCGGTACGGGGCAGGAGTGGTTGCATCTCCAAAGAGATAAGCTTTCTTGCCTCTGCCAGTAATGAACATTTCAACTGCCCTGCTCCATGACAGATAATTATTTCTAGTGAGTTTATGATTTGTGATCATTATTGGAGCTCCATCAAAGGTAAATCAGGCATTAGACCATGTCCCTGATGATTCAATGGTGGAAGTTGTCTTTGTTCCTCCAATATCAACAGGATTTGAAGCCATCTTTGCAATATGATTTTAATAGAAATGAGAAGGAGAAGATGAGGCATGATATCATATAGAAACTTGAAGATATTTTATTCATCAAGTAGTTCAAATATACGATATTGATCCCCTTTTATAGACGTTGTAGACAGCAGCCAACAGAAGCCACAAGTGGCCTAGGATGCCCACAGCTACACTGCCTAACGGCTATAATCCTGTTCCAACAGCTCTATTGTCTAAGTCATCAAACAGATGACTTATTCTCAGTTATAGAACATATACAAGTGCATATCCTCTGTGTATATGTGTACGAACTGTGTACATGTATATGTACGTGTACAGTGCACGTATATGTAGGTGTACAGGCATATTATCCTATGGATTCCTACAATGAGGAATATGAACTGTTTTGTCAAAAGGGTGATCGTATCCAGACAAGCTCAGGTACCACCTAACCTAAAGCTTGTGACACCTAAGAAAAATCTTGGGAGGCAGCTACAAAAATAGGTTTCATTTGCAAATGAAACTCAACTAAGTGTAGTGCCCCATCCTTTCAGTTGGTAGGATGACAAAAGTGTAGAAATTGTAACTAATGTAATCAACATAGCACCACATTCAAGCAAAAGCTAAGCTTGGAAGGGTGCTAAGCCAAATGTAATCCCCCAGTCCTTTCATTTGCCACTGAAAATTAAGAGATGGATAGCGGGAAAAAAATTTGTTCTACATCTGGTTGTCCATTAAACATCAGTTGCAGCAACTTAAAAATTGTCCTTCGAGAGCCAGGAGATCAAAACGTCAATAAAGGAAACGTCAATAAAGGTAGGAAAAATTTAACTATCAACAAATCCAAGCAAAAAATAAACGGAACTTAGTCCAAATGTTGTCAACCAGACGCATTCATTTCAAAAAGTTTGTGTAAGGATTGATGTTAACTCAAGTTCTCGTATAATATTTGAAGAAACGAAGAACATTACCCAAATAGACTAATAGCATCTGAATGTTTGGTACAACCAAGATATCTAGTAGAATTAACAGGAAAAATACACAAACAAACTACCTCTAAGGGCGTTAATGGACACTTCCTATCAATCCTGATTGATCCAGGATGAATCACTCGACCTCGTTTTGTGAATTTCCCTTTCCAGCCTCTTTCTCGGGCAGCATCCATATCTTGTTTCTCTTTATCCCCACCATCATAGATACAACATGAAAAGGCAACCATATCCTGCAGAAGAAACAATGGATGTGAAATCGAACTTCATGGTAAATTACAACTCTGCCTATTGGAGTAAAATCAACTCCAGCTCATTAACCTCCTCAAAACGAAGATGGACAGAAATGTATCTGCCACCATTATTCGCACTCCTCTCTTTCATTCTCGAAACCAATATTTCACCCATAGTCATAAGTGCTTTTGAAAATCGCAAAACTTGATAGTTTGCCAAACACCTAAGGCGTTGAACTGCCGTAGGAGCGTCAAAGGATAATCTATTTGCAAAGGGAGAGATCCTTATGATCCTACAAGAAAAGAGAAAAAGGATGGTCAACAACCCTCACAAATGAAACAAGTGCATAATCACTTTGGAACAATTTCAATAGACCAACAAAAGTGTGGAATTTTCATAGTTTCACCTCCATCTGGTATTTAAGACGCCACATTAGCCACAATCTCATGCTTGTAATTACTGTAAGTATAATGGTGTTCCTAATTTCCAATAATGACAAGTTTAAAAGGGTATAAAAGCAAGTATTGCTTTTTATGCTTTTGACTTTTTAATGGCTAATGAAACCAGGATGAATACAAACACAAGTAGATAGACAAAAAGCATAATAACTCACTTTTCTTCAAGCAGCTTCGGAAGAACAGTCTCCCCATGATAATGTATGGATGACCAAGCTTTTATTCTGAAGTTGTATACATTACTCATGTTGTAATCAAATCGCTCCATGATGTAACCAGGAACTTCATCCACCACCCGCACATCATTTTCCAGGGTTTTAACAAAAAAATTCTTCATCATAAATGTCTCCGAATTTGCTGCATATGTCATCCCAAATAAAAACATGATACCATAATATCTCTTCTGAAAAAGTGTGAAGTCATTGCTAGAAACATAATCAAACAGAATAAGATGGCATAAGTCCTGAGTTTATTTCTAAGTATTGCTTCATAGAACAGTTTCAATGCCACGTTCCCGACCAAAGAAAACTCGGTGCAGACTAGATTAACGCAAAGCCAATCCACGAATCCTAATGTCCAGACAAGTAACTTTCAGAAACACAAAATGTATAGCACCGGCCAAGGGAAAATGATCTATTCAGCTCCTTCCGGATTCTTGTTCACATAAACCAGCCACGGGAACATAAGTGGACCATCAAATAGAGTACAATATGTAGCTAGAATTGATTGGAAATAATCTAATAGAGCCAAGCACAAATAAAAGCTCAAGCAAGGCTCTTTAGAAAGCACAAGTTCAATCTTAATTATGTAGGACCTGTAAAGCACCACTAGAAGGGGGGTTTAATAATGGGTACGAAAAATTTGGTTTTTAAAATATTTTGACCCAAAAACCCAACTTCTAAAAACAATTTCTGTTTTCAAATCCTGGTTTGAAACGTTTGAAAGACTAGGTTACAAACCTTCAAAATTTCTGAAATTTGGAGAGATTCTACTCTCAGATGTTATGAGTATCCCCTAAAAATTTCATATTAAAATTCAACCTCTAACCCTTTGCCAAATTGTTTTTAGTCAGATTGCGCAAATCTGCTAGAAACAGTAGTCTGATTTGAAAATTTTATTCCGATCAATCTGTAACTCCAAATGATCTGAAAATTTAATGACAAACCCCTTAAGATATGTATTTTAATGGGTTGAAACAATTTTGAAAAATTTCTTTGGGAAGTATGTCAAATACGTTCAAGTTCTCAACCTTTGCAAGTCTGAAAATCAGATTGCACTAGTCCCAGAACTATTTACGTTTGATCGACTTATACTTGTCCAAATGGGTTGAAACTTGCGCCAAATGAAACTTAAGAGGTGTGGCTATGTTTCTGCAAAATTTTACAATTTTGAAATTCGTTTGCTATTTTTTAAGATTGCGATGAAATGAATGCAGAATGCTGGAAATTGAAAGTACTGTGCAATAAAGTAAAGAACACAAGGAATTTTATACTGGTTCGGTTAAATCAACCTACTCCAGTCTTCAAGGACACCTTCTTCGGTTATCACTAAAAAAAATTAACACCTTACCACAAGGGTTACTGGAGTTACACACCAACTCTAACCCTTCACACAAACGGTACAAGCAATCACACCTTTCACGAACACCACCACCGAACGGATGAAGGTTTGATCACACCTTGATCAACCTTTTACAATTTAGACGTGTATGGTGGTATGAACAAAGCCTATTCAATATGTTTGAATATAAGTACAATAGGCTTGAGAGGAGGAGAAAAAGAAGAAGAAAGAAATGTAGAAGAAGAGAGTAGAGAGTCTTTTTGCACTTTGGAAATTATGAGACTTGTCTTGTATTTGTTTGGCTCTTTTCTCTTCCTTTTATTTGGTCTTGGCCTCCCCCTTAGGGCTTCTCCTCCATCTTGAGAATTCTTTTTTAAGTCTTTGGAAGATGTGGAAATTTAACATTCAACAATAAAGAGCAAAGTATGAATATAACAACGAAGATTAATTGGAGAAGAAAAAATGAAGGTGAAGGCAAAGTATTATTAGTCTCTTCACGCTTATCAGAAAGTATGTACAAAGTGCCTAATATATAGGAAGAACTATCTCTTCCTTCTTATGCAAAACAAACGGCTAGAAAATCTTCTACATTATTTTGAAGCCTAACGGTTATAATAAGAAAAGCAGGATGAGTGGACAGTGGGTCCACTTGCTATAAAATATATATACATAATAATTATCATTTATATATAATAGTATATGATATATGTATGTATATTGTGTATACGGTATACATATTATCATCCGTATCTATACATGTGTAGTATATGTATAGCGTATTTCTCTATAGAAGGATGTCTTGTATACATGTGACATCATCTTGCTTATTTGGCACAACTTGATTGGATGATTGTCTTGGCCTTGCTTACTTGGCACTCTTTGATTGGATGAGTTTTGTCATCATTTAGTGACTGTAAAAATCTGAGAATAAAATAAAAAACATGTGCCAAATGAAGTTCAAAACATTGTCAAATATTCAACAATTAATCTCACAAATTTGCAAGCAAATTAGTCTCCATTTAAGACCAAAAAATCGGCCAGCTCTAGTCTCACATGCTGAATTTTTAGCATGTGTTACATTTGCTAGAAAGTTTGAAATGTTACCTTGTGTAGCTTTCACCATTATGTCACTAACCTTGTGTGGCTTATTCTCCACCAATTGAGATGCCAACTAAGCTCCACATAAGCTCCACCAAGGCTGTAGTAGGTGTGTGTGAAGGCTTGAACATGTGCTGAATTTTAATTTTGTAAACTTTGTAAAATAGTGTACAATAATTACACATGTATGGTATATTCCAATCAGCCCTAATTTGGATATTCTAGTACACTTTAATATGTATTGAATATGTAAAAAGTGTCTAGATACATGCTACATGTCATGCCAAAAACGTTCCATGTGTTATGTTCATAGAAAACTGAATTTTTGACTTTTGTCGATTACGCGATTTTTCTCCGATTAAATTCAAAATTTTTGCACATGTTATATATATTATGTCACACATAATATACATAAAATAAGTTGCCAAAAACGTTCCATGTGTTATGTTCATAGAAAACTGAATTTTTGACTTTTGTCGATTACGCGATTTTTCTCCGATTAAATTCAAAATTTTTGCACATGTTATATATATTATGTCACACATAATATACATAAAATAAGTTAAATATTCAGCTCATAGGCTGGTTAACATTGGCGCCCACATGTGCTTAAAAAGGTGAATTTGAAATCTCCACAATTTGGCCCTAATAGGGGGTGATTTGTGTGTGCCAACATGGAATGATTCTATGGCTGATTGTACCATGTTAGCCACGAAATTTGTGGCCATTTTTGAAGTGTAGGGGCTGGCCATCTATATATGGAAAGTACGTGACACTTTGGCGAAGTTTCAGTAGTCATCCGATACGATAATTTTTTGTTTATAACCTTGTAACGTGTCGTAATAATTTTGTCACGATGACTTATATCATATGATATAAGACCTGAATATACTCATAAATATGAGGTAAGTATAGTGGTGTGACGTTGATGTACGTTTGTAATATATGTAATGTGTCGATAGTACGTCAGAATATATGTGTATTATGCCTATTTTTTTTAAAAATCTGAATATATATATATATATATATACGAGGATTTGCGATAGCGAATGGCGGCGGCACTAGCCGCTGCCGCTGAAACATCCGATTGTCCATTACTTTTTCAGCGATCACCCTCCTCACTCTTCCGCTACTGTCCGGAATTATTGCAGCTCCATTCTTTTTTAAATTTACAGCATCGACAACCATGACTGCTGCGCCTTCATTCACCGCAGTGGTCGCAGGATCATCAACCACGCCGATATCCATCTCTCCTAAGACAGCAACGCGTTATAAAGGTATTCCACTGGTTTCATTTCTTGATTCGGAAATTGATGCATTGGCTGTCCCTTTTCGGTACTCTCTAGTCGGTACATTTTGGTATGGGCGCCCCCCCTAAAGGTGATACGCGATGTTTTTGAAAAGATTGGTTTTCACCACGACCTTCGGATTACTCTCATTGATCAAACGCATATATTGCTGAATTTTACCAATGAAGCAGATTATTTGCGATGTTTTTATCGTCGTTCTTGGCATATTTCTGGTTGTCACATGAGGGTTACAAAATGGACAGTGGATTTTGATCCTTCCTCTGATGTCCCAATTGTGCCGGTTTGGATTGCACTACCGGCATTGCCGATTCACCTACATAGGCAGGAAGCTTTGTTCGAAATAGTGCGCACAATCGGTTTGCCTCTTAAATTAGATGTAGCCACCTCTAAAGGCTTACGTCCATCGGTAGCTCGTGTATGTGTGGAGATTGATGTATCACAGGAGTTGCCGCAAAAAATTTATCTACAAGCTAAAGGTCGTTTAATTCTTCAGTCTGTTGTTTATGAAGATTTGCCGTTGTTCTGTACTGACTGTCGTAGACTGGGGCATAAACATGCTGATTGCACATCTAAGGGTGAGACTGGTATTCCGCCCCCACCTCCTCCACCCCCGAAATCTCGTCCATCCAAGACGCGATGGACTCCAGTAAAGCACAACCAACCTGTTCCGCCGCCAGGAAATGAAAAGAATAATGTTGTAGAAGATTTATTGGATAATCTAAATACGGTTGAAGAAAATATGGGGCCAAATGCACAGCATCCCATTTCATTGGAGGATCCATCGCCGCTCTCAAATGATCCGGGGGCGGGGGGTCCTGTCATAGGGGACCCGATCCCTATACTGGAGCATCATTCTTCCGATAATGCCATACACGATGAGTTTTGTGATGCAGCAGACTTTCCTACAGATACCATGCAACACAATATTGGACATGTATCGGACACTGATTTGCCAACTGACACTTTAGTAGAGGACATATCGACGGCTGATCCATCACGCGTTCCAGACGCTCTGGATGAAGCATCTGACACCACGCAACACCTTGTGCATACTGCCGACCCATCTGTATCGCAGATTTTCTCTAGGTTGACTGCAGATTTATGTCCGGTACTGGTAGTGCCGCCTACATTGGAGTTTCAAAAGCAACAGGATCCGCAGCACACAGATACATCTACACTATCTCCGCCCTTGGAGATTTCATACACGGCCATACATCATGCTCACGAGATGACCTCACCGTCTGAAGTGGCTCCGGAAGTCCAAATTCAATCCATTCAAGTTGAATTGCCAGTTCCACTAGCGATAATGCCAGCCCATGGCCAGCCTGCTTATGATCCCTTAGTTGAACAATTCTATCAAGATCACTTTCGTGAAGAGGAAGAGGAAGTGGCTTTGGCACTAGGTTCGGACAATGAAGCTTCTCTCTCATATACTCGCCGTAAAGGGACTGAATATGATGATCTACGCGATAGTTTGATCATTGCGGGCGATGATTTGGATTGTTGCAGGACATCGACTAGGGGCGGGACTCTCTTTGGTGGACTATCTCGGAAAAAACGCAGGTCTCGGAAGGATCTTCCACCACCTCCACCGTCCTCAATGGTTACTAGACAGCGCAGCCATCGTTCTTTTGAAATATAGATAAATTAGCAGTCCCACGACTGATCATTTGGTTTCTTTTTCTTTTATTTTCGCTTGTACTCATGGCTACCCTCGGCCATTAACGCGGGATATGATACATAAATAAAAGCCGGAAGGTATCCTTCCGTTTAAAATATATATATATATATATATATATATATATATATATATATATATATATATATATATATATATATACGTGTGAATAGATGTAGAAGGAGACTTTCCATTTCAATGTTTGTTGCCATTATACCTTCTGCAAATATATCTCCATTTAATAAACTACTTGGTTCATTTAACTAAGTACTTCACTTAATGAACTAGTTTAGTTCATTAACGGTGTCACCTGAAAATAGTTCAAACACAACAAATGTTTGCCATTTGATGTAAGCTTTAAAGCTTCATTGTTTGTTAGTATGGCAACATTATATATAAAGTATATAAGGCAAGTTTGTTGCAAAAACGTGTCAAGTAATAAATTGAATCATGCATGTCTTAAACACGCGTTATTTAAATCATGCATTTTGTGAATCACTCAAACTCTTTTTTTCAACAATCTCCCTTTTTTGATGATTTACAAAATAACCTTAATTCATGATTTAAATTTAACCGCTCCTCCAATCGTGCACAAATTCAAATTTTGAATTTTGAATTCTCTTCCCTTAATTTGTGCAATCATACTCTCTTACCTCCTTAAATCACTCACTCCCCCTTAAATCATGCACTCTTTCTCCCCTTTGTTTTGAAAATAAAATCAAAAGTGTATGTAAAGATGGAAAGAAATACCAAGCTATAGCAAATCAGTAGAAATCATGCCTAATTTAGAACGGAGATTTTCGTACGTGGCTTGATTTAGTGCTTTGGTGAATATGTCGGCTACTTGTGCTTCAGTGCGTACATGTTCTATAACAATATCACCATTATTCACGTGATCACGAAGAAAGTGATATCGTACTTCTATGTGCTTTGTCCTAGAGTGTAGTACGGGGTTCTTAGATAAATTTATAGCACTCATACTATCACAATAAATGGGAATGCGATTTACCGTGATACCAAAATCAGAAAGTTGTTTTAACCATAAGAGCTGTGTGCAACAAAGACTAAGTGCCATGTATTCAGCTCAGTAGTAGATAAGGTCACACTCGCTTGCTTTTTCGAAAACCAAGAAATTAATGAACTTCCTATAAATTGACAAGTGCCACTGGTGCTTTTTCTATCTATTTTGCATCCACCATAATCCGCATCGGTATAAGCATGCAAGTCAAATTCACAATTCTTATCATACCAAATTCCTAACGTGGGGGTGTGCTTAATGTAGTGAAATATTCTTTTTACAGCATTATAGTAAGACACTTTAGGTTGGCTTTGAAAACGTGCACACATACATACATTAAACATGATATCGGGTCTACTTGCGGTAAGATAAAGCAAAGAACCAATCATAGACCTATATAAAGCATTATCAAAGTCTTTTCCATTTTCATCTTTATCTAGTTTAGTGGTGACACTAATAGGGGTGGGGGATGGTTTCAAGTTTTCAAAATTGAACTTTTTAATCATGTCATTCACATATTTGACTTTACTTATGTGGATACCATTATCAGTTTGTTTAATTTGCAAGCCAAGAAAGTAATTCAATTCACCAACCATAGACATTTCAAACTCGGATTTCATGTAAATTTCAAATTTTTCAACAAGTTTATGAGATGTAGATCCAAAAATGATGTCATCAACATAAATTTGAATAATTAGTAAATCTGATTTATCTTGTTTCAAGAATAAGGTGCTATCTATGATGCCTCTTTTAAATCTATTTTCTAAAAGAAAAGTAGCAAAACGATCATACCAAGCCCTAGGTGCTTATTTTAAGCCATATAGTGCCTTCTTTAATTTGTACACGTGATCAGTATATTTCAAATCTTCAAAACCGGGTGGTTGCTTCACGTATACTTCTTATTGTATAAAGCCATTTAAAATGCACTTTTTACGTCCATTTGATAGAGTTTAAACCTTTTATGCAAGCAATAGCAAGTAATAGTCGTATGGCTTCTAAATATGCTATGGGTGCAAATGTTTCGTCGTAGTCTATTCCTTCTTCTTGATTATATCCTTGTGCTACAAGCCTCGTTTTGTTTCTAACAACTTTACCTTCTTCATTCATTTTATTTCTAAAGACCCACTTTGTGCCTATTATTGTCTTATCTTGTGGTCGTGGCACTAAATCACATACATCATTTCTTACGAATTGATTTAATTCATCATGCATAACATCAATCCAAGAGAGTCATTCAGTGCATCAAAAACGTTCTTAGGCTCAATTTCGGATATCATAGCATGAAATTGATTTATTTAATCCGGATTTATTCTTCTACGTGGTCGGACACCTTGAGTAATATCGCCTATAATGAGATAGTGTGGGTGATCCCTATGCCATCTTGGTTGATCATTCTCTAAGTTCTCATGCATTTCTAAGTGATCATGCATTTCTAGTGTATTTGATTCATCTTGTACGTCATCATCTAACACGGGCTTAGTTCAAAATCATCATCATATTCTTTATCTTTTTCAAATTCGCCAAATTCATTAAACTTAACATGGATAGATTCTAGAATTTGTCTAGTGATAGGATCATAACATCTATATGCTTTAGAATTCACAGAATATCCAACAAAGATGCATTCAATTGATTTAGATTCAAATTTATCTAGATTATCTTTTGTATTCAAAACAAAACATTTACAACCAAACACAAGAAAATAATCAATTTTTGGCATGCGATCATTTACTATTTCATAAGGAGTTTTATTTATTTTCTTTCTAATTGACAAACGATTAACTATATAGCATGCACAATTTACGGCTTCCGCCCACAAAAATCTAGGCAACTTATTTTCACACAACATGGTTCTAGCAATTTCTTGTAGTGTCCTATTCTTTCTTTCTACTACTCCATTTAATTGCGGTGTCCTAGGTGGCAAAAACTTGTGTTTAATACCTTTTTCTCGCAAAAAGCAATCATGTCCTTATTTTTAAATTCACTGCCTTTATCGCTTCTAATCTTTTTCTCATTCAAATCATATTCATTTTCAAGTTATTTTATTAGTTTAGCAATCTCAATGGCACTATCATCTGTATTCGCAAGAAATAAAGTCCATGTATAGCGAGAAAAATCATCAACGATAACACATGCATAATGGCGTCCTCCAAGACTCCTAGTTCGACTAGGACCAAACAAATCAATGTGTAATAATTCTAAAACTCTAGACGTGCTAATTTCATTTTTAGATTTAAGTGACTCGCGTGTTTGTTTGCCTTTAATACACGATTCACATAGCTGAAAGTTGTCTAAATCAAGTTTAGGCAATCCTTGTATTAGGTTCTTTCGTTGAAGTTTTTCAAGCGTTGAGATGTCAATGTGTCCTAATCGCCTATGCCACAAATTTACGTAGGTTCATTTGACATAAAACATTTAACTTTAGTGTCTAACATGTCATCCATAGAAAGAGTAAAAATATTTCCTTCTCTTTTTCCTTTCAATACTGTTTCTCCATTTTTATTTATTTTTTGTAAGTAAAATTTTTTATAGATGGCCAGAAACGACAAAATTACAAGATGTTGCGAGCTAGTGCAACAGTAAGCTTGTCTATAAGCAAAATTCAAAAACTAGGCGGCTCACAAAGCTTTCCAATGAACGTTGCCAACCTTTACAAAAGAGTCACAGAAGGACTAAATAGTCAAGCTTAACACCTAAACAGACATAATTACAAACAATAATTACAAGCTGGAATATAAAAGAGCAATAAGATAAGTCTTCTGAGATATTATGGGCACAGTGCACGCGTAGACTTAAGGGAGAATATGAGAGCAGATGAAAGTGCCCAGGTTGCTTCAAAAGTTTGGCCAAGTTATGAGACGGGAAAGATTAATGGCCAACATAGTGTTCCCGATAATCCTTTGTCGGTTCCTGCTTTAAGATCTGCAATGTTCTTGCCATTTGATAGAGCATGCAATCCGCTGGCTGCATGAAGGAAACGCAAACAAAAGCAGTATGTGGAATATAAAATGCAAATAATTTAAGATGAAAAGATATGCATAGGCAACCCAAGATTAACCGCAATATGCCAGTTTGTATAAGAATTCCGGATTTTACTCCAATAAAACACACAAAACCTTATGTTCTGAAGTGCCTCATTTATAATGATTTGGGTGCTTTTCTTGATGTGAGTGTGAAATCTAGCATGACGTTCCCTCCACAACACATAAACTACGACAGAAAGGCCGAAAGTGGCCAATTCACGTTGGAATTTTGAGCTCCAATGTGGTGATTCAAACTAGCCCTGAATTGTATCCCAGGAATTTGTGATGTTTTGACAGTTTAAATTATTGAGAATAGTCGATCAGACCGAATTTGAAAAAGGACACCTGAAGAACAAGTGGTCAAGGTCTTCCGTGTCAACTCCACAAAGAAGGCAAAGATTTGAATCAACTACACCCCAATTAGCTAGTTTATCAAGAGTAGGTAACCTCTCCCGGAATATCATCCAAAAGATAACGCCATATCTAGGAAGATGCTTCCTACTCCAAACTAGCCGATGCCAAGGAACAATCTCTGAGTGGGGTGGATTGACTGAGATGGCACTAGAGATGTTGAAGTGCTGAGATGGGCCCCATTTCCAATAATCCTCCCAGTCACCAATGTGGATGCCTCTGCAAACCACATTGAAGGAGATTACTTGGGAGTCCAACCCCTCCCAAAAGGAATTTTCCATTGGCCTCTATGGATGACATCGGAAACTTTGGCTTCCAAAGGAATGTTCAGTTTTTGCTTGAGTTCAGCGGCGTTTTTTAGAAGTCTACCCCACGGGTGCCAGGGGTCGAACCAGAAGGATGTGGAATTACCTTTACCAATGATTCCTTGTATATGTAGCTCATACTGATCCCTTATCCAAAGGAGTCTCTTCTCCAGCCAGGCATCCTGAGATTTTGGCTGTAACTCCCACAGAGATTTTCCTTTAAGAATAACTGTGTGGACCCATTTCACCCAGAGTGATTCTTTATTCTCAAAGATATGTCAGACTTGTTTCATCAGGTAGGCATTATTAATTTGGACCAAGTTTGGCAAACCTAGACCTCTTTCTTCTTTTGGCATACATAGGTCAGACCATTTGACCTTTGCCTTTCTAGTTCCTCCCCAAAGGAAATCCTTTAGGATTTTTTCAATTTCCCTAATGGTACGCCTAGGGAGGAAGTAAGTATTAGTCCAGTATCTATGGCAACCAGGACAGAATTTATTAATTGTAACCTTCCACCATAGGATAACTTAGAGGCAGTCCAACTGTGAACCCTAGCCTTAAGCTTGTCTAAGAGTGGGAGGTAGTCTTGGTGTGATAATCTTTTGTTCAGAAGGGGAAGACCTAGGTATTTGATAGGGAGTGTGCCAATGGACATACCAAGGATGTTAGCAATAGCAATCTTTTTAGAGTGAGGTACCCCAGGGACAAAAATTTCACATTTCTGTAGATTAGGTACCAAACCAAAAAGACTACTAAAGGTGACCAGTGTGTGTTTGATTGTTTCAATTGAAAGGATATCAGCACGTAATAGAATGAAAAGGTGGTCAGCAAAAGCTAAAGAGCTAAGCTTTGTGGTTTCACATTTTGGGTGGTAAACGAAGGGGTTGGATTGGGTATTCTCATGGAGAAGTTGTGTAAAACCTTCCATGACTAAGATGAACAAAGCGGGAGACAGGGGGTCCCCTTGGCGTAGACCCTGGGAGGACTTGAAATTGCCCACCAAAGAACCATTGAGGTTCACTGAGAATGAAGCAGTAGAAATACATAGGTATATCCAATGCCTAATGTAGCGCCCCGCACCCCGGCCTAGTCGGATACGGTGCGCCCGCCGTACTTCACTACGGAGAGTACCAGGCGTCAATCCATAACATGTCTTGGTCCATCACAAAATATGTGGACCTTCATGCTTACACATTAACAAGTAAGCAAAACCGGGGCAGAATAAAAACTTTTAAAGTAAAAGCATCTAAACATCCATCATAAGTTTTACAAACATGCTCACAAATGCGGAAATCCGAAAGTCAATGTTTTCAACACAAGTTCATAAATAGTTCATCAGTCATGACCATCATGGCAAAAACCCTTAAGTCGTCCTTCTTTCACTCTTCAACGGATAGGGAACCCTAGGCTCATCCTCGATCCACTCGACCCTACTTCCTGCGGGTTCTGGGAGGAAAAGTAAGGGGTGAGTGACAATGTCACCAGCAAGTAAACAATAAATAATCATGAATTAAATGGAAAGTACATACAAGAATCAAACCCCAAAAGTTTTGGTTTAGTAACATACCTGACCTTCCATCCAACATCCGTAAGTAACAAGCTCATAACTTATTAAAAAAATCATAACTTAGGAGCTATCAAGTCATAACATCTTAGCCTAAGTAAAAAATGTACCAAATATTCGACGAACCATTAAATGCAACAGGCGTGAGTATGCACATACGATGCATCATGATCAAAATGAGGATAAGTTCTTTCTTTCTTTCTTTTAAAACATCATCGTCAATAAAAACAAGAGATTGTTCAGATCTATTCTATCCGGATCTGAGGCGGTCATATTCTTTCCTTCGGATCTATTATTTCCGAATCCGAAAACGGTCACATCATCAATCATAGTCATCAGGTCTATTCTCTCCGGGCCTGTACGGTCATAATCGTCATAATCAGGTATATTCTCTCCGGGCCTGTACGGTCATAATCGTCATAATCAGGTATATTCTCTCCGGGCCTGTACGGTCATAATCATCAGATCAATTAACCCCGGATCTGGAGCCGGTCATGCTGGCCAAAAATATACGGTACCGATGGAAAGCGTTCTTTTCAAAACGGAATCTTTTCTTTTAAAAAAACGCTTTTTCATCATTCTTTGTCATAAAATCAGTTTCATAAATCATGTAAGTGACGATGATGCAATGTATGACATGTACCATGCAACTCGTGACATAATGCGTTTCATGCATACAAGTACGATTTTATTCTTTAGGCTAGAAAATTTTCCAGAATTATCGTTCCGTTTGCACGGCCTCAAAACCTCATATTTTAGGCCAATTATCCTGATTTCTTGACATACATATGCATAAGGGTGTCTTTTCTATTTGCCATAAAATTTTCGTAACGTTTCCAAATATGTAAGACCCTTAAACTATTAAATTACCAAACAGGGTACTGCTGAATTCAGCAGTGCAGTACCCCTCTTTTATCTTTCTTTCAAGCCCAATAAGTCTTACTTAATTTGGGCCAAAACCTGGAAAATATTGCAAACATACCAACAATTAATGTTCATAAGCCCAAGCTGTTCAAACGAGTCTAAACCGCAGAACGGAGTCTCCCACTAGTTCCGCAATTTGGCCCAATTTTCCAGTTTTGTAACGTTCTCTTAATTTCAGTAGGTACCCCTTAAAATACTAATTCCAAACTGATTAATTTACATGGACACGCTCATCTATGTCATAAGTAATTACCATAAACATTTCAAAGCAATATTGTAACTTAAAAGGGGTCATTTATTCGTTTTTCCAAAAACGGTTTCATGCTGGTCCTGGGGTGGCCAGTTTTACTACGAATCTTATTTTGATCATACCGTAAGTCCTTTTTCGAAAATTCCAACTCCCAGACTTAGTCAACACATAGGGCTAGCATCCTACCAAAAATCAACTCATTTGCATATTTCTAAGGTCCATTTTCGGTTCCATCAATACGTCACTTAAATTTTGTCTAGTCCAGTAATTCTAGCTTGACCAGTTTTACCAAAAATTCCATTAATAAATCATAACTTATTTTACCAAAATTCCAACTCTCATATTTACTACATACATAGGGCTAGTGTCATACCAAAAATTAACTTAATTGCATACTTCTAAGATCCATTTTCAGGTCTTACAAAACGTCACATTATTCTGCCCTGTTCCAGTAATTTCCATTTTTGTCACCTTTCCTTACTAAAAGTGTTCCAACTTGAGTTATTCTTCATAAATGGTTCACTAATCATCAAATACACTTTTTAGCATAAGCTTTGCAGGTTCTAATACATTCCAAAAGTTCACCTACAGGTCACTTCAACAACGATTTTGAAGGTTACACATGACACAACTTGAATTTGCACATTTTGTACATAGTAAGGTCTATTCATGGCACATCTAGTTTGTATGTCCCATAACCCCCAAAACAGCCCGTTCTCACTTATATGCAAGAGCTTAAATTACATTTCCATAATGAACATATTACACCTAGGTCATAAAGCATCCAACTTACATACATCTTTTACCCCACAAGTTACAATCTTTCACAAGAACAATATTTACCCCAAACTTCCATCCAACCGTCCCCCTTACATGTCAAAGAAGAGTACTTTGCCACATTCATCTTAGACAAGCATCATATTCATACTCAAAAAGGGCAAAGAATCCACCTTTGAAGGAATCTCATACATGCAAGCCACTTTTCTTAAGAATCCGAAAGTTTCATGCTTCAAACTTAACATTTTACATCTAAGATTAAAACTTAGTAACATCTAGACATTCAAGCATATACTTTCACACACAAGTCATGAATATTTATAGTGTACTTTCCTCATCAAGATTAACCTTTCCTTAGCTTGGAAAATGAAGTGAAGTCTCCCTTCTCTTCAACATATGAACCCCACGGTTTTGGAGGAGGAAAAAGAACAATAGTTAGCCATTATCTTAAGTGAAAGATAAACTAAATAGAGGCTAGATTGGCTTACTAAGATGAAGCTTGAATGGTGTTCAAACCTCTTAAGAGACTAGTACCACTTAAGAGCTTGAAAGCTTGAATCTAGTGACCATGGAGGCCATGGTTTTTGAGCAAGAAAAAGGTAGAAATGTGAGCTTCACTCCATGTAAGATACGAAATTCTCTTAAGGAATTTAGAGTGTACTTACCTAGACCAAGTTTGAAATTGGATGAATCTTAAATCTTCTTGGTTCAAGTTGCCGTTTGCTTTGAGGGAAAAAGAGAGAAGTCTCTTGCTTCTTGTGAATTCTTGAGGGAGAGTGTTCTAGAGTTTCTTGGAGAGGAATTTCTTCTCTAGGCTAAGTGGCTTAGCCGTTTGGGAGCAAGAGGGAAGAAGGCGGTTACCATGGCATGGTTAGGTTAATTTGAGTTAATTAACTTAAGTTACTTTAGCTAACCAAGATTACTTTAACGCTAACCTGGGTTACTTTCTCCAACTAGAGTGACTTTAAGGCTAATTTGGGTTACTTTAGCCTTGTGGTTAACATAAAGTAACTATAGTAAGATTTGAATTGATTCTTGGTTATTCCATGGAGGGAAATCCGGCGGGTAGGGCATTAGTAGCCATTACCATGCTTAAGTCACTTTTCAAGTGTGTTTAATGAAAAGTTATTTGGGTAGTTGCCCCCTTTTTATTAATTATTTTCCCCTTTCTCTTGATTTAAAATGAAATTAGGGAAATCTTGAATCCTTTTGGGCTAAAGGGCCGAATATTAGTGAGGGTTGGGGAAAATTGCCCCCACAACTTAAAACTCCTTAATTGCTATTTGGGCTTGTCCTAAGAAGGCCCTTAAGATTAACCTCCTTATAATTTGTAAACCCTTAAGGCCCTTTTTAAACCTTGTGGCCGAAATCTCTTAAGCCCTTGGGTGAATTGGCCATGATCCATAACTCATGCTTGGATGATCATAATATTTGCTTTATCAAAATATAATAAAAGAAGCACTAATAAAACTTAAAAAAATGCACTTGAAGGATGCAACTTCATCAATTCACTTATACAAGTCTTTAAGTACAATATGACTTTTTTTGTTGGGTACAACACCTAAATTGCTTGGGGAAATTCATTTTTATTTATTATGTTGCAATATGGATGAGTGAAACACACATCAAAACCGTTGTCAACAAACTGTGATATGCTAAGTATATTATAGGATAGATTACTAACCAAGAAGACGTTGGATATTTGAAGAGTACTTGGGCTTCCAATTGCACATTTTCCGATGATTCTTCCTTCATTGTTGTCTCTAAAGGTCACTGATCCACCTTTTGTAACCTTCTTCAACTTTGAGAACAAGCTCGGGTTACCCGTCATGTGCCTCGAGCAACCACTATCAAGGAACCACTTGCTTGATGTATCTTTAGATGTATGTGTTCCCTGCAATGTATAAGAACGATTTAGGTACCTTTTTATTTTGGGTCCTTACGAGTTAGTTCTTCACCCCTTTGTGAAGGTACCTTTTGGTATCCAAACTTAGGTGACCTTCCTCGGTCTAGCAAATGGTGAGAATGTAGATGAAGAAGCAATATAGTAGACATGAAGTGAGAATATATTTGGCCTTTGGCCGAGTATTCCCTTATGAATATTGTATGGTTGTTGTTTTTGATATGTTCTTGTGTTTGTGTGCATAGTGCATGATCTAGATGCATGGAATGAATGTCGTGTATGCATTAATGGTTTCTTCTCATATATATACAACACATAATTATATCTTGTATGACATGAAGAAAAAGCATGATGAGATGAAGGGAAAGGGGGTCTAGGCGTCTCTTAGGCACCACATATGTCTTGGGTGTTTCTATTTTCTTAGACAAAATGAATTTGGTTGGTTTATTTAATGTCTCGTTTTTCTCAATGTATCCTAATCCGGTTTTATCACTACCATGTTTTTGTGATAAAATGATGCAATCTAGCATGTTAGTTCCCGTATCAAATTGTTTCACCATTTTCTCTAAATTCGTATTCCTTGATTTCAAATTTGAAATCTCGGATTTCATTTCATTATTTTGTGCTGTTAATGATGAGATCTCTAATTTCAATGCATTGATGATGCAAGACGACTCTTCTTTTGAATCGTTTAATTGAGAAACAAGGTTCGTGTTAGAAGATTCTAACAACTTATTGTCATCAATTAATCGTTTCTTTTCTTTTGCGAGAGTCTTTGTGAATTTATGTAATTCTAAATATTGACTAAATAGATCATCATATGAAGGTTCAGAATCAGAGTCAGAATCGAAAGATACCTCGTTTGATGCTTTGGATACAAATCATACTTGTGTCGTCTCTCCTTCGGTATCAGTCTCAGAGTCGGATGTGTCACTCAAAGTGGAGGCCTTGAGAGCTCTTCTCCTTTGTTTAGGTTCTGAGACGAGTCTAGTTTTGGACCGATCCTTGTCAAGGTGTTTGTTTGTTTGTTTGTCCTTGTTAGGACACTCATATGACAAATGTCCAAGTTTCCTGCATTCATAGCACTTTACGTCCTTGTCATTAGTTCTATTTTTATTTCTTTTAGCCGAAGTAGCCTTCAGTTTGTTTTTAAATGACTTTCTCATAAATTTTCTGAAACATTTAGCCAATAGCATTAGATCATCATTGTCTGATTCGGAATCACTATCATCTACGTGATCGGAAGAAGTAGAGACGTATTCATTTGATTTAAAAGCAATAGTCTTACACTGTTTTGACGTTGATTCCGATTTCCTTAATGTAAGTTTATTTTCGTATACCTTTAGCGATCCGATTAGTTCCTCCATTTTTATTGATTTTGTTTCTTTACTCTCCTCAATTGCTGTGACTTTAGGATCCCATTCAGATGGGAGACTTCGTAATACCTTTTGGACCTTTTCCTGCGTAGAGAAAGCTTTGCCAAGAGACTCAAGAGAATTATAGATGTTAGTCAATTGTAAATCCATATCAACAATAGACTCATTTGGCAATAATTTGAAGGACTCAAGTCTGGACATAAGCATATTAATCTTAGACTCCTTTATTTGACTAGTCCTTCATGTTTCATCTCAAGAATTCTCATCTCTTGGGCACTAGAGCAATTAGATATGTAACTAGATTCACTTTTGCTTAGCCTGTTTAAAAGTAATTGCATGGCTCTAGCATTCATACTTAACTTCTTTTTATCATCACTAGTATATTTTTGTTTCGGTTTTATAACTTCTAGTGTGACACCATCAACAATAGACACCTTAGATGAAACAAATGGACCGTCTTTTATAATAGATCGCAAATTAATATCAATACCTATAAGAAAGAGTTTCATTCTAAATTTTCATTGGATAAAGGACTTGCCATCAAAAAGAGGAGGCCTTTGACTCGACATACCTTCTTCTTCGGTTTTGAAGCTAGTGGTTGCCATCTCACTAAGATCGTTGGATCTTCTTGTCGTGAGTGTGCCTGCGCTCTGATACCCCTTGTAGGACCTGTAAGGCACCACTAGAATGGGGGTTCAATAGTGGGTGCAAAAAATTTGGTTTTTAAAAAATTTTGACCCAAAAACCCAACTTCTGAAAACAGTTTCTGTTTTCATATCCTGGTTTGAAACGTTTGAAAGACTAGGTTACAGACCTTCAAAAGCTCTAACCCTTTGCACAATCATTTGTGGCCAGATTGCGCAAATCTGCTAGAAACAGTAGTCTGATTTGAAAATTTTATTCTGATTAATTTGTAACTCCAAATGATCTGAAAATTTAATGACAACCCCCTTAAGATATGTATTTTAATGGGTTGAAATAGTTTTGAAAAATTCCTTTGGGAAGTATGTCAAGTACATTCAAGTTCTCAACATTTGCAAGTCTGAAAATCAGATTACACTAGTCTCAGAACTATTTACATTTGATTGACTTATACTTGTCCAAATGGGTTGAATTTTGCACCAAATGAAACTTAAGAGGTGTGTCTATGTTTCTGCAAAATTTTACAATTTTTGAAATTCGTTTGCTATTTTTAAGATTGCGACGAAATGAATGCAGAATGCTGGAAACTGAAAGTACTGTGCAGTAAAGTAAAGAACACAAGGAATTTCATACTGGTTCGGTTAAATCAACCTACTCCAGTCTTCTAGGACACCTTCCTCGGTGATCACTAAACAAAATTAACACCGTACCACAAGGGTTGCTGGAGTTACACACCAACTCCAACACTTTACACAAACGTTACAAGCAATCGCACCTTTCACGAACACCACCACCGAACGGATGAAGGTTTGATCACACCTTGATCAACCTTTTACAATTTAAACGTGTATGGTGGTATGAACAAAGCCTATTCAATATGTTTGAATATAAGTACAATATGCTTGAGAGGAGAAGAAGAAGAAGAAAGAAATGTAGAAGAAGAGAGTAGAGAGTCTTTTTGCCCTTTGGAAATTATGAGACTTGTCTTGCATTTGTTTGGCTCTCTTCTCTTCCTTTTATTTGGTCTTGGCCGCCCTCTTAGGGCTTCTCCTCCATCTTGAGAATTCTCTTTTAAGTCCTTGGAAGAATGCCTTGTATAGATGTGACACCATCTTGCTTACTTGGCACAACTTGATTGGATGATTGTCTTAGCTTTGCTTACTTGGCACTCCTTGATTGAATGAGTTTTGTCATCATTTAGTGGTTGTAAAAATCTGAGAATAAAATGAAAAACATGTGCCAAATGAAGTTCAAAACATTTTCAAATATTCAACAATTAATCCCCACAAATTTGAAAGCAAATTAGTCTCCATTTAAGACCAAAAAATCGGCCAGCTCTAGTCTCACATGCTGAATTTTCAGCATGTGCTATATTCTCAAAATTTTGAAATATTATCATACTACTACACATCAATCCCTTGAATTTTGAGAAGCAAATTGATCAACATTAAGACACAAAATCGCCCCACACTAATTCTCACATGCTGAATTTTCAGCATGTGTTACATTTGCTAGAAAGTTTGAAATGTTACCTTGTGTAGTTTTCATCATTATGTCACTAACCTTGTGTGGCTTATTCTCCACCAATTGAGATGCCAACTAAGCTCCACATAAGCTCCACCAAGGCTGTAGTAGGCGTGTATGCAAGCTTGAACATGTGCTGAATTTTAATTTTGTGACTTTGTAAAATAGTGCACAATAATTACACATGTATGGTATATTCCAATCAGCCCTAATTTGGATATTCTAGTACACTTTAATATGTATTGAATATGTAAAAAGTGTCTAGATACATGCTACATGTCATGCCAAAAACGTTCCATGTGTTATGTTCGTAAAAAACCGAATTCTCGACTTTTGTCGATTACGCGATTTTTCTCCGATTAAATTCAAAATTTTTGCACATGTTATATATTATGTCACACATAATATACATAAAATAAGTTAAATATTCAGCTCATAGGCTGGTTAAAATTGGCGCCCACATGTGCTTAAAAAGGTGAATTTGAAATCTCCACAATTTGGCCTTAATCGGAGGTGATTTGTGTGTGCCAACATGGAATGATTTTATGGCTGAGTATACCATGTTAGCCACGAAATTTGTGGTCATTTTTGAAGTGTAGGGGCTGGCCATCTATATATGGCAAGTACGTGACACGTTGGCGAAGTTTCGGTAGTCACCCGATACGACAATTTTTTGTTAATAACCTTGTAACGTGTCGTAATAATTTTGTCATCACCATGATTTATATCATATGATATAAGACCTGAATATACTCATAAATATGAGGTAAGTATAGTGGTGTGACGTTGACGTACGTTTGTAATATATGTAACGTGTCGATACTACGTCGGAATATATGTATATTGTGCTTTTTTTTAAAAATATGAATATATATATATATATATAATATATATAAAAACGTGTGAATAGATGTAGAAGGAGAGTTTCCATTTCTATGTTTGTTGTCATTATGCCTTCTCCAAATATATCTCCATTTAATGAACTACTTAGTTCATTTAACTAAGTACTTCACTTAATGAACTAGTTTAGTTCATTAATGGTGGCACCTAAAAATAGTTCAAACATAACAAATGTTTGTCATTTGATGTAAACTTTAAAGCTTCATGGCTTGTTAGTACGGCAACATTATATATAAAGTATATAAGGCAAGTTTGTCGCAAAAACGTGTCAAGTAATAAATTGAATCATGCATTTCTTAAACACGCGTTATTTAAATCATGCATTTTGTGAATCACTCAAACTCTTTTTCTCAACAAACTCGATTTTATCCTCAAGCCTATTTGAACTTGGCATAAATAATCTAAAAGAAGTAATTATAGGCTTAAAATAGTAAAAGACATGATATTGTTTCATAGGCGGGTTCAATAAAGCCCGACAAGCTTGGAAGACAGTTGTGTGATCAAACCTACAAACATAAGGTGGAGATGAGCTACTTTCCCTGAATCAAAACATGCTCATGGGCAATTTTACTAATTGCACATAGCATCATCAGAGGGCGGTGAAAAAATAGCAAAAGTAGTACACACAAGTGGTGAAGGGTGACAGATAATGAAATGCAAGCAGGATCACCTATGCAGGTCAACAGAATGAAATGCAACCAGGAACTTATACACATGCTCAGAAAGGAAAATCTATGTGTCAAGTTAATTCAAGTTTTGAAAGAAAAATCGGATTGAAATAAAAAAAAAGGGGGGGGGGGGGGGCAAAAATTACCTAGGGTCTTTCCAAATGCTATGAAAATGAAAGTGAGGAATCACAAGCGTTGCATTAAGATGCCCAGCCACAGCTACTGCATTGCATATCTGGTGCATCAATAGAAACGGATTGTAAACATCTAATACAATAACACAAAGGCTTCTGCGTTCACTTTTATCAATGCTAAATAAGGTCATAGGTAGAAAATGATAACTGAGGTTCTCTGTTGATTCAATCCACCATTTGCTTCAATGAAAATATATCCATTTGACTCAGGTAGACCTGCTACCATAAGAGAATTGCTAGACAATCAGGTAAGAGAATCCTCAGGTAATCCGAGAAAAAAGAGACAGAGAAAAAGAGGGTGTGTGTATGCATGAGAGAGAGAGAGAGAGAGAGAGAGAGAGAGAGAGAGAGAGAGAGAGAGAGAGAAACTATTATGAAAGAAACTCTAATCTTTTCAACAGGTTTTTTTTCTAGATCTTCAAATGCACCAAGCATACATCAACATTCCATCTCTACATAATCATGACAGAAAGCAAACTGAACAAATCAATCCATACATGGTTTTTTTCTTTTGTAAGTAATCCATACATGGTTAGCTCAAGCAAAATCGACAGTTGCAAAACGAAAGGAGAAATTTGCATTAAGAAATTGAATAACTCAGACTTAAAAGTCCTCCAATAGCTCATATCAAATATAGTTACTGCCCACAAATACAGGTTCCAGCATTCAATTAGACAACATGACTTGCAAATAACCTCGGATCATTACGAAGACAACCTCGATCCTTAAAATGTTTAGAGGACGAAAAACAATCAATTACAAAACAATGAAGGTATCACAATCCAGTCCTATCCCTCCCTTGTAACGGGTGACTAATCAGGAGGCTTGCTCAAAACAGACTAAATAAAACAAAGAATAGGACAAGGAGAAACATAAAGCTATATAAGTAGTCATACAGACTTCTGGAGAACCAAAATAAAGCAGGAACAAGAATATAGCATAGCCATTACAAGATTGAAGAGACTGGAGATGATAAGATGCAGACAAAAAATAAATAAAATCAAGCAGACCATGTCTAAAAAGGAAAGAATACCACCCATAATAACCCTTTCTTAAGCCAACATAATCACATTAGACGGGATCAGGCAAGGTATGACTACATGGGTTCCTCAAGTTTCAAAATTATATAAATGAAAGCGCTTGCAATTCGTCAACAAAATGATTATTTTTATATGTTTAATTTTTTTTTAAAGCAGCTTTATCAAAATAGAATGACATTGTCTAATCTTTTACCTTTTGGTCGATTTTCTTTTTCTAACTTTATCTTCTAAAAGATGTGGAAAATAATATTAAATACAGTTTGAATACCTAAACATGCAATATAAATCTATATGGACCACGAGCAAGCAATAACTGTTTTTTTGTAAGAAAAACTTCATAAATAAGCCAAATTAGGCAACATTATAAAGGTTGTTGTGGGGGGTAAGCTACAGCAAGCAAGCTTGCTCAAATATAAAGGCATTCTACATATTTTAGCATATCCTACTGAAAATTTAGTGCCAGCAAGTGTAACTTGCTTAAGCAATAACTAAAACTAAACAAAAGACTTGGAAAAGAATTTTTGAAGATGAAAAGATGACGAGTGGTTAAAGATAAATTAAGCAAAAAAGCATGGATAGGCCGAAAAATTAGCGAGACGTAAGATGTACACATACATATCTACCATTGTTATATATCATTTTTTTTAAAGGGGCAAGAAGGTCATTAAGGCCTAATTAATTATTAAATCTAATTAGATTAGGATAATTCTCCATGAACCCTAATCAAAGTTCTATTTAATCACGTGAACTCCTCTCCCTCCCCACTCATCAAAGGCGGCCGCCCCTTTTCCCAGAGAAAAAGAACGACTCTTGCCATCACAACCACTAAGGCCGCCGGTTTTAGGAGAGAGGGAGGAGCACCACCGCCTCAATCAAGCCTCCCAACCGCGTAGTGAATCACCGTTAATCATCAGGTAGGTGCCTCCTTAACATCCTTTGTATGAAAAACTATATAATCATTAATTTCTTTATGAAACCGAGATCGTGCACAAGTATTTATGCTTGTATAGATGTTTGATTATTTGATTATATGTGTATGTGATGAATCGTGTATCCGTATATGTGACCGCATATGTATATATAAGTATGGCGTTATTTTCGTATGATTAGTATGAAAAGGTTGCGTTTTGATGTATATATAAATAACAGAATTGGTTTGGAGGTGGCGGTGATGGCGGCACGTACCCGGTGGTGGTGGGTTATGGCCACATGCTGCCATGCTAATGGGCGATGTGGGCGTGATGGGGGGTTGTGCGGCTGGGGGAGTGGGGCTAGGGGGTGCGGCTGAGGGACTGGTGTGCGGCTGAGAGGGGGCTAAGGGAGGGGGGCTGCAGGAGGGGGTGCGGCTGGGGGTGGTGAGCCGGAAGTGGGGTGAGGGAGAGGGGCCGGAGTGGGAAGAAGGGGTGTGGCTCAACAATCAGAGGCGGCATAATTAGGAATCGCAGGAATCGAAGAATCTGAGGGCAGAAAGGAAAAGAAAAAGGAAAGAAAAAGGAAAAGAAAAGAAAGGGAAAAAGAAATGGAAAAAGGAAAAAGGAAAAAAGGAAAAATGAAATGGGAAATGAAGGAAAGTCTGTGTATGCGATTTATGTGCATTCATGCATCACGACATTGCATTAGGATATGCGAGACCTAAGTCGTATATCTGTTCTGTTCTGTTAGGGTATGCGAGACCTAAGTCGCATATCTGTTCTGTTCCGTTCCGTTTTGTTAGGTCCTGGAACTATGCATTGCACGATAGGATGTATGTTAGAGAAAGTAGGCGCATCATGCATCAAGTATGTGACATTGCATTTCACGCTCATTTCGCATGATTACGTGTTTTGATTGTTTTAAGAAGTTATGACCGTTATGAGTATTTGTGAAAACGTGGACAGCCTATTTTCGTATTACAATACTTATATGTATTTTACTATTGTCCTAGCGTATATGATCTCACAAGGCTGATGCAGGCAGGGTACCTACTGAGTGACGTTTTTGTCATTCACACCGCTCATTATATTTTCTTGCAGACGAATCAAGGGTACGATTATATATGGGTTGGAGAAGACTCTGAGTGGGCTCACTGGACTCATAGAGACTGATGGGAGATTGATGATTGAGAATTAGAGAAGTTTTATTTTATGTATTATTTCATTTGAGGACTTAGCTTATGGAATTTCATTTTACGCACTTTACGATGTCGTTTAGGGGATTTTGACTTGATGTTGACTATTTATGTTTATGGATTTTACTTTCGATTTAGGGTTTGAGTTGATGTATTTTGCTTCCGCGATCGAATACTCTGTCGTTTTGATAAGTGTAGGGATTCGTACAGATGCCTTGTATATCCCTTAGCGAAATACGGCGGACGTACCAGTTCTGACCCTAGGGTTCGGGACAGGACGCTACAGGTGGTATCAGAGCCTAGGCTCTAGATCTACTGCGGAAAACGTAGAAATAAAGGAATGATCTTAGACATAAGAAATGACTATAGACCTAAGTGTTGATCATAGATGTAAGTTTGATCCTAGACTAAGTTTGATTCTAGACGTAAGTTGTGATCTGAGACTAAGTTTGACCTTAGAATAAGTTTGATTTAGACTAGGTGATGATCGGACTGGGGCCACGGTTGGTTTCTGTTTTCGTTTTATTTATCTGTATTTGACTATTTTCTTTTTCTTAAGTTTTGCATGTTCCTGAAATGCCCTTGACAAAAAAAGTTGAAATTTTCCTTGTCGTAGCAAATATGCCGCCGAGAAGAGGAAGGTAGGAATAGCAATGGGAACCACTCTGATAATAGGGCTCCACCGCAGGTCGTGCTTCCCCAGGCCCTGACCGACGCACTACTGGCCATGGCCCAAGCTGCGGGGCAACAACATCGGCAGTCACAGGCTCCACCACCACCGCATTCGAACTTGAGATTCTTCTACAAGTGGATCCGGAGGACTGGTGGCGCAGCACAACTGACACCGCCGATCACTTGGATCTAATTTCAGAATGAGTTCAAGAGGTATTACGTGGTGACAGCACGATCTTCAGAGCATGGCTCTAGATCCACGGTGGAAATTAGGCCATGATATTAGAAAATAAGTTACGATTTTTCCTCTAAGTCACAATCTTAGACATAAGTGATGATTTGAACATAAGCGATGATCATGAACATAGGTGCTGATCTCAGTTATAAGCGATGATCTTGAGCGTAAGTCAGATCTTAGACATAAGTAACGATCTCGTAAGAGTTGACTTTAAGCTAAGTATTGATTTAGTAATAAGTGTTGATTATGTACTAATTATGACTTGGAAATAAGACGTGATCTTAGACTTAAAAAAATGAAATGATGAAAATGATGATGCTAAAGAACGATCCTAGAAATAAGTTATGATACTAGACTTAAGAAGTCGATCGGTTTTGAAACATGTATGCATAGGATATCCCATACAATTCTCCCTTATCTAAGGTTGATCATAACTCTCTAAGCTGTGATCTTAGTAATCCTAGTTGAATACTATATAATTGATTTGAATGAATTACAATGTTAACCGGAATACACTACTACAAACGTTAGTTGACATATTAATGGGTCAGGCAGTAACTCGGGCTGCCTTACCATAACTGCACATGGTACTCGGTACCATTAGGGTAAAGTAAAGCGGGTCCATATCCCTACTTGGACGGTAACTTCAGAGCAGGCTTAGGTCTAAGTTAGGACCATAGTTACTAAGAAATGAATTATAATAGTATAATAAATACTACGGGATGATTTATAGTAGAATGATAGAAACTAAATAACGATTAGCGTTATAATCATTAGAGTTTAGTTAAGGATATTGTACAAAGGAATTTATAGTCTAGGGTTAAGATGTTGAATGTAGGGTAATCAAAATAGGCAGGCGATATTAGTCTTATTAGAGGTATTGAACAATAACAACATGCGAGAATCGACTATATTATGTGCCTTGGAATACTATATCATTACAAAATTGTGGGTTACGTATTGACATCGGAACATTTGGTTTGAATCTAGTAGGCTTGAATTGAAATAGAGTAAGCAAGAACCAATAGTGGTTGCTTGTTCAGGTGAGATTTAACTAGGATAATTAGCGGTTCAAATAACCAAGTAAAGAAATACAGTGGATCATAATGGCGCGCGGAAGCATGGTGCATTAAAACACCTTAAGTCGATAAATATTTAGTGTGACATGCTAGGATTGGACAATTTAAGTTAGGGATTTTATCATAGTAGGCGAATGTTAGACTTATAAGAAACGATACATAGACGGATTGTTCTTTTGAAAATAAGGATGGATTATAGAAATTATACGATATATTGGACTATTATTTCTCTAGAGATAAATATTTTATATAAGCACGTACACCGAGTTATGCCTATATTTTACAGGTACTTCAAAAGACATTTTATTTTTGAAAATACCTTATTAAGTCACATTTCTCTATATAGTCTACTAAACTTTAAGAGGCTAATTTTTCCATACCTGTAAATCAGCATAATAAAGATTTCAATTGTTTTGACGACCTTGAAAAGGGAAAAAACTTTTAAAATATTGATATTCTTGCACAAACAATTTGTGTATGTATATTTCTTACACAATATTTCAAATTTTCGTTTTTGTTACATCTATTTTTTAGTCAAAATTAATTTAATTTGACGACTATCGATATCGCAAGCAGTTTAATCGTTAAAATGTTTTTGAAGCTATTTTTTTTGTAAGTAAAATTTTTCATAAAAAGGCCAGAAGGCAAATTTACAATGAAGCATCAGACAAACCAGACAAGCCGATGCAGTTTCAAGGGAGGCTTACAAAAAGCACTACACTAGAGCCAACCTTTTAGCAAAAAGTGGTCAGAGACAACAACATAACTACTACAACTAACTGAACATACTAACTAATTACATCAAGCATCACTTACACATCACCTCAAAATGGATGCAATAAAGGATTAAATTTACAAAGCATAGATGCAACAATTTCTTCCAAGCCCACAGCGTAGCCAAAAAAAAATGTCCCTCCAGAGTAGCGCTTGTGCAAATTGTGCAACCTCAAGCGGACATCATGTCATCAAATTCTCGACAGAGCTTATGCCCCATACATCGTTCCTCATCAAGTGTATTGTAGCCTCCACCAGTCCTTTCGTGCGTGGGGGGTTGAGATAGCGACTCAACCCCCCAGCGTTTCCTGCAAGGTGAAGAAGAAACGTAAAATGAAGGGAAACAGAAAACCCAATTACAAACAAAAATGGAGAGAAGCATCTGGTGGAAGAGGGAGATAGAGAGAGAGCACGTAGAACAGAAAAAAGTGTGATTGTGCCCAAAACACATGGACACCAGGAACCCCCAAAATACGTCCCAGATAGATGCAAAGAATTTTCAAATGGCAGCATGATAAGCACAAAACACAAATAGTCACACCTATGGATGACCAAGGCAATTCAAGTCAGGATATTATGGGGAATACCCATTTCCAAAACCAGTTCCCAATTAGTTTTTGATCGTTTATACCCCATCCAGGGACTAGTAGCATATTTGTCTCAGATACCACGATGCTCTCATTTCTTTTGATTTTTTTAAAAATCTCCGATTCCTTTCCAACCAAATAGAATATGTCGTCACAGAAAAACAGAAGGTGACAAGATGTCGTTGCAGTTTGGTCTTCCAGTGTTGATTATTTCCAATCCATGTAAGGGTGGTGTCCCAATCCATGCTTGGAGGGGAACACATGCATTTCAAAAGGATCTTGGACCAGACCCGCTGAGAGTATGGGCAACGGAAGAAAAGGTGGTCGTGATCCTCAAGGCCTTGCTCACAAGGGACAAAGGTTTGAGGGAATGATGCCACAATTCAAAAGTTTATCTTGTGTATTCATCCTCTTCCAACATACAAGCCAGAGGACAACTGCAAACCGTGGAACATGATGAATACACCAAACAATTTTCACCCAACTTGGGCTAGGGGCATCACTCATAAGGACTTTGGTAGCACTTTTGATAGAGAAAGCTTTTTCTGGTTTCCATTTCCATATGTCTTCACCATTTCTTAAGACAATTCCCCTGCATGCTTGACTGAATGCAAGAACTTGGCTATCCCAGTCTCTACCGTATGGTATGTTCCAACATGAACCAGTTAGGACCGCTGAGACCCTCGCATTCAGGGGAAGATTAATTTTCCTTATGAGTTCAGGGTGACTAGAGGAAAGGATGCCCCACGGATTCCATGGGTCATACCAGAATGACGTGTTAACCCCGTTGCCAATGCATTTTGTAATACAGTGAGCAAAGAGATCTCTAGCCACCAGCAATATTTCCAAAGCCAAGAGTCAGAGGGCTTGGCCTTGGCTTCACAAATAGAAGATCCCTTTAAAATGACAGTGTGTACCCATTTGACCCATAGGCTTTCCTTGTTTTCACAGATAAACCAAATGCTTTTCATTAGGTAAGCAAGGTCTAAAGCTTTTAGGTCATGGATACCCAGACCACCACATTCTTTGGGCAGGCAAACATCTTTCCATTTCACTTTTGCCTTTCTTGATCCTCCTCAAAGAAAAATTTTCAAGATTTTCTCAATCTCTCTTATGACCATTTTTGGCAAAAAAAAAAGGCTGCATTTTAATATCTGATGATTGATTCCAGGACTGATTTAATTAATTGGAGCCGACCCCCATAGGAGAGTTGAGACGATGACCAGCTATTGACCCTTGCATTAATTCTATCGATAAGCGGTCCACAGTGGGAGAAAGAAAGTTTACCCGAGATCAGGGGAACACCAAGATACCTAATGGGCAAGGTACCTTGTTTCATGCCTAGAATATCGGATAGAATATTTCGACTTTGAGGCCCTACCTCGGAAAAAAAAGACCTCACATTTTGTGAAATTTGGCTGAAGCCCAGATAGGGCTTAGAATTCATGCAAGGCCTCCTTTACAATTTGAAGGGAGGTTTCTTCTGCTTTACTTAGGATGAATAAATCGTCTGCAAAGGCAAGGGAAGATAACTCAAGATTCTTGCATTTAGAATGGAATTTGAAATCAGAACCCGCAATTTTTGATTTTAGCAGTTGGGTGAAACTTTCCATGATTAGAATGAATAAGCAAGGAGAGAGAGGGTCTCCTTGCCTAAGGCCTCTTGAAGATTTGAAGTTCCCAACCAAAGAGCCATTCAAGTTTACAGAAAAGGATGGTGTAGAAATACAAAGCCATACCCACTTGACGTAGGTCTCTAGAAATCCGATTTTCTTTAATAAAGTCATCAAGTAATCCCATTTAACCATGTCAAAAGCTTTCATTATGTCTACCTTGATTGCACAATCCTTTGGGCCTCCTGCCCTTTTGTAGTTCTTAACAATTTCATGCATGAGGAGGATATTCCTATGGATTTGTCTACCTTTAACAAAAGCAGATTGATTTTCATTTACCAAATCAGGTAGAAGTGGCTTTAATCTTGTTACAAGGATTTTTTATATGACCTTATAAGTGACATTGCAACATGATATAGGCCTAAATTCCTTCATACAGATTGGATTGTCAACTTTTGGTATTAGGGAGATGGCGGTTGCGTTTATGGGGTAGTATATGAAGTTGTGGGTGAAAAAGAATTGGATTGCATCTAAAAATTGATCACCCACAAGCCCCCAATTCTCTTTATAAAATTCGGCAGTATAGCTGTCAGGCCCAGGAGCACTGTCTGCTTTCAAAGAAAACAATGCATTTTTGATTTCATCTCTAGTGACCGGGGCTGACAGGGCAAGTTTCTGCTCATTATTGATTGTCTTTCCAGTCCAGTTTCAGTTTGGACTAATATTGCCATTTGGTTCAGTGAAAAGTTTTTGGAAAAACTCAACCGCCATGTTCTGTACTAAATCATAATCTTCAATGATTTCACCAGCCTCATTTTTTAACCTCAATATTTTATTTCTGGCGATGTGAGATTTGACAACCCTGTGAAAATATTTCGTGTTTCTATCACCTTCTTTCATCCATTTAATTTTGGATTTCTCTTTGAAAAAGGATTCTTCGAACTCCAAAAGCTTGATATATGAATTTCTATGATTTTTTTCCTCATCTTGAATGGTATCATTGGTTGGGTTATTTATGAGCCTTTGTTGAACATTTTCAAGGTTGTACCTGGCTCTCTCAACTCTAAGTGAAATTTGACTATAATACTCTTTGTTGAGATTTTTCAAATGAACTTTTAGGTTCTTTAGCTTCTTTGATAGTCTCACCATAGGACTTCCTTGCACAAACTCATTCCAGTCATTCTCTAGAGTGTACTTGAATTTGGGGTGGGACATCCAGCCTTTCATGAATTTGAGAGGACGAGGGCCAAATTTGTTTGCTAATTGAAGTGAAAGAACGCCTGGTGAATGATCTGAGGATATAGGGGCTCCATAATCCAATTGAAAGTCTTTGATTAAAATTTGTCACGCTTCATCACAAAACATGTGATCAATTTTCGTGTACACTCTCTGATCCTTTTCTCTATTATTCGACCATGTGTACTCAAAGCCCCTCGAGGGAATTTACGCCATATCCATATCCTTAATCCAGTCCGTAAAATCAGTCACTGCATTTCTATCAATTCTTTTACTTCCTAATTTACCTCGGCTGTTCATAACAATATTAAAATCACCCATTATCAACCAAGGCTTGTCCTTGTATATGTTATTTTGATATCTTAGCTCCCTCCAAAGCTCTCTACGGTTACTTCTTTCGTTGTAACCATAGACTGCAGTAAGGATTATTTCCTCATTCCCTTTCGAGGAAAGGAGCGTGAAACTGGCAGTGATAGATTGATCAGTACAGTGTAGTAGTTTACCTTGAAAAAGATTTGGATTCCAAGCTAAAAGGATCCTTGATACCGAATTTGTGAGTGAGTTGTGCAAGGTTTTCCAGTTCCGAAAGAGTCTACTCGTGATCCTCTTAAAATTGCTTTCTCTGATTTTAACTTCTAATAGTCCAATTAATCCTATATTGGTAATTTTAATGAAGTCTTTTAGTTCCCTTTGTCGAAGTGGGGAGTTTAATCCCCTCACATTCCAACTAGCCATTTTGATCATTTTAAAGATAAAGATGGACCTCTATTTCCTTCCCCCCCTGTTTTCCACCTCCTTTCCTCCCTTCTTGAACTGGCCGATTATTTTGCCAGGCAGGAGCAATTGAGTTTGGACTTTCAAGCCCATGAAAATCCAGAAGGTCTCCCTTTTGATGATTTTCATGTCCTTTGTCAGGGGGAACCATTATATTATTTTGATCATTCACCTTTTCTGTGATAATAAGTATGCTAGGGGTTTCACTTACAAAGTCTATCGAGTCATTCGGAGAAGGGAGCGTACCTGAGGAGTGCTCCACCATTTGAAAGCAGTCACTTACCTGATTATCCTGCGGATCCTTGTTGATAGGTGAGGGAGGTGGTGAAGCCTGCAGAATGGGTTGTTCCTCGGCATTTTCGTCATCTGATTCCTCGGTCTCAGTGTCACTATCCTCCTCAACCAGTTTAGCTATCTCAGATTCATAGTATTTCTTTTCTTTATCTTCGGTCATTTTCATGAATTCCTTTGTAGCCCGGTTTTCCCAATTTTGGATCGTTTGTTCTTGATTTTCCCCCTCAACTTCCTCCTCTTAGATAGGTTCAAATCTGTTTTTTGTTGAGAAAGAGGAGATGGGATGGCCTATGAGCCCGTCAGTTTGCTGATCATTCCCAGCTTCTACAGTTTTCTTTTTCACCCATCTTTTAGATTGTTGTTGCCTCCAGTCTTGGTTTTTTTCCACCTTTGCTTGTGTTGGATTTTTGTGGGTAAAGTTTTCGGCAGCTTTGTGAACTGTGTTAAACTTGGCCTCACAATCATGTCCAAATGAATTACATCGCCTGCACTGAGGTGGAACCCATTCGTATTACACCTCCTGACTGGTATCTTCTCTAAAACCGTCAGTGATGGTTACCCTCTTAGGAAGGTCAGCATTTGCCTTAACACGGATGCAGATCTGTGCATATGATACCCAAGTTTTGGTTGCGGTGGCCTTATCCATAAAAAGAGGCTCTCCAATCAGAGCCCAGTTTACCAAGAGTGGTTTTGTTGAAAAATTGGAATTTAAGATGAGGGAATCTTACCCAGATTTGTAGAGATTCTAAGCTAAGCTTTTGGATTTTCTTTTCGGGACGCCATGGCCAGAGATAAATCATTCTATTCCCGAAAGGAAGTGGAGAGAGCTCCAGAATTTCCTGCATATGTGTATCTGCCTGGAACCGAAACAGAAAAAGATCTTCCTCCACCTTTTGGGTCTCAAGTAGACCCTTGGAGCACCACTTCTTGTCAACAAAATGCTTGAGGTTGAAATATGAAGTGCTATTCCCCATAATCTGTCCGATTATGGTGGTTTTCCACTCAGTGATATGCTGTTGAACTTCATCCGCTGGCACAATGATGGATTTACCTTCTCTGTTGACCCCCTCAAGAATCTCCGAGAGAGTTGAAGAGGGTTCCGGTGTGAATCCGGGTTTTACAACACTAGCCCAGGCTGCTTTTGCACAAATCTTGTGCCGCATGCTTATAGATGAAGGAAAGCAGGCAACATTTGTACCTTTTACTTATTTCAAGCATGTATTGAACGAAAGTTTTGCGTTTGGGATACTCCGACCACTTGTTTCCGTGGTCGGAGCAGGCACAAGGCCCTACTTTTAGTGGAAAGCGATAGATCTGCTAGGGAGAAGGAAAAAGAAAAAAGATGGGGTAGAAATGGAGAGGAGAAGGAAGAAGATGTGAGAAAGAGCGGTGGTTTGCGGTGGTGGGATGGCTGAATTTCGAACGTTGTGGTGGCAAAGATGAGAAATTTAAGAGAGAAAGTGTTTTATTTGAGCACAGCTTTTCTTGAAGACTAGAGAGAGGCGAGAGAAAAAGTTAAAGAGAGAGAAAATTGTCTCGTGACTCACTTCCTCATTTTTTTGAAGCTATTTATCCGCTTGCAATGAACTTACTTAACTTTTGTGAAGCCAAAAAAAAAGTAGCTTTCAAAATATATACCTATTTTGAAAACAGAAGGTACTGTATTCAAATCGTTTTATAAAACCTTACATTATTAAGTTTTCAACTATTTTGACGCAATTTTATCAAAATGTCTTGCGAACAAGTTATTTCATCGTTTTTAAAATGGTCATTTGAGATATTGCGTTGCGAAAACAAATCTATGATACTTCGGGTTTTGTGTTTACAAAAAAAAAAAAATTTCTAAGGTTTAGTATTTTAAATAGTTAAAGCCATATTCAAAATTATAGCTACGTAAGCTACTTTTCTTTTAACTTGAAGAAAAATATGTCATATACATATTTCGTATATTAGGCTGCTGACGGTATCTCGGAGAAATTAAGAGCATGATCATAGGCTATTTCGTAAGTGTGTAAGAACTGATTTTGGATACTTTGTTGTATTAAAGAAGGGTAGCGGTTACCATATTGACATACACAAAGGATGTTAGTATGGTTAATTATCCAGGAGATGAATCATATGTGATGAGTTTAAGAATCTGGTATTGTAGATTGCAATAAGTTGAATGATACACGTCAAGTAGTATAAGTGGAAGTTTGTAAGCACTAATTATAAAGAATTAAGTAAGGATTGAACTCTATAAGGACTAGATCATCTTGTGAGATGCTAGTGATGACTAAATTAAATCGTACTAGAGTACAACGTATTCCGGAAAATACATACAGCTTCAGGGATGAGTTTTGTGAACAAGGTGTTAAATTAAAGATTGTACTACACCTATGAACTGATTTTAGAGGGTTGCTCATGATAGCAAATATAAGTACGATATAGACCGACGATTAAGTTATGAATCCAGTATAATGACGATACACTTAAACTTGATTCGAAAACTATAGAAAGAATAGGTTACGATCTATTAGGCGGAGGACAATGGATTTAAAGATTACATTTTAAAAATACACACTAAATGATTTGATGACTTAGTCCTGTATCGAGGAAGGGAAATAGGTAACATATCGGAATACGCAAGGGATACTAAGTTCGGTCATGATCTAGGTAAATGATTACGCAACACGCAAGTTTTGAGGACGAAACTTTTTGTAAGGGGGGAGAATGTTATATCCCATTTTTTTAAAGGGGCAAAAAGGTCATTAAGGCCTAATTAATTATTAAACCTAATTGGATTAGGAAAATTCTCGCTAAACCCTAATCAAATTTCTATTTAATCACGTGAACTCCTCTCCCTCCCCACTCATCAAAGTCGGCCGCCCCTTTTCCCAGAGAAAAAGAACGACTCTTGCCATCACAACCACCAAGGCCGCTGGTTTTAGGAGAGAGAGAGGAGCACCACCGCCTCGATCAAGCCTTCCAACTGCGTAGTGAATTACCGTTAATCATCAGGTAGGTGCCCCCTTAACCTCCTTTGTATGAAAAACTATATAATCGTTAATTTCTTTATGAAACCGAGATCGTGGACAAGTATTTATGCTTGTATAGATGTTTGATTATTTGATTATATGTGTATGTGATGAATCGTGTGTCCGTATATACGTGACCACATATGTATATATATGTATGGCGTTATTTTCGTATGATTAGTATGAAAAGGTTGCGTTTTTGATGTATATATGAATAACGGAATTGGTTTGGAAGTGGCGGTGATAGCAGCGCATGGCCGGTGGTGGTGGGTTATGGTCACGTGCTGCCGTACTAATGGGCGATGTGGGTGTGATGGGGGGTTGTGCGGCTGGGGGGAGTAGGGCTAGGGGGTGCGGCTGAGGGGCAGGTGTGCAGCTAAAGGGTGCTGAGGGAGGGGGTGCGGCTGGGGGGGTGGTGAGCCGGGGGTGGGGTGAGGGAGAGGGGCCGGAGTGGGAAGAAGGGGTGAGGGCTCGACAATCAGAGGCGGCAGAATTAGGAATCGCAGGAATTGAATAATCTGAGGGCAGAAAGGAAAAGAAAAAGAAAAGAAAAGGAAAAGAAAAGAAAGGGAAAAAGAAAAGGAAAAAGGAAATGAAGGAAAGTCCGTGTATGCGATTTCTGTGCATTCATGCATCACGACATCGCATTAGGGTATGCGATACCTAAGCCGCATACCTGTTCTGTTCTGTTAGGGTATGCGAGACCTAAGTCGCATACCTGTTCTGTTCTGTTAGGGTATGCGAGACCTAAGTCGCATATCTGTTCTGTTCCGTTCTGTTAGGTCCCGGGGTCATGCATTGCACGATAGGATGTATGTTTCTGAGAACGTAGCCTTATCATGCATCATGTATGTGGACATTGCATTTCACGCTCATTTCGTATGATTATGTGTTTTGATTGTTTTAAGAAGTTATGACCGTTACGAGTATTTGTGAAAACGTGGACAGTCTATTTTCGTATTACCGTACTTATATGTATTTTACTACTTTCCTAACGTGTATGATCTCACAGGGCGATACAGGCAGGGTACCTACTGAATGATCGCTCACACCATTCATTATGTTTTCTTGTAGACAAATCAGGGTACGATTATATATGGGTTAGAGAAGACTCTGAGTGGGCTCACTGGGACTCATAGAGACTGATGGGAGATTGATGATTGAGAATTAGAGAAGTTGTATTTTATGTATTATTTCATTTGAGGACTTAGCTTATGGAATTTCACTGTACGCACTTTACGATGTTGTTTAGGGGATTTTGACTTGATGTTGACTATTTATGGTTTATGGATTTTACTTTCGATTTAGGGTTTGAGTTGATTTATTTTGCTTCCGCGATCGAATACTCTGCCGTTTTGATAAGTGTAGGGATTCGTACAGACGCCTTGTATATCCCTTACCGGAATACGGTGGGCGTACCGGTTCTGACCCTAAAGTTCGAAGACTGGGGTGTTTCACAACTCGATTCATTCTATTCAGATATAATGGCTGTAGCCACCTACAACCTCCAAATCACAAATTTTGCATTTTGACAGTGCAACCGCCTGTAGTAGGTACGGAAAATTTCAGTGACTCAGAGCCATTCTAGAGGTATAACCAAAATGAGGCCTAAGAAGTTAAAATATGAAGAGCATAAGCAATTGCAAAAAGATACTTCATCATACAAGCAAAAATTAGGAAAAGGATCTCAAGCATTGATAGATTGGACATGCTGATCGCTATTCCCAATCTCCCAATAGAATATTCTTTTAAAATTTTGAAATACGCCTCCAACAGTGCAACTTCGGTAAGTAATGATTTTTTCTTCCGACTTCAGAGAGATCGGCTTAGTCCTTTGAACGGGCAATAATATGTAAAAGGACATAAAATTCCAATGTGGTAGAACTATACTCATCTAAAACTAAAACTGAGGGAAAAAACTAAAAAAGATTAAGGCAAATAATATTTCAGAAGCTTTCCAAAGCAATACAGAGTATATAAGACCAATATTAAATGATGTTCTTCACAATTATAGTAGAAAACGGAAATATGTGACGAAGGGAACATTTAGCAGAAGCAAAAGAGGCAAAGAAAACGTAAAGAAGTTGCTGACACGTCATATTTGCTTACCTCCAGAGGATGTGTTTATGCATGGTCTCCATTCACCACCTTTGTAAGAGTGCTTCCAAATGGTTCATATCTAAAATAAAGGAGAATTAATAGACGATACAGAGAAAAACTATAAGCATGGTGTACCAGTTAGAGAATGCTAATGTCATAGCATCAAAATGAAACATGCCATGCCCCATGATCTAAACCTTTTATTGTACCAAAGATTCCTACAGCTACCCCCACCCTGCACCCCAAAAAGGAAAAAATAATAAGAAATGAAAATGAAAATAGTATGAAGGCTAGTGTGATGCTTTCAATGCCACTTCTGAATTTGTTTCAAATAGGTTCAGGTGGATCATCCTCATCCTCCTCACCCAGTATATCCCAACAACAGCAAAAGCTATCGTTAGGGTCTGGGGAGGGTAAGTGGTAGGCAGACAATACCTCTATCCCAAGGGATAGAGAGTCTGCTTCCAGTGAGACCCCCGGCTCTATATGTACCTGCATAAATATAATAAATCTTCCACATTTAACTTGGCAAACTCCAATTCATTGTGTGATCCAAGGAAATAGGTCCCTTTTATTACTGTGAAACACAATCTTCGATTCTTTGATTTCCAATATTGTATGCCCCATTATAACAGTTGATTATAATTGGTAAGGTTGTTGCTTTGTGACCTTGAGATCACGGGTCCGTGCCGCAGAAACAGCCTCTTGCACAAAGTGTAGGATAAGTTTGCGTACATCAGATCGTGAAGCGATCCGTCCCCTTTCCGGACCCTACGAAAATGCAGGAGTCTAGTACACCGCGAACGCCCTTTTTTTATGGCCCATTGTACTACGCATCACATTACTATCCTTTCTCAGTTCACAATGTTATTTTAACATGATGATTCAGAGAGTAGACCATAAAACCAAATTTCATAACTAATAGGCTAACAGGATAATATTTACAGGAACCTGAAAATCACTGACCATCTAACAACCCCAACCACCTTGAAAATCTCTAAGAAAGCTAAGGGTAAATCGGCCATAGCCTATGATTGAAATTATGCATTCCAATTTTCAGTTTCAATCAAGAGTCCAGCTCTTAAACGCAATGTTGATTTGTCTAGAATCTTAGAACTTCCTTTTCTTGTTTAACTTCAACTTTACTTTCATAAACCGATCAACAATGTAATACTCCATTACAGTTTGTATCTACTTACCAATTGCTATATAGGATATGTACAACTGTGAGGTTTCTAAATAAGCTCTACAAAAATGGAATGACATATATTATTCATATTTGCCAATTGGTCCAAGACTTCTTTATTGATGTCTAACTTCTGCATAAAGCCTGAAGTCGCTTGAGCCACGTTCACGGCTTTATTCCTCTGTAAATATGCATGCCAAGGTTCCTTTCTTGATCATACATATAGTTGCTGATGGGCTGAACATTACAAAATATATTTGATTACTTCTCCTCCATCCACACAGTAACCTGGTCCATTGTATGACATCTTCATGCACATGAAAGCTTTCATTTATCCAAATCTTCCTTGAGTAGGGAATGGGAAAAAACAATTTGCATGGGTCTCCAAAAGGTCATGAAAAATGAAATGCTGATTTGTGGATGGAATACCCCAACTTCTGTTGTGTATGCTGGTTCCAAGTCTCTGCCAGCAAGTCGTAAGATTAATGCTACCTTGAAACTCTCTTTTTTCACTATTTCAATCTTGCCTGGTACATCTCCTGCTCATTTATTTCAAGTGATTCCAATGAACTTTTCATAGAAAACTCATAAGAATTGTGGGAGATCCATAACCCAGAGGTATACAAAGATTTGAACTCCTATGTCACTTGCCAGGCTTTCCAATACCATTTCCCATTTTCAGTCATCATAGTCACTTTGAACCTCTGTAGTGTCCATGCCAACAAGCAAGTCCTATGAAAATTGAATGCCTTGAAATTCTTCTTTTTACTATTCCAATCTTGGGCATCCAATTTAACTCCTATGTTCTTCCTTAGAGTTACGCTCATTTTGACAGTCAATTACCACAGCAAAATTAAGTTGAGGCACCATTACCCAATTTGATCTTCAAGCTTTCCATCATCAGTCTGTATGGTACATTATTAGCGTGAACCTGAGGGATGCTCATAGCACACCATGATATTTACATTTCACATAGTAAAATACCTAGAACATTTCCTATACTAACACTTCACTAGTACAGAAAGAATCAAACCAACCGTAAGATTAAATTCAAGCCCCTCTGCGTTTCAGTTACATCAAACTTGCCCTCTTGCTCAGTCCATTATTCACTTGACAGAACTACTGATAGAGTTACTGAGGACTTTCTGGAATGTTATCATGTTATAGGCATTGTTTCTACAACTTCCTTGTCGCTTCGGCTTGCAAATTTCTAGGTGGAGCAACTGAGATTAATTTCTAATCACTGAAGACAGTAAATCACTAACGATGTCCTTCCATCTTGATGAGCATTCTTTACTTATCTGATCCTAGGTGCACAGTTTCTGTCCTTTTCATTCTAATATATTTAACATGCACATCTTTTGCATGTCCAGATGTCCTTCTGTGAACAAAATGCAAGCCCAATCCACATATTAAATTTTCTTCCTCCTTACATATGTTTTAGAAGAATAAAAGCTCCAGAAAAAAAGCAAACAACATTGACACTAGTCCAAAGACACTGTATCAAGTGAGAGGCCAAGGAAGACATCAAATTTCCTCATAACTATGCTGCTTTAATTTGTCCCTGAACAAAAAGCTGTCACTCCTCAAGCCACTGGCCCACCAATTCTTTTCTATCAGAAAGGAGTTTGCTTGATGCCACTTCTGAAAGGATTCCATTCTTATCCGGAAAGAAGTCTGCGGTTAACAACAATACAAAATCAAAAAGAAAGAAAGAAGCATCAATCCAAACCCTGCTGTAGCCACCAAACTCCAGGTACATCCTTATCCTCTCTCTCTTTCAACAGTACGTAAATCTTCTACCTCTAATACAGTGCAAAGCTTATAAACCAATGCAATCCCTCCTAAATAAAGTAGCAATGTATAAACAAACAGATCACACTAGCAACTGCTAACTTCTATATCAATTAGAAAAGAAAATTTTGCTAGCCAGCAAAACATGTTACTAGCAAGAATCTGGATCCATTAACACGACAAATCATACTAATTAAAACCTACAATTCGCATCAAATCCCAGAAAAAAAAACAGAATTTTATTTTGCTTTTTCTCCATTAACTGAGCAAAAGCAGTAGGAATAACTCAAGCAAACAAAGAGATCCCAAGAACTCACCGCATCGGCCGTGGAATTATCTGCATCCATTTCACTTCGGAGTTTAGCATAAAGCTTAGGACTCCTATAAACCGAGCCGGGAGCAGACCGGTGATTAATAACAGGCACAACATCAAACGACACCGTACCCATGCAACATGCCGGAGATATAAAGCAGAGGGGCGAAGAGAAAAATCCCTTGACGCCGGAGGAGAACGAAGAGAAGAAACCAAGCAATACGCTGGGGAAGGGTTCTGGGTCCGGATTGACCCGAGAAAGTAAAGCGGCTGTGCTTGCGGCGGAGGCGAGGAGACCGGGAAAAAGGAGATTGAGGTGTCGATGGGCTGTTCTGTCCGCTCCCTGGTACCCTATTCTTTGCCAGCATCTCTTTGCTACTATGATTTCACATCATACGAGTTTGCCACAAAATCCAAATCGAAATTGAAATTCTCCCCCTCTTTTTGTTAGAATGGATGTTCGCCTTTTGAGCAGGAGGTGGGTGGCGGGAGGAGTGGCGGAGGGAGGTGGAAAGGTGGCCGAGACAGAGAGGCGCACGTGAAATTGGGAGGGGTAAGATCGAGATGCTCTAACCCTCCTCCCTCTCACCTCCTTTGAGACCGCCCGCCACGTGGCACACACGGGTGGTGATGACTGGGTGAGGGTCACTCTCACCCAGCCTCACCACTCCTGTGTGTGTCACGTGTCAAGGGGTCATTCAATACTTCCTTAAAAGGGGGTCAGGAGATCTTAATCCGGGGTAAGGATAGTGATGTAAGAGAGTGAAAGGAGCGCATGTGACGACTTAGTTTGTATAGTTTTGTTTATGTTTGGAGATTACTTTTGCATGAATAGAGTCAAATTTTAGTTGGAAAACTTTTTGTTTTGGATTATTATTATTTAATAGTTTGATGAAGATTTTACATAGGTAAAGAAATAAATAGTTGTTTTGCTAAAAAAAAATAGGTTTATGACAGGTTTAAAAGTAAACTGATTTTTATACATAGTGTTTCTGTCAAACCTGTCATGTGAAATGGATGTCGATTTCGACAGAATCGGTATATGTAATTCTGAATTTCGGCATTTGGTGGTTCTGTTAAAGTCGCCAATCTCACGGCGGTTTTGTTAAGACAGCCATGTGCAAAGCGGTTTTTACGAAACCACCAAGAGCAATACGGTTTTGACAAAACCGTAAAGCACAGATTTTCATAAAATATCTAGTGGCACACCACGGTTTTGTCAAAACCGTAGAAACATTTCACGACTCTATAAAATGCAACAAAAGCTAGCCAATTTTATAAAACTTTATTCTACCCTATATATTAATATATTGTTCTGTGCAACAATCCATTTAAATTCAAATTGACGTTCAGAATGTCGCATTTGGCAAGAGAATAGAAGTTCACTTGTTTTGTATATTTAGGAAGAAGTCCGATCCTGTAAGCTAAAAGTTTCAGAATACACAACGTTAGATGAATTTACTCGGCACGCATTGGTGGCCTTCGAAAAAAATGAACATAAAGGTGGCCTTGAATTCATTTGTGGCCACGTGTAGGTCTAAGCAAACGTGAATGATTTGATTGGGATGCTGTCGCAATACACAATGATGAAAATCTGAGACAAGGACTAACATGTTGTCCACAACCAATAACGTTCACTACCTATTTTGTCTCCAAAAAGATCAAAGCAACACTAGAGATGGGGCTCACAAAGGCAAACATATCGTCGAAGAAATTATGAAACTTGTAAAAAATACCCATAAGTTGAAATGTAATTATAGCTAGAAGGTTGTTATTAGGGCTGTAAACGAGCCGAACGAACCGAGCATTGCGTTGTTCAAGCTCTGTTCATTTAACTTAGCGAACGAGTCGAGCTTGTTCGTTTATTTAAACGAACATATTTACATGTTCAAGCTTGGTTCGTTTAACTCGCGAACAACATTAACGAGCCGAACACCTTAAACGAACGGTACCACTTACCGAGTCCGAGCAGAAAAATGTGTTCAAACTCTGTTCATTAACCTTTTATCCGAACCGAACTCGAGCTCGAGCTCGAACCAAACGAGCCGAACAACCGAATGGCTTGGTTCATTTACAACCCTAGTTGTTATCATTCAATCTTGCACAATATTTCAATTATGAATAAATTGTGGGCTTCAAACCCCACCTCCACCCCCATTGCAGATGACGAATGTATGAGAATTGTATTGTATGACAACTGTTATACTTGTACGATTCTAACCCTAATTCTAACCGTAACCCTAACCCTAACCCTAATCCTTAATCATGGCTTTAGTCATTTAAAAAAATGGATAACGAATTAGAACACAAAATAACAATGTATTCATTGAATAGTTATTAATTAAAACAAACATTATATAGAAATGCTCATTGTAACAACAATTTGAAAAGAGACTGAAACATTACATAGAAACATAATGACACTATACACCACAGGTTTGCGTATAGGTGCGGTATATTTCACCATGAATAGCAGTTGATTTAGCTACGTTTACGTTTTCTATGAACTGTGTTAGCTTCAAGCCAAAACAATGGTGTAGACAAGTATGTGGAGAGCTACAATGGATGAAACGAATCGTTGTAGGTGCTTATCATCGCTTGACATAAATAGAAAGAAGCAACCAACCTGCAGCCATACTGTGCATATTTTTATATACTTGCATAGCGTATAAACAAGGTATGTACTTACTTATTTGTTTTGTCTCCCAGTACTTACTTTGTCGTTTGTGTTAAACTTGCTTGAAGACGCCATTGACAATGTCGTGTCTTCCAGTTTATGCACCTAACATACCAAAATTCCGACAAACTGCACCACTTTTAAAACTAGTTTTACTTCACGGACCATAATTGTATGGCATGTTTCACCGAATCTTTGGTTTTGAATAGCATATTCAACTCTAATTTATTTGGCCTACTCTTCTTCCATGAATTACCTTGTCTTCTAACATGTCACAATATTCAAGAAAGAGAATGTTTCCTTCAATTTGCGGTACTGTGGCTCAAACTCTTTTGGTTCGTCTTTCTCCTCTTCAAGATCCTCTAAACACTCTTCTTCATCGCCATCGCCCTCCTTGTCGTCTTCGTCATAGTCGTCGTCAACATCTTAGTGTTGTTTTCTACATCTACTGAAATTTCCACTAGTGCCTGTGACAAGCCGCACCCTCCTGTGTTACTCCCAGCATTACTCCTAGACATCCCAATAATATCAACGTGATAGCCTGTGTTACTGCCCATGTTTGATGGATTTATTGCAATGATACCACAAAACTCAAGTAAATATTCACAACTGGAATATTTACACAACGCATTGGGATTTCCAAAGTAGACTCGAGATCTTCTTCATCAGCAACACGAGTAGCAATGTAAAAGTATCCGGCAGCAGCTGCTGATGAAGGGCAACAACAAACTAGATCAATCGCGGCCACATCTACATCCAGTCTGAGCCTTGTTTTGATTCGTTGGAGAAAATTAGAGTATGACGTTATACGCGAAATCCTCATCATTTTGGTTGGATTCATATCATAACCAACTCCATTGTGTTATGATTGCAAACCTTTACCTTCGAAATACAACATACATGAACAATTGGAGATGGTGGAGATAACATTTTGGTTGGATTGGATAGGCTACGAAAATATTTTTGGATAAGAATGTGAGGTTTTATTTTATATTTGAGAATTGAGTTGGTTTTATAGGAAAAACATGGACGGTCGGTTCTAATGAAAACCACCGAGCACATGACGGTTTTAACAAAACCGTCATGGATTTGGCGGTTTAACAGAACCACTAAGCGCCAAAATTCAAAAGGCGGTTCGGTCAAAACCGTTGTCCATTTCACACTGCGATTTTGACAAACCCGTCATATATAAAAATTGGTTTACTTACAAACCTATAATATAAATGGATATGCTTAATAAAACTATTATATTTTTTCTTTCCCATTCAAATTGAACCCTGTTTTTCTAGAAGACTTCTTTTTTCTTTTTTTCTTTTCTTTTTCTCTCATTTGGAGGCCAAAGTAAACTCTGGGACGACTTTGATATTAGTCCTAACTAAAAAATCATGATATACTAATAATAATAGTATATTCGGAGCTGCGGCAAAAACGCGCCCATAGCACTACTCATGCAGTTCCGCTAAGCATCATTGTCGAAACTACAACTCCCAGCATAGAACAACTTAATTTGGCTCGGAGATCTATGAACGAATCTGGAAGAAGTCAAAAAAATCTCCGAGACAAACCTCGGACCACCTCTGTACAAAGAGAGACCGAGCCCAAATACCCAAAGCATGTTCTGACATAGTAGTATTTGTAGTGCTAGAAGATAAAAACGCCCAAATGCCTTCATTAGTAGCCAAAATTTCCGCTGCTCTGTAGTACAATGGTCTCCTATACATATGACGCGATCTTAGAAGCCAAGTGCAATACTCGATTGATACAGGTCAACCCACAGCCGTAATCTGGATAATTTCGTGCTCTTCAAGTTATCATCCCCCAGCTGCCTATAAGCACGACCCAACTGTGACTTATGGACCAATGAGCTATTCTGAGGTCCATTTACTCTATATTCTTTTAACTTATTTAAGCGTCGGAGTGTTCTCCTTGAGTCAGCCTTCGTAGCCTCTAAATTTTCTCTATTTTCCAGGGAACATTCATTCAAAGGTTCAACCATTTTGTTACTAGCCCATTTTCGAATCAAGTTACTCAAAAGTACATGTGTTTCTACCATTCAACCCATTAAATTTACAAGTCCATTGCGAAATATGAACGGACCCTCTATTGAAGTTGCATCTGAATTCATCTACTTTATCATCATATGAACGATATAATTTTTTTACGAATAAACGACATTTCCGTGTAATAATCGATTACATTATATTAAATTGTTCGTTACAAGGATTAAAACAAGTAGGATATTAGCATATTGAATATTCATACATTGTAAATTAATAATATATTGTACAAGTATTTTTTAGTCGGGCGATCAAACAAGTGCTTAAAAGACGGGACCAACCAGCCAGTTCAACCAGTAAACCGGCAAACCAGCTACTTTAGTGGTTCAATTAAGTAAAAACCGAAAGGGCTGAAAACCAAGAAAACTATGTTGAACCGACTCAAAACCAATGAACTTAGGGTTGTAGATGGTCCGGTCCAGTTGGTTTTTGGACATATTACAAAATAAACCATTTGTAACGGTTTGGAAATGGTAAAACCGAAACTGGACCGAAACCGGTCAACAAACTATTTGACCGGTCCAGTTTGGTTTGGTTTGGTTTGGTTCTGGTTTTTCCGGTTTACAAAGATTCATTAACACAACTGCACCTAAGCATCAGATGCCTCTCTAATTCTCTTACATTCAGGACGCTATAACTGCACCTAAGCATCACATGCCTATTTAATTCTCATCTTCAACATCTAAAAATAGTCTAGGTAACTTCTTCGTAGGCGATGAGCAGAGAAATCAAACTCTATAAAAAGACCTACTAGCTGGTTTTTGTGACTTGTCAAACTTTCATCATACTTAAGATAATTATCATTCCACAACAATGTTAAATGAGACAAGCCCATCAACAGTTGCTATTCCATTCTTTCCAGTCCTTGTCGACATGAATTTGAGCCCATTTCGCAGCTGCACGAGCAGCTTGAGGACCTCCTGGTAATCCTCTCTCCTCTAGAGTACCATCCATGTCCATGAAAGGAACTGTTGGAGACAATCACTCCTGTACTAAGACGCAGTCGTTTAGTGTGTGCGTATGAAATGATAAAATAAACCAAACCCGGGGCGAGTCGAGGACTCTGTCCTTAAGACGTATTGCTCCGGTATACTGTGCCCAACAGGCGTGAGCAACCGTCTCCCAGGATACAACGGGTACCTGTTCAGTTGAGCGGCACTGCTGAACTTGAACTCCTTCGAACTTTAGAGTGTCCTGACTTCTCTTGGACGGTATGCAAGACTCGAATGCTATGAGAGTAGTATGCTACGAATGCTAGAAATTGTGTGTTTAGAATGCACCCTTAGCCCTCTTTATATAGGGGAGTCGGTTGGAGAACAAGGTACCGTGACCGTTGGATCAAAACCGAAGTTTGATTTAGGCTGTTAGATGAAAACCTCCTATCTAGATTAGGAAGGTTTAATCTCAGCCTTTGGATTGAAGATAGATTAGCAGGTTTAAACCTGGAGTGTTAGATGGAAACCACATTCGGTTGGGGTGGTTAGGACAGTTTAAATCTCGACCGTTAGATTAAAGCTGCCTTCCCTGCCACCGTTAGATCAAACCAGATTGATCTTATCTTATATCGAAGGATACCGTTTGAATCAGATTTAAACAATTGTTCGATTTAAACCATAACCGAACGCCTTATCAAACTTAACCGCGTTTCGTTTAAACGTAACCGTGCAACCGCGTTTTCCATCCACTTTGAGAATTAATTTCTCATTCACCCATTTCAATTTCTCCAACAATTCCCACATGAATGGAAATTAATGCAAATGCATATGTAGACTCTAAGGAGAAGTCAGACAAGAAAATATTGCATCAGAAGAGGTAGCTTCTGGCTTTGAACCTTTCATAGTGATGTACCATCAGATTCACTCGGCTAAATAGTGACTTGATGTCTTGAACCAGTCAGCCTTTGTTGTGAACCAAGACAACGATACTCACACAATATTTCCTTTAACACTCTTTTGGTTCTCATGGTTGTGTTCGTTTTGGCCATGAACAACCTGGTTTCAGAAAGTGTTTTAGAGAAATCTTGCCTCCTAGACTTTCTCATAGAAGCAGCCCCACTTCACACTTACATAGGTGATTCCTATCAAGAGTATTCTGCCATACTCCACTGGATGTATCAAGATATAGGACATCATTAAAAGCCTTAGCTTACCCTAAACTCTCTGCAGACAGCACTTTTATCAGACGGAATGAGTAAGTGCTAACTGAATCTTCATAACTTAGTTGTCCCATTGAACCAAGATTCTGGGATCTCCAGTCAACAAGGTTGGGTTACCATTACAAAGCTTCTTGCAATATGGGCTTTAGTCCCATTCTGTTTGTCAATCTTGACATCTGATCTCTAGGCAAGCCTTTTGTAAGCGGATCCGCAAGATTCTCCATTGATTTTACATAATCAATGGAAATCACGCCATTAGAGATCAACTGTTTAATGGTGTTATGTCTTCGACGTATGTGTCGTGACTTACCATTGTAGATGCTGCTTTGAGCACGTCCTATAGCTGACTGACTATCACAGTGTATGCTAATAGGAGTGATCGGCTTAGGCCAGCACGGAATATCTTCCAGGAAATTCCGAAGCCACTCAGCCTCTTCCCCAGTTTTATCCAGCGCTATGAACTCAGCCTCCATAGTAGACCGAGCTATGCACGTTTGTTTCGTGGATTTCCACGACACAACAGCACCACCAACAGTGAATAAGTATCCACTGGTGGACTTCGAGTCCTTACTGTCTGATATCCAATTTGCGTCGCAATATCCTTCTAATACTGCTGGATATCTCGTGTAATGTAATCCAAGATTCATTGTGTATTTCAGATACCTCATCACTCTATTAAGAGCTTTCCAATGATCATCACTTGGATTACTGGTAAACCTGCTCAACTTGTTTACTGAACAAGCTAAGTCTGGTCTTGTACAATTCGTTATGTACATCAGACTCCCGATTACCTGAGAGTATTTCAACTGAGCTACAGGTTCGCCTCGATTTTTCCTTAAGTGTACACTTAAGTCAAGCGGGGTCTTTACTGGTTTCACATCAACCATATTAAACCGTTTTAGAACAGACTCAATATAGTGAGTTTGTGACAATATGAGTCCCTCGGTCATCCTAGAAATTTTAATTCCTAGAATAACATTGGCAACTCTCATATCCTTCATATCGAAGTTTCTCGTCAACATCTTCTTCGTGTTTAAGATTATGTCCCGAGTACTCCCCATGATTAGCATGTCATCTACATAGAGACACACTTGTTAGGAAATCAACCGAGATCACTGCCAAACGCGCAGCGGAAAACAAAACTTGATCTCCGATTTCCTACCAAGGATCCATGTTGTTCGTTTAATTCGACAAAAGAAATCAAAAACTACCTCCGTAGATTCGAAGTCTGCAGATGGAAGAGGTGCGAAATCACGAACACCCTCTGTCGGTATCCACACGAACGCTTCCGCCCGGAGTGCTAGCTCTTCAAACGGCGCGGCTGAAGAACTCGTTTTTCACAAAAACGATTCTAGGGTTTCTGTTGTTTTCGTGTGTATTTCGTATGTCTCTATGTACGAGATACATAGATATATATATACGCATTTATGGATATTAAAAACCGAGTCCTAATCGGTTTCGTTGATGCCAATCAAAATCCATATCAGATATGGATTCTGTCAGGATATTCAAAATCCATATTAGATATGGATTCTCTCATTATTATCTGACATCATATATATATCTATATACATATAACCACAAAAACGAAAATAATAATATTAATATCCAATATTAATATTATTAATATTAAAACGATAATAATAATAATAATTAATATCCAATATTAATATTATTAATATTATTAATCTCAGCCTTACGCATTCTTGTGTGTGACCCGATAGGCCCATATTAATTGGCAGTTGATTAAATCTCTATTAAACCAACAAGTCGTAATTGGCCTCTAGCAAGGCATTACAACTACCCAATTAATACGAGTAAAGTCCAACTAGCCTAATAATAGTACATGGATTAATCCCTTTGTCACACGATATCTAGTTTGAACATAAGTCATGGTCAGCGTCATACTTATATAGTTCAAACATATGATTACTCGATCTCTAAGTAGACTGATAAAACAAATGATATTGATCACACTATCAATTCATTTGAGCACGGCCATGCATTTCACAGTCTCACTAATCGAGGGGCCCAAAGATATCTCTCTCAAAAGAGAGGGACAAATTCTATCTTGATTGTTCAATATCCTCTACATAATTTCTATCACATTCAATCATGACCTTTATTATTATCCAGTTACGGATAACGTTTGATCATGTCAAAATATAATAGTCCTTATGTTGGAAACTATGACAATCTCAAGTCAAAGGATTAAAACATGACTATCATGAGATTTACTTATGACGCTAATCCATGTCGCAATCTCATGATGGGTCTATCCAATACACTGTTCTCTAACAAGTATCTATGAGATTGATTCGTATCACCATACACATAATCATCTCATGATTATCAAATCAATACTCATACTGATTATAAATTATTTTATCTCCATAACAATAATGAATCAGGGACATATATCAAAATTGTGTAACATACTAACCAACAATAATGATAATAGAACCTCTTTTATTAATAATAAATGCATAACATAAATATCCAAATCATGGCCTAGGGCACATACACTAACAACACTATCACATATGCATTCTGTGTGCTCTTAATATAGACACACTTGTCACACTTATTGATCTTGAAACCATTAGCTAGCATAGCTTGATCTAATTTCAAGTGCCACTGTTTAGGCGCTTGCTTAAGTCCGTATAATGATTTAACGAGTCTACAAACCTTAGACTCTTGTCCTGGAACCATAAACCCTTCGGGTTGTTCCATATAGATTTCTTCATCCAACTCACCATTCAGAAAAGCAGTCTTCACATCCATCTGATGGATTTTCAAGTTATAGACTGCAGCAATTGCAACTAGCATCCTTACAGAAGTGATCCTAGTCACTGGTGAGTAGGTGTCAAAAAAGTCAAAGCCTTCCTTTTGTCGATAGCCTTTAGCTACCAACCTGGCTTTATACTTTTCAATAGACCCATCCTCTTTCAGTTTCTTCTTGAAAACCCACTTGCAACCGAGTGGTTTACTTCCAGGTGGAAGGTCAACCAACTCCCAAGTGTGATTTTGAAGAATTGAGTCTATTTCACTGTCGACTGCCTCTTTCCAGAATGGAGCTTCTGGAGTAGACATAGCCCCAGAAAAGTTCCTTGGCTCATTTTCTACCATATAGGTTAAAAAATCCGGTCAAAACGAAGTTGACATTCTGGTACGCTTGCTTTGACGAAGCTCCTCATCTCCTTGAGGAGTCGCCTCACGCATTCGCTTACCAAATCTTGTTTCTTCTTGAATTTTGTCTTTCCTCAGAAAGACATCTTCAAAGAACACTGCATTCCTTTACTCCACGACCACGATTTCATGTATGTCAGGAATATCCAACTTGTGCACCAAGAACCGATATGCACTACTGTTAGTTGCATAACCAATGAATATGCAATCAACCGTTTTAGGCCCAATTTTCACCTGTCTTGGCTTAGGTACAACAACCTTCGCCAGACACCCCCACACTTTCAAGTATTTGTAACTAGGCTTGTGGCCTTTCCAAAGCTCGAATGGGGTTACACCCATCTTCTTAGATGGAATTCTATTTAAAATGACGTTGGCTGAGAGAATCGCTTCCCCCCACAAGTTCTGAGGTAAACCCGAACTTATCAACATAGCATTCATCATCTCCTTTAGAGTACGGTTCTTGCGTTAAGCAATACCATTCGATTGAGGTGAATATGGTGCAGTCATTTGATGAATAATGCCATGTTCGGAACAGAATTCATTAAACGGTGTATCATATTCGCCACCTCTATCACTACGAATCGTTTTAATCCGTTTGCTAAGTTGATTCTCAACTTCATTTTTATAATCCTTGAAAGCATCAAGGGCCCCGTCTATGCTACTTAGCAAATATACATAACAGTATCGTGTGCAGTCGTCGATAAAAGTTACAAAATACTTTTTACCACATCTCGTTTGCACAAATTTTAAATCACACACGTCGGTATGAATTAAATCCAAAGGTTCAGTGTTCCTTTCTATTGAAGGAAATGACGCCTTTGCCATCTTCGCTTCAACACATATTTGATATTTTCCTTTATTACTAAAGTCCAGTTTGGGCAATAAGTCAAGATTACTCATACGTTGTATTGACTTGTAATTAACATGTCCCAAACGAAAATGCCATAAACAAGAAGACTCAAGCATGTAAGTAGAAGAGGAAACAATTTTATTAGCCTCAACGGGCAAATCTCTTTTGGGTACAATAGTGATGACATTCAATTTAAACATTCTATTCGACAAGTACCCCTTCCCCAAATACATGCAATTTTTCGAAAGAATAACTTTATTAGACTCTAACACTAGTCTAAAACCATGCATGACTAGAAGAGATCCAGATACTAAATTCTTCCGAATATCAGGGACGTGCAGCACATTCTGCAGAGTCATATGCTTCCCTGAGGTGAGCTTCAGAACAACTTTGCCCTCGCCTTCAATCTTCGAAGAGGCCGAGTTTCCCATGAAAAGTTGTTCATTGTTCTCGGGCTGGTACTCCGTGAACATCTCTCTGCTGGAGCAAACATGTCTAGTGGCGCCAGTATCAAGCCACCACTCACGTACGTTTCCCATAGCATTGCACTTTGAGACTACCGCACAGAGATTCAGATCATCCAATGCATCTACTATCTTGGCCTTTGCCTTGGTTTGCTTCTTCTTGGGCTTTCTGCATTCATTGCTGCGATGCCCTGGTTTTCCACAATTATAACACTTACCTGTGAACTTCTTTGCAATTTCCTTGCCCTTGATGTTCACGCCTAAAGTGTTATTTTTCTTTTTGTTCTTCGCCTCAGCAACATGAGCCTTGGCTTGACCAGACGATGTGGACGGATTCCTTTCGACACGACGATTGTCCTCCTCAATACGAAGACGGACAATCAAATCCTCTATTTTCATTTCCTTTCGCTTGTGTTTGAGATAGCTCTTAAATTCCCTCCACGAAGGAGGCAGCTTCTCAATCACAGCCGCGACCTGGAAAGATTCACTGAGCGTCATGCCCTCCTCTTCCATTTCAGAAACCAACATCTGTATTTCTTCTACCTGCGAAATTACAGTTTTGGAATCTAACATTTTATAGTCAAGAAATTTCCCAACTATCAACTTTTTCGTGCCAGCATCTTCTGTGGGATACTTTTTATCTAAAGCTGACCACAATGCTTTTGCAGTTTTATAAGTACAAAATATGCCATAGATAGTGTTATCTAGGCAACCCAGAATCAAATTTAAACAGCAAAAATTTGTATACCCCAGGCCTCAGCACCCAAGGCGTTCTGCATATTCTGTTGTTGATCCTCCACAGGCTCAACCACGGGTGGATCTTCGCTCAACATTCTGGCCAAACCCAGTGCCGTGAGGTAGAACAACATCTTCTGCTGCCACCTCCTGAAGAAGCTTCCAGCAAATTTTTCTGGCTTCTCCACATGAGCAGCAGTGGCAGCCGGATTCATCTGAGGCCCTCCAGTTGGTGCCAGCGGAACCGTACTGAACGGAGCTCCGGCAGCAACATTGTTCGCCCCTTCAGGTGCGGACACGGAGTGAGCATCATTAAAGCCTTGAACAGAGTTCGAGCTTTCGTTATCCATTCCTGTTCAGTTCGATCAAAACATACAGATTAGAACAGAACCAGATTTAAGAAATGAGTAGAAGCAGACTGCAAATCAGTATGAGTACTGGTTTGCGTAAAATAAAAAAACGGTACAGAAGTAATTGAACAATAATACGTCTTAAGATTGTTGGAGACAATCACTCCTGTACTAAGACGCAGCCGTTTAGTGTGTGCGTATGAAATGATAAAATAAACCAAACCCGGGGCGAGTCGAGGACTCTGTCCTTAAGACGTATTGCTCCGGTATACTGTGCCCAACCGGCGTGAGCAACCGTCTCCCAGGATACAACGGGTACCTGTTCAGTTGAGCGGCACTGCTGAACTTGGACTCCTTCGAACTTTAGAGTGTCCTGACTTCTCTTGGACGGTATGCAAGACTCGAATGCTATGAGAGTAGTATGCTACGAATGCTAGAAATTGTGTGTTTAGAATGCACCCTTAGCGCTCTTTATATAGAGGAGTCGGTTGGAGAACAAGGTACCGTGACCGTTGGATCAAAACCGAAGTTTGATTTAGGCTGTTAGATGAAAACCTCCTATCTAGATTAGGAAGGTTTAATCTCAGCCTTTGGATTGAAGATAGATTAGCAGGTTTAAACCTGGAGCGTTAGATGGAAACCACATTCGGTTGGGGTGGTTAGGACAGTTTAAATCTCGGCCGTTAGATTAAAGCTGCCTTCCCTGCCACCGTTAGATCAAACCAGATTGATCTTATCTTATATCGAAGGATACCGTTTGAATCAGATTTAAACAACCGTTCGATTTAAACCATAACCGAACGCCTTATCAAACTTAACCGCGTTTCGTTTAAACGTAACCGTGCAACCGCGTTTTCCATCCACTTTGAGAATTAATTTCTCATTCACCCATTTCAATTTCTCCAACAAGAACAACCAAGAGTGTCCCTGGACCACCATACTCAGTATGCAAAAATGTATTGAAGATTTGTCGAAGAAATCATTTATACGAACAATTACTTAGCATCTAGATGCTTTCTGCTTAGGTAGGAATAAGTAGTAAGGAACTTTAACTCACCATATATTAGAAACCAAATGTCCAGCAAAAAGATTTGGATCCACGTAAAATAAACATGGATTCCTCATACCTGTCATAATTTGTTTATAATGCGACAAATTCCATACATATAAACAGTCCTTTTTTAACAAGCCAAAAAACTTTTAATTTCAAATCTTTTGCACTAAAGAATCTTAGATATTTCTTCTTCAGAACAATGAAAGCACAGAAAAAAAAATAATGACATCAGCACAAGTTTCAGTAATGGTATCTAACAAAACGATCTTCAACATATAGTGGCCAAAACATCAAAATCAAAACACATAAATCACATCTAGATTCACGGAAAGAAACTACTGCATGGTGATCCATTTAGATATCAAAAATAGGCATTTTCTCTTTCGCAAAACGTAGGAACTTATAAGAAAGTTACTTGCCTTTGAGTACTCGAAGACGGATTGAAGAACGGAAGAGGTTTGGATTGAAGATCTTGAAGAGTTCCTCGCCTAGGGTTGGAGAACAAAAATCGCCTATGGGAGAGGAAGGGGAGTTTAGCGTCGGTTTCCTCTTGAAATAAGGAGAAACTGACGTCCTGTCAGTTTTGATATGGGGAGGGTGGAATTTGAGTTTCTAAATTATCCTATTATCTTATTTATCTTAAATAATAAAATTCTAATATTCAATTCTAAATTAAATACTACTTAATTCTATCATCTATTTCCTTAATAAATTCTAACAAATCTAGTATTCAATTCTTAATTTATTTCTATTAATTGTTCTTACTCATGTTTAATTTTCGTTTTATCCCATAATTATCCTACGGAGGGTGCGGGGCATAACATTCCACCCCCTTACAAAAAGTTTCGTCCTCGAAACTTGTGCGTTACGAAATCAATTACTTAGTATAGCCCCTCATAAAATTATTTACTTAGATTATGACATAAATTAGTATCCCTCGCGTATTCCGGTATGATACCCATTTCACTTCCTCGATACAGGACTAAGTTCTCAAATCATTCAGTGTGTATACACACAATGTACTCTTTAACTCCATCGTCCTCCGTCTGATAGATCGTAACCTATTCTTGTATAATTCTCGAATCAACTTTAAGAGCATCGTCATTATACTGGCTTCATAACTTAATCGTTGATCTATATCGTACTTATATTGGCTATCATGAACGACCCTCTAAAATCAGTTCTTAGGTGTAGCACAATCTTTAACTTACGCCCTGCTCACAAGACTCATCCCTGAAGCCATATGTATTTTTTTGAAATACGTTGTACTCTAGTACGATTTAATTTAGTCAATACTAGCATTTCTCAAGGTGGTCTAGTCCTTATGAGATTCAATCCTTACTTAGTCCTCGATAATGAGTGCTTATAAACTTCCACTTATACCACTTGACGAGTATCACCCAACTTATTGCAATCTATAATACCAGATTCATAAACTTTTCACATATGATTTATCACTTAGATACTGAACCATACTAACCTCCTTTGTGTATGCCAATATGGTAACCGTTACCCCTCCTTAACACAACTAAGTCTTCAAAAGTAGTTCTTATATACTTACCAACTAGCTCTATGATCATGCTCTTAATCTCTCAGAGATACCGTCATAAGCCTAGTATACGAAATATATGTATGGACATGCTTCTCTTTAAATAAAATATAGCTTAAGTGGCTATAATTCAAAATATAACTTTAATTATTTACACAGTATCCCTAATTAATTTTTTTTTTAAAACACGAGAGCTAAAGTATTATAAAGTCGTTTTTGCAGGTGGTGTTTCGCGTGACCTCTTATAAAAGGACTGACTAACTTGTTCGCAAGAGTGTCTCAAGCAAGAAAAAAAAATATAGGTATAATCTACTCACAAAAGTGTTACAGGTAAGACTGCCTTAAAACCATTTGAAACTCAACGACGTAAAGTTTTATAAAACAATTTGGAAATGGTATATCTCTCTCTTAAAAAAAAACATGTACGTTTTGAAACTACTTTTTGTTTCGCAAAAATTAGGTAACTTCATGGCAAGTGGTTGATAATTCCAAAAATAAAATGCTTGCAATATCAATAGTCGACCACTCAAATTATTTTAACAAAATAAACATAGCTAAACAAAAATTTGTGAAATAATATAAGAAATATATAGACATATTGCTCTTCAAATCATCAACATTTTAAAATGTATCTATTTTTCAGAGTTTGTCAATAGTAGTTGAAATTCCATCAGGTTGGAATACGAATACGGAAGAAAATATAGCATTGTTAAGTTAACAGACTATATAAATAAGCAAACTAGTTAAAATACTTAGAAAAATTAAAAAATCTTTGAAATATAGGGTATATCTGGGTGTACGTGCTTATGTATAAATATTTAACCGCTTGAAAAATATTTATCCATACTTCGTATAATTTCTATAATCCACTCTTACGGTCAAGGATAAATCTACCTAAGTACCGTAACTTATAGGTCTAATGTTCGTCTACTCCGGCTAACATCTTTAGCTGAGACTGTCCAATCCTAGCATGGCAAACTAAATATTAATCGTCCTAAGGTATTCTCATTCACCGTACTTCCGTGCGCCACCCTAAGCCATCGTACTTCTTACTGGGTTGTTTTAACCGCTAATTCTAATTCAGTTAAATCTCACCCGAAAAGCAATTATTACTTGTTCATGCTTGCTCCCTTGCAATTTCAAGCCTACCCGACTCAAGCCAAGTAACTCATTGTTTCTAGGGGTTCATCACTTAGCGAAAGATTTTGTGACACTTTATCGTTCCAAGGTGTATAATATAGTCAGTTCTCGTATGTCGCTACCGATCAATATCGCTAATAAGACTAATATGATCGGCCTATTTTGGTAATTCTAAAATTGGCATCTTAATTGTAAACTATAAACTCCGTTGACAATATCTTTCACTAACTCTACTGATCATAACGCTAATCGTTATTTAGTTTCTATCATCCCACTATAAATCATCCCTTAGTATTTACTCTACTTTTACAACTGATTTCTTAGTAGTTATGGTCCCAAATTAGTCCTAAGCCTGCTCTGATGTTACCGTCCAAGTAAGAATATGGACCTTCTCTAATTTACCCTAATGGTGTCAAGTACTATGTTGCAGTCATGGTAAGGCAGCCCGAGTTACTGCCTAACTCAGTAATATTGACCGAATGTTTCTACTAGGATATTCTGATTAACATCGTAATTCATTCAAATTAATTATATAGTGTTCAACTAGGGTTACTAAGATCACGACTTAGAGAGTTGTGATCAACCTTAGATAAGGGAGAATTGTATGAGATATCTTAGATATACGTGTTTCCAAAACCGTTGGCTCTCTATAGTTTAGGATCATAACTTATTTCTAGAATCGTTCTTAGCGTCATCATTCTTACCTCTAAGATCGCGTCTTATCTCCCAATCATAATTGATACATAATCAACACCTATTACTAATTCCGCACTTATGTCTAAAGTCAACTCGTAATCAAGATCGTTACTTATGTCTAAGATCGTGACTTATGTTCAGAATCATCGCTTATAACTGAGGTCAGTACCTATGTTCATGATCATCGTCTTATGTTCAAATCATCACTTAGGTCTAAGATTGTAACTTAGAGGCAAAATCGTAAGTTATTTTCTAATATCAGGGCCTGGGGAAGCACGGCGTGCGATGGAGCCGCATCCTCAGAGTGGTTCCCTCAAAGGTTGGGATATGCATCTTTCGCATCTCCCCAGTGTAATACCTTATGCCATGCCGAGGCGGTGGTAGAGGAGGGGGGTTGCTGCTGCTGCTGAGCAACACTTTGCGCAACCACCGTTATGGCGTCCATTAGAGCTTGAGGCATTACCATTTGTGGTGACTGTGGGTTCTCATTTCCGTTGCCACCATTCCTTTGGTTTTCCTTTTGAGGAGGCATTGTCTGCCAGATCACGCTTATTAGCATTCAGTCATCCCAAAGATAATACTGAAAGCCCTTATGCGTTGTACAGAACGGAACTCGTAAACTAACTTAAAATAACATTTATTGATTAAAATCTATCGCACTCGCACGCACCCATCCCAATCAAACTTATATCTAAAATCATGTACTTAGACCTAAAGATCAACTTAGCGTCAAAATCATAACTTACGACTCTACATGACATAACCTAGGTCTCCGAAGTAGATCTGAAGCCTAGGCTCTGATACCACCTGTAGCGCCTCGACCCGGACAACAGAATCCGAACCGGTGCACCTGTCGTAGCTTACTGAGAAGACTACAAGACGTCTCATCTCTCGAATACACATCATCAATAACGTCAAAGAAATAAGTGCGGAAACACATATCTCATAAATCTAAACCATCAATGCGGTACACCAAAAGATAAAGTGACTATCAATAATTGTTTATGGACGCAGCCATCTAAATCTTCAAATGAAATAGAAAAACTGAAATAACAAGAAACAGTCTAAAACAATTCCCAACATGCTCTAAGCATCCCATTCTGCCCACTCGCCATCGTCCTCAATGAATATCATATCATAGCTAGGCTCATCTGCAAAACAAAGGTAGTACCCTTAGCGAAAAACGCTAGCAAGTAACCCGCTTATAAGACATACGGGATCAACTAATGGCAAGACATGAGTATTATGTAATTCAAGGGATAATGGGGCACATGTCTTGTATACTTTCAAGAGCATAGATCTAACAGCATGAAAACATAAGAACAGTAATTCATAACATTCAACAGTTCACTATCAATCAAAGCAGTTCAATGACAATTCAGTTACAAGCCAATCACAACATAACGACTCTCGTGATGCATGACAAAATATGCACTACACTACACAGTCACAAATGCGTATGCAATTTTCTTTTCAAAACAGTGCAATGCATGTCACAATGTCCGGTCACATAACTTTATACCCTGTAATGCTCCACGGCTTATATTTCCATTCCGTGTCACATTACAGCCAACTTTATACCCTGTAACGCTCCACGTCTTATATTTCCATCCCGTGTCACGTTACAGCCAACTTTATACCCTGTAATGCTCTACGACTTATATTTCCATCCCGTGTCACATTACAGCCAACTTTATACCCTGTAATGCTCCACGGCTTATATTTCTATCCTGTGTCACATTACAGCCAACTTTATACCCTGTAATATGCCATGGCTTAAATTTCCATCCCATGTCACATTACAGCCAATTTCGCAAACTTTATACCCTGTGCCGAAGCACAGCTCTTTTCAAAACATTATGCAGATGCAAGTGTCATGATGCAAGACTCCTCATTTCAATCACATTCTTCATTCACATACTTCAAGTCACATTCAATATCAATCAATCACACGAGACTCACCTCACTTACACATTCGAGCTTATGCTTCACGGCAGGTCGTCATTACCTAAACATTGACCCTAGAACTCAAAGACTAATGTAAGAACCCTCACATTCCTCCTTTTGAACTCTGTAAGGCCACCTACGTTCATTCCTAACCTCTTAAGTCATTCATGTTAAAGTTCGATTCGAATACCCTGCGAAAATCTCCACATTTGATTCACCATCTTAAGTCATGTTCCCAAGGCTTAGACTAACCTCAATCAAGTCCTAAGAAGTCCCTAAGGTCACACAAAGGGTCCCCTAGCTTCCCTCTTTCTTCCCTTATTTTCCCACAAAACTGGTTGATATCATACCCTCACATCGATCGATCGAAGTACTTCATCCCCTCACATCGATCGATCGATGTCCATCAGAATACTTACTGTCTAATATCATACCCTCACATCGATCGATCGAAGTACTTCATCCCCTCACATTGATCGATCGATTTCCATCAGAATACTTACTATCTAACATCATACCCTCACATCGATCGATTGAAGTACTTCATCCCCTCACATCGATCGATCGATGTCCATCAGAATACTCACTGTCTAACATCATACCCTCACATCGATCGATCGAAGTACTTCATCCCCTCACATCGATCGATCGATGTCTACGATTCCAGAAAAGAAATTCTGCGATTTCTGCAGAAACTGCAGAATGTAAATTCCAATCAATCCCAAACTTCATACCAAGCATCCCAGGCTTAATCCCTGCTATAATCTCATGCTTAAACTACCAATTGAGCACTATACACATACCAAATAAAGATTCAAGCCTAGAACTCAATTATTCCAACCTTATCAATCCAAAAACCTCACCTTTCACCCTCAAACCCACACAACAATGAAATCACAACAAGAAGGGATTCAAAGGGTAGGGATTTGCACCATTTCACGAAATCAACAACAACAAAACGATCTTCAACATATAGTGGCCAAAACATCAAAATCAAAACACATAAGTCACATCTAGATTCACGGAAAGAAACTACTGCATGATGATCTATTTAGATATCAAAAATAGGTCTTTTCTCTTTCGCAAAACGTAGGAACTTATAAGAAAGTTACTTGCCTTTGATTACTCAAAGACGGATTGAAGAACGGAAGAGGTTTGGATTGAAGATCTTGAAGAGTTCCTCGCCTAGGGTTGGAGAACAAAAATCGCCTATGGGAGAGGAAGGGGAGTTTAGCGTCGGTTTCCTCCTGAAATAAGGAGAAACTGACGTCCTGTCAGTTTTGATATGGGGAGGGTGGAATTTGAGTTTCTAAATTATCCTATTATCTTATTTATCTTAAATAATAAAATTCTAATATTCAATTCTAAATTAAATACTACTTAATTCTATCATCTATTTCCTTAATAAATTCTAATAAATCTAGTATTCAATTCTTAATTTATTTCTATTAATTGTTCTTACTCATGTTTAATTTTCGTTTTATCCCATAATTATCCTACGGAGGGTGCGGGGCATAACAAAAATGCCACTTAAGTACTACTTGAACAGAGATGACTTAGAAGATTCGAATAATACATGTGCTGTAGGCTAATGGGCAACCAAAATTTTAACTGAATCCAAACTTAACAGAAATAACAACTGAATCCCAACTTTATCACTAGTGATATGTTGGATATCTCACCAACTGTACACCGCGATGATATCTTAGTCGGATCCACTTCAATCCCTTCCATTGTAATGTATGAGTTTGAATTTTCTACAACAAATTAATACAATAAAAGAAATCTCAAGTCATCCAGAAGCTATAATAATAAATTGAATGCAAAAAATTGTGAAAATAAAATAGATTGGATAATACAAAAATTACGTTGAGAAATGTCTTCATACTTCTCAGCTTCATCTAAGGCTTCTAATATATCCAAACGTACAATAGTTCCATGTATCCAATTTTGGGTCTACATTAACGCTTCCACGGTTGTTGGATTCAGAGTACTCCTACAAGGATCAATAACCTGGCCACTAATGCTAAAAGCTTGTTCAGAGGCAACCATTGAGACTGGAATGACAAATATATCTTTTGCAATGCTCCATAGTATTGGGTATCTATGAACATTGGACTTCCACCATCCTAAGACATTTAAGCTATCACCCTTTTCAATTCCATCACTTAAGTATATGCTCAACTCATTCTTACTATCATCGTTGTCTTCTTCTCCCATTTCTCTTGCAGTAATTGCAAAGACATCTTCACATTCATATTCCAATAGTCCTCCACATGGACATAGACTAATATCCCACTCCTTATCAATGACAGATAACTCCCTTGAATAATGCAAGAATAGTTCATTAAGATGATCTTCAATATCCATCTTCCAATGGTCAGCTTCAATGCCAGATTTTTCTCAACCAAATTTCCAAACCACTTAACTTAAACATTGGATCAAAGACAATGGCCACAAACAATAAATGATGAATATTGGACCAATTTGACCAATATTTATTATATTTTGCACTCATGCTCATAGACATAGAGAACATACTTGAACTTGATTGCATACTCATCTTTCCTTCTATGTTTTGCTTCACTTTACATAACTCAGGTATACAAATATTTGCAGTTCAATGTAGTTGAAAACTTTAAGGTGACAGTGTAAAACAATTTTGAAAATGTCACAAAGTTCCTAGCTACTATCCAATCATCTTTTTTAGGAGGAGTTATGACTTTCCCCTCACTCCTACCAAGAGCATTGTCATCATCATCTGAAGCATAATCATAGACATAAAAGAAGTCTTGAAAGAATTTATCATACTTATAAAGTCTATCAAACGTCTTCTCATACTTTTCAGCTTGATCTAACATCATATAAGTCGAATTCTGTCTAGTATCGACATCAAGTATGACTAAATGAGACAATTCAATCTTTTCCTTTTCAACACATTGTCTGAATGCTCTCAACCTAGCAGGAGAAGATCTAACATATTTGCATGCATTTCTTACTCTTATAATTGAGCTAAAGTGTTTTTTCAAACCAGCTTTGACAACCAAGTTCAATATACGCGCGTGACATCTCACATGAAAGAACCTATTACCTAGCAAGACATCTTTAAACTTAAAATCCTTTAAGAGCTCTTGAAGACACAAGTCATTTGAGGAAGTGTTATCAACTGTTAAAATTAATATCTTATCAATGCCCCAAGCATGCAAACAATCCTCCAACTTACAAGCGATCGTAGACCCTTTACGACTCTCTGTTATATAAAAATTCAAGATCTTTTTCTGCAAGTCCCAGTCATCATTGTAGCGCCCCGACCCGGACAGCGGAATCCGAACCGGTACACCCGTCGTAGCTTACTGAGAAGACTACAAGACGTCTCACCTCTCGATTACACATCATCAATGACGTAAGAGAAATAAGTGCGGAAACATGTATCTAATAAATCTCCACCATCAATTCAATACATCAAGTGATAATAACATCTCTAAGGGTAGTCACAGTAATAACGAATTAATCCTCAAGTGTAGGAAAGAACTGAAATAAATAACAACTGTCTCATCTAGCTCCCAACATGACTCTATGTATCCCATTCATCCCACTCGCCATCGTCTTCTATGAATATCATGTTGTAGCTAGGCTCATCTGCAATCACAAAGGTAGTACCCTTAGCGAAAACGCTAGCAAGTAACCCACTTATAAGACATACGGGATCAACACATGGCAAGACATGAGTAATATATAATTCAAGGGAATTGTGGGGCACATGTCTTGTAAGCTTCCAAATATATACGCGAATAACGTAATAGAGCAAGTACAGTAATTTACACGCAAATAACAATTCATTGGCAATCAGATACCACTCACATTCATACCACCTTGACTCTCGTGATGCGTGTCAAATATGCACTACACTACACACTCACATATGTATGAACACTTTCTCTTTTAAAACCGTGCAATGCATGTCATAATGTCCGGTCACATCACATAACTTTATACCCTGTAACGCTCCCCGGCTTATATTTCCATCCCGGTTTACGTTACAACCAACTTTATACCCTGTAATGCACCTCGGCTTATATTTCCATCCTGATTAGCATTACAGACAACTTTATACCCTGTAACGCGCCTCGGCTTATATTTCCATCCCGGTTTACGTTACAGTCTTTTGTGCCCTGCAATGCACCCCGGCTTAAATTTCCATCCCGGTTAACATTGCAGGTCACCTTCGCAAATCTGTGCCAAAGCACCTCTTTTTTCAAATCAATATGCAAATGCAAGTGCCATGATGCGAGACTCCTCGTTTTATTCTCATTTCTCATTCTCGTATGCAATTCACATAAGTAGTTCATGTACACATGCGCAAGTATAAGCACACACAAGTTTTTACTAACTTACACATCATAACTTAGGCTTCAACCATCTCGTCAACACTTAGTATTGACTCTAAGGTTCACAACCTAAAGCAAGTATCCCTAACCATCCCTCATTGAACTCTCAAACACCTCGTACGTTCATCTCCTAACCCTCCTCAGTCACTCTCATTGAAATCCGATTCGAAAACCCCTTTCGAACTCTCCAAATTGATTCACCATCCTAAGTCATGTTCCCGAGACTTAGGCTACCTTTAATCCGGTCTTAAGAAGTCTCTAAGGACACCCAAAGACTCCCCAAACTTCCCTCTTCCTTCCTCTATTTCCCCACAAAACTGATGGACATCATCCCCTTACTTCGATCGATTGATGTGACATCATACCCTCACATCGATCGATCGATGTCCATCAGAGTACATCGATCTCTCAGCCTCTTATACATCGATCGATCGATGTCCAACAGGGGACATCGATCTCTCAGCCTTCCCTTACTTCGATCGATCGATGTCCGTCAGGGGACATCGATCTCTCAGCTCACCTATACATCGATCGATCGATGTCCTTCAGAGGACATCGATCTCTGACATCGATCGATCGATGTCAGCGTTTCCTGTGAACTTTGTTCTGCAAATTGCTGTAGAAGATGCAATCCTCAACCAACGTTTTCCCCAATTTCCTTCCCCTCATTTCAAGCCTAACTGCGCTAATAGTCCATGCTTATCTCATCAACGCAAAACCTCCACAAACTCATCACGCATTCAAGCCTAGAACGCACACCAATCATCAAATCAACCCAAAAGATCCCACCTTTTCCCATTCCCAACCCTATCCAACAATGAAGTCAAATCAAAAGGGTTTACGGGGTAGGGATTTGCAGGATTCCACATAATCAACAACAACGGAAATGCCTTTTCATATACAGCTGCCAAAACTCGCAACCAAAACACATAAATCATAAACAAAGAATCACAAAACGAAACTACTGCATGGTGATCCAATTTGATATCAAAATAGGCCATTTTTCTTTCACAAATCGTAGGAACTTATAAGAAAGTTACTTGCCTTTGATTACTTGAAGGAGAAACGAAGAATGGACGAAGATTGGGTGGATTCCTGAAGAGATTCTTCCTTAGGGTAGTAAGGCTCTCAAAATCGCCTAAGGGGGATGAGGCTGCGTCGACTTCTCTGTGAATGGAGAGGAAACTGACGTTGTCAGTTTAATAGGGAATTAGGGTAAGATTTGATGTTTCTAAATTATATCTATTATCTTATTTATCTTAAAAGATAAACCTTTATTATTTAATTCTAAAATTAAATACCATTTAATTCTAATATTCAATCCTTCATTAATTTCTAATTAATCCTCTTACTTAATGCCTCTTTTATTCCCGTTGACTATCATTAAACTCCGTTTAATTCCTTCTTCACCTTTTAATTATCCTACGGAGGGTGCGGGGCATAACATTCCACCCCCCTTACAAAAAGTTTCGTCCTCGAAACTGGCGTACCTTATTGGAAAAGATGTGGATATAGATCCTTCATTTGCTCTTCAAGCTCCCACGTGGCTTCACGCTCCGTATGGTTACTCCACTGAACTTTGACATACGGAATGACGCGTCGGCGTAGGACTTGATCTTTTCTATCCACAATCTTTACTGGCTGCTCTTGGTAAGTGACGTCTTCTTTCACATCTAAAGGTTGGGCTTCAAGGACATGGCTCGGGTCCGATACGTATTTCCGTAGTTGAGATACGTGAAATACGTTATGGACTTGTGACAAACTCGGAGGTAAGGCTAGTCGGTATGCTCTTTCTCCAACTTTGCCTAGTACTTCGTAAGGGCCTATATATCTAGGGCTTAATTTGCCCTTCACTCCGAATCTTGCAACTCCCTTGGTAGGTGAAACTCTTAAATAAACCTTCTCACCCTCCTCAAACTCCAAGGGTCGCCTCTTTGTGTCAGGCCAACTCTTATTGCGGTCTTGTGCCACCTTGAGTTTCTCTCTTATCATCTTGACCTTTTCCACTGTTTGCTCAACCAACTCGGGTGCAGTGATCATCCTTTCTCCAAATTCGTCCCAACAAACCGGGGACCTGCACTTGCGTCCGTACAATGCTTCAAATGGTGCCATGCCAATTGCACTGTGATAGCTATTATTGTACGAAAACTCCATCAACTTCAGCATGCTGTCCCAGTTTCCTTTGAAGTCCAAGGCGCATGCTCTCAACATGTCTTCCAATGTTTGAATGGTTCTCTCGGATTGCCCATCCGTTTGTGGGTGGTAAGCAGTACTCATCCTTAACTCCGTACCCATAGCTTTTTGGAATGCCCTCCAAAACTTAGAGGTAAACTTGGGATCGCGGTCTGATACAATACTGACAGGGACTCTGTGCAAACTCACAATGTTATCCACGTAGGTGTTGGATAGTTTCTCATAAGAGGTACCGTGTGGCATGGCGATGAAATGGGCTGTCTTCGTCAAGCGGTCTACAATCACCCAGATCATCTCATTTCCATTTCTGGTCTTGGGTAGTCCCATCACAAAGTCCATAGTTACGTGTTCCCATTTCCACTCCGGAATTTCTAGGGGCATCAACAAACCACCAGGTCGTTGATGTTCAGCTTTAACCTGTTGACATACCAAGCATCTCTCCACATACTCTGCTATGCTTTTCTTCATCCCCATCCACCAATAATTCTTTTTAAGGTCCTTATACATCTTCGTGCTGCCAGGATGGATGGATAACCTAGAGTTATGAGCTTCTCGTAACAACTCCTTTCGAAGCTCATCATGGTTAGGTACACACAACCTATTCTGAAACCATAAACTTCCATCTTCTCGCAATTCGAAATCCTTTACTGGTCCCACAGCTAGTTTGTCATGGATTTCTCTTAGCGCTGCGTCTCCATACTGCACCTCTTTGATCCTGTCCACCAAGTTTGGGCTGATGGATAATGCCGTAAGAACATTCGCCACTGAGTCTACCAATTCAAGGTCAAACTCCTCAATCTCTCTTTCCAATGGAGACTGTCTTGCGTGGCTAGACTTTTTGCTCAATGCGTCCGCCACTCTGTTGGCCTTACCCGGATGGTAATTGATGGTCAGGTCATAATCCTTAAGTAACTCCAACCATCTTCTCTGTCTCATGTTTGACTCCTTCTGCGAGAATAAGTACTTCAAGCTCTTGTGATCAGTAAATATGGCGCACTTTTCTCCGTACAAATAGTGTCTCCAGACCTTAAGAGCAAATACCACAGCTGCGAGCTCTAAGTCATGCGTCGGGTAATTCTGCTCATATGGTTTCAATTGTCTTGACGCGTACGAAATAACTCGTTCATTTTGCATCAAGACACACCCTATAAACAGAAAGTTAATTCAGGACTAGCATGAGTATATACAATGCATTAATTGTAATGGTGTACATACCTAGTCCTTTCATGGACGCGTCACTATAGATCACGAAACTATTGGTGCCGGAGGGTTGTGCCAACACCGGGGCTGTGGTCAATCTCTTCTTGAGCTCGGTGAAGCTCTGTTTGCATTCAGAAGTCCATTCGAGCTTAGTCTTCTTCTGCGTAAGTCGACTCATTGGAACTGCTATCGTTGAGAATCCCTCAACGAACTTCCTGCAGTAGCCTGCTAAGCCTAGAAAGCTTCTCACTTCAGTCACGTTGGTAGGCCTTGGCCATTCCGTGATGGCTTTTATCTTTTTAGGGTCCACAGAGATCCCATCTTCCGAAATCACGTGACCGAGAAAGGCTACACTTCTTAGCCAAAATTCACACTTGCTGAATTTGGCATAAATCTGCTGTTGCCTCAGAATTTGTAACACCACTCTTAAGTGTTCAGCATGTGCTTGCTCATCGGGAGAGTATACCAGGATGTCATCAATGAACACCACCACAAATTGATCCAACTGCTCTCGAAATACGGTGTTCATCAAGTCCATAAAGGCCACTGGGGCATTAGTCAGTCCGAAAGGCATCACTAAGAATTCATAATGTCCGTATCTAGTCCGAAAAGCGGTCTTAGGGACGTCTCCCGCTTTCACAAGCAACTGATGGTACCCTTGACGAAGATCAATCTTTGAGAACCAGCGGGCTCCTTTTAGTTGGTCAAATAAGTCCTCTATCCTTGTCAGAGGATATTTATTCTTAATGGTGATCTTGTTCAACTCCCGGTAATCGATGCATAATCTCATGCTGCCATCTTTCTTCTTTACGAATAAAACTGGAGCTCCCCACGGTGATACACTGGGGCGGATTAATCTTTTGTCTAACAACTCTTGAAGTTGCCCCTTTAGCTCCTTAAGTTCTGCTGGAGCCATTCTGTAGGGTGCCTTAGATATAGGTTCAGCTCCGGGTATCAAATTGATCTCAAACTCCACTTCCCTCGATGGCGGCACTCCGGGCAAATCATCCGGAAATACATCTTTGAACTCATTGATCACCGGAATCTGATCCATAGAGGGAACCTCCTGCTTCGCATCTAATGCATACACCATAAATCCCTCTGCTCCTTTCTGTAAGGCTTTAAAGGCCTTAATCGCTGTCAAATATATCTTCTTTGGGGCTTTTGTTAACTTGACGTTTCCCTGGACCGTTATTTCATTCATATCAAGATCCTTAACGGTCACTTGTTTGAGTTTACAGTCAATATTTGCATGATTCTTGGTCAACCAATCCATGCCCAATATTACATCAAAGTCCTTCATCGGAATGGGAACTAACGTCACCGAAAACATCCTCCCATCCAACTCCAACTCACAATCTTTGTACTGGTGGTGAGAAACCAGTACTTGCTTGCCTGCTGCCTGCACCCTAAATGGGTTCACAAGCCATTCGGGTAAACAGTCGAGTCCTTTGGCGAATCGTTTAGAAATGAAGGAGTGACTAGCTCCACTATCAAATAACACGTTGGCGGGTACTTTGTTAACTAAAATCACACCTAATCACAAGAGGGTAACACATAAAGGTTTCACATAAAACACATTTTATCATCAACTTAAAAGACTAAAATTCAACTCAAGTTACTATTATTTAACTTAGGTCATACCTGTCACAACATTTGCGTCCTCCTGGACTTCAGCGTCTGTCATGACGTGGACTCTGGCATTGGGCCTGCCTTTCTGCTGTTGGGCTGGCCCTGCTCCTGCTTGTGGCTTAGGGTTCTATTCAGGACAGTCCCTGATCCTATGGCCTGACTTTCCACATCTGAAGCACGCACCTGTTATTTTCCAACATTCGCCCACGTGTCTTTTATGGCAGTGTGGGCATTCTGCAGGTGCTTGACGATCAGGTTGGTTTGGCTGCGGTTCCCTTTGAACTGGCCCCGCTTGCCTTTTTCTGGGGATCTTGACCCAACGTCCGGGTCTACTTCCACTTTGCTCCACCCTTGGCCTCTTGCTCGATTCTTCCCGAGCCTCTCTTTGTTGTGACCTGCGCATGTCACTCTCCACTCGGTAACATGCGTCCAACATTGCCTCAAAAGTTTTCAAGCTAGACCCCGCTATGGCCGTCCGTATGCGGGGGTTCAAACCTTCCTCAAACTTCAACATTTTCATTCGGTTGTTTTCCAGCACCATGGGCGTAAACTTGCCCAAGGCATGAAACCTATCTGCATAATCCGAGACAGACATCCTTCCTTGCTCAAACTTGTCAAACTGCCTCATCTTCTCCAGAATTGCAGTCTCAGGCACGTAGTAATCTTTGTAGGCCTGCACAAATTGTCTCCACTGAATCGGAGGAGTCATTTTGGGCAGCATGCCATTCCACCATGCATTGGCTCTACCGATTAGTAAATGGGTGGCCACATCCACCTTCAGATCTTCAGGCACTTGTACAAGCCTGAAGCATTTTTCCACTTCGTCCAGCCAGAACCCAGCCACTTCTGGGTCAGTGGTCCCTTCGAAATTAGGGGCATGCATCTTGCGCATCTCCCCAATATAATATCTGATGCCTTGTTGGGGAGGTGGTGGAGGAGGTTGTTGTGGTTGTTGCTGCTGCTGAGCAACCCCTTGCGCTATCATTGTGATAGCGTCTATCAATGCTTGTGGGACTAGGACTGGTGGTGGTGGTGGAGGGTTATTGTCCCCGTTGCCACCGTTCCCTTAATGGTCACGTCTAGGAGGCATTTTCTGCAAGATCACGCTTATTAGTATCGAGTAGTTCCGAAATAAATGCTTGGGGTCCACAATGTGGTACAAGGCGGAATTCATAAACTAAAATAAATAACATTTGTTGGTTACCTTTTATCGCACTCGCACTCACACCCATCCCAGTCAAACTTACACCTAAGATTGCATGCTTAGACTTAATGATCAACTTAAGGTGAAAATCATATCTTAAGACTCTACATGTCATAACCTAAGTCTCCGAGGTAGATCTAGAGCCTAGGCTCTGATACCACCTGTAGCGCCCCGACCCGGACAGCGGAATCTGAACCGGTACACCTGTCGTAGCTTACTGAGAAGACTACAAGACGTCTCACCTCTCGATTACACATCATCAATGACGTAAGAGAAATAAGTGCGGAAACATGTATCTAATAAATCTCCAACATCAATTCAATACATCAAGTGATAATAACATCTCTAAGGTTAGTCACAGTAATAACGAATTAATCCTCAAGTGTAGGAAAGAACTGAAATAAATAACAACTGTCTCATCTAGCTCCCAACATGACTCTATGTATCCCATTCAGCCCACTCGCCATCGTCTTCTATGAATATCATGTCGTAGCTAGGCTCATCTGCAATCACAAAGGTAGTACCCTTAGCGAAAATGCTAGCAAGTAACCCGCTTATAAGACATACGGGATCAACACATGGCAAGACATGAGTAATATATAATTCAAGGGAATTGTGGGGCACATGTCTTGTAAGCTTCCAAATATATACGCGAATAACGTAATAGAGCAAGTACAGTAATTTACACGCAAATAACAATTCATTGGCAATCAGATACCACTCACATTCATACCACCTTGACTCTCGTGATGCATGTCAAATATGCACTACACTACACACTCACATATGCATGAACACTTTCTCTTTTAAAACCGTGCAATGCATGTCATAATGTCCGGTCACATCACATAACTTTATACCCTGTAACGCTCCCCGGCTTATATTTCCATCCCGGTTTACGTTACAGCCAACTTTATACCCTGTATATTTCCATCCCGATTAGCATTACAGACAACTTTATACCCTGTAACGCGCCCCGGATTATATTTCCATCCCGGTTTACGTTATAGTCTTTTGTGCCCTGCAATGCACCCCGGCTTAAATTTCCATCCCGGTTAACATTGCAGGCCACCTTCGCAAATCTGTGCCGAAGCACCTCTCTTTTCAAATCAATATGCAAATGCAAGTGCCATGATGCGAGACTCCTCGTTTTATTCTCATTTCTCATTCTCGTATGCAATTCACATAAGTAGTTCATGTACACATGCGCAAGTATAAGCACATACAAGTTTTTACTAACTTACACATCATAACTTAGGCTTCAACCATCTCATCAACACTTAGTCTTGACTCTAAGGTTCACAACCTAAAGCAAGTATCCCTAACCATCCCTCATTGAACTCTCAAACACCTCGTACGTTCATCTCCTAACCCTCCTCAGTCACTCTCATTGAAATCCGATTCGAAAACCCCTTTCGAACTCTCCAAATTGATTCACCATCCTAAGTCATGTTCCCAAGACTTAGGCTACCTTTAACCCGGTCTTAAGAAGTCTCTAAGGTCACCCAAAGACTCCCCGAACTTCCCTCTTCCTTCCTCTATTTCCCCACAAATCTGATGGACATCATCCCCTTACTTCGATCGATCGATGTGACATCATACCCTCACATCGATCGATCGATGTCCATCAGAGTACATCGATCTCTCAGCCTCTTATACATCGATCGATCGATGTCCAACAGGGGACATCGATCTCCCAGCCTTCCCTTACTTCGATCGATCGATGTCCGTCAGGAGACATCGATCTCTCAGCTCACCTATACATCGATCGATCGATGTCCTTCAGAGGACATCGATCTCTGACATCGATCGATCGATGTCAGCGTTTCCTGTGAACTTTGTTCTGCGAATTGCTGCAGAAGATGCAATCCTCAACCAACGTTTTCCCCAATTTCCTTCCCCTCATTTCAAGCCTAACTGCGCTAATAGTCCATGCTTATCTCATCAACGCAAAACCTCCACAAACTCATCACGCATTCAAGCCTAGAACGCACACCAATCATCAAATCAACCCGAAAGATCCCACCTTTTCCCATTCCCAACCCTATCCAACAATGAAGGCACATCGAAAGGGTTTACGGGGTAGGGATTTGCAGGATTCCACATAATCAACAACAACGGCAATGCCTTTTCATATACAGCGCCCAAAACTCGCAACCAAAACACATAAATCATAAACAAAGAATCACAAAACGAAACTACTGCATGGTGATCCAATTTGATATCAAAATAGGCCATTTTTCTTTCACAAATCATAGGAACTTATAAGAAAGTTACTTGCCTTTGATTACTTGAAGGAGAAACGAAGAACGGACGAAGATTGGGTGGATTCCTGAAGAGATTCTTCCTTAGGGTTGTAAGGCTCTCAAAATCGCCTAAGGGGGATGAGGCTGCGTCGACTTCTCTATGAATGAAGAGGAAACTGACGTTGTCAGTTTAATAGGGAATTAGGGTAAGATTTGATGTTTCTAAATTATATCTATTATCTTATTTATCTTAAAAGATAAACCTTTATTATTTAATTCTAAAATTAAATACCATTTAATTCTAATATTCAATCCTTCATTAATTTCTAATTAATCCTCTTACTTAATGCCTCTTTTATTCCCGTTGACTATCATTAAACTCCGTTTAATTCCTTCTTCACCTTTTAATTATCCTATGTAGGGTGCGGGGCATAACAATCATCAACATAATGAGCAGTCAAAACCGTATAATTCAAGTTCTATAAGGAAGTCCAAGTATCTGTAGTCAAACACACTCTACCCCCCTTCAATGCCCTTTTAAGTTTCTCTTTCTCTTCACTATACAACCTCATACAGTCTCTAGCAACAATAACCCTAGAAGGGACTTTAAAATTTGGTTCTAGTGCATTTGAATATTGTTTAAATCCTTCTCCCTCCATTATGCTAAAAGGCAGCTCATCAATTATGACCATTCTCGCCAACTTATTCCTTATATCAAGCAAATCCAAATTTTTTGACTTGTTTCTAGAGATGTCAATTGGCAGTGTAAAATCTGTCAATTTGCTTTGTCCGTTCTTTTTTTCTAAGGAACTTTGATACACTAGTTGTTTAGATGACTGAACAAATTGCTTGTTCCATTCTTACTAGGGTTAGCTACATAGTTTTTTCCACAATAAATGCAAGTTGCCCTAATATGATCAAAAACTTTAACAATGGTGAAATGGCTCCAAGTCTGACTTCTAAACCAATTGTTGGCTTCTTTCTATGCTACTACCTCCACTACTTGGGTTTTAACTCTCTTTTTGGGGGGACCAACTTGATGTATAGTTTTTGAATTGACACTAGGTTGGATAACAGACTGGACTGTTATGGGATCAGTGGACACATTACTTGGAATTAGAATGATGAATGGGTTTGTAGTATGTGTGTTGTTTTCGGAGATTACATTCTAAAATCAAACACACAATAATTCCATACAACATTATCAAATAGGCTCATATATCAGACACTTACAAAATTATTTTACATTGTTATTCTCGAGTGTCTCCATTTAGAACAGGTCAAATAGAAAAATAAGGACATTAAGGATCAAAGGCTCAAATGACCACCACTCAAGGCTGCAAGAAAACAGTAAAAACAACAAAATGAGAACAAGGTTGGCAATTATGGCATCTTACTAACTTGATAAACTGATAAACATATGAATTCAAAGAAAGTCTCGCCATAAAACAATACATAAGAAGTTCAAATTAACAAGGCATCAGGCATGTTAATATCACCATTCGATCGTAATCACCATTCGACAGTAGGCATGATCAGTATCAAACAAACATGTTAATATCAGTTGCAAATTAACAAAAAATCTTTATTTGGCAGAGTTCAGGCAGACCCATGGAGTTCCTTGCATGCATTTAAATAGTGATAAATCAAAAAAAAAATATATTTTTTCTAACTCCACAAACCAGATAAACACATGCAAGTCTAAGAACTCATGAAAAATGAGAAAATCCAGCACGAAACTAAAGGAAGCACGGAATATGAACAAAATTGCAAAGTAAATAAAGCTTCGATCTTCATCGGTGCATACTTTCTCTGATGGAGGAGATGGTCGCTTGGCAGTGGCGAAGGCACGATAGCAGAGCAGGAAGGAAGGAGAAGGAGAAGGAGAAGGAGGGGAGGCGGAGGCAGTCGAAGTCTCTGAAACTGGAAGTAGAAGAAAGAAAACATAGAGAGAGGGGGATTTAGGTCGGTTGATGGAAGATGTGATGGAGGCCGGAGGACAGAGCAGGAAGAAAGGAGAATGTCAAAGTAGGGGAGACGGTGGAGGTCGAATATGTCTGGAACTGGAAAGTGAAAAAGGAAAGTGGCGACAAAGGCAGATGGAAATTGTGTTTCTGACTTGATAGGGTGGAGGTGGAGGCCGCTGGTGGTGTCTGATGGAGGTAGTGCCGAGGAGGAAGGGAGGAGAAGTGAGAACCGGGAAGGACAAAGGAGGGGAGGCGTACAAGAATCTGGAGATTGATGGAATAGTGGAGAAGGAAGAAAAGAAAATGGAAAAAAAGGGAAGGGAAAGTGGAGACTGGAGAGTGGAGAGAGCCGGGGAAGAGGGGTTTAGGGTTGGCTTGGGAAATGATATTTCGGGTTTCCAATGACGGCCGCCGACTGGGAAGTGAGAATGGAGTGAGGGTGGCAGCAGGAGTGAGGGCAGGGGCGGGGAGTGGGTTGGGTTTTTTCATTAAAATAATATATTTTATAATATATATATATATATATTTAATAGAAATGGCCCGGTCCAGTTTTTATGGTTTTAAAGTTCTAACCAAAACCAGACCATATGAAACGATTTGGTTTTTAAATTCTTTTAAACCAACTACTAAACTGCAATTTGGTTTTTTTGATTTGGTTCGTACGTTTCGAGGATTTAGTCCGGTATTCAAAAAATTTGTTCACCCCTAAATAAACTGGTCAAATTTCTTTAGAAAAGATCGGTTTTTACAACATATTAATCAATCAATCGAACCTAGTATTTTCCAACGACAGCAAAAGCTATCGCTAGGGACTGGAGAGGGTAGATGGCAAGCAAACAATATTTCTATCCCAAGGGATAGAGAGTTTGCTTCCAGTGAGACCCCCGGCTCTATATGTACCGGCATAAACGGCACAATAATACGAATACAATGTGCTAGTGTGTTCATGAGGTAATTCAGAAAATACAAAGAGGAGGCTGCTGATATTACAATATTCCTAATATGTATATGTACATATAATATAAAACAACAGCAGAACATAGACAAACAAATGGAAAGTAAACTTAAACGTATACAAAATTCTCCATGAGCTGAGCTTCCGTCTGAGGCGACTTAGTACTTTCTTGCCAGTGAAACTCTTATGCTAAGCTGTCGATGTGGTACAATTACAATTGCCTTGCCACACGTTAGCAAATTATAACAACTTTTTTTCTTTTTTGGTTTGTCTTCTGCTTCAAAATAAAATGCTCTTGGCGCCCTGGTTATTGGTAAATGTTGCTAGTTATTATTTTTTTTCAAGCGCTTTTCATTATTTTTTCTTTCCTTTTCCTTATAGTCTATATTCTTTCTTTTTTTTTGAATTTCTTGTCGTCCTCATATATACATACATACATATATATAAATAGGTATTACTGCTGATTTATGTTTCAACTCGCATGGTATTACTGCTGTTTCTTATAGCTTTTGTAACTCTACTAATTCGAAATTATGCTTGTGCATGGAATCTGGGGTGCAATGGCAACATCGGAGGCACACACTTTGGCGGATCAAGCAAGGGCTGCATCATGTTACACTTTCTCAACTTACGGACACTCTACAACTATCTTTTTTATGTTCATGTACTTACACCAATCATATAAATATGTACGCTTTTTTCTTCGCCAAGGTTTTATCCACAATGGTGGTTTGACTTGGCAAGGTATAGGTATATATATGTGATAATTATGACATCACGGTTTAAAACACTGATTCAAACCACCTGACGATGATGCATCATCAAAGATCATTGAAAATGATCCAAACTTTGCTTCATCAATTGAGCTGCTTCTAGCAGAATTCAAGTCAAAATAGACCAAACTTTTTCAAAATCATGAAAGCTCACGTTGGGTTAATGTTATTGAAGTTTAAGAAGCTTAAAAAGAGCGTGGGAGGTGGATGAGATGGACTAAAATGTCTGTATGGTGAATTCAATCAAATTTGAGGACTAGAATTTAATTGCTGAGTTTGAGTTTTGTATAGTCTTTATTTTGGTCCAAAGGTCTTGTAATTAGTTGTGAAACATCTTTAACAATATATTTAATAGCGTGACCTACTTTTTAATTATTTAGGTTAGTTAGAAATAAGTTAAGTCCTGTAGGTTAAGTTAAGTAAGTTCTAGAAGCTTGTTTTCCTTTCTAGTGTATGTTTTTCTTTCTAGCTTAGGATTTTTTTGCATATAAATATGACACCTCTTTGTATGTTTTCACATAAGTTTTTCATCACTAAATTTTTCAGAAAATTGAACCTCTTTGCTTGTCAATTTTTGTGTACAAGTAGGAGCTTGTTTATTCATGTTCTTTCTTCTTTAATCAAGAGTTGTATTTTAAATTCATCCCTAGTTGTGTTCAAGATACTTTTTCAAGGGTCTTCTAAGATTCTTGGATTGAATATATTGAGCAAATGAAAGGATGTTTGCTGAACGCATGCATAAACGAGGAGTCTAACAAGATTCTTCGCAGAACTGTGTTCTTCAAATGATCTATCAAGGTTGTTTACTGTTCCTTCTCTATTTCCTTTTAGCCATGCGTTTTTGTCTCCTTGTACTCTCTATGTGCTTCATGTGTTATTTGTATTCTTTGCGTTCCTTGTGTGTTCTTTGTGAGTTCTTCGTGTTCTTGTTATCAAGAGATCTTTTGGACAGAGCATAACTTCGTTGTGCATGTATCAACTTGGCATTAGAGCCTATCCCAAAACAAGGATCGCGGAGTCTTTTCTTTGATTCTTCAATGGTTAAAAAAAAATTCACTCCCATACAAAAAAAAGGTCTAGCTTTTTTTTATGTCATAGTCTTCTTCTTGAATTTAGCTTGAGCAACCATTTGCATCTATTCTTGCTTGGGCCGATTTGATCCATCTTATTCTTGAATTGATTGTATGAAAGTTGCTTCTTTTTATTGCAATCTAGCACAAAGAATTGGTCTTAATTGATTTGAAATCATTGCATCAGCACACTGTTTTTCTTTACATGCAATTTAAACTTGCATGATTGAGGGTTTATCTTAAATCTTCAAACGTGTATACTTTCTTCTTGTCTCAAAAGTTCCACTTTTTGTCTTAATCTTGTTGCACTTAGACAACTTAGATTGGTTTTGTTGATTACTAGCTAAATTTGCTTGAGAATTGCATTGAAAACGTATCCCATCTCTCATCAATTTTGGCCTGTCATTCAGCTCATTTGGAACCCTAAATCTGTCCCTCTTTCATTATTTATATAAGGAATTGCTTAAAAATAAATAAGGCACCCTTACTTGAATAGAAAGAAAGAACTTGTTGATCTATCACCAAAAATCAACCAGCATAAAAAAAAAGAAAGTGTTGAATATTCCTTATCTTGCTTATTTGAGTTGAAGAAAGAAATTTTCCTTATTGTTATACCACCAAAATAGGCCATCCTCAGGAAAAGGAATATACCAAGCGTTTCTATTACTTGTCTAGTTAGAAAACTTGTGACGTAAGCAACCTAAATTTCTTCTTTCACAAATCACTCCAACCGGCCACAAATATACCAAAAACGCCCCTATCCATTTCTTGAGACCCAAAAGCTTGCACTTCAAGAAACATCAAGCAAAGTGATGAAAATATCAAAAAACTTCAAGACAAGTGCAAGAAAATGTTGAAAACAAAACACAAACCGATTGAGGCAAAACTGAATCCTAAACTACATACACACATCCCAAACATTTTAAATTTAGTTCTTGAGTATATTTTCGTGACAATTAGCTTAAAGCTTGACCATTCAAAGTAAGAGTTGTCAAGATAACCCCTTATTATTGAATTCAATCATACTACATCAATTCGGTTTCTTGTTTTCTTTGAATCTGTTCCTACATATACTTGTATCTAACCTTGTTGCAGCTTTTTTGGTTAAAATGTAAATTGTATTAACCAAGAATGACATCAACGGGGATGCGACCCATACATCAACAACATGTCAAAAGGTTGGAACTAATGTTAAGTTCCAAACATCAAAATAATAAACAAACTACTTAAGAGCATTTAAGACTCTATACACATGTGTTTTTAATCTATGAATAACATCCCCTGCATTAGGAACATCACCTTCATGGAGAACTTTGTTCCTCATTTGCCAAACAAAGTAGACTGCAGCCGCAATACTGATTTTAATGGCTTTGTTCCATCTATTACCCTTCTTCAACTTTCTTCTCCCCCAAACCAGTATCCTTGGAAGGTTTGCTAAAGAAGGGGGGATTCTGAGCCATTTGGTAATGGCTAACCAAATACCATTCGTAGCAAAACACCCAAAGAAAAGGTGTCTTGAGGATTCACCAAAAGGACATAAGAGACAATTATTATCAGGGATGAAATGCATGGTATCAGGGCAGCTTGCTAACCCTTCAAGAGGTGGAAAGAAGACATTCAAGACCATGGGAATCAAAAGCACTACTTGCTTGTATTTGATTATTTCAAATGATTTGAATACCTTAAAAGCAAGCATAGAGGTAAAAGGCTTTGAGTGGTGAGATTATTTGAGGACAGGGAAAAGCAATTGATTAAGTGAATCTATACACGAGTGTGGAAGGACGTAAATCTTAACTTTGGTTCTACTAACGTAACCCTTTTCTTTGGCACTAACGTAACCCTTTTCTTTGGCCGTTGGTTTTTTCGTTCCATCTTTTAGTGTTTAATTTCAGATGGTAGACCAAACCAATAAAGCACCAAAGGAGGGAATGCCATCATCTTCCTCACACCAAGATACGTTCAACCAAGTCCAACAAGACTTGATACAACTCCCTATCATGGAGCAAGTCACTCAAATGCTCTCGACTATCAGGTATCGTCTTGGCCTCTTTCAAGCTCGATTGGATGTAGAGAGTTTCCAAAACTCACAATCATCCGTTGACAAAAGAGCTGTCCAAATAGAGCAAAGAATAAGTAGCATGCAAGGTGCACGCCAACATAGGAATTCAGCTCAAGGAACAATTGGAACGCCTCAATTGGTGAGAGAACCTGTGGAAGAGGAGGAGGATGATTATAAAGATAAGGGTTAATCACCTTTTGCCCCCTGTAGTATACGTAATTAACCCTTTGCCACCCTGAGGTTTGATATTACACCTTTAACCCCCTGAACTATTGGACTGATTTGGACAATGCCATTTCAGGCAAAATTTCGCCGGAAAAGCGTGACATGACAATTGTCAATGCCACGCGTATAAAAAATTTGCCACGTGGAGTCAAAAATGCCACATGGAGTCAAAATCACTGTTCATCTTCTTCTCCAACTGATTCTAGTTCTGTCTATCCGCCCCACAACTACTAGTAACATCACAACAAAGTTGAAACTTGAAATCCTTAGTCCTTTTCTGCCGCCACTCAATACTCATCCACTTCTATTCTTACGTTTATCAATTCTCTTCATGCTCTGGAACCTTTTTTCATAGTTGCTTCACTGTTGGCTATTTTTCTTTACTCTTCGAACTCTCCCCCCCACGAAATTATTGAAAAGCCACAAACTTAATATTAGAAATAGCCGCTTATTCAAGTTCCACACATGAGTGTAGATCGAAGGTTGCATCATCACTACCGCTGGTCACCATAGTCGACCTCGGAGGAAGCGGAGGGAGAGAGGAGTATAAACAGTGATGCACGTCTCCGGATAATAAACAGTTTCAGATCTGTGAACACTTCCATCCAAGGATGATAAATAACCTCAGATCTATGAAAATTTATTTGCTGATAATATCAAAAAAAGATGCTTGTGTTGCTTTGCATTTATCGAGTATTCTGTACATTTATTCGGTACCAGTTTCATCTGCTGTGGTTTGTTGATGATCATCGACTGCATTTCTTGATATTCTCTTTTATCTTCTCCTTAGATTTATTTGTCAAATTTAAAGGTTATTCATGGTAAAAATTAAGCAAGAATGTACAAGCCTAAGATAACCGAGTTCTCGAGCCAAACACTTCGAGCAAAGGTCATTCCTATGACCTTCGCTATGTGCTCTCACTGCTCCAGCTTTCCTTAGCTATGGGCTCCCGATGCTTCAGATGGGAAGATTAACAGTGATTTTGACTCCATGTGGCATTTTTGACTCCACGTGACAATTTTTTTATACGCGTGGCATGGACAATTGCCATGTCACGCTTTTCCGGTGAAATTTTGTCTGAAATGGCATTGTCCAAATCAGTCCAATAGTTCAGGGGGTTAAGGATGTGATATCAAACCTCAGGATGGCAAAGGGTTAATTACGTATACTACAGGGGCAACAGGTGATTAACCCTAAAAATAACTTAGAGCAAGAAATAGTGTACCAACCACAGCGGCATAACCGACAGTTCATCATAGTGTAACCAAGCACATTGAGAAGATACTTGAACAATTTTTCCTATGTATTGCACGTTGTGATTCATGATACACATCTCAAATGAGTTGTTGGAACTATTTGTGATTTTCTTAGGGTTCCCAATGAGTGATTAGATGAGTTCGATGAGTGAAAGTGGGAAAAGGCTCCATGGAAGATCAATGAGGACTAAGTTAAGAGTTTCTCGGGATACCATCCAACCAGGAATACAAATGATATGCCTTTGGTATATCAAGTGCTAACTACGATAGTCACATGCTATGTTAATGGAAAATCCACAAAGCTCCAGAGTGACCTTGATTTTTACATAGTCTATCGTCTTGCCAATTAGAAACAGTAACTTTGGAGAAATTTTCATGGCTAATGTGATCGAGTCAGTTACCAAGTCTAACAAAGCCATTTGCTATTGCCTATATAATATGTTAAAGAAATTGAACACAGAGAGAGATGACGCTGATGTTGCGAAGATATATCATAAGCACTTTTATGACAGTGCAAATAACAAGCAAGTCCTCAAGGCATGAAAAGGGAAGGAAAGGGTTCTCGAGGAACCCATTGCATAAGAAGAAGGTCATGTAGCTCCTACGATTGTAGAAGGTGAGGATGTAGGTTTTGGAGTTAAGAACAATATCATTATACTCAGGGATCAAGTCATTGAGCTACAACACGAAACTGAAACGACCACAACCTATACCAAGAAATGGGAGATGGTTGTGGATTGTCTAAGTACTAAGGTGGTGGACTAAAGAGCAAGATGGCGACGCAAGACTCCAAGTAAGCCAATTTTAAATCCAAGATGAAGGCTTGCATCCCTACAAGTTTTTCTTTGATGAAGATTAGATGGCCCCATCTCCTTTCTAGCTCCACTCTAGCCTAATCTACCATTGAACTACTTTTTTACAACATTTAAACTTAAATGAATGGCAAATTGGTTCCTTTTCCTATCTCTATGTGGTATTTTGATTGTTCTTTGTTTCTTTCACTTTCCTTTTAATGATTACAAAAAGGGGAGAACATATATGCGGGAAAACAAGATATGATTGATGATATATTTATATGACAAATGGGCCAAACATGAGTATGATATGTGTTGGTCCGTCACACCTGCGATAAACACCACTAGAGGAGGAGGTGGATAGTGGTTCGTGAAAATTACATTACTATCCTTGAATAAAATCCCCTTTGAAAACAGAATCTGAGACCTACTCAGATTCAGTACCTGTTTTTGAAAAAAATTCAAAAGTCAGTGTGCACAACTCCCAAAATTATGAAACTTTTCAGAAATTAGTTTCAATGTCTTTACTACACCCTGTCCAAAAATGAGATAAAATTAAGATCGTTGGACCTTCAAACAAATAAAAACATTCAGATAGTCAATCTGGACAGAATTGGACAGAATTGTACTGAACTTTGCAAACGTGTTTCTCTTTAACTACACAGCCAAAGAGGGTGATCTTTATGTCAAAATACTCCTTATGATGTCTAGTTTAAGTTTAAAAGAGGCTCTGACCTAAAACTGTGCTTGATGAAATCAGAATGCAAGTTTCCTTGAGACTGGTCAGATTGCAGCCAGAATGGAGCAATTATCTTGCAAAGTCATAAAGACTAACTTTTCTTTGCTCAAATCAAGTGCTTCTTATTGCAAAAGAAAGTTAATAGTCTGAAGTATAACTCCACCAAAAATCACGAATTTGGAAAATGTTTTGCTATTTGTTTCAAGATGTGTGAAGTTGTTTGAAATCTGCAGTGCAAGCAGGCAGAAAGCAGTAAAGAAGTAAAGAAAACAAGGACACCAATGATTTATCCTAGTTCGGTAAATGTGACACACTCAAGTCCCAAGGAACACCTTTTCTTGGATTTTACTATGGAATGAACACCAATACAACAAGAATCAAGCTTGATCATTGGGTTAAACACCAACCCTATTCAAGACTTGGATGATCACCTCTATGAAACTTAAGTTGCAACACCTCTACCACGTATTGAAGTAGCCGTATAAATTTGGCTAATCAATCTTACAAAAACAACAAAAGAGGCGTGTACAATGCAGCTAGAAAACAACTAGAAATGGAACACCTTGGCTACACAAAGAACGAATCAAGAACAAGAGAAGAGAATAGAAGAATGATCTTTCAACATCTTCATCATCCATTCTTAGTTGTCTTCACATCATTGGTTGGCCACATAAACACCTTGTACACTTGGCAACATAAAGAAACATGATTGGTCCACCTTGGAACACCATTTGGCCGATTTGTGTTGTCTTGAAAAATGAAGATAATGTGAAGGATTAAGATGACATATTCCTTTCGATATTTCCTCAACTCCTTGGCATGAACATAGGACATGTGATTGCTGAAAGCTTGACTCCAAAATCAGCTCCAAAACAGCCTTGTAGCCGTTGAGTTTGAAGATAAGAATTTCCAAGTTGGCAACTTTGTAACTAGCTTGTTTTTGGTTGGTCCACTTGGCATCATATCAAAAAATGAATATCACACCTTTTCCACATCATCTTGGAAGTTTTTAAAGTTGAATATACCTATACAACTTCAGATTTAATGAAGAGAAAATAACACATAAGAGTTGACATGATTATGTCAACATATAATATCGAAATTCCCATTTTTTCTCCTTTATATATTGTGATGAATTTTGCATCAAGAACACCTTATAATCTCTGCAAATGATGAATGAGAGCCTCCAATAGTATATACATAAAAGTCTTCAAGAGGAAAAATTGAATGTGACACGAAAATCGTCACATATCCCGCTACCGTCGATAATATCATCAAATAAGAGAATAGAATATATAAAACCACCAAATAATCTTCAAGAATACAATAAATAAACTCCAGAATGAAGATAATAAGATACTCAAAAGATTTTCTTGAGTAAAATGACGAAACTTCCCTTGGAGGGTAAACTGACCAAAATCCTCCTGGTGAGAGAAAACTCCAAAAATGACTCCGATGGTCAGAAATAGATATAATAACACCTTTTTGATGATAAATAAGAAATAATAAAGTCGTTGTATGACTTTCACCATGTGAAGTACGTAGAAGAACTAAAAATACCACTTTTGCCCCTTTTTGGTAAGTTGTAAAAACTTCCAGGGCATGTTAGTCACAAGACATTATTATATTCATCAAAAACACATAATAAAAACATAATAAACATATATAAATCATGTACAAATGAAAACAACCGTTTTATCATATTTTAGAAAAAAGTTTCTAAAATCCTATACATCAATCAAATTGATATGTCATATCTGAGAGATCGATGTCATCTTTCTTCACTTATTTCATATATTTCAACTCTTTATCGCTTGTAACATCATATGTGACATTTTTATGACATGCAATACTTAAAATCATAATTTTGAAAATTGTCCAAACATATTTCTCAACGTTCTCTCCTTTTTGGATGATTTTCAAAATAACCTTACATGATTTTAATGTAACAAATTTTTACCAATTGTTTAACACGTATTTACCAACTCTATACCAATGTTTTATACCAATTGAATTTCTTTTGACAAAACTCACCAATTCTATACCAATTGTTTTCATGTTCTTTTTAGATTAACGTATGTGCTCTCTTTCAACTTATACTCTTCTTACACTCTCCCCCTTAACCTATGTTCTGAACCAATTGAACACCAATTGAAACTTTGAAACTTATACCAATTGAACCAATTGAAATTGAACTATCCAACCTTAAAATCACGACTTAAAATCTAAAATCGCGTTCTTATATCTATCTCCCCCTTAATTTTGCAAATCATGCAAAAGATAGAATTACGCAATTGTATCGTAGTTCATCATACCTAACTTGGCTCGTAAGTTTTTAAAAGTGGCTTGACTAAGGGGTTTAGTAAAAATATTAGCAACCTGATAATCAGTTCTTACATTGTTTATGACTATATCCTCATTTTGAACATGGTCTCGAAGGAAATGATATTTAACTTCAATGTGTTTGGCCTTAGAATAAAGTACTAGATTCTGAGAAAGATTGATCGCACTCGTGCTATCACAGAAAATTAGAATCTTATTCATTTTAATGCCAAAATCACTAAGTTGTTGTTTAAGCCAAAGTATTTGGGTAGTGCATAAGCTTAAGGCTATGTACTTGGCTTCAATGGTAGAAAGAGCTACACTAGCTTGTTTCTTAGAAAACTAAGAGATTAAGTTGGTTCCTATGAATTGGCACGTACCGCTCGTGTATTTTTTGTCTATCTTGCAACCGTCATAATCAGCATCACCATACGCATACAATTCCAACTTAGATTTTCTATCATACCAAAGTCCTAATTGAGGTGTGTGTTTAAGATATCTAAATATCCTTTTCACCGTATTATAATGTGACACTTTAGGACAAGATTGAAACCTAGCACACATACACACACTAAAGATTATATCAGGTCTTGAATCGGTTAAATACAACAATAATCCAATCATATACCTATATAGTGTGTCGTGAAAAGGTTTTCCATTTTCATCTTTGTCTAGTTTGGTACTAACACTCATAGGGTTATGTGTTGGTTTCAACTCTTCAAATCTAAACTTCTTAATCATATCATTGACATACTTAAGTTGGCTAATGTGGATTCCTTGAGGGGTTTGTTTGATTTGTAGCCCCAAGAAGTAGTTCGATTCTCCTACCATTGACATTTCAAATTCTGTCTTCATACGCTCTTCGAAGTCCTTTACTAGGGTAGGGTTGGTTGAACCAAAAGTGATGTCATCTACATAGATTTGAACTATTAATAGGTCATTATCTTTTCTTCCTAGGAATAATCTGTTATCTAAGGTCCCCCTTTGATAATTATTTGCAATAAGAATGTTTGCAAATCTATCGTACCAAGCTCTTGGGGCTTGTTTCAAACCATATAAAGCTTTCTTAAGCTTATATACATGGTTAGGATTTTTTGGATCTTCAAATCCAGGGGGTTGTTTGACAAAAATTTTTTTTGGATGTATCCATTTAAGAATGCACTTTTAACATCCATTTGGAAGAGTTTGATATTGCTTAGACTTGCAATAGCAAGTAATAATCTTATTGCTTCTAGTCGTGCAACGGGTGCAAAGGTTTCTTCATAATCTATTCCTTCTTGTTGATTATAACCTTGTGCGACTAGCCTAGCCTTATTTCTTGTAATGTTTCCTTGTTCATCCATTTTATTCCTAAATACCCATTTTGTCCCTATAATGGATTTATTTTTTGGTTTATAAACTAAATCCCATACGTTGTTTTGGGTAAATTGGTTTAACTCCTCATGCATGTCATCTATCCATGATATATCACCTAAAGCATCCTTAACGTTCTTAGGTTCTAAATGTGATATTAAGACATGCCCTTCGGCTTGACTTATGTTTCCACTTGTTCTAACCCCAACACTTGGATCCTCAATGATTAATTCTTTAGGGTGTTTATGTTTATCTTTTATGTACCAACAATTCCTAGATTGACTAGGTTCACCTTCATCTTTTTCAAATGTTTCATTTGTGTGAACATTATCATATACAATCGGAACATCTTGTAAATTAGGTGGAGTATCTTCTAGTTGCAGAATTTCTTGATTTACTTCACCTAAGGGTTCATGCATGTCTTGTTCAGGAGAAGTTGATTCTAGATGGTCATGTACAAGATCAAGTAATACATATCATCATCAAATATATTCTCAATATTATTCTCTTGTTTATGTTGAGTTTTATCAACCGTTTCAAGATATGCATTCTCATTAAATTTCACATGTATAGATTCAATTATTTTCCTAGATGCAGAATTATAACACCTATATGCTCTTGAATTAGTTGAATAACCAACAAATATACATTCAATAGACTTTTGTTCAAACTTATCTAGATTATCTTTAGTATTAAGTACAAAACATTTACAACCAAAAACTCTAAGATAATCTATCTTAGGTTGACTATTGTTTAATAGTTCGTCAGGTGTTTTATTAAACTTCTTTCTAATTGAAAGCCTATTTATTATATAACATGCACAGCTAAAAGCTTCAGCCCATAAGAATTTTGGTACTTTATTTTCATATAACATTGTCCTAGCAATTTATTGAATTGTTCTATTTTACGTTCAACAACTCCATTGAGTTGTGGTGAGAATTCATGTTTAATTACATGTAATTTACAAACTTTACTATTTCTTTGTTTTTAAATTCTCCATCTCTATCCCTCCTAATTCTTTTAACATTTTTCATAAAGATTTTCAAGTTGCTTAATAAGATTTTCTATTGCCAATGGAGCATCATCTTTGTGTGTTAAGAACAATGTCCATGTATATCGTGAGTAATCATCTACTATGACACACACATAGTAGTATCCACCTAGACTTCTTGTCCTACTTGGACCAAATCTGTCTAAGTGAAGCAATTCTAGTACATGACTAGTACTCACTTCATGTTTTGGTTTAATTGTTTCTTTTATGTGTTTTCTTTTAATACATGTTTCACACATTTGAAAATGATCTAATCTAACATAGGCATTCCTTTAATTAGATTCTTCTTATATTATTTTTCTATAGTTGAAATTCCTATATGGCCTAGTCGTCTATGCCATAAGTTCACATCTAAGTCATGTGATACTAAACCCTTAATCTTAGCATCTAACATGTTATTTAATGATAATGTATAATATTAACATCCCTATTTCCTTTTAGCCCGATTTCGCCTTTTTCATTAGTTCTATCACAAGAATAGGGAGAGAAAAAAACATTGTATCGACAATCAATAAGTTGTGAAATACTAAGTAAATTGTAAGAAAGATTACTTACTAACAACACATTTTGCATTTGAAATGTGTTAGGATCCCCAATTGTTCATTTTCCAATAATATTTCCTTTTTGTTGTTACACCCTGACTCCCATTACGAGCTTAGAACAAACTTTGTTGATATGTCGTAGTGTAGTATAATGTGTGAGTAGCTGCTACCTTAAATAAATTTCAGAACTACTAAATTAACATAATGAGTGTAGGCTAAGTAATTTTTAAAATCAAAGAATTAGTACAATTTTATTTAAGGATTAAAATAAAGGAAAAAAGGAAATTACACTTAAGGAAAATAGAGCAAGGCTAAAAATGTAATTTCACTCCCACATACCCCCACCCATCCAGCCACCCTATTCCCTTTTCCCCAAATTCCCCCACTTTCTTTCATTTTATTCCCTTAGCCATCATTTCCTATTTCTTACACCACCTTACACAAGCAAGACATCCACCCAGACTCTTTTCATGCATGAACTTTTTCTTACACCCACTTCATCATCCAAGACAAGAAATCATAATCCTCTCCCCACTTCTTCCTATTTTTGGCCAAGTCACCCCAAGACCAACCCACTCCATTTTATTCCATAGTCTCCCTTCATTCCACCAACCATCTCTCACTCCTCAAATCTTCCATCACTCCGATTCTCTCCTCTCACCAAAACCACTCTCCCTCTTCAAACAACCCTCCATCTGAGACCTCCTCTAGGCACAAGGAAGAAAATTTTTCTGCCATTTGCAAGCATCTTCAAGCCTTGAATACAAGATTAATCAAGGCAATTACCTCTATTTTCTCCCTACTTTCCTCTTCCATCCTTCCTTTTCTCATCAAGACTGTAACACCTCCATTTTTAGGCACTTAACTGTGAGCTTCAACAAGGAGGTAGGATAACTTCTTTAGCTTATCAAGTGAGCATCTTCAAGGCCATTCAAGGTAAAATTCACTTAAATTGAGTCTTATAACATCTAAACTCTCATTTCTTTCATGAAAAGACTAATTCGTTTCTTCTTCTTGGCCCTGAAGGCCGTGTGTACCCCAAGCAATCTTGCTCTTTTAGGTGTAAGATTCAAGTACCCAAGGCAAATACTCTTCTTAGTTTCTTCAAGAACATTTAAAAATGAGGTCTTCTATGTTCATATCCAAAGAAGGATCATGCATGCATAGAATAAAATGAAGCTCTTACTATTAGGCTATGGATAATGTACTTTATGTACAAAACTATGTATGCATGTGAGTGGTTCTTACTGTTATAACCCAAAATTTTTGAACTAATTGTTACACATTAATTTAATACTAGGTAGTCGATGGGTATAACAACATTTCGGAATTAAATTAGTTGTAGCATGTTAATTATGTATGTGCGACTTTGTAAATATATAAAATGGTTACGTAAATATATGTATAGGTAGTAATATAAGGTAGGAGTAAAAGTTTAAATTAAATTAAGATAATTATGAGAAGCGGCGGTTACAATAGTAATAAGATTAAGATAATGATAAACAAAAAAAATAAAATCAAAAAACGTGGTTTAAGATAATGATAAACAAAATTTAAAAAAAAAATCAAAAACGTGGTTTAAATGGGGGGGATAACCGCCCCCATGATTGGAGCGCTTTGGAGAGATAAGGGGGCAGGGATCGCAGGGATGGAGGGGGGAAAAATAAAAAAAAAACGAAGAAGAGACCAAAAGCAAGGGAGGCAACGGCTGGAAGAGGAAGGGAGGGGAAAGGAAGGAAGAAAAGAGAAGAAAGAGGGAAGAAGGAAGCAAGCCAAATCCTTATAGACTCCGGGTAATCGCGCAATGTATCTGCAAATAGGTAGGTTCCCCTTTCCCCCTCCAGTTGGTACAAATTCGAGCATGTTTTGGTGATATATTATGTGTTTGTTGTTTTCTTTAATTGTTGAAATCTGTAGTATGTTGGTTGATCCGTGAAAGAGCATGAAGACTTGAATACTGTGGTATGCGTGCACCTGCGTGTGTCTTTGCGTGGCTTGAGTTTTGGTTTTAGGAAAAAATTTGATAATCAAAATAGCAAAACTGTGGATGATTGGATATTTTCATTTTGTTTTTGGCCTTAGAATAGGTTCCCATAGACTGAAAATAGGCAAAACTTTAGATCGGGGTCGGAAAATGGAGGCCGGAGGTCGCCGGTGTGCTTCACGCGCCACCAAATATGGCAGCGCGTGGTTTCACGCGCGCGCGTGTGGAGAACGCGCCTTCTGGATATCCCCTGCTGAAATTCTGAAATGTTAAAAAAAAAATGGTTAGGGCCAGCCTGCAGCTTGCGCAGACCAGGCCGCCCGCTAATGGGCCGCTGGCTGGCAGCTGCAGCCAGCCCATTTCGCTATATACAAAAAAAGGGTTGGCAGCTTAGCGGACCGGGCCGAATGGCCGGGCCAGCTGCTGTCGGCCCAATTAACCAGATAAAAAAAAGGGTAACAGGGATCGCTGGCCAGCCCTCAGCGGACTGGACCTGCGTGCAATTATTAAATAATCAATTTAAAATAGTAATAAATATAGGAAAATTACAAATAAATATCAGAAAATTACAAATTAATTCCAGTAATTATAAGATGATGGAATTAAATTATTTTCAATTAATTTTAAGGATTATGATCATTTATTTAATTTAGAAAATTAAGAGATAAATAGAAATAAATAAGAGAAAAATAAGGGAAAATACAGGAATTGTACGATAATGGTATACAAGCCGCGGAAAAGTGGATTTGATGCCGAACAATGTCGAGGTAACATACCAGCAATAACTAAACCTAGGTTTGAGTACCGGAGGATGGTGAGGATAGGCCAGGGGCCTCAGGCGTTAGTGTTTTTGCATTCATGGCACGTGCATTGCATTGATGGCGGGTCATGACGTACGGGTCACGGGCGCTCAGGATGGTGTACGGTGGCGGGGCCACGACACTCAGGATGGTGTGCGGAGGCGCGGCCACGCACACTCAGTATGGTGACTGTGGGGTGTACGACCTACAGCCACTCAGTAGGACCCGGGTTCATGCATTGCACGGTAGGGATATCGGCACGCTGTGTGACATGACTTTGTTGCGTATGACATGCGTAGTGGGACATGCATCACGTTGTTACGCATACTATACCTGGAGTGCTTTACCTTTCCGTATTCTTTCCTATGCTTATGTGGTATCATGCTTTATGTGCTATGTGTTATATCATTATTGGATGCTTGTCTTGTACTACTTGGAGGCAGGTGCCTACTGAGTGATTTCCCAGTCACTCACCCCTACTTCCCCCCCCACCAGGTGAGCACGTGGAAGAGTACGACCACATCTTTGCTGAGGACGGGGTTGACACAATAATATGGGCATACTGACGGTCGCACCTAGGATACGAAAGGACCTTGCGGCTGTCTGTGGTTATTTTATTGGGATTATATCAGACACTACCTTGCGTTAAATGATAGATAGTAGATGCTAGAACTTTTTCCAACAGTCGGTACATTATTGTAAGGAGGATTTACTTTATCAAGAAAACTTTGCATTATTGTATTTCGTTTCCGCGCGAAAAATTTCTACGGCTTTTCAGGCGTGTTGGAAATTGGTTCGACGCTTTGTATCCTCCTTAGTGAGATACGGCAGGCGCACTGTTCCCGATGCTAGGGTTCGGGAGCGGGGCGCTACAGGTGGTATCAGAGCCGAGGCTTCAGATCCGCCTCGGAAACGCAGGATTAACAAGATCACTTAGACGTAAGCTATGATCTCTTCATAGAAATGACAAATATATCCCTAATTAATGAAGTAGACCTAAGTTATGATCGGGTTATGGGAGGTGTGTGCCGTTGGTGAGCTTCCTCTATTTAATCATCGTTGAATCCCCGAACCTTCGCATGAGCCCCATAAAGGCTCAAATACATCAATCACTCCCGTTCGAATACTCGTCAAGATTCGCACCTGATACAGAAAAATACCGCAGTATCGTGAATAATCACACAAAAGGAGGCAACGGTGGTTGCGGTAACGGCCACCAAAATCAAGGGGCCATTCTCCAAGCATTGGCTGACACTATGGCCACTATTTTGGCGCAATAGCGGCAGTAGTGGTTGAACCAGCGGCTTCCGCCGCCACCACCGCTAGATCTGAGGTCCTACTACATGGAAATGCAGGACGTTCGGACTTCGATGTTTAGAAGGACCCTTCATTGGGGAGGCTGGCGACGTCGTAGCAGAGTTTAACTGCCGGTGACCAAGCCTCAACGACTCATCGTCAGTACAGATGATGTTAGACAGAGATAAATGATCAGAGTTGCGCAGCGGAAGCGTGGCTTTCTTAAGTCACGTAGGTTCAGAAGAGTGAACCTCAGTGGGTCCGAAGAAGATTAAGTATATCGCTGAGTAGCCCTGATCGACCGAAGTGACTGAAGTAAGATGCCTTCTTGAGTTGACCGGCTACTATGGGAAAATTGTTGAAGGATTTTCGGCGATATCGGTGTCCTGAGCAGACGGAAGCAGAAGAAGGCGAAGTTCAAGGGTATCGTTGATATTAGCAAAGTTTCGCTGAGCAAAATATATATATATATATATATATATATATATATTAACAATAATGATGATAAAAATACAACACCACTACATTAAGAAATATAACACAGTACAAAAACGAGATATCACATAACACAAGGAACTATGAATATATAGTAACATGACCCAACGTACTATATATTTACTTCAAAAAAAAAACAACAACTCCACAAACACAACATAGTGCACACCATACTCATGCACAACATAAACAAATACATAGCCTACTTGAATCGTTAGTAGTAAAATCGCAGTCACATCTGAAAACCCAATAGCTCTCCATTGCCTAATGAAAGTAATAGATACCACAAAAGTGCAAGATAGAAATTAACCATCCTATACCACCAAAAATATATATATATATATGACATAATAACTATTAAGATAGGTGCAACCTTATAATAGCAGGACTTTGTGAGATGTAATTAACCAACCAGCTTATAAGACCATATAAAGCTATCAACATACAAAACACAAACAATATAAGTGCGAAAGACAAATAATAAATGTTGGATATACATATGAACCTATACATATGAAGTGACCAACTTAAAGATACAAAGCAATAGGTAAAAACACTATGTATGTAGAATACGAAAACAACGTAGAAGTTACGAACAGATAAAGAATATACGATAAGTCAAGGTTATGAGTAAATGTTAAATAATTAAGACAAAAAAACTTATTAAGGACGCCACAACACACCTAATACAACAAAACAATAATAAACATCATAATATATAACGACACTAAACAAAAACAATTGAAAAGAATACAATAAGCTCAAATATTTTTCATACAAGACATGAGTTACGATGTAGGCAAATATTTACAAGTTTTAAAACAGATCATTAACATATAAAATTGAAGTAAGGCATGTTAATTACAGGTTAGGAACGACACAACTTTGCACGACAACATAGAAATAGATTAAAGTGTAGATGACTTAATGACATAACATATAGAAAGGAACAAACAGAAATATCAATATCGTACTTGGACTCCCAAATAAATTGAATATGTATATTACAGTAAAACCAATGCGTATATGCATTTTTCTCAAGATAATGTCTATAAGATATTTGTATAACAATAACATGAGCTAGTACGAAAAAAAAATATAGAGTACCGGCAAAGAAACAATGTAATAAATAAATAAATAAATAAATATTAATGACTAACACATGAGAGATCGTGATAAACCAAGACTAAAATGAACGCGCATAATGTGAGTGCTCCTTAAAAAAAAAACAAACTCAACTAGCAAACGATATAAATATAATACACGTGACAGGCTGCAGATGACGATTGTAAATTCAAGAGCTGCGTATGATACACAAGCTGAACATGCATATGACATAAGGATACACAACCAACAATATATATATATCTATACCAAACCTGTTGAACAATTTAACAATTAAAACGACGAGACATGTTAAAACGTGTGGATGTTGATATATAGTAGATGGAACTAGGTTGAGCATCGCATTTCATCCCCAACCCGAGGAGTAGTCGGAGAGGACGACACAAACTCCGGAGGACAGGTTGAAGGTTTGCGCACCGGACTTCAGAAGAAACTGGGATGGTATGACCAAATTGATCAAGTTTTGTTAACAACCACAGTTACCATAACACCACCGACGTAGCACTATTGGAGGCACTTTATAGGCGGGAGTGTGAGTCTCCCTTCCATTGGGAAGAAGTTGGAGAGCGTACTATTACCGGGCTAGAGCTGGTTGAGCAAACCAAGGAGAAGATAAAGATGGTTCGAGAAAGGCGTAAGGTTGCCCAGGACAGAAGCAAGAGTTGGACAGATCCGAAGAGGCGTTCTCTGGAGGGTGCTGACGGGGACAAGGCTTACGTGAAGGTTTCACCTATGAAGAGTGTGGCACGACTTGCTCTGAAGGGTAAGCTGAGGCCTCGGTACATTGACCCTACTTGGTGCTCGAAAAAAATTGGTTATTAGGTTACCTTTTGGCATTACCCACGCCAGCCCAAGTGCACAATGTATTCCATGTTCTCAGCTAAGGAGGTACTTTCAGACATTAATCATGTATTAGACGCACCACCTTTAAGAATTAGACCGGACGCGTCATATGAAAAGACTTCTGTTCGAATCATAGACTGCGAAGATCAGGAGCTGAGACGGAGGACCATCCCATATGACAAGTTATAATAGAGAAATCACGAGGGGAGCAAAGCAAGTTCGGAGCTGGAAAACTAGTTTTGGGAGCGCTACTCCTACCTTTCGTATAACGTACGTCAAGTTTCGAGGACGAAACTTCTTGTAAGGAGGGTAGGATGTTATAACCCAAAATTTTTGAACTAATTGTTACACATTAATTTAATACTAGGTAGTCGATGGGTATAACAACATTTCGGAATTAAATTAGTTGTAGCGTGTTAATTATGTATGTGCGACTTTGTAAATATATAAAATGGTTACGTAAATATATGTATAGGTAGTAATATAAGGTAGGAGTAAAAGTTTAAATTAAATTAAGATAATTATGAGAAGCGGCGGTTACAATAGTAATAAGATTAAGATAATGATAAACAAAAAAAAATTAAAAAATGTGGTTTAAGATAATGATAAACAAAATTTTTTTTAAAAAAATCAAAAACGTGGTTTAAATGGGGGGGATAACAGCCCCCATGATTGGAGCGCGTTGGAGAGATAAGGGGGCAGGGATCGCAGGGATGGAGGGGGGAAAAATAAAAAAAAATGAAGAAGAGACCAAAAGCAAGGGAGGCAACGGCTGGAAGAGGAAGGGAGGGGAAAGGAAGGAAGAAAAGAGAAGAAAGAGGGAAGAAGGAAGCAAGTCAAATCCTTATAAACTCCGGGTAATCGCGCAATGTATCTGCAAATAGGTAGGTTCCCCTTTCCCCCTCCAGTTGGTACAAATTCGAGCATGTTTTGGTGATATATTATGTGTTTGTTGTTTTCTTTAATTGTTGAAATCTGTAGTATGTTGGTTGATCTGTGAAAAAGCATGAAGACTTGAATACTGTGGTATGCGTGCACCTGCGTGTGTCTTTGCGTGGCTTGAGTTTTGGTTTTAGGGAAAAATTTGATAATCAAAATAGCAAAACTGTGGATGATTGGATATTTTCATTTTGTTTTTGGCCTTAGAATAGGTTCCCATAGACTGGAAATAGGCAAAACTATAGATCGGGGTCAGAAAATGGAGGCCGGAGGTCGCCGGTGTGCTTCACGCGCCGCCAAATATGGCAGCGCGTGGTTCCACGTGCGCGCGTGTGGAGAACGCGCCTTCTGGATATCCCCTGCTGAAATTCTGAAATGTTAAAAAAAAATGGTTAGGGCCGGCCTGCAGCTTGCGCAGACCAGGCCGCCCGCTAATGGGCCGCTGGCTGGCAGCTGCAGCCAGCCCATTTCGCTATATACAAAAAAAAGGGGTTGGCAGCTTAGCGGACCGGGCCGAATGGCCAACGGACCGGGCCAGCTGCTGTCGGCCCAATTAACCAGATAAAAAAAAGGGTAACAGGGATCGCAGGCCAGCCCTCAGCGGACTGGACCTGCGTGCGCAGCGAAAGGGGCGGGCCGGCTGTAGGGAAAAAGAGGCCAGCCCAATCCTAAGGTTTTTAATTTCATTTCCTTATTTCTGAAATTGCAAAGTTTTTTATAATTATTAAATAATCAATTTAAAATAGTAATAAATATAGGAAAATTACAAATAAATATCAGAAAATTACAAATTAATTCCAGTAATTATAAGATGATGGAATTAAATTATTTTCAATTAATTTTAAGGATTATGATCATTTATTTAATTTAGAAAATTAAGAGATAAATAGAAATAAATAAGAGAAAAATAAGGGAAAATACAGGAATTGTACGATAATGGTATACAAGCCACGGAAAAGTGGATTTGATGCCGAACAATGTCGAGGTAACATACCAGCAATAACTAAACGTAGGTTTGAGTACCGGAGGATGGTGAGGATGGGCCAGGGGCCTCAGGCGTTAGTGTTTTTGCATTCATGGCACGTGCATTGCATTGATGGCGGGTCGTGACGTACGGGTTACGGGCGCTCAGGATGGTGTACGGTGGCGGGGCCACGACACTCAGGATGGTGTGCAGAGGCGCGGCCACACACACTCAGTATGGTGACTGTGGGGTGTACGACCTACAGCCACTCAGTAGGTCCCGGGTTCATGCGTTGCACGGTAGGGATATCGGCACGCTGTGTGACATGACTTTGTTGTGTATGACATGCGTAGTGGGACATGCATCACGTTGTTGCGCACACTATACCTGGAGTGCTTTACCTTTCCGTATTCTTTCCTATGCTTATGTGGTATCATGCTTTATGTGCTATGTGTTATATCATTATTGGATGCTTGTCTTGTACTACTTGGAGGCAGGTGCTTACTGAGTGATTTCCCAGTCACTCACCCCTACTTGCCCCCCCACCAGGTGAGCACGTGGAAGAGTACGACCACATCTTTGCTGAGGACGGGGTTGACACAGTAATATGGGCATACTGACGGTCGCGCCTAGGATACGAAAGGACCTTGCGGCTGTCTGTGGTTATTTTATTGGGATTATATCAGACACTACCTTGCGTTAAATGATAGATAGTAGATGCTAGAACTTTTTCCAATAGTCGGTACATTATTGTAAGGAGGATTTACTTTATCAAGAAAACTTTGCATTATTGTATTTCGTTTCCGCGCGAAAAATTTCTACGGCTTTTCAGGCGTGTTGGAAATTGGTTCGACGCTTTGTATCCTCCTTAGTGAGATACGGCGGGCGCACTGTTCCCGATGCTAGGGTTCGGGAGCGGGGCGCTACAGTTACCTAGTGCATGAATATGCTTAGTGTGATGTTCATCTAAGACATGCATGGCCCAAATCTTGGCCATGGACAGCCCTTGGGGCCGGTATAGCCTAAGAAGTGTAGGACCAACATGCATGTCTCACCTTATATGTAAAATGAAGGGAAGTGAGTATACCTTCTTAGTAAGTGTAATAAGAACCTTCTTAAACATCAACTTCTTAGTGAATCTTGAAATGATCATCCTTTCTTTGTGTTCATATATGTAAGAGAGCATTTGCATGATAGTGGTTATGGTTGTATATGATTATGGTACATTATAGACTATACTACAATGCATGTTACAAAGACACCATTTCAGATGATCAACATCATAAATCCACTATTTTCTTCTATGATAAGGGCGGTCGAAGCCTTCATCAAGGACCATGAATTCATCACTATCATCATGATGTGTATCTTGATGATCATGGTCCAAGGAGGTGTGATTTCATGGGGGCTACACTTTTATGTGCTTGCATGTCACTTTTATCATGTTTATCACCATGATCATAGTACTTGTGTTCATGAGTATATAGGATGTGATGTTGTATAAATTTGAGCATGTTAAAAATTATAGATCTTGATGTTCATCATACATCATCATAAAAATGATCATGGTAGGTAGGATATAGAAATAGATGTCACCATCTTGCCGTCATGCATGCGTTTTACACATTGAAAAATCCATTTGGAATACCCCCCAACATTCGGCCAAGGGGCCTAAACAATGACATCTTGATGTACAAATTATCATTTGGGTGCATTTATGTGATAATGTATATTTGTAATGCATAAATAAAAGGACAATTGCCATAAATGTAACAAATTACATGAAGGTGAAATTCCAAGCATTTGTGTGAAATAGGTTTCAGCCATAGGGCCATAATGGTCATTTACGTGATAATTGGCACCTATGTGAAAGTATCTATATAGCTATATGAAATCTAGACATGATACATAAAAATTAACACACTTGAATATTATATAAAAATTTAGGAAACCAATAATGTGTATGAATGGCAACTTTCGGCGCATAGGCCAACTTGAGACCTTAAGATGGATTAACCTCATTCAGGGATAACCATGAAAGAAAATGTTTAGGTATGTTATGAAAAGTAATTATATTTTGTTTAAAGGAACAAGGCATAAGCATGACACTAGATAAAATGGAAAATTAGGAAAGGCACATACCCCAACTTTCGGCCCTAAGACTTGTGGGCACATTCGAAATGAATTATATGTACTTGTACACGCTTAACTAAATATAAGTGTTATATGTATAATTAACATAATTGTTGTCACCTCAAGATAAAGAAATTAAAATATGCATGTATGATAATAAACGGCCAAGAGGGGCCATTTGGCCCAACTATAATAATACAAACTATTTGAATAAATACTAAGTAAATACACATATGTAACAAATGAGTAAATAATTCAAATCAAGGATAATCACGATGCTAATATCAACAAGGGTCAAGATTGTTAGCAAAGAATGTTCCAAGATCATTTATCCCAAAATCACCCTATAAGGGCAAAGTAGTAAATACTCATACGACTTACTACGGAGAAAATACTTGGGAACCAAAGTGATTAGAGACCTATATTAAGCATTCCCTCATGCATGTTGTCTTCATGATTTTCAAAACAAATGAGTTTTATTTATGAACATGTTTATGAAATGATTTCTACAAGAAATATTTTAGAGTTTTCATGATTTAAGGAATCTTACCACGAGACGAATGATTCCATACGACTTATGCATGTATCTGTGGTTGAGTGTAACACCTTGTCAGGGACAAGGGTTTTCGACCTTTCTGTATACGCATGATCTGCTGGCTAAGTGTAACACCTTGTCCAGGTCAAGGGATCTCTACCTTTCAGTTACGTCTACGATATTCTGTATAGAGAGTTCTCTGATGTCTGGCCCTGGGGAGGATGTCAGGGGCAAAATACGTTATAGTGGAGTGTAACACCACGTCCGGGACTCGAGTTCTCGGTTATACATGAAAATAATCATTTTTAGGCATGCGATCATTCAAAATTCCATAAGGAGTTTTGTTTATTTTCTTTCTAATCGATAAATGGTTAACTATATAGCATGCACAATTTACGGCTTCAGCCCACAAAAATCTAGGCAACTTATTTTCACACAGCATGGTTCTTGCAATTTCTTGTTGTGTTCTATTCTTTCTTTCTACTACTCCATTTAACTGTGGTGTTCTAGGTGGTGAAAACTCGTGTTTAATACCTTTTTCTTCGCAAAATGCAATCATGTCTTTATTTTTAAATTCGCCGCCTCTATCGCTCCTAATCTTTTTCACATTCAAGCCATACTCATTTTCGAGTTGTTTTAATAATTAGAAATCTCAACAGCACTATCATCTTTATTTGCTGGAATTAAAGTCCATATATAGCGAGAAAAATCCTCAATGATGACACATGCATAATGTCGCCTACCAAGACTTCTAGTATGACTAGGACCAAACAAGACAATGTGTAATAATTCTAAGACTCTAGACGTGCTAATTTGATTTTTAGATTTAAGTGACTCGCGTGTTAGTTTGCCTTTAATACAAGATTCACACAGCTTAAAGTTGTCTAAATCAAGTTTATGCAATCCTCGTACTAGATTCTTTCGTTGAAGTTTCTCAAGAGTTGAGATGCCAATGTGTCCTAACCGCCTATGCCACAAATTCATGTTAGGTTCATTAGACATAAAACATTTTACTTTTGCGTCTAACATGTCAGCTATAGAAAGTGTAAAAATATTTCTTTCACTTTTTCCTTTTAATACCATTTCTCTATTTTTATTTGCTACATTGCAATATGGATGAGTGAAACACACATCAAAACCATTGTCAAGAAACTGTGAGATGCTAAGCAAGTTGTAAGATAGATTACTTACCAAAAAGACGTTGTAGATTTGAGGAGTGCTTAGGTTTCTGATTGTACTTTTTCTGATGATTCTTCCTTTGTTGTTGTCTCCAAAGGTCACCGATCCACCTTTTGTAACCTTCTTCAACTTTGAAAACAAGCTCGGGTCACCCGTCATATGCCTCGAGCAACCACTGTCAAGGAACCACATGATTGATGTATCTTTAGATGTATGTGATTCGTGCAATGTGTAACAATGATTTATGTACCCTTTTATTTTGGGTCTTTAAGAGTTAGTTTTTCACCCCTTTGTAAGAGTACCTTTTGGTACCCAAACTTGGGTGACTTTCCACGGTCTAACAAATGGTGAGAATAGAGATGAAGAAGCAATATAGTAGATTATAAAGTGGAGATGCATTTGGTCTTTGGCCGAGAATCCCATCATGCACATGGTATGATTTTTATTTTTGATATGCCTTTGTGTTAGTGTGCATGGTGCATGATCTAGATGCATTTATGTTGTATGAATGCCGTGTATGCATCAATGGTTTCCTTTCATATTTATATGGCACATAATTATATCTTGTATAAGATAAAAAAGAAGAAGCACGATGAGATGAAGTGAGGGTTGATCTAGGCGTCTTTTTAGGTGCTACATTTGTCTTGAATGCATGTGTTTTCTTAGATGAAGATAGAATGAATTTGGTCGATTTATTTTGTGTTTCGTTTTTCTCAACGTATCTTAATCCGATTATGTCATTTTCATGTGTTTGTGAGGAGATGACGCGATCTAGCATGTTTGTACCTGTATCAAACCGTTTTACCATATTTTCTAAATCCGCATTTCTTGATTTCAAATTTGAAATCTTGGGCATCATTTCATTATTTTCTGTCGTTAATGATGAGACCTCTGATTTCAATGCATTAATTGTACAAGCCAACTCTTCTTTTGAATCATTTAATTGAGAAACAAGGTTCGTGTTAGATGATTCTAACAACTTCTTGTCTTCAATTAATCGTTTCTTTCCTTTTGCAAGAGTCTTTGTGAATTTATGTAGTTCAAGATATTGACTACACAAATCATCATAAGAAGGTTCGGAATCAGAATCAGAATCAGAAGATACCTCGTTTGATGCTTTGGATGCAAAGCATCTTGTGCCGTCTCTTCTTCGGTATCATCAGTCTCAAGGTCAGATGAATCACTCCAAGTGAAGGTCTTGAGAGCTCTTCTTGGATTCCTTTTTTTTCTGAGACGGGACTATTTTTGTTCCAATCCTTGTCACAGTTCTTGTTTGTTTGTTTGTCCTTGTTCGGACAGTCATATGATAAATGTCCAAGCTTTCCACATTCATAGCACTTTATGTCTTTATCATTATTTTTATTTTTATTTCTCTTAGTCAGAACAGCCTTAGGTTTATTCTTGAATGATTTTCTCATAAATTTTCTCTAACCTTTAGCCAATAGTATTAGATCTTCGTTGTCCAATGCAGTATCACTATCATCTACGTGATCGGGAGAGGTAGAGACGTATTCATTTGATTTAAAAGCAATAGTCTTACCTTGTTTTGACGTTGATTCCGATTTCCTTAGTGTAAGTTTGTTTTCGTATACCTTTAAGGATTCGATTAGTTCCTCCATTTTTATTGATCTCGTTTCTTTTCTTTCCTCAATCGTTGTGACTTCCGGGTCCCACACGGATGGGAGACTTCTTAACACCTTTGAACCTTTTCTTGTGTAGAAAAAGCTTTTCCAAGAGATTCAAGATAATTGTAGATGTTGGTCAAGCGTAGGTCCATATCAACAATACATTTGTTTGGTAATAACTTGAAAGACTCAAGAGTAGACATAAGCATATTTATTTTTGACTCTTTAACTTGACCAGTCCTTTCATGTTTCATTTCAAGAATTCTCCACATCTCTTGGGCACTAGAGCAAGTAGACACATAATTTGATTCACTTTTACTCAACCCGTTTAAAAGAAGTTGAATGGATCTAGCATTCATACTTAATTTCTTTTTGTCATCACTAGTATATTCTTGTTTCGGTTTTACGACCTCTAGTATGACACCATCAACAATAGATAACATAGAAGGAACAAAAGGACCATCTTCTATAATGGACCACAAGTATATATCAATGGCCATAAGAAAAGTTTCATTCTAAGTTTCCATTGTATGAAGGACTCGCCATCAAAAAGAGGAGGCCTTTGACTCGACATATCTTCTTGCTAGGTTTTATAACTAGTGGATGCCATCTCGTGAATATCGTTGGATCCTCTTGTAGTGAGTGTGTGTGCGCTCTGATACCACTTGTAGGACCTGTATAGAACAACTAGAAGGGGGTTTGAATAGTGAGTGCGGAAAATTTGTTTTTAAAAACTTTTGGACCAAATTACTCACTTCTGAAAACAGTTTCTGTTTTCAGATCCTGAGTTGAATTATTTAAACGACCTAGTTGTTGACCTCCAAAACTTGTGAAATTTGGTGTGAATGTACTCTCAGATGTTATAAGAGACTCACAAAAATTTTAAATTAAAACTCCGCTCATAACCCCTTTAAAATACGTTTTTGGTCAGATTGTACAAATCTTCCAGAAACTGTACTCCGACTTGAAAAATTTATTCCTATTAATTGGTGACTCCAAATGGTCTGAAACTTTTATGATAAGACCCTCAAGATATTTAGTTTGGTGGTTTGAAACAGTTTTGAAAATCCCTCTGGGAAGTATGTCAACCATGTTGATGTTCTCAATCTTCGCAAATGTGAAAATCAGATTGCACTAGTCTCAGAACTATGCATGTTTGACTGACTTATATTATCCAAATGAGTTTAAAATTGCGCCAAATGAAAGCTAGGATATGTGGCTATGTTTCAGAAAAATTTTAGAATTTTTGAAAATCGTTTACTATTTTTATTGGTGCAACAAACTCAATGCGGAAAACTGAAAACTGAAATTAAAGTGCAGTAAAGTAAGAACACCAAGGATTTTATACTGGTTCGGTTAAAACAACCTACTCCAATCTTCGAGGACACCTTTCTCGATTATCACTAAACACCAAAAATACCTTACCATAAGGGTGACTGGAGTTAAATACTAACTCCACCCTTTTACAATCAAAACAATCGAGCAAATGAATCACGAACACGACCACTGATCGAATGAAGGTTTGATCACAACTTTATCAACCTTTTACAACAATGAACGTGTATGGGTGGTATATTCAAATCCCATACAATATGTAGAATATATAAACAATAGGCTTGAGAGAAGAAAAAGAAGAAAGAAATGGAGAAGAAGAAAGTAGTATAGCTTTTTGCACTTGAGAGAATGTGAGTTGTTGCTTGGCCTTGTTTGCTCTATCTTCTCCCTTTTATTCTCCTTTGGCCACCCCCTTTAGGTTTTCTCCCTTCTTTAGAATTGTCTTTTTAATGTCTTTGGAAGATTGCCTTGTGTATAAGATGACACCATCTTGCTTACTTGGTGCAATATGATTGGAAGGATGACTTGACCTTGCTTAGTTGTCACTTGTTGATTGGTCCACTTTGGCATCCTTTAATGAGCTGTAAATTCTACAACAAAACTCTCAAAACATGTGCTCAAATGTAGTGAAAAAATTACCATACAACCATATTTCAATCCCTTGAATTTTGGGAGACAAATTGAGGACCATTACTACCAAACAACCGCCCACCTTAAGAGACATGTGCTGAAATTTTCAATGTGTCTCTTTTGAATACTTTCCTTGTGTGGTGCCCTCTTCTATGTCACCAATCTTGTGTGGCATATTCTCCACCAATGGAAATACCAAATAAACTCCACCTAGGCTCCAATCAAGATGTAATAGGCGTGTATGAGAGCTGGACATGTGCTGAAATTTCATTTTAGTAAGCTTTGTCACATAATGCACAATATTTACACATATATGGTAAATAATAATCAACCCTACTTTGAATTTTCTAGAACACTTTAAAATGTCTTGAATGTGTAAAAATTGTCTAGATACATGTTACACCTATGCCAAAAACGTCCCATGTGTGTACATTCGTAGAAAACCGAATTTTCGACTTTCATCGATTACACGATTTTTCTCCGATTAATTTCAAATTTCTTACACATGTAATATATATTATGTCACACATAATATACATAAAATAAAGTGTAAATTCATCTATAGAGGCTGAGTAGAAAATGACCCGTGTGCAAAAAATAAGGTTGAGTTTGAATTCTCCACAGATGTAGCATAAATTGTGGGTGATTTGTGTGTGCCAACATGGAATGACTTAGTGTCTGTTTGTAACATGTGAGCCACGAAATCTTTGGCCATTTTTTAAGTATATGGGTTGGCCATCTTTATATGGCAAGTACATGACATGTCGGTAAAGTTTCGGTAGTCACCCGATACGACAATTTTTGGTTTATGCCCTTGTAACATGTCGTTATAATTTTGACATCACCATGACTTATATCATATGATATAAGACCTGAGTATACTCATAAATATGAGGTGTATATAGTGGTGTGACGTCGACGTATGTTTGTAATATATGTGAACTGTCGGTGGTACGTCAGAATATATGTGGATTGTGCCTTTTTAAAAAAATATGAATATATATTTTTTTAAATAAAGCAATTTTTATTAACTAGCCTCATTTATGGTAGAGGTAAACCATATTACAAACAATCCAAAAGTACAATGTCAGCATAGGAAAAGAACTTGTGAAGCATAGCTATTAAACGCAACCTCCAGTCATATATGATATGCCGCATTAAAACCTTGTCAAGTAAAACCACCCTTGTGGATAAAACCTTGACGAAGGAAAAAGCGTACATATTTATATGAGTGGCAGGTTGATAAAAACAAATGGACAAAAGTGTAGTGATGAACAAGAGGAGAGGCATCAGGATGTAGGCTAAAATGCGTGGATCATTGTCATGCATGCCGAGTTGCCCAAAGTTAGCCCAGCTTCGTAAGAGAACAGCACCTCGTGTAACAACCAAAAGCCATGTGTAAGAGAACTGCAGTAAGCAATCCATAGAAAATATGAATATATATATATATATATATATATATATATATATATATATATATATATATCAAATATATAAACTAGGCGTGTGAATTGAATAAGGAGAAGACTTTTCATTCTCAAATTTGTTGCCATCAAGCTTTCTCCAAATGTCTTCATTTAATGAACTAGTTAGTTCATTAACTTAAGCACTCCACTTAATGAACTAGTTTAGATCATTAATTGTGGCACCTGAAAATAATACAAAGACAACAAATGTTTGCCATATGATGTAAGCTTTAACGCTTCATGGCTTGTTTGTACGACAACAATATATATAAGCATATGAAGCATGTATATCATATAAACGTGTCAAGTAATATTTTATTTATGCATTTCGTAAACTCGTAGCATTTAAATCATGCATTTGTAAATCATTCAAACACTTTTTCTCAACACATTGCACCTGGAGATAACACTGTATGCAAACTTCATAAGTCACTCCTCCATGGGTTAAAGCAAACAAACAGAGAATGGAACCTCAATTGACTAAATTTCTTACTGGCCAAGGATACACAGAGTCCGAGAATGATTACATTATGTTCATAAGCCAAACAAAGGCACCTTCATAGTTGTTTTGATTTATGTTGATGACATAAATGTTGCTAGCAACTCGCTTTCATAGATCACTAACCTGAAGCAGTCCCTACACTAAGCATTAAAATTAAAGACTTGGGACATTTTCTTGGAATAAAAGTGGCTAGGTCACAGGGGGATTATGACCTCTCAAAGAAAATATGCTTTGAGTTGGTAGAACAGACTGGGTTCTTAGGTGCTAAACCTACAAGAAGTCCTATGGAGCAAAATTTGAAGTTAGCTCATGGTGATTCGAAGCTTATAGTGGAAGTATCAAGTAATATAAGACTCATAGGCAGGTTGATATATCTAACCATGACCAGACCAGATATCTCCTTTGTTGTCTAGCAGTTAAGCCAATTTCTTGACACACCTACAGAGTTACACCTCAAAGCAGCACATAGGTTGTTGAGGTATTTCAAAGGCACAGCAGGTCAAGGTATATTTTATCCTAGCTGTGGCAAAATGAAGTTGAAGGGATTTGCAGATTCTGACTGGGCATGATGTGTTGAAACAAGAAAGTCTGTCATAGGATACTGCATGTTCTTGGGTGATTCTCTGACATCTTGTGTAGCGCCCCGCACCGGACCTTGTCCGAATACGGTGCACCCGCCGTACTTCACTACGGAGAGTACAAAGCGTCATGCATAACATGTGAAAATCCATAACCTAAGTTATGGACTCTCATGTTAACATTTAACATGATAGTAAAATTTAGGCAGAATTAAAACTTTGAAATAAACATACATTCCGAAACATTAAATTCCCAAAACATTAGTCCCACTAACAAGATAAAACCGAAATCCAAGGGTTTCAACATAGTTCATAGTACAAACATCATATCAGCACAAAAGTCCTTAAGCATTGCCTCCTCCTGACTTCTTGACTACGGGTACGGCACTCTCGGCTCATCCTCGATCCACTCAACCTTAGCATTTCCTGGATTTGAGGAAAAAATAGAGGTATGAGTGATAAAAATCACCCAGCAAGCATACCATAAACTACCATGAAATAAATAAAGAATCATAACATGAATGGAAAAACTCCAAGAACCTCAAATGTTAATTCATGCCTGGCCTTTAATCCTTGAGCTGCTGAAGATATAGCCTAATCATAATTTAAGTAGTACCATACTGACAATATCTTATCTCTTCATATCTTAACAGTTCTAAAATTCAAAGTGTATATGAAATATGTAGGATGCAATGCATGATGTCATGTCATGTCAAAATAATCTTTTGGTCCCGTAAAACAAGCGTATCAGAAAACAGAGTGTCAGATAAATTAACTCCAGATCTGAATAGGTCCAGAACATGTCATTAGAAAAATTAACCCCAGGTTTGGGATGGGTCCAGAACATATCATCAGACCAATTAACCCCGGGTCTAGGACGTGTCCAGAATATATCATCAGGCCGATTAACCCCGGGCCTAGATCGGGTCCAGAACATATCATCGGACCAATTAACCCCGGGTCCGGAACAGGTCCAAAACTTATCATGTCATCAGACCTATTAACCTCGGGTCCGGATCGGGTTATGAGCATGCTTAGCCGGCAAGGAAGTCATAAAACATTTCTTTTGAAAATCATGGGACCAGAAACAACTTACGTGCATCACGAAAACTTGCTTGCTTGAAAAAAGCTTACTTGCATACAGAAAACTTAGAAAATTAGATTCATGATGCACATGATCATGCGTGATAAATGGGATGAAATGCAATGCAAGTCATGGCATGAATCATCTTAAAATTTCTTAGAACATGACATAGACATAGTTCCCATGAGCCGGAAATTTTCCAGAATTTACGTTCTGTTCATGAGTCCTCCAATATAACAAATCAGGCCTATTTTTATAATCTTTGGCCTTACACATGAATAATGGGGTCCTATCTACATGCCATAAAATTTTCGTAACGTTTCCAGATAAGTAAGGCCGTTAAATCATTAAGTTGCTAAAAAATGTACTGCTGAATCCAGCAGTACAGTACCCATCTTTTCCTTAATTTCCAAGACCATATATCTTAATTAATTTGGGCCAACACCTGAAAACATAGTAAACACATCAAGGACTAATATGCATGGGCCCAAACAGTTCATATTTGTCCAAATCCATAAGACTAAGGCCTCTTAACTTATTCCATAATTCTGTCCTGTTTTCCAGATTTTTAACGCCAACTTTAATTCAGTTGTTACCCATCAAAACAATAATTCCAAGTTGATAAATTTTCAAGGACATGCTCATCTATGTCCTAAGTAATTTCCATAAAAATTCCAGAGCAATTCAATAACTTTAAAGGGGTCATTTAATTATTTTCCTGAAATTAGTCACGTGCTGATTCTGGAGTGACCAGTTTTACTAAAAATTTTATTGTGGCAAATCCATAAGTCCTTTTACCGAAATTCCAACTCATAGATTTAGTAAACATACAAGGCTAGCATCCTACCAAACATCAAGTTATTTGCACGTTCCTAAGGTCCATTTTCATGTCACACAACATGCCACATAAAACTGTCCTGCTCTAGCAGTTTTGTCTTTTGTCACTTTTTCTTGTCAAGTGTTTACCAACTAACCTTATTTTTATAAACTGACTTATTAGCCACTAAATACACCCTTTTAACGTAATTATTCCAGGTTTCATAGCATTTGTTAAGTCGCATATGAATCACCCCAAATCAGTTTGCAACTTGCATATAGCACTCAACACTTTGGCTCATTTTGCACTTTATAGAGTCCACCCTTAGAAAAACTAATTCATGCATCACCTATCTTCCTTAAACAGCCCGTTTTCTTGTGCCAAAATGGACTGTCACATTTCAATTTAGTACAAATATACACATGTAACAAATCATTCAAGCATACCAAAACAACTTTGTAAAATTACATATAGCACACCCGCCATCCTCATACCCCTCAAGCTTCACACAAAATCTATTCTTGCCAAGAATCAACTTGCTAGTCCATACATCATCCTAAAACAGCCCTCATATAATATTGCATGTAGGCAAAGAACACATCTTTGGAAGAAATATTCACATGCAAGCCTCTTTTCTTAAAGAAGCACTAAGATCTCATGCTTTTCACTTAGTATATTCAACTAAAGTTCATATCTTAAAAATAGCTAGTCATTCAAGTCATAAACTCCTTAAATAAATCATGAAAGTCTTGAGTATACTTGCCTCTTCAAGCTAGGACCTTTTTTTAGCTTGGATCTTAGATGACATGGGTTGAAGTTTCCTACACTACTTCCATGTAGCACATGGTTTTGAGGGGGGAAAAAAGGGAAATGTTAGCTACCATTTTAAAGGAAAAATAGAGCTAACTTGATGCTAGATTTACTTACCAAAATGAGACATTGAATGGAGTTTGAAAGGAATTCAAACCACCAAGAACTAACACCACTTAGAAGCTTGAAAAACTTGTACCTAGTGACCAAGGAGGTCATGGGTTTGGGGTAGGAAAAAGGAAACCATGTGAGCTTCATTCTTGAAATAGAGAAATTCACTTAAGAGGCTTGAAATGTGACTTACCAAGATGATTCTTTGAGCTTGAAAATGGAAATAGTCTTGAGTCTCCTAGCTTCAAGGGGGCCGTATGGTAGGATGATGAGGATGATGAAATAGCCTAAGTGTTCAATGCTCTCCAATGTCTTGTGAACTTCTTAGGGGTGTTCTAGGTGGAGATGGAGAAGAAGCTTCTAGGTAAATATAAAGAAGGCTTTTAGGGTGTAGAAGAGGGAGGGAGCTGGCGGTTCCTTAATAAAGGAAGAGGGAAAACTTTTCATGTGCATGAACACCATCATGGAGTTCACTTAATGCTTAACCATGAGTTACTTTTTGGGATTTTTTTAGGAAAAAGTAACTAAAGTTAGTGATGGAGTCTTTTTGGCTTAACCAAGGGGTAACCGGCGGTTAAGGGGTTTAGCCCCAAGCTCATTTACTCCTTAATTGCTTTATCCCATCTATTCCTTAAGTTACTTTTTAGGATGTGTTAGAAAAGTAACTATGGTTGTTTAAGGAGTTATCATGGATTATCCATGCGTTCAACCGGCGGTTGGGGTCTTAGGGTGGAACTTTTATTGACTACTTAGTAGCTCTTTTACTCTTTAGTTGCTTTAAGGTAAAAAAAATCACTAAAGTTGTTAGTTGAGGTGTTAATGGTAAAGGTGATCCCATAAGTCCCCCCATTGCTTGCATCCAACGGTTCTTAAAGAAAAGGGGAAGAATTCTTCAATCTTGGATCATCCTCATAATATACTACTTGTATGAGACCTTTTTTAGAATTTATTTGAGAGACAATTAAAGTGATTAGTTGGATCATTTAAATTAAAAGTGGTCTTATGTATGCCCTATCATATGTATACCCGGCGGCCTTAAAGGAAAAAGAAGGGAAACTTTTTCCTTAAACTCTTGAGTGACATTTAGTGGAACCCTCAATTCCATGTGTAAGCTTTTAGGCTTACCTTTTGGGAGGCTATTAAGAGTTAGTTATCTTTTAAGGATTTAAATACCCTAGAGTTTCCAATAACCTCATGGCCGAAAATTTCTAAGAATCTTGTGAGATTAAATTGTCAATTCACATGCTTCATATTACATACTTGGGGTAGTATACTATTTCTTACAATATTAAAGAAGCGCTAATAAAACTTAATAAAATTTACTTGGCAGGAATAACGTTCCAATTACGCCACTTCATACTGGTCTCAAATACAGTACGATTTTCGTGGGGTACAACATCCCCCCATTATTACAAGTTTCGTCCTCGAAACTTTAGAGTACTAAAAAGATGTGGGTATAAGCTTTTCATGTTTTCTTACGTCTCTTGATTGGCTTCATTAATCAAGTGATGCTCCCATAGCACCTTAACCATAGGAATAGATCGACACTTTCTCCCATTCAGTGCTTCGTAAGGGGGCCATGAATTGGGCGGATTTCGTTCGACAATCAACTATGACCAAATATCATTATGTCCATTCTTGGTCCTTGGCAGGTTAGTCACAAAATCCATAGTGACGTGGTCCTATTTCCACTTGGAACTTAGAGGGTTGCAACAATCTTGCAGGTCTTTGATGCTCCGTTCTTACCCTCCGGTACATAGGACAGAATAAAGTATCTATCTAGTCCCCTTAAAACTGCTTCGTTCAACTTATCTTAGAGGTCATATCCGATCTTATTCTTAATTTTTCTTAAAGGCGTTACCATAGCCCATCTTGTATCTTAAGCACCTTAAATCTTGTTACTGTGCACCTACAACCGGGTTCATTCCAGGGTTAGTGATAATGCATAAAACATGATCATGAAATGTTAAAATTTTCTTTTCATACGTTATGCAAAACATGGTAGAGATCATCAACTCCAGAATGTAAATCACAAGCTCTTTTCCGTAAACATCCTTTCTGTAAACATGTGATAGCCATCTTACGTATGAAACCGTTCCAGCGACATCTGGTATAACCCCCATAAAGTACATATATGATGACCCGTACATTAATCTGAAAAATGTACTCTCGTAGGCCGGTGAACCTAGGTCTCTCACCGGGTATTCACCCAACTCATCCATCCTGTTGATATGCTCCTTTTCGTAATGATTTTACTTTCACAACAATTTGTAGAATCAAACTAGAAATCATGGTTCCTTCATCGAAACTTATGACATTTCAAATGTTTCCCGAGCCTCATATAATCCTTGTTTTCTCTTTTAAAACATGAAAAGGGCAAAGGTATCCTTGTTTGTTTGTTCATATAATATTTGGAATATCATGCTATGCGAGAATCTGCTAAGTCATAACGTCACTGCTGGAGTGTGTTAGACATTCTCAACTTATAAATTCTCGACCTAAACCCAACCGTACCATAAACATCATATCAGACCTCTCCAAAACAGCCCCGTAACGCTCCCCCGCATATTTCATTATCTTACATCATTTCTATGAATTCATCCTTAAGAAATACAATCATGCAGGCTAGCTAAACAATTTACATGTCTTCCGAACCATATACAACTCGTTAATTGTTTACCCGAAGTTGGTCAAATAAATTATCGATCCTAAGCAGCGGGTACTTATTCTTTATTGTAGTCTTGTTGAGTTCGATCCATCTGGGTACTTATCTGAATGTTGAGGACCTTAAAAGTTTTGTAACGTATTCTAGCCTTCACGCTTCAGTTGTGCTGCTCTAGTCGTCCTTTTTGCTCACCACATTACTAACTATGTAGAAATCTTTCCTAAGGTTCCTTATCTCATTACTCCAGTTCGATCTTTAGTTTTACTATTTGTATTTGATTAATAGGAAAAGTAGAACACAAGTACTTCATGTTTAAATCGTGCAATTAGGAGTACTTGTTCATGCGTTTGGGGTTTCAGGAATTTTCGGATCATGCACTCTCTAGTTTAGACTGGTGTCCTTTGATCATTGTTTTGCCAACCCTTTGTGGATATGGCTCCCATCTCTTTCTTCGTTCCTTAATTTGCTTGTTACATTTTCTATTTCGGCCTTTTATCAGGGTACCATCACGTTCCGCTCTGTAACAATCCTCCAGTAATTCTTCAAAAGTCCTTGAATATGCATTAACCAGTAGAATCTTGATCTGGAGGTCTGGGCCACGTAAGAATCTGATTATCTTATTCTTTTCATCTTCCATGATTAAAGGGACATACCGACCCAATGTAATGAATCGACGGGCGTATTCTAAAACAGTGGTGCCTGACTCTTGTTTCAGTGTGTCGAATTCCTCAACCTTCTTTGGGATTAAGTCCGGAGAGAGGAAACACCCACCAAAACTCTTCTAAAAACCTTGTCCATGTTACCGGTCGAGGCAGTGGCTGGATACTAGTCCTCCATCACTGGCTGGCCTTACCAATCAGAAACGGCCGGACAATTCGTGCCCTTATCTCATCAGGCACCAGTATCAACAAAAAGCTACTTTCGACTTCGTTTAACCATTTATCTGCCTCCTCCGAGCTATACTCCCCGCCAAATCTCGGAACATGTGCTTTAACTAGCTGCCGATAGTAAAACCCACTGCTTCCCGGGGTGATAGTGATGATGTCAGTTTATCGAACCATGATGCCATCTGCACTACGGAGTGTGGGAATTCTATTCAAGGTTAAAATATCCAGATAAGCGACAAAAACTTAATTCGTACTCCAATAGAATTTAAGTGGCATGCAAGAAGATACAATACGAATTGAATTCCATGTCATATAGAATTTCATCCACTAGGGCTTTATTATCAGGTCAAGGCCCTAATTTCCAGCCTAAGTCGTCCTAGTCTAAGGTCAACTCTCTTCTAGGATCGTGACTTAGGTCTAAGGTCAAACTTAGATTTCTAAAATCATAACTTAATTATATATTCTGCCCGAATCTAGAGCCTGGGCTCTGATACCACCTGTAGCATCCCGCACCGGACCTTGTCCGAATATGGTGCACCCGCCGTACTTCAATACGGAGAGTACAAAGCATCATGCATAACATGCGAAAGTCCATAACTTAAGTCATGGACTCTCATGTTAACATTAAACATGGTAGTAAAATTTAGGTAGAATTAAAACTTTGAAATAAACATACATTCCGAAATATTAAATCCCCAAAACATTAGTCCCACAAACAAGATAAAACCGAAATCCAAGGGTTGCAACATAGTTCATAGTACAAACATCAGATCAGCACAAAAGTCCTTAAGCATTGTCTCCTCCTGACTTCTTGACTACGGGTGCGGCACTCTTGGCTCATCCTCAATCCACTCAACCTTAGCATTTCCTGGCTCTGAGGGAAAAATAAAGGTATGAGTGATAAAAATCACCCAGCAAGCATACCATAAACTACCATGAAATAAATAAAGAATCATAACATGAATGGAAAAACCCCAAGAACCTCAAACGTTAATTCATACCTGGCCTTTAATCCTTGAGCTCCTGAAGATATAGCCTAATCATAATTTAAGTAGTACCATACTCACAATATCTTATCTCTTCATATCTTAACAGTTCTAAAATGCAAAGTGTATATGAAATATGCAAGATGCAATGCATGATGTCATGTCATGTCAAAATAATCTTTTGGTCCTGTAAAGCAAGCATATCAGAAAACAGAGTGTCAGATAAATTAACTCCAGATCTGAATAGGTCCAGAACATGTCATCAGACAAATTAACCCTAGGTCTGGGATGGGTCCAGAACATATCATCAGACCAATTAACCCCGGGTCTGGGACGGATCCAGAATATATCATCAGGCCAATTAACCCCGAGCCTGGATCGGGTCCAGAACATATCATCGGACCAATTAACCCCAGGTCTGGAACAGGTCCAGAACTTATCATGTCATCAGACCTATTAACCTCGGGTCTGGATCGGGTTATGAGCATGCTTAGCCGGCAAGGAAGTCATAAAACATTTCTTTTGAAAATCATGGGACCAGAAACAACTTACGTGCATCACGAAAACTTGCCTGCTTGAAAAGAGCTTACTTGCATACAGAAAACTTAGAAAATCAGATTCATAATGCACATGATCATGCGTGATACATGGGATGAAATGCAATGCAAGTCATGGCATGAGTCATCTTAAAATTTCTTAGAACATGACATAGATATAGTTCCCATGAGCTGGAAATTTTCCAGAATTTACGTTCTGTTCATGAGTCATCCAATATAACAAATCAGGACTATTTTTATAATCTTTTGCCTTACACATGAATAATGGGGTCCTATCTACATGCCATAAAATTTTCGTAACGTTTCCAGATGAGTAAGGCCCTTAAATCATTAAGTTGCTAAAAAGTGTACTGCTTAATCTAGCAGTACAGTACCCATCTTTTCCTTAATTTCCAAGACCATAGATATTAATTAAGTTGGGCCAACACCTGAAAACATAGTAAACACATGAAGGAGTAATATGCATGGGCCCAAACAGTTCATACATGTCCAAATCCACAAGACTAAGGCCTCCTAACTTATTCCATAATTCTGTCATGTTTTCCAGATTTGTAACGCCAACTTCAATTCGGTAGTTACCCATCAAAACAATAATTCCAAGTTGATAAATTTTCAAGAACATGCTCATCTATGTTCTAAGTAATTTCCATAAAAATTACAGAGCAATACAATAACTTTAAAGGGGTCATTTAATTATTTTCTTGAAATTGGTCACATGCTGATTCAGGAGTGATCAGTTTTACTAAACATTTTATTGTGGCAAATCTATAAGTCTTTTTACCAAAATTCCAACTCACAGACTTAGTAAGCATACAAGGCTAGCATCCTACCAAAACTCAGCTCATTTGCACGTTCCTAAGGTCCATTTTCAGGTCAAAAAACACGCCATATAAAACTGTCCTGCTCCAGTAGTTTTGTCTTTTGTCACTTTTTCATGTCAAGTGTTTACCAACTAACCTTATTTTTATAAACTGACTTATTAGCCACTAAATACACCCTTTCAACACAATTAGTCCAGGTTTCATAGCATTTGTTAAGTCACATATGAGTCACCCCAAACCAGTTTGTAACTTGCACATAGCACTCAACAATTTGGCTCATTTTGCACGTTATAGAGTCCACCCTTAGTACAACTAATTCATGCATCACCTATCTTCCTTAAACAACCCGTTTTCTTGTGCCAAAAAGGATTCATGTCACATTTCAATTTAGTACAAATATACTCACGTAACAAATCATTCAAGCATGCCAAAACAACTTTGTAAAGTTACATATAGCACACACGCCATCCTCATACCCCTCAAGCTTCACATAAAATCTATTCTTGCCAAGGATCAACTTGCTAGTCCATACATCATCCTAAAACAGCCCTCATATAATATTGCATGTAGGCAAAGAACTCATCTTTGGAAGAAATATTCACATGCAAGCCTCTTTTCTTAAAGAAGCATTAAGATCTCATGCTTTTCACTTAGTATATTCAACTAAAGTTCATATCTTAAAAATAGCTAGTCATTCAAGTCATAAACTCCTTAAATAAATCATGAAAGTCTTGAGTACACTTGCCTCTTCAAGCTAGGACCTTCTTTTAGCTTGGATCTTGGATGAAATGGGTTGAAGTTTCCTCCACTACTTCCATGTAGCACACGGGGAAATGTTAGCTACCATTTTAAAGGAAAAATGGAGCTAACTTGATGCTAGATTTACTTACCAGAATGAGACATTGAATGGAGTTTGAAAGGAATTCGAACCACCAAGAACTAACACCACTTAGAAGCTTGAAAAGCTTGTACCTAGTGACCAAGGAGGTCATGGGTTTGGGGTAGGAAAAAGGAAACCATGTGAGCTTCATTCTTGAAATAGAGAAATTCACTTAAGAGGCTTGAAATGTGACTTACCAAGATGATTCTTTGAGCTTGAAAATGGAAATAGTCTTGAGTCTCCTAGCTTCAAGGGGGCCGTATGGTAGGATGATGAGGATGATGAAATAGCCTAAGTGTTCAATGCTCTCCAATGTCTTGTGAACTTCTTGGGGGTGTTCTAGGTGGAGATGGAGAAGAAGCTTCTAGGTAAATATAAAGAAGGCTTTTTAGGGTGTAGAAGAGGGAGGGAGCCGGCGGTTCCTTAATGAAGGAAGAGGGAAAAATTTTCATGTGCATGAACACCATCCTAGAGTTCATTTAATGCTTAACCATGAATTACTTTTTAGGGTAGGTTTTGGAAAAAGTAACTAAAGTTAGTGATAGAGTCTTTTTGGCTTAACCAAGGGGTAACCGGCGGTTAAGGTGTTTAGCCCCAAGCTCATTTACTCCTTATTTGCTTTATCACATCTATTCCTTACGTTACTTTTTAGGATGTGTTAGAAAAGTAACTAGGGTCTTTAAGGAGTTATCATGGATTATCCATGGGTTCAACCGGCGGTTGGGGTCTTAGGGTGGAACTTTTATTGACTACTTAGTAGCTCTTTTACTCTTTAGTTGCTTTAAAGTAAAAAAAATCGCTAAAGTTATTAGTTGATGTGTTAATGGTAAAGGTGATCCCATAAGTCCCCCATTGCTTGCATCCAACAGTTCTTAAAGAAAAAGGGGAAGAATTCTTCAATCTTGGATCGTCCTCATAATCTACTGCTTGTATTAGACCTTTTTTAGAATTTCTTTGAGAGACAATTAAAGTGATTAGTTGGATCATTTAAATTAAAAGTGGTCTCATGTATGCCCTATCATATGTATACCCGGCGGCCTTAAAGGGAAAATGAGGAAAACTTTTTCCTTAAACTCTTGAGTCACATTTAGTGGAACACTCAATTCCATGTGTAAGCTTTTAGGCTTACCTTTTAGGAGGCTATTAAGAGTTAGTTATCTTTTAAGGATTTAAATACCTTAAGGATTTAAATACCCTAGAGTTTCCAATACCCTTGTGGCCGAAAATTTCTAAGAATCTTGGGAGGTAAAATTTTCAATTCACATGCTTCATATTACATACTTGGGGTAGTATACTATTTCTTACAATATTAAAGAAGCGCTAATAAAACTTAATAAAATGTACTTGGCAGGAATAACGTTCCAATTACGCCACTTCATACTGGTCTCAAATACCGTACGATTTTCGTGGGGTACAACATCTTGGAAGGCTAAGAAACAAAGTACTGTATCTAAATCCTCATCTAAAGCAAAATATAAAGCTTTAGCAGTGGCGACATGTGAGATACAGTGGCTCTTGTACTTGTTGGAAGATTTGGGCATAAAGCAGTCAGGACCAGTTGAGTTGTTTTGTGACAATAAAAGTACCATCTATATTGTGGAGAGTCCTGTGTTTCATGAAAGGACAAAACATATTGAGATTGATTGTCACATTGTAATAGAAAAGTATCAACAACGGGTGATCCATCTTATGCCCGTTAAATTAGAGTTTCAATTAGCAGATGTATTTACAAAAGCTTTGGACTCGATAACACTACGAAACCTAAATTCTGCTATGGGGCTATGCAATGTTTTTAGAAAGTCAGGTTTGAGGAGGGGTGTTACAGAAGGTGCTGAAAGGAAGCACAAGCCGGAGAGGAGTAGCTTTGGTACAGCAGCAGTTGTTGGATCAAACAATGGAATAAGGGTCATGATGATGTGATAATGAGTTGGCAATCCGTTTTTATACTTCCAATTTATGTCACGTGGGAATCCCGAAGATTTCGGGGTTGCAGGACATCGGAGAAGAACAAAGACAGCCGGAGAAAAAGAAGAACTTGGCGGGAGTCGATTTAAAGATGTGAGAAGACATTTTTTCCCTTTGTATTTCATTTAGGAGATGACAGTCATAAGAATAGAATAGTCATTTCACAATATATTCTTCCCTCTTCGTTTGAATGTATAAAACGGATAGCGGGTATGCATTTTGACCCGTGAAGAATTCAATAAAATTGGTCTATTTTCTCTCATGAAATTCTCTCTTTTCCATCTTGAATTTGTCTGTGTTCATATCTTTCGATTTCAGTGATCAATTTGAAAAAATGTATAGTCTGAAATAAATAAGAGAAAAGATTTACCAGCTTGTTTGTATAGAGGATAGGACAATGAAGATGAGTGGCCGAGGAACAGCCACTTATTTATTGTCTGAAATAAATAAGAGAAAAGAAAATAGGTGGCAAAAAAATAATATACATGTAATAAAAGGTCGATAATGTAAAAAATAGTTAAGGGTAAGAAGCTTCCTCTCCAATTACAGAAAATGGGTTAGGAGGATAGGTTATCCAATAGGAGGTGATTGTACTCAGTTGTCATTGAACTCATCAGCTGGATCGGCATGTGAGCCCAGTTATTCAAGTGGTTGACGCAGTTCGTTTTTCTTTTTCTTTTTTCTTCCTTTTTTCTTTCTATTTTTATGCGAAATTCATGTATAAGATAGCAGTTTGGTATATCACTATGTATATTGTGATCCAGTTATGGTCTGACAACAGTTTAATAACGATAAAACTAATAATAATAACAGTTTTTTTAATCGAAAAACATATATATTATTAAGCCTCTCTTATGGCGGAGAAATACCATATTACATAAATGCTCAGCACATCATCGTCGTCGTCGTCATCATCATCCGGACCCAGTATCTCCCAACGACAGCAAAAGCTATTGTTAGGGTCTGGAGAAGGTAAGTGGTAGGCAGACAATACCTCTATCCCAAGGGATAGAGAGTCTGCTTCCAGTGAGACACCCGGCTCTATATGTACCTGCATAATTGATATAGTAATAGAGATATATTGTGCTAGTGTGTTAGTGAAGAAATTCAAGAAATACAAAGAAAAGATTTCCAATATTAAAATACAGATCACGTGCATATATATGTACATGTAATGTAAAACAATGGTATAATACACGCAACCAAGTGGAAAGCGTAGATAGTGTCTACGACTATCCATGTCCCTAAATATACTCTAAAGTGTCCTTATATATGACCTATACCTCATTAACCTTAATCTTATGTCTCAATGAACTCCTATTCTGAACCATGTCCTCAGAGAGACGCAAATCTAGTAGGTCGTGCCTAATCTGCTCATCCCAAGTCAGTTTGGGCCTGCCTTTACTCCTGCTCCCCTCTACAATGAGGCTTTTAATTGCTCTGACCGACGCCGTTGTCTGTCTCCGCTTGACATGCCCAAACCATCTCATTCTTCCCTCCCTTATCTTATCTGCTATACTAGCCACGCCTAAACTTTCTCGAAACACCTCGTTTCTGATCCAGTCTAGCATTGTATGCCCACACATCCACCTCAACATCTTCATCTCTGCCACTTCCATCTTCTGTAATTGTGACCTCTTGATGGCCCAGCAGTTTGTCCCATATAGCACTACCGGTCGCTCAGCACATCATCGTAAGAAATAAATAGTAAAGGTACATAATGAGTGTGAAAGGCCTACAACATATGATATGTCGCATTAAAACCTTGCCAAGTAAAACCATCCTTGTGGATAAAACCTTGGCTAAGGAAAAAACGTGCATATTTATGTTATTGGACCCCTGACACTGTACAATACAATCCAAAATTAATGTTGACAATCTAAAAAGAGGCAGCATGAGGTGAAATAGAGAAGCAATGAAACAAGCCTTCTGAGAAACAGATGATGGGAAAGAATGGCTGAAGAAGCTAGGCCTGGCAATGTCATGTGATGTTGCATCTGTAGATGATCGAAAGGAAGAAAGTGTGATGTCAGTTAAAACAATACCACGTATATACGAAGGGAGAGTCGATAGCAGCGGATAGTACACTGTCGTTGAGTTCACCATCGCTGCCTGTATCAGAAAATGTGCTGCTTGATTGATCTCCCTAGGAGCATGATGTAACTGTATGGAAGAAGCTCGTAGAAGGACCCTAAGCCGATGCAAATCGGGAGAAAGAGGGGCAATAGATTCCATTGTTAAGACCAACTCGTGAAAATCAACTTCAACCTCGATATGTCCTAACTTCGGAATATAATAGATAAGCGCAAGAAACACAGCTTGAGCCTCCGCCCGTAAGGGATAATCATGCCGCAGTGGAATAGAAAATGCATCATAACTTGCTAGAATGTAAATCCGTGGAATGCAGGAAATGGTATAAACAAACAAATATATCGAACATAATAAACGGCTAAATTGATAAGTTGGTCAAAAGAAAAATACATATTATCGGTAATAAGAAAAAGAAGTCATCTATCATAAGTAGATTAATTCTAACTATATGCCTAAAAAGGTAAGTGTTAGTCTATGCATTCCAAAAATATTATCTTACTATAACTTAAACATAATATAAAAAAGCCAAAATATTTTGGTCAATGTTTTATTCTACTGTTAGTTGATTGATTCGATGTAATAGAAGTGCTAATTGAAAGAGTAGTTTAGAAACTTTGACTACTAATATATTTCTATTTTGAAAAGTAAACAATGTTTTTAAAGCAAAAAAAACTAAGACAATATTTTTGAGGCGGAAGAGTAATTGATACTGCATTAGGACAACAATATATTCTACCACTGCAGTTCCTAATTTTTATATATATTTCATGTTTCCATGCTATACGTTGATTATTGATAAAAAAGAAATGAGCTGAAGTGTAGCAAGAAAATGACCCTGTCAAGAAATTTTATCGCAATCAAAAAAGGTGCATCAACCGTCAAGATTTACAACCATTTCAAGTAACATACACATTGCCTGCCTCATCTATTTGTCTACTCATATGGACCCCGTCAAGTTGTTGGACTCGCAACAAGGTATCCTAGACAAATCGGCTAGGGGTTAATTATAATATTGTGCTTTATTTGGACAAAAATTATACATAAATACCAATGTGAAGAGAAATTACATGAATCGACACTATGCTATTCTGGTTAGCGTTCTAACAACTTCTAGACGCTGTGTCAACATCCCCAGCTCCTTGGAACGCCAACACAGTCACTGTCCACAGATACCATGACACTGTCATAGAAAACGTGCAGAGGCGGAACGCCAACATAGGGAGTGTCTAGCTGCTCCACTTCTCTATAAATTTACATTCCTTCCTCACTGATTTCACACACTTCACTCTCACTTCTCACTTTTCTCTTCACTCAAAAAAGAGTGTGTATTTACTTTATCTATTTTATTTGAAATACATTTCATATTATTTCTAATTACTTTTTCCATTATACTGAACCAGATCAAAAAAGAAAAGGAAATTTGTAGATATGTCCCATAATGTGTTATTTGCGTATCGGAACTAGCTTGATCGTCTTAAGGAGGGAGAGGTATGTACTATAGTTTATATATGTTGGATACAATCACTCATGTACTAAGACGCAGTCGTTTAGTGTATACGTATGAAATGATAAAATAAACCAAACCCGGGGCGAGTCGAGGACTCTGTCCTTAAGACGTATTGCTCCGGTATACTGTGCCCAACCGGCGTGAGCAACCGTCTCCCAGGATACAACGGGTACCTGTTCAGTTGAGCGGCACTGCTGAACTTGAACTCCTTCGAACTTTAGAGTGTCCTGACTTCTCTTGGACGGTATGCAAGACTCGAATGCTATGAGAGTAGTATGCTGCGAATGCTAGAAATTGTGTGTTTAGAATGCACCCTTTGCCCTGTTTATATAGGGGAGTCAGTTGGAGAACAAGGTACCGTGACCGTTGGATCAAAACCGTAGTTTGATTTAGGCCGTTAGATGAAAACCTCTTATCTAGATTAGGAAGGTTTAATCTCAGCCTTTAGATCGAAGATTAATCCGCAGGTTTAAACCTGGAGCGTTAGATGAAAACCACATTCGGTTGGGGTGGTTAGGACAGTTTAAATCTCGGCCGTTAGATTAAAGCTACCTTCCCTGCCACCATTAGATCAAACCAGATTGATCTTGTCTTATATCGAAGGATACCGTTTGAATCAGATTTAAACAACCATTCGATTTAAACCATAACCGAATGCCTTATCAAACTTAACCGCGTTTTGTTTAAACATAACCGTGCAACCACGTTTTTCATCCACTTTGAGAATAAATTTCTCATTCACCCATTTTAATTTCTCCAACAATCTCCCACATGAATGGGAATTAATGAAAGTGTTTATGCAGACTCTACTGAGAAGTCAGACAAGAAAATATTGCATCAGAAGAGGTAGCTTCTGGCTTTGAACCTTTCATAGTGATGTACCATCGGATTCACTCGGCTAATTAGTGACTTGATGTCTTGAACAAGTCAGCCTTTGTTGTGAACCTAGACAACGATACTCATACAACATTTTCTTTAACACCCTTTTGGTTCTCATGGTTGTGTTCGTTTTGGCCATGAACAATCTGGTTTCAGAAAGTGTTTTAGAGAAATCTTGCCTCTTAGACATTCTCATAGAAGCGGCCCCACTTCACACTTACATAGGTGATTCCTATCAAGAGTATTCTGCCATACTCCACTTGACGCATCAAGATATATGACATCATTAAAAGCCTTAGCTTACCCTAAACATTCTCTGCAGACAGCACTTTTATGTGACGGAATGAGTAAGTGCTTACTGAATCTTCGTAACTTAGTTGTCCCATTGAACCAAGATTCTGGGATCTCCAGTTAACAAGGTTGGGTTACCGTTACAAAGATTCTTGCATTATAGGCTTTAGTCCCATTCCGTTTGTCAATCTTGACATCTGATCTCTAGGCAAGCCTTTTGTAAGCGGATCCGCAAGATTCTCTATTGATTTTACATAATCAATGGAAATCACGCCATTAGAGATCAACTGTTTAATGGTGTTATGTCTCCGACGTATGTGTAGTGACTTACCATTGTAAATGCTGCTTTGAGCACGTCCTATAGCTGACTGACTATCACAGTGTATGCTAATAGGAGCGATTGGTTTAGGCCAGCACGGAATATCTTCTAGGAAATTCCGAAGCCACTCACCCTCTTCCCCAGCTTTATCCAGCGCTATGAACTCAGCCTCCATAGTAGACCGAGCTATGCATGTTTGTTTCGTGGTTTTCCACGACACAGCAGCACCACCAACAGTGAACAAGTATACACTGGTGGACTTCGAGTCCTTACTGTCTGATATCCAATTTGCATCGCAATATCCTTCTAATACTGCTGGATATCTCGTGTAATGTAATCCAAGATTCATTGTGTATTTCAGATACCTCATCACTCTATTAAGAGCTTTCCAATGATCATCACTTGGATTACTGGTGAACCTGCTCAATTTGTTTACTGAACAAGCTAAGTCTGGTCTTGTACAATTCGTTATGTACATCAGACTCCCGATCACCTGAGAGTATTTTAACTGAGCTACAGGTTCGCCTCGATTTTTCCTTAAGTGTATACTTAAGTCAAGTGGGGTCTTAATCGGTTTTGTTTCAAACATATTGAACCTTCTGAGAACAGACTCAATATAGTGAGTTTGCGACATAACAAGACCATCAGCTACTCGAGAAATTTTAATTCCTAGAATAACACTGGCAACCCCCATGTCCTTCATATCAAAATTTCGTGTTAACATCTTCTTTGTACTCAAGATGATGTCACGAGTATTGCCCATGATAAGCATGTCGTCTACATAGAGACACACTATTACATAGGCATTCGGTGTGCTCTTGATTACACACACTTGTCGCACTCATTGATTCTGAAGTCGTTTGACATCATTACCTGATCAAACTTTAAGTGCCGTTGCTTAGGTGCTTGTTTAAGTCCATACAACGACTTAACAAGTCTACATACTTTCCTTTCTTGTCCTGGAACGACGAACCCCTCGGGTTGTTCCATATAAATTTCTTCCTTTAACTCACCATTAAGAAAGGCAGTCTTCACATCCATTTGATGGATTTCTAAATCATAGACTGCAGCAATAGCCACTAGCATCCTTATGGAAGTGATCCTAGTCACTGGTGAGTAGGTGTCAAAGAAGTCAAAGCCTTCTTTCTGTCTGTAGCCCTTGGCTACTAACCTGGCCTTGTACTTGTCAATAGATCCATCTTCTTTCAGTTTTGTCCTGAAAATCCACTTGCATCCGAGTGGTTTACTTCCTGGAGGAAGATTTACCAGCTCCCAAGTGTGATTTTGAAGAATGGAATCTATCTCACTATTCACTGCTTCTTTCTAGAAAGGAGCTTCTAGAGTTGTCATTGCCTCAGAGAAAGATCTCGGCTCGTTTTCTACGATGTAGGTTAGAAGATCTGGTCCAAAAGACGTCGGTATTTTGGCTCGTTTGCTTTGACGAGGTTCCTCAGTCTCATGAGGAGTCGTCTCACGCACTCGCTTACTTGTGCTTGCTTCTTGATTGTCTTTGTCTTCCTTTGGAATAACATTTTCAAAGAACACTACATTCCTCGATTCCATGACAACATTTTCATGTATCTCGGGAATGTCCGATTTGTGCACTAAGAAACAATATGCACTACTGTTCGTTGCATAGCCAATAAATATGCAATCAATTGTCTTAGGCCCGATTCTCACTTGTCTTGGTTTAGGTACTGCAACCTTCGCCAGACACCCCCACACTTTCAAGTATTTATAACTAGGCTTATAGCCTTTCCAAAGTTCATATGGGGTTTTATCCGTCTTCTTGGACGGAATCATATTTAAAATGACGTTGGCGGAGAGAATTTCTTCCCCTCACAAGTTCTGAGGTAAACCTGAACTTATCAACATAGCATTCATCATCTCCTTTAGAGTATGGTTTTTGCGTTCAGCAATACCATTCGATTGAGATGAATATGGTGCAGTCGTTTGATGAATAATGCCATGTTCGGAACAAAATTCATTAAATGATGCGTCATACTCTCCACATCTATCACTTCGAATTACTTTAATTCGTTTGCTAAATTGATTCTCAACTTCATTTTTATAATCTTTGAAAGCATCAATGGCCTCATCTTTGCTACTTAGCAAATATACATAACAGTATCGTGTGCAATCGTCGATAAAAGTTACAAAGTACTTTTTACCTCCTCTTGTTTGCACAAACTTTAAATCACACAAATCTGTATGAATTAAATCCAATGATTCAGTGTTTCGTTCTGTTGAAGGAAATGGCGCTTTTGTCAATTTTGCTTCAACACACACTTGGCGTTTCTCTTTATTATTAAAGTCTAGTTTGGGCAATAATTCAAGATTAATCATTCGTTGTATTGACTTGTAATTAACATGTCCCAAACGAAAATGCCATAAACAAGAAGACTCAAGCATGTAAGCAGAAGAGGAAACAATTTTATTAGCCTCAACGGGCGTAACTTTCTTGGGTACAATTGTCATAACATTTAACTTGAACATGTTATCAGAAAGATACCCCTTTCCCAAATACACCCCATTCTTAGAAAGTGTAAATTTGTTTGCCTCAAAAACAAGCTTGAATCCATGAGTGACTAGCAGCGCACCAGAAACCAGATTTTTCCTTATGTCAGGAACATGCAGCACATTCTGCAGAGTCAACTCCCTTCCTGAAGTCAATTTCAGGATCACCTTGCCCGATCCTTCGATCTTTGAGCTATTGGAGTTTCCCATGAAGAGTTGCTCGTTGTTTGTCGTGGGTACATATTCTCTGAACATAGCCCTATTCGCACAAACATGTCGAGTGGCACCTGTGTCCACCCACCATTCACGCGGGTCTCCCGCTGCATTGCACTTGGTCACCACTGCGCAAAGGTTCAAGTCATCCATTGTGTCGACCAGATTTGCTTTCGCTTTATTTTGATTCTGAGTCTTTTTGGGCTTTCGACATTCACTGCTTCGATTCCCTGGTTTTCCACAATTATAACACTTACCTGTGAACTTCTTTGAAATTTCCTTGCCCTTGATGTTCACGCCCAAAGTGTTATTTTTCTTTTTGTTCTTCGCCTCAGCAACATGAGCCTTGGCTTGACCAGACGATGTGGACGGCTTCCTTTCGGCACAACGATTGTCCTCCTCAATACAAAGACGGACAATCAAATCCTCCATTTTCATTTCCTTTCGCTTGTGTTTGAGATAGCTCTTAAATTCCCTCCACGAAGGAGGCAGCTTCTCAATCACAGCCGCGACCTGGAAAGATTCACTGAGCGTCATGCCCTCCTCTTTCATTTCAGAAACCAACATCTGTATTTCTTCAACCTGCGAAATTACAGTTTTGGAATCTAACATTTTATAGTCAAGAAATTTCCCAACTATCAACTTTTTCGTGCCAGCATCTTCTGTGCGATAACTTTTATCTAAAGCTGACCACAACGCTTTTGCAGTTTTATAAGTACAAAATACGCCATAGATAGTGTTATCTAGGCAACCCAGAATCAAATTTCAACAGCAAAAATTTGTATACGCCCAGGCCTCAGCACCCAAGGCGTTCTGCATATTCTGTTGTTGATCCTCCACAGGCTCAACCACGGGTGGATCTTCGCTCAGCATGCTGGCCAAACCCAGTGCCGTGAGGTATAACAACATCTTCTGCTGCCACCTCCTGAAGAAGATTCCAGCAAATTTTTCCAGCTTCTCCACATGAGCAGCAGTGGCAGCCGGATTCATCTGAGGCCCTCCAGTTGGTGCCAGTGGAACCGTACTGAACGGAGCTCCGGCAGCAACATTGTTCGCCCCTTCAGGTGCTGACACAGAGTGAGCACCATTAAAGCCTTGAACAGAGTTCGAGCTTTCGTTCTCCATTCCTGTTCAGTTCGATCAAAACGTACAGATCAGAACAGAACCAGATTTAAGAAATGAGTAGAAACAGACTGCAAATCAGTATGAGTACTGGTTTGCGTAAAATAAAAAAAACGGTACAGAAGTAATTGAACAATAATACGTCTTAAGATTGTTGGAAACAATCACTCCTGTACTAAGACGCAGTCGTTTAGTGTGTGCGTATGAAATGGTAAAATAAACCAAACCCGGGACGAGTCGAGGACTCTGTCCTTAAGACGTATTGCTCCGGTATACTGTGCCCAACCGGCGTGAGCAACCGTCTCCCAGGATACAACGGGTACCTGTTCAGTTGAGTGGCACTGCTGAACTTGAACTCCTTCGAACTTTAGAGTGTCCTGACTTCTCTTGGACGGTATGCAAGACTCGAATGCTATGAGAGTAGTATGCTACGAATGCTAGAAATTGTGTGTTTAGAATGCACCCTTTGCCTTGTTTATATAGGGGAATCGGTTGGAGAACTAGGTACAATGACCGTTGGATCAAAACCGTAGTTTGATTTAGGCCGTTAGATGAAAACCTCCTATCTAGATTAGGAAGGTTTAATCTCAGCCTTTAGATCGAAGATTAATCCGCAGGTTTAAACCTGGAGCGTTAGATGGAAACCACATTCAGTTGGGGTGGTTAGGACAGTTTAAATCTCGGCCGTTAGATTAAAGCTGCCTTCCCTGCCACCGTTAGATCAAACCAGATTGATCTTATCTTATATCGAAGGATACCGTTTGAATCAGATTTAAACAACCGTTCGATTTAAACCATAACCGAACGCCTTATCAAACTTAACCGCGTTTTGTTTAAACGTAACCGTGCAACCGCGTTTTCCATCCACTTTGAGAATTAATTTCTCATTCACCTATTTCAATTTCTCCAACAATATATAATTTAATTGAATAATATTTGATATTCAATAAATCAATTAATCAATCATACCCAGTATATTCTAACGACATCAAAAGCTATCGCTAAGGTCCGGAGAGGGTGAGAGGCAGGAAAAAAATATCTCTATCCCAAGGGATATAGAGTTTGGAAGCGAGACTCCCAACTCTATAAATATTTTGATATTAATATAGTTATTTTTATGTTTTAAGTTTGAGTGGACCTCATACAGTGACACACTTAGGGCTCCGCTGCATCGCACTCGCACGGTGGATAGACATCCATGGACGCCTCAAATCTCTCTGAGCAACTATGAAGTTGTTAAATTTCAGTATCCTATCAGGGTAATGCAATAGTTTGGGTGGGTACAGATGATCGCGCATGATACTGACACTTATGTCCATTTACACCATATTAACCGGTGTGTATCGGGTCACGATTGACAAAGGCCCATCATGTGTATATTTATTCGTGGTGTTGTGTACGTTTTTTTTTGGGGAAAATATGAAAAATATTTTGATAAATATCCTAAACTAAATAGGATTTTGAATAAGAAATTGAGATATGGTTGAAGTAAATGGAATACTATATCTAATAGGAAATTTACATAAACTAAAACCTTAATCTTAGATCTTTTAACTCCTATAAATATATACACCCTAACATACCCAAACCATTCACATAAACCTCCCCGACTCTGCCGCCCCTTTGTGCTACCTTTTTCTTGTAATTTTTTTTTGTGCCATCTTGCAGCTCCCCTCCCAATTTCCAAGAGTTGTTGCCACCGTTGGAAAGCAACAACAGCAGCAAATATAATTGTGGCCAATTTCAGCCACGGCAACCAAAAAGGAGACAAAAAAATATATAAAACCCTAACCCTTTTGGAAGCACAGCCGCCACCCATTCTTTGCACGTACATCAAGATCAACCCAATTTAAGAAGAGAAAAAGGAAGGTGAAACGTCTAGAAATAACTCACCAAAAAAGTAGGTTATCCTCACCTCTTCTCGGATCGCCGCACTTGCAATAAATTTCTATGTGTTATTTTTATGTATTCGTATGCATGTGTTATATGAGATTGATATATGCTATTATATATACGTGTATTGGTGTTGATGGTGCGATTTGAATTTAATTGAAAAGGATCGATTTTTATTCGAATAAATGAAAAATAGCATGAATAGCCTTAGAAATAGGTCACATAGCCCAGAATTTAGGTCGGAATCATCTTGGAAGTTGAAAAACATGCCTGGAAGGCAGTGCATGTGAAACACGCGCGTATTTCAGGCACGCACGGCCCCTGACGGTGCGTATGGTCACACGCTGATGTGTCTAGTGCCGTTGTGTTTTTCACGTTATAATGAGTCAAATGCAATTGGTTTGGGGTAAATCGGAGTTAAAACGAAGAAGTTATGAATTTTTGAAGAAAATTAGGATTTAAGAATTAAAGGAGAAAAAGGAAAGAAAAACAGGGGCAAGAGGATAGCGGGCCGTAGGCCAGCAGCCATTTTCGCGGTTAGGCCTGCTGGAGATGAAAAAGGGTGAGGCTGAAAATAAAGAGGCTTGGCGAAATTTTAAAAAAATAATAATATAAATAGAAATAAAAATATGGGCCAGCAGGCCAGAGGGGCTATCTGGGTGGGCCGCGTCTGTGGTAAAGGGCTAAGAGAAAAAAAGGGGGCTTGGTGTAGTAAAAAAAAGGAATAATGATAAATAAAGTAATATAATTATTATTTAATAAATGAGAAATTAGGAATACAGTAAAAAAATAAAATAAGATAAGATAAAATAAAAAGGAAAAAAATAGGTTAGCGTCAGCCACATTAAGAGAAATAATAAATAAAATAATAATAATTAATTAATTAATAATATATATATATTTAATTAATATAATAATTAACAAAATTTAGAAACTCATTAAATAAATTAAAATGAACTAAAATAAAAGGAAAAAGAAGGAGAGAGAAGAAAATGAAATTAGAGCAAGAAAAAAAATAGTAAGGCATAATAAAAATAAATAAATAAAAAATAAAGTGATTGAAAGCCTAGAAAAATAAAATAAAGTGTAGAAACCTAAAATAAAGTCTAGAAAGATAAAATAACGGTAGAAGATAAAAAACAGTAATGAACCCCATGTAATATAGGGTAACTACGCAATATAGAACGGAGCATGCAACATGAGAGAACCAGAAGTGTGGAAGTGTGCGGCATTCATGGCACGTGCATTCCTTCGGGGCGAGTGACTTCACGATACGAAGCATGTGCGCTGACTCCACGTTACAGAACGTGTGATAGGACCCCGAGAGATGCATTGCATGATATGGATAGAAGGAACATAACGTGTGATATGATGTGATCGTGTGTGACACGGTAGTGTGAAAAGGACATGCATCATGAAGTCGCATTGCATATGAATATGTGACGATATATTATATGTGTTCATTACATGTTTACTTTGCGATCGGATCAGATATGTTTTATTTGCTTTATTTATTTGTACATTTATTGTAAGTATGGTTCTTTCTGGGATTAGACGGGTAACATACGATTGAGTTTCCCAAATCACTCATCCCCTACTTATCCTTCCACAGGTGAGCCCGAGTTCGAGTACATTTTTGTAGAGGACGAGTCTGACTGTGCAAGTTGGGGCGAGTGAGCTTGGAGATATTTCTTTGGGAGTACTAAATGCTTTCCACATTTATTTTGTTTTATCAGACTTTTACTATTACATTTGACGTATCGGGTTTTGTCAGCCCTAAACTTTGATTTATATTTACATTGGGATTATTTATGAATTGAATTTGACTTTTTAATTATCGTTTCAGCGAAAAAATTTCTACTAAATCTCACGTGTAAGAAGTTTGAACGACCCCTTGTAGTTCTCATAGTAGACTACGGCGGGTGCACTGTTCCTAATGCTAGGTTTCGGGAGCGGGACACTACAGGTGATATCAGAGCCGGGGCTCCAGATCCACCTCGGAAACGCAGGATTAACTAGATCACTTAGACTTAAGCTACGATCTTTTTCTGAAAATGACGGTTTTACCCCTAATAAATAAAGTAGACTTAAGAGAATATTTTAGACTTAATTTATGATCGGGTTAGGGAGTGTGAGCGTTATTTCATTTTCTCTTGTTAATTTACTGTTTTATCCCTGAACATTTGCATGCAACCTCTAAACTATTAGAAATTCCCAAAATACCCCTCAAAATTAGTCTGACACTTAATAAATATATTTTCGTATATTTTGAAATTCCAGAAATGCCTCCCAGACGCGATCCATCTGGCAATGGAGGTAACGGTGGTGATAACCACCAAAATCATGGGACTATTCCACAGGCCCTGGTCGATGCCATGGCCACGATGACGCTAGCAGCATCCAAAAGATCAGCAGGCGCAACCTCCGCCTCCACCACAGCCGGGACTGAGGTTCTTCTATAAGGAAATGCAGAGTGCTAGGGCTCCTACATTCAGAGGGACCCATACTCCAGAAGAGGCCGAGATCTGGCTAAAGTCTATATCAGACTAGCTCAGATTATTATAGGTGCCAGATGAGTTAAAGGTGGAGGTTGTTGTCCCTTTTCTAGCAGGCGCCGAAGAATGATGGAGGAGTGTGGAGATCCAATTGACGCCGCCTATTTCTTGGACTCAGTTTCGTGAGGAGTTCAAGAAATACTATGTGCCTGACAGCGTAATTCTAGAGAGGATGGTGGAGTTCCAGGACCGGACCCAGGGCAACATAACTGTATCTGAGTACGCAGACAGGTTCCATGCTTTAGTTAAGCACGTACCATCCACCATGGAGGACAAGAAACTAAAAATGCTGAAGTTCAAGATGGGTCTCCGATCACAGATACAGTCAGGGATCATGACTGCTCGGGCCAGGAGTTATGATGATCTTTTAGAAGTATGCAGAGAAGTCCAGGGCGACTTCAGGAGAGTTGCAGCTGAGGATAGGGGCAAGGGCCCTGAGATGAGACTGGTGCTGGGAGATCAGGGCGATGGATCAAGGTGCCCGGGCGTCAGATCGGGGGACCACAGTTTAGGCTGACCCAGCCACAGGTACAGGGCAGCGCTCCACAACCACCGAAGAACACATGAACGTCTGTACCATACACCTACTGCAAACGCACACATCCAGGCGAGTGCTGGAAGAAGAAGAATGTGTGCTTCCGATGTGGTAAGTCCGGCCACCACTCGAGAGAGTGCCCTTAGCAGGGACCCGCACTATCGGTACAACGACCCCAGGAAGGCTAGCAGAAGGGTAGACCACGGACCAATGCTAGGGTCCAAGTGATGACGGATGCCTACATCGAGGCACTCTGGCAATGTCGTGACAGGTAACCTTTAATTAAGCAGTTACTATTTGTTTTTTTGTCCAAATTAAAGCATGTATTTGTGAATACAAGTGCTATGTGAATAACCTTGAATGTATATGTGCGATCTTAGTAGACAATCTCCCCGCCAGCGTACTATTCGATAGTGGCGCAAGCCACTCTTTTATATCTAAAGATTGCCAAGAGCCTAAATCACTACCCAGAATGGCTTGAGACCCCATACCAAGTGCAAGCAGCCGACGATCAGGTGATAGTATCTCATCATCAGTATAAGAGATGCGAGCTCGAGATTGATGATCATCAGTTCACCATGACCTTTATTCCGGTTTAGATGAAGGATTTCGACATTATTCTCAACATGGATTGGTTGTCTAAATCCATGACACTATTGATTGCCAGCAGAAACGTGTCACCATCAAAGATTCTGACATGAAAGAGATCGTTGTCCAGGGGAATTCTAAGCTGAAAAAGGAGCCGAAGAGGATATATGTGACAGCAGCCTAGGAACATCAAGCATAGAGGAAAGGTACAGAAGGCTTTTTGGTCTATGCGATGGACGCTGAGCAGCAGATACCATCTATTGACCAGATCCCGGTGGTAAATGAATTCAAAGATGTCTTTCCTAACGAACTACCAGGTTTACCACCAAATCAAGAGGTTGAATTAGAGATCAATCTGATACCCGGAGCTAAAGCGATCTTGAAAGCACCTTACAGAATGGCGCCAACGGAGTTGAAAGAGCTCAAGAAGTAGCTACAAGAATTGTTGGACCGCAAGTTTATAAGGCCGAGTGTTTTGTCTTAAGGAGCACCGGGTCTTATTTGTGAAGAAGAAGGACAGTAGCATGCGGCTCTGCATCGACTATTGTGAATTGAATAAGATCACGATAAAGAACAAGTATTATTTATACTTTTCTAGAGGGATTCAGTCGGGGACTAAAGGCTCATATGGAGGCTGGCCGATTACATCCCTTTCGATTGGGCCGTGTGCCAATGCACATTACACACCTTGCATATGCTGATGATTTGTTGGTGTTCCTACGTGCCTCAATTCGTACATTACGAATGTTTAAAGAATTTTTGACTTGGTATGAGACAGCCTCTGGCTGAAGGTCAATTATAGCAAGAGCAGATTTATACCTTCCTCAAACACACCAGTGCAACGCAAGCAGAGATATGAGGACATACTTCACATGCGTCCAACAGGTTATTGTTATCTTAGATCTATGTTGCATAAAGGTATCAGCCACTCTCGTTACTGTTCATCTCTTCTGGAGCATATTGATGCACGTTTAAATGGTTGGCATAATAAACTGCTTTCATAGGCAGGTAGATTAGTATTATTACGGTATGTCATCTCCTCCTTTCCCTTACATATTATTGCCGTTGGCAGGCTTTCGCATTCTATGATTAAAATCATTGAACGAAAGATGGCTAATTTTTATTGGGGACAAAAACGGCATTGGGTGGCTTGGTCCAAAATTCGCATCCCTTGCTCTGAAGGTGGTCTGGGACTTTGCGATATTCGAGTGCTGCAGGTGGCGTATTTTTGTCGCATTTGGTGGTATTATCAGCAAAACAATACTCTATGGAGGCACTATCTTCATGCCAAGTATGGTCTCCGGGGGGATTATCATCCGCGTCTACCTGACTCTCCCATCTGGAAACTTATTTGTCGATACCATGTGATTTGTCAAGCACATAGTCAACAAGATGGCTCGCATTTGATCTGGACAGCCACATCCTCGAGAACTTTCACATTGAGCTCAGCCTATGACATTTGTCGAATGTCATGTCCTACTATTTGGTCGGCACAATTTATTTGGCACAAACAACATCGGTTGGTAATCAGCAACTTTCTTTGGCGCATCTATCACCATGCGCTCCCATTGCAGGATTACGTATGTAAGTTCATAGTGGCTATGCCTAAGCAATGTCTTTTATGTAAACAGGCATCAGCAGAGGTGGATCATATATTTTTACAATGCCCATGTATTCGGCCTATATGGGTCTTTTTTGCGTCCACTCTTGATGGCCTCTTCCCTAGCTCTAGACGATTATGGCCTTATTTATTATCTTGGTGGTTCCGGTCTTTCTCAAATAATCTTCTAGGTGTTCTACGGATTGTGGTTCCAGGTATTATTTTCTTTCATATATGGCGTACTTATGCATGTCTAGTCTATGGAGAGGACACATCCTGCACCACTGAATCAATCATGGTGGTTATATGTACGGATATTTATTTGTGGGACAAAACTATTGATGGTACGAAACTCGCTTTGGGATTTCAATTGGTGCAGCATTTGGGCCTTCTGCCTCCACTCCGAATCAAGAGACCTCAAGTCGTCCGATGGTTACTTCCTCCTACTGGTCGATTGAAACTGAATACGGATGCCGATGTATGACGAACATTTGTAGCTGGAGGTTTTATTCTACAGGATCCTATGAGAGAATGTGTTGGAGCGCTATCTTTTTGTTACCTCTATGCGCTCCATTTCTTGCGGAAACTCAAACTGCATTATTTGGCCTGCTCTTTTTCTTGCCCATATATCGTGACATTATGCTGGAAACTGATTGTCTACAGCTTTCTCAGATTCTATGTCAGCAAGCCAATGTTGCAGGACCCTTTCGTTCCCGGATGTTACAATCCCTTCTTAGGCAGACAAACATAGTGATACAGCACACCGTTCGCGAGACGAACATGGCCGCACACTACTTAGCGCAACATGGGTTACGAACGCCAAGAACAAGTTATTATACACGACATACCCTTCCTCCCCTGGTTCGCAGCTACGTCACGCTAGATGTTACTATAGGACACCTTCGCTATGCTTCACAATATAAGAGACCACATCTCCATTGTCTTCCATATGTATTGGCTTTGCTATACGGATGGTGCCTGCATTCTGATGGATGCAGGCAGACTAGGTATGACTTTATACTTATTGGTTTGCATATGTTATTGCTATGGTTGGCACATACTAATGTTTGCTTTCTTCGTGTTTGACTTTGCATGGACTGCAATGGAGGAACCTGCTCGTCTTCGAGCTCTTAATCGACGTTGCTACTTGATTGTATCTGGGCAGTATTTTCACTGTATTATGTATTTTTCAAATGGGGTAAATATGTACTCTTTTTCCTTCGTGCGAGATTTTATCCACAAGGGTGGTTTTGCTTGCCAAGGTTTTAATGGGGCACATCATACTCCATTTTGACATTACCCTCCCCTATATCGCCCTATACAGAGCTTCAAATTTCGGCCTCGTAGTAGTTATATTTTGTTATGCTTTGACTTCTTGTGTATGAACAGTATTCCTCCGCCATAAGTGAGGGCAATTAATAAAATAGGAGACTCTGCATTTCTTTATTAAAAAACATATATATATATATATACTTTAAAGAGAGATTTTATTAATAGAAAGCATCACTTATGGCGGAGGAATACCTGATTACAAGATTGTGCGAATACATCATCAAAATCAAAAAAATGAAATAGCCAATATATTATGGTGTATCTCCAGTCGTATATGATATGCCGCATTAAAACATTGCCAAGAAAAACCACCCTTGTGGATAAAAACTTGGCGAAGGAAAAAGCGTACATATTTATACGACTGTCATTGATACTAATGAACAGAAAATTGTCTAATAGATACAACGAATCAAACGCCTCGTGAGAAGTGATATGACGCCTATAAGCTGAGGGAGTATAGTGTCCGTGCAAAGTCGTCTGGGAATGAGCATGCGATTTCCATTGTACCTCGCCAAGCAACAGAGCAGCAGATAAAACAGTAGGTAGTAAACAAAAGATGTAAATACATAATACGACACAACACATACCGCAGCCGCCCTAGTTTGATTTAAACCAAGGCGACGACTTCGTACTTAGCGGCAACGCATATGCGGATGCACCAAAATCTGGAGACCAGGCTATCACCTTGAATATGTATGGTAAGAATTGGGATATAGTCATCGCGCCCTCATTACCACCAACGTCCATACAGTTATGGCGTGTGCGAAAGAGAAGAAATGCATTAATATGTGTAAATCTGTAAAACTGAAAATGAAAGACTAGATGAAAGCACTGTGTACCCAGACTGCCTGTATGCCGAAGAATACAGGCAGCAAGATGTAAAAATTGCCAATCCATGCGGAAGACTGATTTAGATGTGGCGCAAGTGAGCTGTGGAGACATCTAATGCCATCGAGCCTCTCCCTAACGGTGGAAGTGTATGCGAGTTATAGATTTGAGTAGCGGGATGAAGCATTGCATATTGTGCTAGGTAATGCGCCACCATATTTGCCTCTCGATAGATGTGCAGAAAATCCAGACGATGGAGATGAGTTAATGTGTAAAGCAAGCGCAGATGAAAATTACCCTGCGGCAGAACTGGTCGCTTTAGCCGGGATGTAAGTTGAGCGCAGTCCGTCTCCAGAATGATTGATCTATACATCGGCAGAAAATACAAGAGTCCAAATACTGCAGATTGTATTTCCGCCTGAAAAGGGGTACAAGGCGGGAGGCGAAACGATATCGCACCGACACATGAACCCAAGTGGTCACGTAAAATAGCTCCACCAGAACTGTATAATCTTTCTTCCGCTGCATCTGTGTTTAGTTTGTATTTTCCCATTGGCGGTTTATGCCAACGGACCAACATAGGCCGCGGCGGTTGAGGCATGGAAAACCAATCATATGTTGGCAGAGAACCAGCTGCTAGTTTGGTCCCAGCCATCCTTTTGCTCCAAATATTTATATCCGACAAAATTGAGGCCCGCAGTGTGCCTGGTGAAAATGAGTGCTTGTCTCTGTATATTAAGGATGCATAATCTCGCCAAATATTATATGCAATGATTGACGGGATAACCAACTTTAAAACTCCCGATAATGAGGTAAATGAAGATCGATACCACCAGGCGAGCAGATATTGGCGAAGGCATAATGTGTAAGCTGGAAGTGGACAGTGCAATTCACTAGCAAAATAAAACCATATGGGACGGATATGGTCACAATAGATGAAGATGTGATCTACTGCTGCCGATGACTGTTAACAAAAAGGGCATTGTGTTGGCCGTGCAACAATGTAGCTTCCAAGATAATCCTGAAAAGGTAATGCCGAGTGAAAAATCTGCCATAGGAAAAGTTGAATAACTGGAGAATGATGCTTTGACCAAATGAATTCCGCAGATAATAATGTTGGGCTGGTCGTGCGAGATTCGTCATAGGCAGATTTCAAGGAGAATTCGCCCGATGATGTTGGTAGCCAGGTAAGATGAGCATCTTGGCCCGTCATGTGAACAAGGCAAAATGGATGGATTCGACATATTATTTTCCAAATGGGCGAATCAGTGAGTCTCGGAACATAGTCTCCACGTCTTCCATATTTTGCATGCATGAACTTACTCCAGAGGGTAGTGTTCTGCTGATAAGCCCACCAAAGCCGACAATGATAGGCTTTTTGAAGTGAATTCAAATCTCTGAGGCCCAATCCCCCTTCCGCATATGGTTGAAGAAGACAAGACAAAGATACCCAGTGATGTTTGTTGCCCCAGAAAGATGCCATTTTCCGATGAATGGTTTTAATGACCGATTTTGGCAGGGAACCTGCAGCTATGATATGTAAGGGCAGTGACAGGATAACAGCACGTAGTAAGACCAGGCGACCAGCAGTAGACAGTAAGCGAGAATGCCAACCCTTAAGGCGATCATCTACATGCTGTAGTAATGTTGTGCAGTATGCAGAACGATTAATGCCTTTGTGCAGATATGATCCCTGATATCTAAATGGGAGACTAGAACAGCGCGTATTTAGTATTTCCGCTAGCCTTTGTTTCTGTTGAGCCGATAATGAGGATGATGGGATTAAGTTGCTTTTCTGGAAATTTACTTTTTGCCAAGAGGCATTCATTAATTAATACAGATAATGTTGTGCCTCGTAGATGATTCAGTATAAGGCGACAGAAAAAGTTAGAGAAACAAAATTTGCGCAGAATTCTCTCTAGGTAATCCCAGGACACCCTATCAAAAGCCTTCATCATGTCGAGCTTCAAACAAAGCTGCAAACCACCCTTATCAAGCATATGAATCATCTCGCGGGCCATTAACACCTGTGTGGAGATGTCTGTGCCTGGGAGAAACCCTATCTGCTCTGGAGATATCAACTTTGGAAGGAGCTTATTCAAACGAGAGGCGACGATTCGCGTGCAAACCTTACTCAGAAAATTTGTTAAACAAATTGGACGGTAATCACTAAATGTTGATGGTGACTGGTTCTTTGGAATCAATGTGATTAACGCACTAGCCATCACCGAAGGTTGAGGGACACCAAGAAAAAACTCCTGCACTGCCTTAAGAACATCCATATGTATTACTGACCAACATGCACGATAGAACATACCGTTAAAACCATCTGGACCAGCTGCACTTTGTGGGTCTAAATGCCAAACCGCCTCTTTTACCTCATCCTCCATGGGTATTTGTGTGAGAAAATTATTATCATTATCTGTTAAAAGACACGGAATGGGATCTAGGATGGTGTCATTATTAAGGGTGGCCTCATTAGCGAATAATGACTTATAAAATCTGACTGCTTCTTCCTGTATCTCCTCCGGCGTTGTGCAAGGATGTCTGTCGACTGAGGTAATTTGCTGGATGCGAAGATTAAGCCTTCGGCCTTTAACAATTGAGTGATAATACTTTGTATTCACGTCACCTTCCTTTAACCACCGTACGCGCGCTTTTTGTTTCCAAAAGTGTAATTCATACTTGGCAACTTGTTGATATTCAGCCTTAGCTTGATGATATTTCATTCTGCTGTCAGCCGAAGGTGCTTCATCCCAGATGCGCTCAGCTTGAATCAGATTAGTCTCTGCTTGCATGAGATTAGTAAATATATTGCCAAAGATTTCCTTGTTCCAACGTTGAATGTCCTTCCGTAGCCAAAACAATTTATTATAAAATCCGTACATGCCACCTGTTGTAGGATAAGATGTCCATGCATTCTTCATGTATGCTTGAAAACCCGGATGCAGTAGCCAAGAATCCGAAAAACGAAAAGGGCGGTGGGCTGGTGAAGTTTGCTGTCGACATATAATAAGCAGGGGAGAATGATCAGATGGAGCACGGGTTAAATGTGAGAGTTGCATATTATCACATATATCCTGAAAAGCTGAGTTGACAAAAAGCCAATCTAATCTCCTACGAACCCGACCAAGACCTCGACCATCAACCCATGTGAAACGTGGACCTTGAAAGGGTGGAGACATTAAAGAACATGACTCAATGCAATCGTTAAAGTCTTGTAATGAGTTGAGTGATGGACGGGATCGACCATCATGGTCCTCAAGTGTGTGGAAAGTATTAAAATCCCCACCGATAATTCAGGGTAAAGTAAGATCTGCCGAGAAATCACATAAAGACCGCCATATGGGTCGTCGTAAAGAAGGAGCATGCTTGGCATACGCTACCGATAGAACCAAAGTCATCTGTAGAGGCCGATAAAGAAGCGTAAAATGAACCACTTGTTCTTGATCTTGAGCTGAAAGCAGATCAAAGTATGAGTCTCGCCAGAAAAAACAAATGCGCTCGGACTGAGAGAAGTAATATTTGGTATATCCTAGGGTTAAAGCAAAACGAGTAATATTAGACGGAGAATGCTTAGGTTCTAACAAAGCAAGTAAATGAAGCTGATGTGTATGAATCAAATGATGTAAACGTGGCATCAAGGCGCGCATGCCTCGCAAATTCCATATTAAGAGATTCATTGAGACAAGTTCGTAACACTTCCCTGGATGATACGAGATGCACTTCGGGTGAGAACTGTAGAAGGTGGAAGTGGAGGCAAATCTTTCTTTGAATGACGTTTGCGACATGGAACCACAGGGATAAATTCTGCCTCCGTGGTATCCTGCAATCTGGAGATGAGAGCATCCTCCTCAGGAGATGGAGGAAGGAGCTCCATCCGTCGAACCACTTCGTTTGGAAGGTTCTGAACAGATGATGGTTGGGCGACGTCAGGGATATCATTATCAGAAGTGTGGCCCATCTCCACTGGATCATCGGAAGTGTGATCCATCTCCACTGTATCAGAAATGTCATGCGGTTGATTATCTCCGTCGTTAGTGGTCTGATCATGAGGAGAGATTTCAGCTTGCGTCTCCGAGGAAAGATGCACACCAGTAGTTTCATGAACAGTAGCAGTAATGTCATGTAGTCTAGGCTCAGAGGACAGATTCGTTGGCTCAATGACTAATGGTGTAGATAAAGGCTTCTTTTTAACCGGAGTCCAGTGCTTGGCAGGCGAGCGGGGTGGCGGAGGCGGCGGTGGAGGTGGCACTGCAGATGTGGCTGATGTTTTACAGGAACCAGTAACATGTCCCAACCGGCGACAGATCGTGCAAAACTGCGGTAATTCTTCATAAACCACCGACTGTAGGATTAATCGCTCTTTAGCCAGCAGATAAATTTTTTGCGGTAAATCCTGAGAGACATCTACTTCAATGCATACCCTAGCTACAGAAGGACGCAGACCATCTGTTGTCGTAACATCTAATTTCATTGGCGAGCCAATAAGACGTGCTATCTCGAAAAGTGCTTCACGGCGATGGAGGTGAATTGGGAGCCCCGGGAATGCAATCCATATAGGAACAATTGGAGCATCAGCTGCCGGATCAAAATCTATAGTCCATTTTGTAATGCGCATATGGCAACCAGAAATTTGCCATGATCGTCGATAAAAACATCGCAAATAATCAGCTTCATTCCGAAAATTCATCAAAATATGCGATTGATCCAAAAGAGTTATACGTAAATCATGATGAAAACCAATTTTTTCAAAGACCTCGCGAATAACTTTTAATGGTGGGCGTCCATACCAGAAAGTGCCTACCAAAGAAAATCTGAACTGAGCAGCAAGGGCATCAATCTCCGAATCTTCGAAGGTAATCAGCGGGAGTCCTTTATATCGTGATGGCGTTTTTGGTGCGATGGAAATCGGCTGTGCATTGCCAGCCCCGGATACAATATCAGCAAATGACGGAGATGAAGCCGCCATGAGTAGTGTATGAATTCAAAGAAAAAACGATCAATGCAAAAGAGGAAGGATTGCTTTCGATGACTGAATGAACGGAGGTGGCTACGTGGAACGGAAGTGCGGCGGCAGATCACCATTGCGGCGCCACCAGCGTCGATGAAGATAATCGCCAGAGCATATTTTTTCCCATCACACACACACACACACACACACACACATATATATATATATATATATATATATATATTTCTAAAAAGTTTTTTTTGAATTATATATACACTTTTTATTTTATAAACTTATAAACATATATTTATAACGGTTTTTTTCTGAATTATATATATATATAGTTTTATTTTGCAAAATTATAAATATATATTTATAAACTGTTTATATATATATATATATATACAGCTTTATTTTATAGAATTATAAATATATATTTATATACAGTTTAATATATAGTTTACAAACGATGCCGGCTCCCCCAGCGGCGCCGCAATGATCTTCGCTATCTTCAACCTACGACTTCTGTTTTCCGATCGATATACATTGCTGTTGTTATGGATTTTCCATCGTCCGTACCAACTTTTGTATCCATTGTTGCGGGATCGTCCAAGATCACCCTTCCTCCTCACGAGCCATTCAAATACAAGGGCGTTCCGGCGATTAGTTTTCCCAAGGCTGAAATCACTGCATTGACAGATTCATTAAAATACAGCCTGGTGGGTACCTTGTGGTATGAAAGACCTAAACTAGAATCAATACGTGCATGATTTGAAAAGGTTGGATTTTTAGGCATGAAGGTCAGTTTAATTGATGCTACGCATATATTGATCACTTTTGAATGTGAATCGGATTACATCCGGTGTTTTGCGCGTCGATCATGGAATCTACTAGGTTATCATATGCGCTTAACCAAATGGTCGTATGATTTTGATCGTAAAGTAGATGCACCGATTGTGCCTGTTTGGGTATCGCTGCCAGGGCTTCCAGTGTATTTGCAAAAGTCCTCCAACAGGACAATGCTGGGAAATTTAAAGGTTGTTATTACGCATCTCATTTGTTGGAATATATGGAAAGAATATACTGCAATAACAATTGGAGATGAAACTTTCAACCATCAGCGGCTAGAGCAAAGGATACGCATGGATATATGCACATGGTGTGCGGCGGCTTCTAGGAAGAAATATGCTGATTCCATTCCCTCGTTAATTAGTGCACATCTTTCGCCAACAATTCGGACTGCAAGAGCCAAAGTGGTTAGATGGCTGACGCCACCACCAGGAAGACAGAAAATAAATGTTGATGCAGCGGCTGGGAGACAGTCCGCTGCAGCTGGCGCAATTGTACGGGATTCACAAGGGAGGGTGCTTTCCGTAATTTCTTTTCCGTTACCATGTCTATCCCCTTTACATGCTGAGCTTCAAGCGGTGCTGTATGCTACGATTTTTTATGCTACAAGATATCACGGCTTCATCTTGGAGACAGATTGTTTGGAGTTAATAAATATGCAAGAAAAGGGACACTCGGTTATGGGAGTAATGCGAGTAGATCTTGATTGGTTGCGCATGTTTTTACATCTCACACGATCAACTTGGAAATATACCCCACATGAGACAAATTCGGTGGCACATCATCTAGCTTCAATGGGCTTGACGGTCACACCTTGTTAGAATACAAACATCAAATCAGGCTCACACCGGTAGCTCGAGGATGTTGCAACACAAACTTGCACACCCCATACTTACGGTTTTGACACAAATGCTACAATTCTTTGTTCCTGCCTACATTATAATATGTAGGCAGGTTGGGTATGCTCCTTTACATTTCCTTGTCATTTTGGATTTACTCTTTCAGCATTCGATAAGCTCTTGGACTAATTACCACTCTCATTTTTCGTGCATGCTGGATTTTGGAACGTTGGAGGATACTGCTCATTACAACCAGCAAAAACTTGGATTCCAAAAGTGATCATTGGAGGACAATGCTTTTTCGATTTCATTGTAAGACTTCAGACTTGATAAATATGTACTCTTTTTCCTTCATGCAGGATTTTATCCACAAGGGTGGTTTTGCCTGCCAAGGTTTTAATGAGGCATATCATATTCAGTCTGAACAACACGCCCCTTTTTTGGCTATACCAATAGATTATAGGCCACACAGTTTTTATTTATTGTTATGCTGTGATTTGCTTTGTAATATGGTTTTCCTCCGCCAAAAGTGAGGTTTCCTATTAATAAAATTCGGGGGTTGAGCCCGTTTATCTAAAAAAAAAATATTTATATACAGTTTTTTTGGAATTATATATATAGTTTATTTTACAGAATTATAAATATATATTTATACACAATGTTTCTTGAGTTATATATATATATATATATATATATATATATATATATATATATATATATATTGTTTTTTAGTGAAGGACGAGCGATGTCGTCCGGGATTTTATTAAATTAATATGCCCTCACTTGTGGCGGAGGAATTCCGTGGTTACATGTGAGCCCTATGTCTATGTGAGACTCTCTCAAAATAAAGAAATAGATACATTATTCGTAAGCTGATGAAAGAAATAAAATAAGTACAAGAGATCTGAAATAAAATAAACTACATATAACTAGATACTGCAGTTTTGGAGATAGTTTTGTAATTCGTCCGAGGCTTAGGTGAAGGAGGCGACGTTGATGATCAAACTGGCACATGCATCTCCGACAAACGAAATGATTGGTCAATGAACAGCCGATTGAAAAGAATACGCCAACAAAAATTACGAAGTAGAGGATGTCACGTACCCGCGTCGCCTTGGTCACACAATGACCAAGAAACCATCCAAGAATATGCGCCAACCCCAATGGGAGACTACGCACTTGTGAAAGTGAACCGATACTTCAATGTTGGGTGGAGCCCCTATTTTATGCCATGTGCATACTTGGCCTGTGTGATTGTCTTTTAAATGTATCCGTGATACTCCGATGTTGTGTTGTAGTAGCCAAAGTAAACGTAGATGAAGAGAGATTGTTATCTTGAATGCTGTTATTCGGGAAAAGTAGATAACACAGACATTGGAAATAGAGGAAAGCATACCTACGTTGCATATGCCAAGACATAACATATGCAACCATTGAGTATGATGCCAACCCAGTGGGAGACACAGGTTTCCATGTGAGTTGACAATAGCAGGGCATTTTGCATTGATGTATCCACAGCTAACAACAATGACATGCAAGAAACACAATTATCCAGATTATTGGAATAAAATATGAGAGAGAGTAAAATAGCCAAGTGATATAGAAACGAGTGACATACCAACGTTGACACAGGCAACAAATAACAGAAAGCGTCAACCTTTCGGGAGACTTGAAATCAAAGGCAAATATTTGGTATACATTCGTCTAATGATATTGCTCCACTTACTTCACATGGCAGTGTAGCAAATGTAGAATAAACAGTGACTCCCACTGCGTGAAAACCATGTCTGGCTAACATATGCGCAGGTGAATTTGCCTCTCGCAGGCAACAGTGCAAAGATGATCTATTTAGTCCCAGAAATGTAGCTGCTCGTTGAATATCCCTTCCAAAAGAGCCTGTTAGCCGAGACAGATCCTAGAGATAATTGAGGAGTAGACGATAGTCCGTCTCTATGATTAAACTATCATAATCCCTTGCACGATAGTGTAAGGCGTATAACATAGCCATTAGTTCGGCATGTAATGGTGTTATTGGTGGCAGCATAAAACATATGGCCAAAAGAAACTCGCCTTGCGCATTAAGCAAGACGGCTCCTATTGCCGAACTTGTTCTGCCGACAGCTGCATCTATGTTTAATTTTAGTTTCCCTGATGGGGGAAACTCCCATCGGACCACCCGTAGACGACGTGTCCTTAATGGCGGAGAGAAATCTCTAGCTACCAAATGGGTGAGTGAGCAAGAGAACTTTCTACCTTTTGTTGCAGCACACCAAGTGTAAATGTGATCTCGTACCCGCTCAAACAACCTCCTATATGAAAACTCATTCTACCCAAATCGTATTGATGTATATTCCTTCCAAATCACCCATACAGTTAGAGATGGAGCTACAACCCTTAGCTGACCAACCTGTTGAGAAATATGTTTGGATAATTTTTTCAAAGTCATGATTTTAAGTGGTAAATACTTAAAAATATCATACATGGTGTTATATGTGATTAAAAGTTGAAAAAGTTGACATCGATCTCTCAGGTTGTTGCACTTCGATCGATCGATGTACTTCGATCTTTCACATCGATCGATCCATTTAAGGCAGTGAAAGTTCAAGACCTTACGGTGAGACATCGATCTCTAAACCTGTGACACATCGATCGATCGATGTCGAACCCTCACTTTGATCGATCGATGTAGGTCAGAGGTAAACTCTGAAACTTACTGTGAGACATCAATCTCTGAAGCTAAGGCACTTCGATCGATCGATGTCTAGGATTTTTAGAAATATTTCTCTAAAATGTGATAAAGTGGTTGTTTTAATTTATACATGATTTATACATGTTCATTATGTGATTATTATGTGTTTTTAATGATTATAAATACATTGTGACTAATGTGCCTTGGAAGTTTCTACAACTTACCAAAAAGCGCAAAATTGCTATTTTGAGTTTTGTAGGAACGTGATATGGTGGATATACTTCAAGGACATATTTTTATCTTATTCATCATGACAAAGGTGTTATAATATTTATTTTTTGACTTTCGTGGTCATTTCTGGAGTTTTCTCTCACCAGGGGTATTTTGGTCATTTCACTCCTGAGGGTATTTTTGGTATTTTCACTCAAGGAATCTCTTGAGTATATTCTTATCATTATTCTGGAGGTGATTTGTTGTTATCTTGAAGATTATATGGTGATTTAATATTATGACTATAGCGGGATATGTGATGAGTTGTGATGTCACATTGTATTTCTTTCTTGATGACCCTCTTATATATGTTATGGGAGCATATTTATCATCATTATGCAAAAATATCAAAGGTGTTCAAGGTTTGCAAATGATCACAATATACAAGAAGAAATATTGGGAATTTTGGTGTTACATGTTGACATAATCTTGTCAATTATTATTTGGTGATCTCTTCTTCAAAAATCTGAGTTGATACACATTTATGCAAGCTCAAAAACGTGTATATTCAGATGTATATGATGGTGTACTCATTTTATGGCTTGGTGACAAGTGGTCCAATCAAAAAGAGGCTAGTTGGCAAAATTGCCAACTTGAAAATTCTCCTTTTTTGAACCTAACGGCTAGGCTGAAGATGGAGCTGTTTGTGTTTAAATTTTTCAGCCTCACATGCCCTATTATCTTGCCAAGGAGTTGAGGGATTCTTGGTGATATCATCCCTTACTATTATCTTCATTTTGCAAAGAAATTCCACATAATTTTTGAAGCAAAATTTCGGCCAAGTGTAATTCCAAGGTGGACCAATTGTGTTGTGTTATTTTGCCAAGTGTACAAGATCAACCAATGATGTGAAGACAACTTGGACTTCATGATAAAGCTGGTGACACATGTGCATTCTTATCTCCAAGTCTCACTTTACACTATAAATAGGAGGCAATGGTGAAGAAGATGAAACACACTTGAAGCTCACTTGAAAGCATTTGTTGAATTGTTTAGTTATCATCTTCTTGTTGTTGTTCTTGTTTCATTCTTTGTAGCTAAGTTGTTCTTATTGTATTTGTTGAGCTACAAGCCTCTTAAGCTTCATTTGTAAGATTGATTAGCCAATTTTATAAAGCTACATCAATAGGTGGTAGAGGTGTTGCAACTAAGTGCTGCATAGAAGGTGTTCATCCAAGTCTTGAATAGGGTTGGTGTATAACCCAATGATCAGGCTTGGTTCTTGTTGTAAGGTGATTCATATCATAGTGAAATCCAAGAAAACATGTTCCTTGGAACTGGAGTAGGTCACATTGACTGAACCAGGATAAATTCTTGGTGTTCTTGTCTTGTTTCTACCTTTCTGTTTTCTGCCCGTTTTTACTGCAGTTTTCACACAACTTCTCACAATTTTAAACAATAGCTAAACACTTTTAAAATTCGTGATTTTTAGTGGAGTTATACTTCAGACTATTAGCTTTCATCTTCAATAAGAATCACCTGATTTGAGCAAGGGAAAGTTAGTCTTTCATTCTTTTCAATGTAACTGCTCCAATCTGGCTGCAATCTGACCAGTTTTGAGAAAATTTGAATTCTGTATTAATCAACAATTGTTCAAGGTCAGGGGCTTTTGGAAACATCAACTAGACATCAAATAGAAACACGTTGTCCAATTTCAGCAACATTTTGTCCAATTCTGTCCAGATTGACCATCTGAATCTTTTTATTTGTTTGAAAGGCCAAACAATCTTATTTTTTTTTAATTTTTGGATAAAGTCTTTTTAGCACATTGAAGTTAAGATTTGGAAATTTTCATAATTTTTGGAGTTGTGTACAAGGACTTCTGAATTTTTCAAAAATGGGTTCTGAATCTGATGTAGTCTTAGATTCTGTTTTCAAAAGGGTTTTTAATTAAGGGTAGTAGTGCAATTTCCGCTAACCGCTATTCACCCTTCTCTAGTGGTGTTTATTACAGGTGCACGGTCCAACACAACCAGTGAGGTGGGTGAAGAGATTCGCCACTACCGAAATAGATGAGCGCGAATGGTAGACTCTCTTGGCATCGGCCCCGAGAATAATATAGAGAGTTCCTGCCACAATGGTTTAATTGTTGTGCATCATGAAAATGCATGATCTTGCATGTCTGAATGGCATTTCCAAAAAGGACATTGAGAGGGAATTATTGTCTGCCACGCTTGGAGATTATCTCGCAAGGGTAAAGAGCGCATCCACATTTTCCAAAGAAATATTTTACCTGCGGGAGGGACACCCGACCACGAAATACATCGTGAACAATCAAAAGAGGGATATTCTGATGTTAGCACGCAATATGCGGACTTTAGAGAAAACTGCCCCTCTTTGTCAGCTAACCAACGGAGCCCATCTGAAGTATACTGAACGTGTGATTGCACATAGTCATTAATTCTACATATCTGCTTCCAAATTGCTGAGTCATATATTTGTTCATACACATGATCTCTGCGACCATACATAGCTCTGGAAAATGATGCCCATAATGAATCCGATTGATGATACCACCACCATATAGGACAATCATATGCCTACTGCGCATGTCTGAGGTTGCGAATATCCAACCCGCCAGCTTGTATAGGTCGGCAAACTTGTCCCCATGATTGCAAATGATGGCGACCATTCTAGAGAAAATGAGCCATCTTACAATTCAAAGCATGTACTACACTCTTCGGAAGTCTTGAGCTAGCGATAATATGAAGAGGTATGGAGCATAAGACATGTCGGAGTAATATCATGCGACCAGCCGAAGTTAGAAGCTTGGAGGACCATGAATTAATCTTCGAATCAAAATGTGATAACAATGGCACACTATATGATGCCCAGTTGACACCCTTATAGAGAAAAGAACCAAGATATTTGACTGGAAAAGCAGTCACCCGGATTCCAAGTTCTTGAAGAATCCGAGAGCTGGGCACACCCGGACTTGACACGACTTGACTCTTATGATAATTAACTAGCTGACCTGATGACTGCCGATAGGATTCCAAAAATTGTTTGAATCTTTAGAAGTTTCGTGTGGAGCCGTTGAGGATTATAACAAGTCATCTAAAAAGCCCAGATGTGAAATTTGTGGTACTCGACTTGCCTAAAATCCTCGAAGATAACCGGTTGCCATCAATTCTTTAACACCTCGCGTGAAGCATTCAGAGGATAATATAAAGAGAAGCAGAGACAATGGATCTCCATGTTTTACCCCTCAAGGCACAGAAAAATAGCCAGCTGGCTTGCTATTTATCAACACTGAACAACGAGTGGGAGCCAAATTATTTAAGATTATGCAGACTAACCGTTGCTGAAAGCCCATTTGAATTAAAAGTTGACTTAAATAATTACAGCAAACTCTGTCAAAATCCTTGGCCATGTCTAATTTAACAATCACTTGTCCTCCTCGTGATGGCTTGACTAAAACATGCACCATTTCCTGTGCTAAAAGTATCTGCTCTGTGATATCTCTCCCTTTTATAAAGCCTGCCTGCTATGGAGATATTAATCTGGGCAACAATGTTGCCAAGCGCATAGCTAATAGCCACGTAATTACTTTTGACATAAAATTGGTGACACAAATAGGAAGGAAATCCGAAAATGATTGCGGGATAGCCACCTTGGGGATAAGTGTAATAAGAGATGTCGTTATCCTGTGTGGAGGGTGTCCCCCAAGAAGAATTCTTGTACTGGTTTTAGAGCATCCATCAAGATTTCCTGCCAAAAGTGAGGATAAAAGGATCCAGGGAATCCATCTGGTCCTGCCGCACTCGATGGACTGAGATCTCATACTGCTTGTCAGACTTCTTGGAGTGTTGGCATTGCCACTAGCATTTGATTATTCTCATCCGTGACTATTGGTGGAATATATTTAAGAATGGCATCATGCTGAGAAGTGTTACTTGCAGAGAATAACGACTAATAGTATCGAATAGCTTCCCTTTCTATGTCCAGCGGTGACTCACATTCAACTCCATCTTCTCGAATGATTTGGCGTATGGCTTGACATCTACGCTTATCCTTAACTGTCTGATGATAGAAGTCTGTATTTGCATCTCCTTCATTTAACCACTTTACATTTGCTTTTTGTTTCCAAAATAGTAATACTCTAGATTACGGAGGTAATTTTCAAATCTACAGAGGTAATTTTTGAGTTTCTTTCATCGAGTTAAACAAACAACATGGATCCTTGGTAGGAAATCGGAGATCAAGTTTATTTTTTTGCGGTGCGTTTTTACAGTGATCTTGTCGGATTTCTTAACACATGGAACTCCCCCTCTGCATGTATCACCGGGGGGTGGAAGGAGGCTCTTGAGGGAGTTCTGTGTTCGGAACTGATTCGTTTTTTAGATATATATATTTTTAAATGAAAGAGCTTTTATTAATAAATAGCCTCACTTGTGGTGGAGGAAAACCTTATTACATTATAGAGTCATCGTAAGCAAAAAGAGAATGTAATGAAATAATGATTATCAGCCGCCAATCATATATGATATGCCGCATTAAAACCTTGCCAAGTAAAACCACCCTTGTGGATAAAACCTTGGCGAAGAAAAAAGCGTACATATTTATATGATTGGAGTGGGGATATGCATTACAGTACATGTGAAAAGAAAATACAAGCCAAGTGAACCAAAAGGAACTCCATGAAGTATCCAGCGCGGGTTGATGCAAAGTTGTCCCAACATAGAGTATGCCATCCGCGGCAAAGTTGTGAGTTAGCATGATATGCGTCCTCGTCCATGCACATGGAAAATAAAATGCTAAGTGAAATAGGTATACGAGGCATAACAAAAAGCAGAATATCAAGAGAAAGCGAAGCATACCAACTCTGCCTGCACCCCCAAGGGTACAGGCAGAAGTAATAAACGCATGCCAATCCATATGGAAGATCTGGAAAGCTCAGAGAAAACGGAAGTTCGCGGAAGAGAGATCCAATGCAAGAGAGGCACGAACCAAAGACGGGAGAGCATGACGAGAGAAGTGTTGTGTCTGAGGGAAGAGCATTGCATGCTGAGCAAGATAGTGAGCACCATGTTTGCCTCTCTATAAACATGTGTAAGTTCCAGTCGATGGAGGTGAAGTAGCGTGTGCAACAGTCTCAGATGATAATTTCCAAAAACTGACTGTGGTTGCCTTAGGCGAGACAACATTTGATCACAATCTGATTCCAAGATAATGGAGCGATAAAATGGGAGGAAATATAGAAAACCAAACACCGCTGCCTGTATCTCCGCATTAAGAGGGGTACAAAGAGGTAAGCGAAAAGAGATAACTCCCACACAGGAACCCGAATGATCTCGCAAAATAGCCCCCCTGCTGCATAATGCCTGCCAACCGCCGTATCGATATTCAACTTTAATCTACCGGAAGAAGGAGTTCGCCAACGAACCACTTGCGGGCGTGGGGACCGAATAGCGTGAATCCATGAGAGATGAAGTGGTGTTCCTGCTGCAAGTTTGGAGCCATGAATGGTTTTGACCCACATCACAATGTCATAATGGATGGAAGCCCGAAAGGAGGACGACGTAAATGAGGTCGACTCCCCATATACTAGTGACGCATAGGTGCGCCATATGTTAGACACCACAATCGCTGGAATGACTATTTTTAAAACCCCAAAAAGAGACAAGAATGTAGAGCGATACCACCAAGATAACAGGTATTGACGGAGATGCAATGACACAGGGAACAAACCATGTAACTCAGAGGCAAAGAAGTCTCATATTGGACGAATGGCGGTGCAGTATAGAAAGACATGATCCACTGTGGCCGAAGCTTGCTTGCAAAAAGGACACTGTGTTGGACGTGCAGTAGAGTACTTACCAATGTAGTCTTCAAATGGCACAGCCGAATGGAAAAGGTGCCATAATAATAGCTTTATGGCAGGCGAATGATGCTTGAACCAAATGTATTGTGCAGATATTAATGTTGGCTGTGGCGTCCGGCAAATGTCATAAGCAGATCTTAATGAAAATTCCCCCGATGCCGAAGGTATCCAGGTGAGATGCGAGCCATCGCCTTCGGACTGAGCAAGGCAGGTAGGATGAATTCGGCAGATAAGTCTCCAGACTGGCGAGTCTGGTAGTCGAGGTATGTAATCACCTCGGTGGCCGTATTTAATATGCATATATTTACTCCAAAGTGTATCATGCTGCTGATATGACCACCAAATGCGACAATGATAAGCCTTTTGTAACATATTAAAATCCCGTAGGCCCAAACAACCTTCCTCAGTGGGCGCAGTAATAGTAGACTAGGCCACCCAATGATGCCGATTTTCCCAATAAAATGATGTCATTTTCCTCTCTACGATTTTGATGACAGACTTTGGTAAACCTCAGGCTGCAAGAACATGTAAAGGAAGAGACGAAATTACAGAGCGAAGTAAGATAAGTCGACCTGCCGAAGAAAGTAACCGGGAGTGCCATCCGTGTAGGCGGTCATCAATATGCTGTCGTAGAGAGGTACAATATCTAGCTCGATTGATACCCTTATGTAAATAGGATCCAAGGTATCGAAACGGTAAGGCAGTACACCGCATGCCTAACATGGCCTCGAAGGTGCGCTTGTGATGACTTGAGGTGCGGGCGGAAGGAATGAAACTGCTTTTCTGATAATTGACCTTCTGACCGGAAGCGTTTTCATACAAAGTTAGGAATATATGAAACCGGCTTAAATTGCGTTGCGTGCCACACAAGAACACAAGAAGGTCGTCCGCATAAGCCAAGTGCGTGATTGCGAATGGAACCCTTCCAAGCCGAAAAGGTTGTAGTGCGCCGGAGTCAACCAATGATTTTAAGCCTCTGCTAAAACCCTCAGAAGAAAGAATAAATAGTAAAGGGGACAACGGGTCACCATGCTTAACACCTCTATAAGGTCGAAATGATCCCGAAGGTTTGCCATTTATCAAAACTGAGATGGTGGTGGCACGTAAATGATTAAGGATTATCCAAATTAAGAAATTTGAGAAGCCAAATTGCTGTAACAGCAATTCTAGATACTCCCACCTTACTCTATCAAAAGCTTTCATCATGTCCAACTTCAAACATAACTGAGAGCTACCTTTATCAAGCATGTGAATCATCTCACGCGCCATTAAAACTTGCGTGGAAATATCTTGTTCAGGTAAGAAACCTGTTTGTTCCTGAGATATTAATTTTGGAAGCAATGTACTCAAGCGGGTGGCGACGATGCACGTACAAACTTTACTCAGAAAGTTTGTGAGACAAATAGGCCGGAAATCACTGAATGTTTGAGGAGAAGGTATTTTTGGTATCAAGGTTAGTAACGCACTAGCCATGACCGACGGATGTGGAACTCCAAGAAAAAATTCCTGCACTGCTTTAACAACATCAGAATGAATAATTGGCCAACATGATCGATAAAACGTACCATGAAATCCATCTGGTCCTGCTGCACTCTGGGGGTATAAATGCCACACTGCTTCCTTTACCTCTGTCTCCATTGGCAACTGCGTGAGCATGGTATTGTCTGACTCCGAAATCAAACTGGGGATGTGCGAAAGGATGGCTGCGTGATTATGTGTTGACTCCCTAGCAAATAAAGAGGTGTAGAAAGAAACAGCTTCCGCCATGATGTCCATGGGTGACGTACACAGTGCACCAGTAGAAGTGCGGATTTGCTGTATACGTAATCGTGACCGTCACCCTTTGACCATAGAATGAAAATAGCATGTGTTGGCATCACCTTCCTTGAGCCATCTGACCCGTGCTTTTTGTTTCCAGAAATGTAGCTCATATGTGGATGCATGAAGATATTCAGCTTTGGCACGGTGATATGCCTCTCGCGTCGCGTCATTAGGATCAGCATCCCAAGTGCTCTCAGCACTATTGAGGTTAGATTCGGCTTGCATAAGATTTGTGAAGATGTTACCAAAAATGTCTTTATTCCACCTTTGAACGTCCCGCTTTAGAGAAAATAATTTTGAATAAAAGCCATACATGCCACCAGTAGTGGGATAAGACGACCAAGCATTCTGCATATAGGAGAGGAAATCCGGATGATGTAACCATGAATCCAGAAAGCGAAAAGAGCGATGACCTCCAGCCGTGCTTAAGCGACACACAAACAATAAAGGCGTGTGATCCGAAGGGACCCTCGAAAGATGTGTTAGTTGCATGTCATCAAACACATCGTGAAAAGAAGAGTTGATAAATAACCAATCCAATCTGCGACGAACACGGCCTAGACCCTTGCCATCAATCCAAGTAAATCTGGGTCCCTGAAAATGTGGGGCCATAAGGGAGCAAGACTCAATGCAGTCATTAAAGTCCTGCAATGCTGCAAGGGGTGGATGTGAACGACCACTATGATCATCAAGAGCCCGAAAAGTATTAAAATCCCCTCCAACCATCCAAGGTAACATGGATGACCTAGAAAAGTCACATAAAGATTTCCATAGAGGTCGACGTAAAGCTGATGTGTGCTTGGCATAAACGACCGACAAAACAAAAGTGACTTGAAGCAGGCGAAATAGCAAGGTAAAATGAACCACTTGATCTTGATCTTGCGTAGCAAGCAAATGAAACTCTGAATCACGCCAGTAAAACCAAATATGATCCGATTGAAAAGAATAGCATTGTGAAAATCCAAGGCTCAAACCAAACCCATTAATACGTGAGGGAGGATGTTTTGGTTCAATAAGAGCAAGTAAATGTAAACGATGTTCACGTATCAACTGATGCAACCTAGGTTGAGAGGCACACAAGCCTCTAATATTCCATATTAATACATTCATTGAGAAAGAGTAGAGTCAATTCCCTACAATACGTGCGATGCACTGCACGTCAAGATAGTAGAGGGTGGCAAAGGGGGCAGATCTTTTCTGGCGCGACGCTTCCGATGCGGAACAACAGGAATAAATTCAGCCTCCTCTGCTGGTTCCTGCAATCGTGATATCAAGACCTCCACATCTGGTGATGGAGGGATTAACTGCATGCGCCTAATCACATCATCTGGGACATTTAAGTCTGCGGTTGGATCATCAGCAGTCAATTCAGTATCCGATGAGTGTCCCAAGTCTCCATGGTCAGAATTATGTGGAAGAGAGGGCTCCGGAGCATCAAAGAAAACATGAGCCTGCAGGTCATTGTCTTGTTCATGCAGCATGGTATTTTCAGCGGGTGGAGGATTAATTGTTGGGTGTTCATACGTTGGCACCACAGGTGAGAGAATATCTGTTAGTGGATCTTCCTCCGGCGTTTTCTTTTTTGGCCTCCACCCTGAGCATTCGGCCGAGGTGGCGGAGGTGGCGGAGAGGGTGGCACTGATGAAGAAGCTTTTGTGGAACATAAGCCCGGTGCATGTCCTAAACGATGACAGGATGTACAAAACTGTGGAAGATCCTCGTAAACCATGGATTGCAGGATTAATCGGTTCCTTGCCTGCAAATAAATTTTTTGCGGTAGATCTTGAGACGCGTCCACCGCAACATACACTATAGCGACAGATGGCCTGAGTCCATTGGTTGTAGCAACGTCCAGTTTTATGGGCGAACCGATTGGTCGGACAATCTCAAACAAAGCCTCACGACGATGCAAATGAATTGGGAGCCCAGGGAATGCGATCCATATGGGAACAATCAGGACATCAGCAGTGGGATCAAAATCAACAGTCCATTTTGTTATTCTCATATGGCAACCAGAAATATGCCATGATCTTCGATAGAAACAAGTAATCCGATTCATTGTGAAAATTCAAAAGTATATGCGTTGGATCTATAAGAGTGATCCGGAGATCATGATGAAATCCTATCTTCTCAAAAACGTCACGTATAACTTTCAAAGGAGGGCGACCATACCAGAATGTACCTACCAATGAATATCTGAATGGCGCAGGAAGGGCATCAATCTCAGAATCAAGAAAAGATATCATTGGGATGCCTTTGTGTCGCAAAACTGTTTTGGGTGAGATCGAGATGTTGCTTGATGATGATGATCCGGAGACCACCGCTGCAAAAGTTGGCGGCGCAGCCGTCATTGAAGGAGGAATGATGGAAACCGACTTGCGATAAAATAACAGCGGATGAAGTGGAGAGATGTATCAGGGAATGCAGCAGGAGGCGTGGCGACAGAGAAGGAGTGGAAAGCACCGACGGCGGCGGCTATCGCCGCGACGACATCATCGATCGCCTGAGAGCTTTTTGTCTTATCATATATTTATTAGGGGATATTATATATATATATATATGTATGTATATATATATATATAAGCCCTATAGAAAAATGAACAACTATAAGAAAACTATAAATACAAAAGATTTCAAAAATATTAAGTATTACAAATGTCATAAAAAAGGACATACTGCAAATTACTGTAAATTTAATACAAAGCTACAAGAACTAAATCTAGATGAATCAATTATTGATAAATTCTAATCTTCTAATAGATTCCTATGAATTTGAAACATCTCAATCATCTTTTGAATCTGAAGAAGCCCTGCAGGTTGATGAAATTAACATCTCTTCAAAATCTTCTGATACTGATAAAACTATATCTGTTTTAACAAAAGATCAAGAAACAATATTAGATATATTGAAATACATAGAAGATCATCATCATCCGTACCCAGTATATTACCAAATATAGCTTCAAGTCATTATGATCTTACAAAAATTTTAAATAAACACAAACAAACAAAGATACAAAATGTAACTATACCAGAACTGCAAAAGGAAATAAAAGAAGAAAAATTGAGTTATTAGAACTAAAATAGAGATAAAAATAAGATTCAGAAGTTATAAAAGTCCTTCTAAAATAGATAACAGAAGAATCAGATACAGAACTAGAACCAAATATTCCTAATGAAGAAACAAACATAATAGAAAATCTTACAAATATACCATCTGATTTTTTATTCGCACTAAGAGAAATAACTTCTAGAAAATATTTAATACGAATCAAAATTAAATATTCAAATGCCTATGATATAGATACAATTGCTTTGTTCGATACAGAAGCTGATCTAAACTGCATTAAAACAGATCTAGTTCCTAATTGCTATAGGGAATCTACAACAACTAGACTTTCGGCAGCAAATAATTCTAAGCTTAATAAATTCAAATACCTCTATCAAAATACAATTCTTGGTTGTTAATGATATTCATCATGGAGTTATATTAGGAACTCCATTTATAAATCCAATAACACCATATAGTGTAGACAATAAATTTATTACTTTTAAACTACATAATAAAAGACTTAAGTTTGAATTTTTAGAAAAACCTAAAACAAAAAATCTAGATTTAATTAATGTTCAATACATAATGAACAGATTAACACAATTATTCAAAGTTCATTTACAAAATCTTAAAGATATAGTATCTACAGCTAGAATCCAAAAATCCTTAGATAATCCAGTTATAAAAAATAAAATGCAGGATTTACAAAAATTACTTGAAAAAGAACTTTGTTCAGAACTCCAAAATGCATTCTGGTCAAGAAAACAACATATTGTTGATCTACAATATACACCAGAATTCAAGGAAGAAAATATACCAATAAAAGCCAGACCCATTCAAATGAATTCTGAATTAGAACATCATTGCAAAAAAGAAATACAAGAATTAGAAAATAAAGGTCTAATACAAAAGTCCAGATCTCCATGGAGTTGTGCAGCCTTTTATGTAAATAAAAGCTTTGAAATAGAACGAGGATCGCCACGACTAATAATCAATTATAAACCTTTAAATAAAGCTTTAAAATGGATAAGATATCCTATGCCAAATAAAAAAGACCTCCTATCAAAATTACATTCAACATTTATATATTCAAAATTTGATATGAAATCAGGATTTTGGCAAATACAGATATCAGAAAAAGATCAATATAAAACAACATTTACAGTTCCATTTGGACAGTATGAATGGAAAGTAATGTCGTTCGGTTTAAAAAAATGCTCCATCAGAATATCAAAGAATAATGAATAACATATTTATGGACTACTCAAATTTTTTCATTGTCTATATAGATGATGTATTAATATTCTCTAGATCAAAAAAAGAACATTTTAAAAATTTAAATCTTTTTTCTACATAATGAAGAAAAATGGCCTTGTATTATCAACAACAAAAATGTCCTTGCATAATAGACTAAAATCAATTACAAAGATTTCTTGGATCACTAAATTATGTTGTTGACTTTATTCCTAATATAATGAAACTTTCAAAAACATTGCATAATAGACTAAAGAAAATCCTCCTCAATGGACTGAAGAACATACTTCAGTCGTTAGAAAAACCAAAGAACTTGTATCAGAAATACCTTGTTTATACATTGCAGATCCTAATCTACAAAAAATAGTAGAAACTGATGCGTCTGATATAGGATACATAGGTATTCTAAAACAAATATGTAAAGAAAAAGAATCAATAGTTCAGTATACTTCTGGTCATTGAAATGACATACAAAAATCATATCCTACTATTAAAAAAGAAATATTGTGCATTGTATTATGCATTCACAAATTTCAAAGTGATTTACTAAATCGAAAATTTCTTTTACGCATAGACTGCAAGTCTGCAAAAGAGATTTTACAAAAAGATGTCAAAAACCTAGCTTCAAAATAGATTTTTGCCAGATAGCAAGCATTATTAAGTATATATGATTTTGATATTTAATTTATTAAAGGAGATACAAATTCTGTCTTAGATTTTCTGACACGCGAATTTCTCCAAAAACAGACATGATGCCCAGAAAAACCAAGGATAAAGGAGAATTTCCAGCTACTACACCACCACGAAAAACCTGGGCCGACAAGGTCGAGGAAGAAACTACAAGTCCTCAAACCCCAATACCAATGATGCGTGCAAGATGTGGGGTCCAACAATTCAACCTTCTTGATGCATGCAAGATGTGGGCTCCAACAATTCCACCTTCCAAACGTCCTTCACAAAGGGTTAGGCACAAGGAAGAAGACTTCCTCTTGCTTCCTTAGTGATAAAAATGTGTGGATCAAATGAGCAAGACCAACACTTCAAGATGGTCGTTGATCAGGCAAACCAATATGGCCCTCCTGGACGGCATCTTTAAGCAATGGCAACACCTCCAAAATGCTCAGCTTTGAAGGATCTTAACTTAGGTTTTTAATGCAAAACCAAGAAAACAAAGTCTCACAATAAGTGAAGAAAGTATCAAGAATTTTATTTCATCAAAAATTGTCTTCTAAATCGGCCAAAGGGGCCTATTTATAGATGCCTAAAGACACTTAAAATAACCAGATTCTATCTAAAAGAAATAGCTAGAAAAAACATTTGAATTTAACTTGAATTTCCTAAATGTTTGAATTCAAAAATAACTAGAAAATCCTAGCTAAAAATCGGTTGACTCCTTCTTTGTCCAGCCGTGTATTTGGTCATCAAATGAGGCCTTGGAGAGCTGATTTGATGAGTAAGATTGGGTTGAACTTGAATTCAAAAGTTTGGTGAAGTTTGAATTCAAGTTGAGTTTGAATTCAAATGCACCTTGAATTTGTTTGTTGTCTATCCTCTTTCCATCAATCCAGCCGTGTTCAAGATATCCAAGAGGTGTCTTGAAACCTGATTTGATGATGATAATATGGCTGGGGTTGAATTCAAAAGATGGTTGAAGTTTGAATTCAAAATTGAGTTTCAATTTGAATTCAAACTTGGATTCAATTTGAATTGGAATCTATCCTTCTTTTATCCTCCAAGATGGCGCGTTATAGGCTGGAGATATAGGCTGAAATCTTCTTGAAATTTAAGTCTCCAATTGGTTGAAACTTGAATTCAAATGATGGTTGAATTTAAATTCAAGTTTAACTTCAAATTGATCTTCATCTTCTCTTCAATTTTGGCCGGCCCCCTTGATGGTATTTGGAGATGATTTTGATTTTAATTTGACGAGAGATTCTATCTTGGACACATTTGAATTTGTCTTTGTGGAGACAAACATTCCTTTCAAGACAACATTCCTTTGTGACACACGCCTACAATGTTCCATTTGGGCCTTTATTTCATTTTGGATCTTCCATGTACCTAATTTACTTACAAAGAAAACACATAAAACAAAGATCACAAGAAACAAGATAAAATTCAAAATAAAGAAAGCACACACACGCCCTACTCATAAAACGGTCAAAGGGTGGGTTCAATGAAGTGAACCCATGGAACCTTAGGTTCATCTTGAACATGCTTAAACAAGAAGGTTCCAACTTGATGACAAAGTTCTCTCGCCCTCCTTCTTGTCATAGGGCCCTTGACCTCTTGATGGGACCCATGATCCTCATCAGACCCTTGATCCTCATCAATCCCCCCCTCCTCAAAAGGATTCGTCCTCGAATCAAAAAGATCATCAGTGAAAGGGGTGAGGTCTGCAACATTAAAAGTAGGCAAAATGGAACAATACCTTTCAAGAAGATCAAGGATGTATGCATTGTCACCTATGCGTTTCAAAACTTTGAAAGGTTCATCTCCTCTAGGTAACAGTTTTGAATTTCGCTCATTGGGAAATCTTTCTTTGTGCGAATGTAACCAAACTAAATCACTAGGTTTAAACAAAACTCATTTTCAATGTTTGTTAGCTCGTCTTTCATAAGCTTTGTTTTTCTTTTCAAGTTGTGTTTTAACTTGTTCATGCAGTTTCTTTATCTTTTCTGCTTTTTGTTTACCATCAAGACTTGAACGTTCATGCACAGGAATAGGGATCAAATCAAGGGAAGACAAGGGGTTAAAACTATACACGATTTCAAATGGACTATGCAAAGTACCATGATGGACACTTCTATTGTATGCAAATTCGATATATGGTAAACAATCTTCCCAATGTTTAATATGTTTTTGTAAAATGGCACGCAAAAGTTGAGAGAGAGTACGATTAACGACTTCAGTTTGTCCATCAGTTTGTGGGTGAGCAGTGGTAGAAAACAACAATTGAGTACCAAGTTTAGCACACAAAACACGCCAAAAATGACTAAGAAATTTCGTATCTCTATCACTTACAATTGTACGTGGCATGCAATGCAATCTCACAATTTCTTTAAAGAACAAATCAGCAACATGTGTGGCGTCATCAACTAACTTACATTCCATGAAATGTGTCATCTTTAAAAATCAATCAAACACAACATAAATGCTGTCCTCGAGACCTAGGAAGTACTAAAACAAATTCCATGGAAATGTTAATCCAAGGGGGATCAGGGACAGGTACAGGCATGTAAAGGCCATATGGTTGGGACTTGGTTTGGCTTGTTTGCAAGTGATGCAACTGCCACATAAACTCTCGACGTCTACGCACATGTGGGGCCAATAGAAATGTTTCTTAAGAGTTTCAAGGGTTTTGAACACTCCGAAATGACCCATTAAACCTCCCCCATGGGCTTCTCTAGTCAATGATTCTCGTAGGGATGACTGGGGAACACACAACTTATGTTCTTTAAAATGATAACCCTCATGTATGTAGAATTTTCCAAATGGTGCCTATTTCCATGTTTCGAAAATGGTGCCAAAATCATGGTCATTTAGGTACAATTCCTTAAGTGATTCGAATCCTAAGAAGCGTAAGGATAATGTAGTCACTAATGTGTATCTCCTAGAGTGGGCATCGACAACTATATTGTCCTTTCCTTGTTTGTACTTAATCACGTAAGGGAATTGTTCTATGTACTCTACCCATTTGACATGTCTTTTGTTCAACTTTCTCTGCCCTTTAAGGTACTTAAGACTTTCGTGGTCAGTGTGGATCACAAACTCTTTAGGTTGAAGATAGTGTTGCCAAGTTTGTAGGGATCTCACGAGGGCATAAAGTTCCTTATCATAGATAGAGTAATTCAATGCAGCGCCTTTCAACTTCTCGCTAAACTAGGCTATGGGTTTCTTACCTTTGGTGAAAACTGCGCCTATACCCACTCCACTTGCATCACACTCGATCTCAAAAGTCTCGTCAAAATTTGGTAACCTAAGTATGGGTGCAGTGGTTATCCTACGTTTAAGCTCATCAAATGCCTGTTGTTGTGGCTCTTCCCACCTAAAAGGCACATCTATTTTCACAATTTCATTTAGGGGTGCAGCTATGGAAGAAAAATCTTTGACAAATCGTCTGTAAAAACTTGCAAGTTCATGGAAACTGCGAACTTCCCCTACATTCTTAGGTATATGCCACTCCACAATTGACCTAACCTTTTCCTCATCCATCTCTACTCCCTCAGCCGAGATGAAAAAGCCTAGGAATACTACTTGTTCCAAACAAAAAGGGCACTTCTTAAAGTTGGCGTAAAGTTGTTCTTGCTTAAACTTCTCAAAAACGGCCCTAATGTGGTCAAGGTGATCTTCTATGGTTTGGGAATAGATTAGGATATCATCGAAATAAACAACAACAAATCATCCAATCAACGCTCGTAAGACTTCATTCATTAGCCGCATAAAGGTGCTAGGGGCGTTGGTGAGCCCGAAGGGCATCACTAACCACTCATAGAGCCCAAACTTGGTTTTGAATGTAGTCTTCCATTCGTCTCCGTCTCTAATGCGTACCTGGAAGTACCCCTGCTTAAGGTCGATTTTGGTGAAGAATTTAGATCTATGCAACATATCCAACATATCATCCAGCCTAGGTATGGGGTACCTATACTTGACGGTAATCTTGTTTATGGCACGGCAATCAGTACATATTCTCCAAGTTCCATCCTTTTTGGGTACTAAAATGACAGGGACGGCTGATGGGCTTAGGCTCTCTTGGACTTGTCCACTCTCTAGGAGCTCCTCTACTTGCCTTTGGATTTCCTTGGTTTCTTCAGGATTGGCTCGATAGGCTGGGCGATTTGGTAGCATGGCTCCTTGACAAAATCAATTTGGTGTTCTATTCCTCTAATGGATGGTAATCCGGATGGTGGCTTGGTGATGAGGATCAAGGGTCTGATGAGGATCAAGGGCCCCATCAAGAGGTCAAAGGTCCTATGACAAGAAGGAGGGCAAAGGAACTTTGTCATCAAGTTGCCACCTTCTTGTACAAGCATGTTCAAGATGAACCTAAGACTCCTTTGGTTCATTTCATTGAACCTTCAACTTGAGCATGTATCACATGCACGTCTACACTCTTTGTTTGTTTGGATTTTATTTTGTGTCGTGTGATCTTAGTTTTATGTATTTGCTTTGTAGGTAATGTTTGAAGAGAATGTTTCTAGAGAATGTTTTAAGAGAATGTTTCAAGAGAATGTTTCAAAAGAATGTTTCAAGAGAATGTTTGAAGAGAATGTTGAAGAGAATGTTTCAAGAGAATGTTTCAAGAGAATATTCGAAGAGAATGTTTGTCTATGCTAAAACAAATTCAAAGGTGTCCAAGATAGAATCTCTTAAATCATCTCCATTATCCACAAGAGGGGGGGGCGGCCATGTTTAAAGCAAAAGGATAATGATCAATTGAGTTTAAATTCAAAGCTAGGCTTGAATTTAAAATTCAACCTTAATTTGAATTCAATCTCAATCAATTGGAGACTTAAAGTTCAAGAGGATTTGGGCCTAATCTACATCCATTCCAAACGCCACCATGAAGTCAAATTTGGAGGATAACAAAGATGAGATGACAATTCAAATTTGAATCCAAGTTTAAATTCAAGTTCAAGTTAAACTCAATCTCCAACCAGCATTTGAATTCAACATCTCAACCATTTGAAGACATCTCACACGCCTTGCTATCCTTCCACACGCCAACTTGGAGATAAGAAAAGGATGGGATCATAATTCAAAGATTGAATTCAAGTTTGAAGTCAAATTGAATCCAATCTTCAACTAGCCTTTGAATTCAAGTTCAACCACTTCATCTAAATCTCCAACGCCAATTTCATCACCAAACATGACCAGATTCATTGAAGATAACATCTTGCAAGTATTTCAAGTTTTAGCTAGATTTATCTTAGTTTTAATTTTCAAGCAAAGTTCAAATTTAAACATTTGTTAGATAGCTTTATTTGAATTATCTCTAGCCATTTCAAGCAAAAGGGGGACGTTTCTTAGGCCTATAAATAGACCCCTTTGGCTGGTTGTAAACTCACCTTTTGATGAATAACAATTCTTGATATTTCATTCACTTTGTGTCATACTTTGTTTTCTTGGTTTTGCATTAAAAACCTAGGTTAAGATCCTTCAAAGTTGAGCATATTGAAGGTGTTGCCATTGCTTAAAGGTGCTGTCCAGGAGGGCCATATTGGTTTGCCTGATCAACGACCATCTTGAAGTGTTGGTCTTGCTCATTCTTAATCCATACGTTTTTATTCATTAAGGAAGCAAGGGGAAGTCTTCTTCCTTGTGCCTAACCCTTGTGAAGGACGTTTGGAAGGTGGAATTGTTGGAGCCCACGAGTTGCATGCATCAAATTGGTATCAGAGACCAGGTTACTCTATTCCACCATCTATCATTTCCTTTTCGTTTGAGTCTAGTCATTTCAATTTCAGTTGAGTCCTTCTTCTACCCCTCACTCTACACACCATTATCTTGCATTTCATTCAAAAAAAACGTCACTTCCTTTGAGTCTTTGCAAGTTGCTGCATTTTGCTTTTCATCACTCAAGTGTCATTTCCTTTATTGCCTTTCACATCACAATCTGATTTTGAGTCGTTCAAACTTGAACACATTAGGGTTCGTTGCATTTTAGGTTACATTCTGCTTTCTTTAAAATAGTCCAACCATCAGCCTATAAAGCTACCTCGGTTTCAAATCATCTTGTTGCTACCGAAGCTTTTAGTTGGTGATGATTGTATGCATCTTGTGATCCGCATTGTGATTGATTTCATGCCACAGATCTAGTAGTCCTACGTGTGCTTGTCTTCCCAACCTACTTGCAACACCAACCAACCCCTAAAAAAAAACACCCCCACACCCCACGGCCCAACCAACCCCACTCCGACCCAACCCTAAACCGCACCAACCTGATCCCAAACAACTCTATTTACACCCCAAACAAAAAGCCCCAAACCAATTTACCCAAGTACAATCAGATTCTAAAGATCCCAATTCATTCAAATAAACCCTAACCCTAGAATTTGATTTTGTTCAAATTCTGTCCCAAACCAGCCAATACCCAAATTGACCACACCAATCATCAATTACCAACACAAATAGCCCATCTACAACGCCCATTCCGTTCCTACAACCCCATTCCGCAAATTCCCAAACCGTTCAAAAAAACCCTAAAAAAAAAACCCTACCCCTACCCCAATCGGCCTTACCCAATTCCCCTCACCTTCCAAGGTCAATTTTGTTGCAAGTCCAAGATACAAATTGCATTTTAAATACATTGCACTATTCTGTCCAAAAACGCAAGTGCTAAGTGCAAAACAAGTGAAATCCCAATTCTGCCCTTAGTCAAAAAAAAAGGAGAATCTGAACCTTGCTCAATTGAAATAGCAAGGAAGAAAAAGAAAAACAAAAGAAAAAGAGCAAAGAAAAAGGGCAAAACGTTTGTGCATTGCGTGGAAATTTTTTTTTTGGGTACGACTTGCAAACCTTGGATACCATATTACCCACATTGCCGTCCTTTATACCCAATTCTCCAACTCTTGATCTTCTTGAAACAATCACACACTTGGTTGCTCGATTGTTGCATGACTTGAACCATTTTGTGGATAGTAAGTGCATAGAATCAAAATTAACTAAAGATTGCCCACAGCAACCCTTAGTTCATCTTTGGTTCAGCCTTATACATCAACTTTGGTTGCTTATTTTCTTTGAATCTTAGTAGAAAGTTCAAGTTTGAATTCATTTCAATTGATTCTACTTTGATACTAATTGGTGCAACTTGAAAGCAAAGAGGAAGAAACAAGTGGAGAACATTGTGATTCGAAGAAGCCTTGACAATACACTTCCTTATTGATCGCTTTGAGACTTCTTAACTTCAGGTTATCCAAGAACCAAAGTGGTAACAGAGTGGAAAGAATAGAAAGCAGAGTGTTCATAGTTTATTTTTTTTTACTAATCCCTTAACGTTTGTTTGTCTTTGTGTTAGTTTGCTTCTTTCTTTTCCCTTTGTTTTCGTTAATTCCTTAGGCACAATGGCCAGCAGCAATCATTCCGCATCTAGTAAGTCAAAAGAGGCCAAAACTGTTGACAACACTCAACAACAAATGCTGGAGATGCTTAAGAAACTCATGCATGACAATGAGATAATTAAGCATCGCTTGGAAGACGTGGAGCGAAGCTACAAAACGAGTGATGGCCAAGGAACAAGCAGGGTCGTTCCCCTACCACAACCAAGGCGCCATCCCCTAGACGAAGTTGAGGATGACAACCTTAGACCACCACACACCGAAGCAAGAAGGTTTGCTCCTCCTACACAAGTAAGAAAATACGCTCCAAGAAGGTACAATGATGATTACATTCCCTTTGAGCATGATGATTATGACTTTGATGACCACCATCCCCGTGGTTACCAAAGACACCAAAATCCCCTTTTCCCGCAAGATGACAATTTTTTCAAAACCAAAATAAGTATTCCCACGTTTTATGGTAAAAGTAATGCGGAGGAATATTTAGAATGGGAAACGAAAGTGGATTTGATCTTTTCTTGTACCAATTATAGTGAACTGCAAAAAGTGAGGTATGCTTCCATTGAGGTTTATATATATATATATGTATATATATTTATATATATATACATACATATGTATAGGTGTATAGATCTATGTATGTGCATATACGGATCTATATGAATATATACATATGTGTAATATATATTTTAAAGAAAGGGAATGAATAAGTATTTATGTATTACCTACTATATAGTAAATGATTTTATAAATGTATATATAGTATATATATATGTTCGGCTATTAAGAGCCTTGATGACAAAATGATTTCATTATATTTTGTACAAGTATATATATTTATATATGATGAATATGTTGAACTATGAAAATGAATAAGTTTTAGATACTATACAATATATCATAAAATGATTTATATACATATATTCCATATGTATATATTCGGCCTTTAGGCTTGATAACAAAATGATTTTACCATATTTTATATAAGTATATATATGCATGTATGATGAATATGTTAAACTATGAAAATGAATAATTTTTAGATATTACATAATATATCACAAAATGACTTATATATGTATGTATTATGTACATATATGTTCGGCCCTTAGGCCTTAGTAACAAAGATGATTTCATCATATTTTATAAGTATATGTGTATATATGATGAATATGCTAAGATATGAAAATGAATAAGTTTTGGATATTATATAATATAGCATAAAATGATTTATATATATATATACACCATGTATATATGTTCGGCCCTTAGGCTTGGTGACAAATGATTTTATTATATTTTTACACAAATACATATGTATATATGATGAATATGTTAAGTTATGAAAGTAGGCTAAGTATGTAGTTTATGTATTATGTTATGAAAAGTATGAAATTTAATGTATAAGTATGATATGTTACATGTTATGTATAATAATATAGGTAGGTTATGATAAGATATAGGTTATGAAATCTAAGATGAAATGTTAAAGTAATAAGAAATTTCATGATATAGACATGTAAGTATGAATTATGATAAGCATGTATGGAATAGATGATACCAAATTATTGTATGATGATAATGGAGAAAAAGAGGCTGTTTTGGTGTGATGGTATTTTTGTTTAAGTTGTGATATGTAGAAGAAAATTAAGTAAGTGATGTTACTAGTGGTAGCATGACAAGATACCCGTATTTGATGGAGTCTCACTTGCATGAAAACAAGATTTGCAAAGTATGTTGTCACATTTCATGTTTTAAAAAGTTCATATGCATAAGAATAATGAACACGAGACGATTGATTCCAATGACCCATGTTATGTTATGATCATGTTATGTTATGTTATGTTGTAACGCTGTCCTGACATCGGGAGCGGAGTGGTAGATGTCAGGGGCCCATGTTTACGTTATGGCTGAGTGTAACACCGGGTCTGGGACACGGGATCTCAGTCATAATGCGTCACCATTAGTACATGTACCTATGTTCATGATATTATGTTGTACATGTACTATATGGGGAATCATTCGGTATGTCGTGCGTTATTATTCTTATGAAAAGTGCTATAGCCAACGATGAAAATGTTATGTCTTCATGTTATGAAAATGTCATGTTATGCAAGTTATGAAAATCATGTTATGTTTATGAAAAGTCATGTTTATGGAAAGTCATTTTATGAAAAGCCATGTTTTATGCATCATGTCATGATCATGTCCCTTAGATGAAGATTAGAATATTTGTACGAACATTATGCCTTAAGACGATTAGGAAAGATCAGGCATATAGATGTGATGAATGCAAGTTATGACTTTTGTGTAAGATGAATTAGTATTCAAGTATGAAAGGTGTACTAAGGATATGTTGAGGAAGAATGATATGACCTCTCAGGTATGAAATAAAATCTTATGTTCTGTTTTATTCTTATATAATGCTGCCATTTGTAAATGGAGATGTAATTATATATATGTTGTTACTTTATCACTATTTGTCAACCCATGTAAGATTCACATGAAGTATCTATAAAGAATACTTGCTGAGCGATTAAAAGATGGTGGTTATCGCTCATACTTGCCTCTTAACATTTCAGAGAACAGGGACCCTGATGCCGTGTTCATTGAGGAGGAACCTCAGATAGAGTATCCGTAAGTGAAGATATAGGCTGAAGAGATGTACCTGTTGTGTGAGCTTTATTTTATGTTGATGTAATAAAGTTCTTGTGAGAAACTGTATTTGAGGTTGTGTGGATTTGAACGGTTTGTAATAACATTATGTATGTTGTGGGTTTGTTTAAAGATGCTTCCGCTATATCGATTACAATTCATGTTGACATGCACATGTATGGTATCGACGCCTTGTACTCTATGGAGTAGAGTATGGCGGGTGCACTGAACCGGAACTCTGGTTTCGGGCGGGGCGCTACAGTTGGTATCAGAGCATGGCTCTAGATCCACGGCGGGAACAGTAAAGTAAGCATTTAGAAGTTAAGTGATGATCCTAGAATTTAAGTTGTGATCTTGGACCAAGAGTGATATCCCTAGATTAGAATCCTTAGAATAGTTAGGGATAGTTTAATAACATTTAAAGGTTTTGCTCGGATTATTAAGTTCACAAATAAAAAAAATTACAATTCTGAATTAGTCAGGAAGACAAATTAATTTCAATTGTAAATTATTACTAATGATGATGTATTCAATAGGATGTCTCCACGACCTAGAGGAAGACCGCGTGCTGACAGACCTGCACAGTTACCCCCTCCTCCACCACCACAGATACCCCAGCAGACAGGATCTGTTCCATTTTACACTGAACAGGTGCCTCCACCCCCCACAGCAACAGGGTCAGGGAGATTTTCAGCAGGCTGTTCTGCAAGCTTTGGTACAGATAGGACAGGCGGTAGGTAACAACGGCCACCAGAATCATGCGACACCTCCACCGCCACCGCCACCACCTCTACCACAGCAGGGTACTCGTTTCTTTTACGGGGAATTGAAGAAGGCCCGTATTCCTAACTTTGAAGGTGGATCTGACCCTGACATAGCCGAGAAATGGCTAAAAGAAGTACAGAATAATTTTGAGCTGATTCAAATACCAGAGGAGATAAAAGCTCAGGTTATCAAGCCTTTTCTGACTGGTGAAGCAGATGAATGGTGGACCACTAATTTGCAGCATTTGCCAGCTCCAGTTACTTGGGAATGATTTTTGAGAGAGTTCCGCAAATTCTACATTCCACCATCAGTTATCTTGAAGAAAATAGGGATGTTTGAGTCTTTAATGCAGACGTCAGGAATGACAGTGGCGGACTATGCCAACCGATTTACCGCATTGGGAAGATATGTTCCAGCAATTATCGGATATGAACAACTGAAAATGATTAAGTTTGAAAGAGGACTGAACCCACGCATTCGCACCTGGATTGTGAATGCCAACCCGAAGGATTTTGGTGAATTGCTGGATGCTTGTTACCGAGTAGAAAGGGACATCATCAGGCGTGATTCTGACAGCCGAGGCAAAAGGCCCCAAGAGTTTGGAGATGGCCAATCCAGTAAGTGGACTAAAACTGCTAAAAGAGACGGTGGACGGGCACCACAACCAAATTTTCAGCCAGCGAAGCCACTACCACCCCCACAGGTAGCTGCGATACCTAAGTGTGCCACTTGTCAGCGACAACATAGGGGAGACTGTTTATTGAAGACTGGAGCATGTTTCAATTGTGGAAAGACTGGACACATGATCAGAGATTGTCCTGAACCCAGGAAGGGACCTCAGAGGGCCGCACCTCAGCAGAGAGATGGCCCAAGGGCCAATGCCAGAGTACATGTGATGACAGATGAGGAGGTTCTGGAAGCCCCAGACGTGGTGACAGGTATTATTCATTTTGAAAAGTTTATGATATTATCTGCTTGATTTGGAATTGCATATTTGAATTATGAACTGCCTCAGGTGTCATATTAATAAACAACATACCTGCCAACGTATTATTTGATAGTGGTGCAAGCCGTTCCTTTGTATCGAAAAGGTTTGCTAAGAATCTTGATAGTTGTCCGACTAGACTGGATACGCCTTATCGCGTTCAGGCAGCTGGTGATCAAGTAATCATTTCACATCATATATATAAGAATTGCGAGATAGAAATGGGAGGACAGAAGTTCGAAGTTACCCTAATTCCTATACAGATTGGGGATTTCGACCTTATTCTAGGCATGGATTGGTTATTCAAACACCATGCCTACATTGATTGTCGTGGTAAGCGTGTTATGATTAAGGATCCAATGCGAGAAGAAGTGATTTATCAAGGGAACTCCAAGATGAAAAAGATACCACAGAATATTTATCTGACAGCAGCAAAAGCTTTTCGATCACTGAAGAAGGGTAGCGAGGGATTCCTTGTGTACGCTCTTGGCAAGGATTCCGAGACCCCATCAATTGACAGTATTCCAGTAGTCAAGGAGTTCACAGATGTATTTCCAGATGATCTACCAGGTTTACCTCCGGACAGGGAGATTGAATTTGAGATTAATGTCGTTCCAGGAGCTGAACCAATCTCAAGGCACCGTATAGAATGGCCCCAGCCGAATTAAAGGAATTGAAATCACAATTGCAAGAATTGATAGATAAGAAGTTTATACGGCCAAGTGTATCACCATGGGGAGCTCCAGTGTTGTTCGTTAAGAAGAAAGATGGTAGCATGCGACTCTGCATCGATTATCGAGAGCTGAATAAGATCACTATTAAAAATAGATATCCACTGCCTCGAATCGACGATTTGTTCGATCAATTAAGGGTAAGTAATTTGAATAATTACATAACAAGTATATAACTATTATAAATATCAATATAATTTTTCGTACAGGGAGCTAAAGTATTCAGCAAGATTGACCTTCGCTCTGGTTACCATCAATTAAAGATCAAGTCGGAAGATATCGCTAAGACTGCTTTTCGTACAAGATATGGACATTATGAGTTCTTAGTGATGCCATTTGGATTGACCAACGCGCCCGCAGCATTCATGGATTTGAGGAACACAGTATTTCGGGATCAGTTGGATAAGTTCGTGGTAGTATTTATTGATGATATTCTAATATACTCACCGGATGAAGAGACCCATGCAGAACATCTAAGAATAACCCTGAATGTATTAAAAAGGAAGCAGTTATATGCTAAACTCAGCAAGTGCGAATTTTGGCTCCATAGTGTTGCATTTTTGGGTCATGTTGTGTCTAAGGATGGTATCTCAGTAGACCCCAAAAAGATTGAGGCTATTACGGAATGGCCGAGGCCGACAAATGTGACTGAGGTCAGGAGTTTCTTAGGACTGGCAGGTTATTATCGGAAGTTTGTTGAGGGATTCTCACGGATTGCAGTTCCATTAACTCGATTGACGCATAAAAAGACGCGATATGATTGGACTTCTGATTGCGAACAAAGCTTCACCGAATTAAAGAAGAAATTGACATCGGCACCGGTATTAGCACAACCAATATCAGGAGAGGGATTCGTGGTATATAGCGACGCATCGAAGAATGGACTAGGTTGTGTATTAATGCAAAAAGAACGAGTAATCGCATATGCGTCAAGACAGTTGAAACCCTATGAACAGAATTATCCTACTCATGATCTGGAATTAGCGGCAGTTGTATTTGCGCTTAAAATATGGAGACATTATTTATACGGAGAGAGATGCGAAATCTATACGGATCACAAGAGTTTGAAATATCTTTTCACCCAAAAAGAACTAAACATGAGGCAGCGAAGATGGTTGGAGTTGATGAAAGACTATGATCTCGCTATCCATTATCATCCGGGTAAAGCGAATAAAGTGGCAGATGCATTGAGTAGGAAGTCAAGCCATGCTAGGCAGACGCCTCTAGAGAGAGAGATAGCCGAGTTTGGATTGGATGTGGTTGACTCAACTGCAAATATTCTGGCTAAATTAATGATCACTCCCACTTTAATTGATAAGATTAAAGAGGCGCAAAAGAATGATTCTGAGTTAATGACCATTGTCAAGCAATTTGAAGAACGACCGGTGAAGGATTTTCAGTTACATAATGATGGCAGTCTTTGGTTCAAAGGGAGATTGTGTGTGCCAAACATTTATGGAATTAAAAGAGAGATTATGACAGAAGCTCACAACTCACGGTTATCTATACATCCGGGAGCAACAAAGATGTATCAGGATCTTAAAAGAAATTATTGGTGGAACGGCATGAAGCGTCACATTGCGGAGTTTGTGGAGAGATGTCATACTTGTCAACAAGTTTAAAGCAGAACATCAGAGGCCGGCGGGACTATTACAGCCATTAGAGATTCCGGAGTGGAAATGGGAGCATATTACGATGGATTTTGTTACTGGACTTCCTAAGACTCGTAATGGTAATGATGCGATTTGGGTGATCGTGGATCGTCTCACTAAATCGGCACATTTCTTATCCATGTCAATCCAGACATCCATAGAAAAGCTGGTGAGTATGTATATGAATGAGATAGTTAGCCTACATGGAACACCTGTCAGTATCGTGTGCGATAGAGATCCACGTTTTACTTCACGATTTTGGAAATCTTACCAAAATGCCATGGGTACCGAACTCCGGATGAGTACAGCATTCCATCCGCAGACCGATGGACAGTCAGAACATACCATACAAACATTGGAAGATATGCTACGCGCTTGCACTTTAGATTTCAAGGTTAGCTGGGACAAATCAGTGAAGTTGATTGAATTCTCTTACAATAACAGCTATCACAGTTCTATAGGTATGGCACCGTTTGAAGCATTATATGGAAGAAAGTGTCGATCTCCGTTGTACTGGGACGAGGTTGGCGAGAGAGCCATTATGGGCCCAGAACTGGTAGAAAAGACATTGGGGAAGATTAAAATGATACGTGAAAGGTTGAAGGCTGCACAAGATCGAAGCAAAAGCTGGGCAGATACAAAGAGACGACCGATTGAGTTTGATGTAGGTGAGAAAGTATATTTGCGAGTTTCACCGACTAAAGGCGTGAGTAGATTTGGAATTAAAGGGAAACTGAGCCCTAGATTTATTGGCCCTTATGAGATACTAGAGAAAGTTGGGACTGTTGCATACCGGTTGGCCTTACCTCCTACATTATCTCAGGTTCATAATGTGTTTCACGTATCCCAGTTACGACGATATGTACACGACCCAGATCATGTACTGGAGCAGCAACCCGTGACTATTAAAGATGACGTTACATATGAAGAAGTTCCCATACGGATTGTGGACCGTAAGGAGCAAGTGTTAAGGAGACGGACAATTTCATTTGTGAAAGTACAATGGAGTAATCATACTGAACAAGAAGCGACTTGGGAGCCGGAACAGCAAATGCAGAAACAATATCCACAACTCTTTGTATGAGGTACGTAAGTTTCGAGGACGAAACTTTTTATAAGGAGGGGAGAATGTTACAGCCCGGAAAATTCGTTATGTAGTATCAACCTTTAATACCGTAAACCTAATCTCATAGGTGTACGATTCATTAGCAAATGTATCATAAATGTTTGAATCCACATAATAAAAGCTCAAAATTAACTTAGTTAGTAACAACTTAAACTATTAGTAAAAAAAAAAGAAAAAGGAAAATGAAAAAGAAGGTGAAGACAACTTGTCTCACACTTTAAATATTTAACATAAAGAAAGAGCATGCTTAGGAATCTTGTCATAATACCCATTCATTACACCCATACTTGTCTAAAGGTTGTCTCCCACCCCATTTCACCACCATCATGGCCGGCCACCCTCTCTTAGAAAGGTAGGGTATTATTTCTTCTTTAACCTCTCACATAATTGCATCTTCAACCAACCAATTTCATACTACCTTCAAGGAAAAATCTCAAGAACACTCCAACACTCCCTTATTCCTCCTCTTGGCCGAAAGATATAGCTTCAACAAGGAGAAGATTTTCTTCTCATTTCTTCACACCAACATCACTCAAATTAAGTACTACAAACACTCCATCAACTAAGAAAGATTCAAGAAGGGTTGTAGCATCTAGGATCAAAGACAATCAAGGTAAGAAATTTATGAAGTATAAGTTTGATTCTTCCATATATAGTAGTTTCATAAGTTGCTCACTAACCCTTTATTTAAACCTTAAAAACCATGTATACAAGGAAGCAAGGAAGAAGAACTCTCTTCCAAACAAAGTGAAGGAACTATCATCTAAGTGTAAGAAAAGTGAACCAAGGCAAGTACTCTTCCTAGATCCTTCATGGCTTTGCAATTCATAAGTATTTATGTTTATATCAAAGTTGGATCATCATGTATTATGTATAAGATTCTCTTTTCAAGAAAGTATAGATCTATATTGAGTGTTAAGTATATATAGATATATACACACTATATATATACGCACATTAAATATATATATATACACTATATAGCACGCATACATATATATAAATAAGTATGTTGATATATATATGTATGTATAAGTGTATAGATCTACATATAAGTAAGTATAGATGTAGAAATGTATATATACGTACACTACATATACACGCACGCAAAGTACATATATATACACTATATATATAGTACGCATACATATATCCATATTATAAGTATGTATGTTGATATATATGTATATATGTATAAGTGTATAGATCTACATATATAAGTATGTGTAGATGTATAAAGGTATATTAATATACTCATTTGGCTTTGAATATCAATGTATATATATATATATACACATGCGGTTTTGATGTATATATATATATATATATATATACATACGGTTTATATATATATATATGTATATATATTTATATATATATATACATACATATGTATAGGTGTATAGATCTATGTGCATATACGGATCTATATGAATATATACATATGTGTAATATATATTTTAAAGAAAGGGAATGAATAAGTATTTATGTATTACCTACTATATAGTAAAAGATTTTATAAATGTATATATAGTATATATATATGTTCGGCTATTAAGAGCCTTGATGACAAAATGATTTCATTATATTTTGTACAAGTATATATATTTATATATGATGAATATGTTGAACTATGAAAATGAATAAGTTTTAGATACTATACAATATATCATAAAATGATTTATATACATATATTCCATATGTATATATTCGGCCTTTAGGCTTGATAACAAAATGATTTTACCATATTTATATAAGTATATATATGCATGTATGATGAATATGTTAAACTATGAAAATGAATAATTTTTAGATATTACATAATATATCACAAAATGACTTATATATGTATGTATTATGTACATATATGTTCGGCCCTTAGGCCTTAGTAACAAAGATGATTTCATCATATTTTATAAGTATATATGTATATATGATGAATATGCTAAGATATGAAATGAATAAGTTTTGGATATTATATAATATAGCATAAAATGATTTATATATATATATACACCATGTATATATGTTCGGCCCTTAGGCTTGGTGACAAATGATTTTATTATATTTTTACACAAATACATATGTATATATGATGAATATGTTAAGTTATGAAAGTAGGCTAAGTATGTAGTTTATGTATTATGTTATGAAAAGTATGAAATTTAATGTATAAGTATGATATGTTACATGTTATGTATAATAATATAGGTAGGTTATGATAAGATATAGGTTATGAAATCTAAGATGAAATGTTAAAGTAGTAAGAAATTTCATGATATAGACATGTAAGTATGAATTATGATAAGCATGTATGGAATAGATGATACCAAATTATTGTATGATGATAATGGAGAAAAAGAGGCTGTTTTGGTGTGTGATGACCGAATGGTAGGCAAAAATGGTATTTTTGTTTAAGTTGTGATACGTAGAAGAAATTAAGTAAGTGATGTTACTAGTGGTAGCATGACAAGATACCCGTATTTGATGGAGTCTCACTTGCATGAAAACAAGATTTGCAAAGTATGTTGTCACATTTCATGTTTTAAAAGTTCATATGCATAAGAATAATGAACACGAGACGATTGATTCCAATGACCCATGTTATGTTATGATCATGTTATGTTATGTTATGTTGTAGCGCTGTCCTGACATCGGGACCGGAGTGAGTGGTAGATGTCAGGGGCCCATGTTTACGTTATGGCTGAGTGTAACACCGGGTCTGGGACACGGGATCTCAGTCATAATGCGTCACCATTAGTACATGTACCTATGTTCATGATATTATGTTGTACATGTACTATATGGGGAATCATTCGGTATGTCGTGCGTTATTATTCTTATGAAAAGTGCTATAGCCAACGATGAAAATGTTATGTCTTCATGTTATGAAAATGTCATGTTATGCAAGTTATGAAAATCATGTTATGTTTATGAAAAGTCATGTTTATGGAAAGTCATTTTATGAAAGGCCATGTTTTATGCATCATGTCATGATCATGTCCCTTAGATGAGGATTAGAATATTTGTACGAACATTATGCCTTAAGACGATTAGGAAAGATCAGGCATATAGATGTGATGAATGCAAGTTATGACTTTTGTGTAAGATGAATTAGTATTCAAGTATGAAAGGTGTACTAAGGATATGTTGAGGAAGAATGATATGACCTCTCAGGTATGAAATAAAATCTTATGTTCTGTTTTATTCTTATATAATGCTGCCATTTGTAAATGGAGATGTAATTATATATATGTTGTTACTTTGTCACTATTTGTCAACCCATGTATGATTCACATGAAGTATCTATAAAGAATACTTGCTGAGCGATTAAAAGACGGTGGTTATCGCTCATACTTGCCTCTTAACATTTCAGAGAACAGGGACCCTGATGCCGTGTTCATTGAGGAGGAACCTCAGATAGAGTATCCGTAAGTGAAGATATAGGCTGAAGAGATGTACCTGTTGTGTGAGCTTTATTTTATGTTGATGTAATAAGTTCTTGTGAGAAACTGTATTTGAGGTTGTGTGGATTTGAACGGTTTGTAATAACATTATGTATGTTGTGGGTTTGTTTAAAGATGCTTCCGCTATATCGATTACAATTCATGTTGACATGCACATGTATGGTATCGACGCCTTGTACTCTATGGAGTAGAGTATGGCGGGTGCACTGAACCGGAACTCTGGTTTCGGGCGGGGCGCTACATTTAATGAGGCATATCATATATGATTGGAGGTTGGATATCATTAGCTCTTTATTTCATTTATTCTCCTACACTAACTCTTTAGTAATATGGTTTTCCTCCGTCATAAGTGAGGCTATCCAATAAATTACTGTTTCATAAAAAAAATGAATGTGTGTATATATATGTGCAACATATATGTTATACATGGCCATAAGGCCTATTTTTGAAAGAAATAATCTTGTTACATGTTTATGGATATAAGTATGTAAGAAAAGTGGTATGATAGCAACCATGATTATGCTATATATTTTCTTATGACATGTCAAAGTAATCATCTACATCTCAGTTGTCTTTTTTTTCGCATTTCATTGGTTATCACTACTTCCGGAGCGTTTGCATAAGCAAAAACGGACATGGACATTCCACATAATTTCATTGCATCATCAAGTATCTGGGAACACATCATTTTGAGGAGGTCGCCTTGGTTCTTTTCGAATCAAGGCGGCATGGATATGTGCGCTTCTAGTATATTTGTTTTAAGCCATCTTAATCCAGTGCTACTAATGTTTTCCTGTCTACTTTGTTTTGAGGTGCAATGATTTGCATTCATCACATCTCCGCCATTCTCCAAGCTGATTCTGGCACGCTTGTGTACGAATGACTATCAACAGTGCATTACGCTTTTGGGACCTACATTGACATATATTTTTTGGCATTTTTATGTTTTAGGCCATCGCTCCAATTATATAAATATGTACGCGTTTTCCTTCGCCAAGGTTTCCACAAAGGTGTTTTACTTGGCAAGGTTTTAATGCGGCATATCGTATATGATTGGAGGTTAGCTATCATTAGCTCTTTATTTAATTTATTTTCCTACACTGCTCTTTTGTAATATGGTTTTCCTCCGCCGTAAGTGAGGCTATCCAATAAATTATTGTTTCATAAAAAATGAATGTGTGTATATATATGTGCAATATATATGTTATACACGGCCATAAGGCCTATTTTTGAAAGAAATAATCTTGTTACATGTTTATGGATAAAAGTATGTAAGAAAAGTGGTATGATAGCAACCATGATTATGTTATATATTTTCTTATGACATGTCAAAGTAATTATGAAATAAGTGTCCTAGATGCTTAAGTGGAATCATGAGCTTTATGTGGATTATATTATTTAAGAAAGTGGTGTTGGGTGAAAATTACACAAAAGGGGTTGTTTCTTTATACTTGGCCGAGAGGTACCCTAAGGACAGTAAAAATGGTATTTTCTTTAAGTTATGAGATGTAAGATGTAGATAAGTGATGGATGTATGATGATTAAATTTTAGAATGATCAAATTGACACGAGTGTAATGGACCATCAAACATAAGTTTTGAAAAATTAGTTTTATCGCATCACATGTTTTAAAAGTTTCTACGGGTAACGAATAATAAAGACAAGACAATTGATTCTAACGACACATGTTATGATATGTTTATGTTATGTTATGTTATGTTATGTTATGGTGCACCGCATGACATCGGTACCAGAGTGGTAGGTGTCATGGGCATATGTTATCATTATGGCCGAGTGTAACACCTTGTCCGCGACAGAGGATCTCCGACATAATGCATCACCGTTAGAACATGTACTTATGATTTATGTTATATATGTTACTACACTGGAATTATTCGGTATGTTGTGTGTTATTATTCTTATGAAAAGTGCTATAGCCATCTCATGAAAATTGTTACATCTACATGTTTATGAATATGTCATGTTATGCATGTTTACGAAAAAACCATGTTTTTCTTTTAAGAAAAGTCATGTTTTAATTGTCATGAAAAATGAACCATGTTATGACCATGTCGAACCAAAGTACCATGATACCACTAAATTGTTACCATAACATCCTTAAGCTTATGATGTTACTAAGTTGACAAGGTGGAATTTATGCATGAAAGTGTAGTTGATATAAGTCTTGTGACCTTAGAATAAGATATAGATTGAAATTAGGAATGGATATGTATGTGGCGTTTTATTGGACTAAGCAGAAGTAATATGTTCACTATGATATTATGTTAAGTTTCATGCATATCACATGTTATGTCATTTTACTTGTTTAAAATGGAGACATTTCATGTTATGTTCCTTATTTACACTTTATTATCTTATCAGCCCGTCTCCTCATGTATGATCCACATGACGTATCTAATAGACTACTTGATGGGTGATAAGTTTTATCACTCATACTTTCCTTTAATCACTTGCAGAGGATAGGATTTGTGATACCGAGTTCATAGAGGACGAACCTCGAGTAGATTACCCGTGAATGAGAAGTATGCCGGACTTACCTTTTAGGGATATGTTAGACAATGTGGATCATGATGTACTTTTATTATTTCGGGACTTCGGACATTATGATTTGTATTGATTATGACGATTTGCATGTTTATTAATGTTGTATGTTTATCTTTATGTTGCTTCTGTTATATCGATTCATGTTTCTTGTCGACATGCAAATGTATATATCGACGCCTTGTACTTCTCGTAGCAGAGTATAGCGGGTTCACTGTGGCGAGACCCTAGTCCCTCGCGGGGCGCTAGAGGTATGGTGGTGACAGGGCAGCGACATGATAGCAGAGTGGCGGTACAGCGACGGTGGGAGGGGTGGCGGGGTGGTGGCGCGGTGGCAGCACACTGTGACATGATAACTGAGTAAAACCCAAGTATCAATTTATGGTTACTCAAGTAAAACCTATATATTGATTTTCATATCTTTCAAACAAACAGAAGGAACCAAAACCCACCAACCAAACACCGTGTTAGTCTTCGTCTACCGTGGCATTCTATCCTAACTTATTCGATAAATCGGCAAAATATACATAACTCGATGTAAGTATTCATCGCCATAATCATCCTTCTAATGTATATCTTCTTTCAATTATCACTATCCAGCTGAGTGAAAAAACGTAGTAGTATGATCAGTAAGATGACACTAATAATAAATGTGACAAAAGTACTGGTATGTGTTGTCTCATATACAAACTCAGATTTATTAGAGAACAAAATTGACATTCTGTACAGCACAGGGATGAGCTGAGCTTAACACTGGAAGAGCTGAGCTCAACACAGGAAGGGCTGAGCTAAACAGAGGATGAGCTGAGCTCAACACTGGAAGAGCTGAGCTCAACACAGGAAGAGATGAGCTCAACACTAGAAGAGCTGAGCTCAACGCAGGAAGAACAGAGCTCAACGTAGGAAGAGCTGAGCTCAATGCAAGAAGAGCAGAGCTCAACGCAGGAAGAGCTGAGCTCAACATAGGATGAACAGAGCTCATCACAGAAAAAGCTCAACACAGAGATGAGCTCAAGAACTCAGCACATAGATGAGCTCAACACAGGGAAGATCTCAACACAGAGAAGAGCTCAAGAACTCAGCACAGAGATGAGCTCAACACAAGGAAGAGCTCAACACAGAGAAGAGCTCAAGAACTCAGCACAGAGATGAGCTCAACACATGGATGAGCTCAACACAGGATAGAGCTCAACATACAAACCGAGGCGAGTCCAGAACTCTGTTCTTAAGACGAATTACTCCGGTATACTGTGCCCAACCAGAAATTGCAAACGTCTCCCAGGATACAACGGCTAACAGTTCGAACGAGTGGCACTACTACGTAAGAACTCCACGAACCTGACAAATGTTCTGACATCTCGGATTAATGAAATGCAGCAGCAGTGTATGTAGTATGCAACAGTAGTTTATGCAGAATGCTTGTATGCAGTAGGAGAAGAGAAGGAAAATTTTTGTGTTTTTCTCCAGAAGCAGTGCACTGCCTCCATTTATAGACAGAAATCTTGGAGGTTACGGCAACCCATGACCGCACTGATAGGCCAGTAACCCCCACGTTCACCACGCACTCCACGACTGCTTCTTACCAGCCATTAACCTACGACTGGTAGGAATTAGTCAGCTGAAACTGTCAGCTTAATCTGAGTTGTTAGATCGTAGGATTAAATCATAACCGTAGGATCAAGTAAATTATTTTTTAGAAAAATTTAAAAGAAAATTTGTCAAAAAAGATAAGAACCGGGCAGGCGAGCTACGTGCCACGTGCCACGAGCCTGAGACGAGCTCGAGCCGAGCCAAGCCAAGCCAAGCCAGCCAGACAGGCGGGCGGCAGCGGTGCGTGCGCGTGTGGCACTTTCTAGGTCTTCCCTCTGGTCAAAAACTTCTCATGCCCTTAGGACACATCTTAAGTGCCTCTCCTAGCACTATATTTGGTGGAATTTTCCCTTTAATTTGCCAATGTGGTATATTTGCAAAAAGATGATGTGTCATCTTCTCATGAAGCCACATCACCAATTTTCCAATTTGTAATAAATTTTTATTCCTACTTTGAGCATTAATTTCTCATTCACCCGGTATCGAAATTGAGTGATTCAAAAGCCTATATCATCTACTCATTACGTAGATAATTTAGGATTCATTAGTTTTAATTTTTGATTAACGAAAGCTAATCTTAATTAAGCTCAAAGTATGTTGCTCACCAACTTTTGACAAACCCATTTACAAATTTTCCTCCAACAATCCCCATATGAATGGAAATTAATGCAAATGTAGATGCAGAGTCTAACGAGTAGTCAGACAAGAAAATGTTGCATCAGAAGAGGTAGCTTCTGGCTTTGAACCTTTCGTAGTTATGTACCATCGGATTCACTCGGCTAAGTAGTGACTTGATGTCTTGAACTAGTCAGCCTTTGCTGTGAACCTAGACAACAATACTCACACTACATTTCATTTAACACTCTTTTGGTTCGCATGGTTGTGTTCATTTTTGCCATGAACAACCTAGTTTCATAAAGTGTTTTAGAGATTTCTTTGCCTCATATAAGTCTCATAGAAGCGGCCTCACTTCACACTTACATATGTGATTTCTATTAGGAGCATTCTGCCATACCCCACTTGATGTATCAAGATATATGACATCATTAAAAGCTTTAGCTTACCCTAAATATTCTCTGCAGACAGCACTTTTATGTAGTGGAATGAGTAAGTGCTAAAATGGACATTTATAACTTAGTTGTCCCATTGAACCAAGATTCTAGGATCTGCAAGCCTTTTGTAAGCGGATCCGCAAGATTCTCCTTTGATTTTATGTAATCAATGGAAATCACGCCATTACAGATCAATTGCTTAATGGTATTATGTCTCCGACGTATGTGTTGTGACTTACCATTGTAGATGCTGCTTTGTGCTCGTCCTATAGCAGACTGACTATCACAGTGCATGCTGATAGGAGCGATTGGCTTAGGCCAACATGGAACATCTTCTAGGAAATGTCGAAGCCATTCAGCCTCTTCTCCAGCTTTATCTAGTGCTATAAACTCGGCTTCTATAGTAGACCGAGCTATGCACGTTCGTTTTGCAGACTTCCATGACACAGCACCACCACCAACAGTTAATAGGTATCCGCTGGTGGACTTAGAGTCCTTGCTATCTGATATCCAATTCGCATCACAATATCCTTCCAATACTGCCAGATATCTTGTATAGTGTAATCCAAGGTTCATTGTGTACTTTAGGTACCTCATCACTCTATTAAGATCTTTCCAATGATCTTCACTTGGATTACTGGTAAACCTGCTCAATTTGTTTACTGAACAAGCTAAGTCTGGTCTTGTACAGTTCGTTATGTACATTAGACTTCTAATTACCTGTGAGTATTTCAATTGAACTACAGGTTCACCTCGATTCTTCCTTAAGTGTATACTTAAGTCTAATGGGGACTTTATTAGTTTTGTATCAAACATATTGAATCGTTTAAGAACAGATTCAATATAATGAGTTTGCGACATAACAAGGCCTTCAGTTATCCGAGAAATTTTAATCCCTAGAATAACATTGGCAACCCCCATATCTTTCATATCAAAATTTCGTGTTAACATCTTCTTGGTATTCAAAATGATGTCATGAGTGCTGCCGATGATAAGCATGTCGTCTACATATAGACATACTATCACATAAGCGTCTGGTGTGTTCTTGATGTACACACACTTGTCACACTTGTTGATCCTGAAGCCATTTAACAACATTGCCTCATCAAAATTCAAATGCTACTGTTTGGGTGCTGGTTTAAGTCCGTACAAAGACTTAACAATTTTACACACCTTTTTTCCTTGCCCTGGTACTGCAAACCCTTCAGGTTGCTCCATATAAATTTCTTCTTCTAACTCACCGTTCAGGAAGGCAGTCTTCACATCCATCTGATGGATTTTTAAGTCCTAGACTGCAGCGATAGCAACTAGCATCCTTATTGAAGTGATCCTAGTTACCGGTGAGCAGGTATGCAAAAAGTCAAAGCATTCCTTTTGTCGATAGCCTTTAGCTACCAACCGAGCCTTATACTTGTCAATAGACCCATCCTCTTTCAGCGTTTTCTTAAAGATCAACTTGCATCCGAGTGGTTTACTTCATGGTGGATGATCAACCAGCTGCCAAGTGTGAATTTGAAGAATCAATCCTATTTCATTGTTTACTGCGTCTTTCCAGAAGGGAGCTTCTGGAGGTGACATCGTTTCAAAAAAGGTTCTTGGATCATTTTCTACCAAATATGTTAGGAAATCTGGTCCAAAAGATGCTGGTACTCTGGCTCGTTTGCTTTGACGCAGTTCCTCAATTTCTTGAGGAGTCGTCTCACGCACTCGCTTACTAGTGCTTGCTTCTTCATTGTTTTTGTCTTTCTTTGGAAAGACATCTTCAAAGAACACTGCATTTCTTGATTCCATGAAAACATCCTCATGTATGTCAGGAATGTCCGACTTGTGCACCAAGAATCGATATGCACTACTGTGTGTTTTATATCCTTGAATATGCAATCAATTGTTTTAGGCCCAATTCTAGCTCGTATTGGTTTGGGTACTGCAACCTTCACTAGACACCCCCACACTTTCAAGTATTTGTAACTAGTCTTATGGCCTTTCCAAACCTCGTATGGGGTTTCATCCATCTTCTTAGGTGGAATTCTATTTAAAATGACGTTGCCTGAGAGAATTGCTTCCCCCCACAAGTTCTGTGGTAAACCCAAACTTATCAACATAGCATTCATCATCTCTTTTAAAGTACGGTTTTTGCGTTCAGCAATACCATTCGATTGAGGTGAATATGGTGCAATTGTTTGATGAATAATGCCATGTTCTGAACAGAGTTCATTAAATGGTGTGTTATATTCGCCACCTCTATCACTACGAATTGTCTTAATTCGTTTGCTAAGTTGATTCGCAACTTCATTTTTATAGTCCATGAAAGCATCAAGGGCCTCGTTTTTGCTACTTAGAAAATAGACATAACAGTATCGTGTGCAATCATCGATAAAAGTTACGAAATACTTTTTACCACCTATTGTTTGCACAAATTTTAAATCACACACATCGGTATAAATTAAATCCAAAGGTTCAGTGTTCCTTTCTATTGAAGGAAATGGCGTCTTTGTCATTTTTGCTTCAACACAGACTTGGCATTTTTCTTTATTAATGTTAAGTTTGGGTAATAAGTCAAGATTAATCATTCTTTGTATTGACTTATAATTAACATGTCCCAAACGAAAATGCCATAAACAAGAAGATTGAACCATATAGGCAGAAGTAGAAGCATTCTTATTAGCCTCTTCGGGCAAAATTTTCTTGGGTACAACTGTCATTACACTTAACTTGAACATATTATCAGTTAAGTACCCATTTCCTTGAAACACCCTATTCTTACTCAGAATAAATCTATTACAATAAAATACTAGTCTAAATCCATGACTGACTAGTAAAGCTCTAGAAACTAAGTTCTTGCGGATGTCAGAAACGTGCAGTACATCTCGCAGAGTCAATTCTTTTCCTGAGTTCATCTTCAGAATCACATTGCCCGAACCTTCAATCTTCGAGCTATCAGAGTTCCCCATGTACAGCTTTCATCATTCTTGGCCGGAGAATAGTCTCTGAACATCGCCTTGTTTGCATAGACATGTCGAGTGGCTCCAGTGTCCACCCACTATTCACGAGGATTTCCTATTGCGTTGCACTCAGAAACAACAGCGCACAAATCCAGATCATCCATCTGGTTGACAAGGTTGGCTTTCGCTTTTTCCTACTTTTTCTTGGGCTTACGGTAGTCAACACTGTGGTGCCCCTGAATTACACAGTTATAACATTTTCCAGTGAACTTTTTAGAAACTTTCTTGCCTTTAGGGTTCACTCCGACAGGATTTACCTTTTTCTTTTTCTTCGCCTCTGCGACATGCGCCTTTGCATGACCAGAACTCGAACTTGGCTTTCCTTCGGATCTGCGGTTGTCCTCCTCTATACAGAGTCGAACAATCAGATCCTCCAATGTCATCTCCTTTCGCTTGTGTTTGAGATAGCTTCTAAATTCCCTCCAGGAAAGAGGTAGCTTCTCAATCATAGATGCCACTATGAAAGATTCACTGAGCGACATGCCCTCTTCTTCCATTTCGGCCACTAACATATGAAGGTCCTCAATCTGAGAAACAACAGTCTTGGAGTCTGACATTTTAAAATCAAGAAATTTGCCAACGACAAACTTCTTTGTATCGGCATCCTCCATGCGGTACTTCTTATCTAAGGCCATCCACAGTGACTTTGCAGTTTTAAAGGTACAATACATAATTACTATTATTCCATGATTCAGCCATCAAACTATTTTGCATATTCTGATATTGATCTTCAACCCAAAACCACCTCCAGAGGATCCTCAGTAAGCATTTTAGCCAAACCCATTGTTGTCAAGAAAAACAACATCTTTTGCTGCCAACGTTTGAAGAAACTGCCTCCAAACTTTTCCGGTTCTCAACCTGTCCAACCGCAGGGACATGAGCAGGAACAGGCACAGCTACAGTAGGCGCAATTGGAACAGTACTGTTCTGTTCCTGAGAACCAATGTGCACAGCATTGAACGAATTAGAGCTTTCGTTCTCCATCACGTTTCAGTTTCTGACAAATGTAGAAACAAGAAGTCAGTATACAAATAGAATACTGTAAATAAACCAGTACAAAACTGAGATAAGTACCGGAGCAATTCGTCTTAAGTTTGTTGTCTCATATACAAACTCAGATTTATTAGAGAACAAAACTGACATTCTGTACAGCACAAGAAGAGCTGAGTTCAACACAGGAAGAGCTGAGCTCAATGCAGGAAGAACTGAGCTCAACACAGGAAGAGCAGAGCTCATTGCAGAAAGAGCAGAGCTCAACGCAGGAAGAGCAGAGCTCAAAGCAGGAAGAGCTGAGCTCAACATAGGATGAACAGAGCTTATCACAGAAAGAGCTGAGCACAGAGATGAGCTCAAGAACTCAGCACAGAGATGAGCTCAACACAGGGAAGAGATCAACACAGAGAAGAGCTCAAGAACTCAGCACAGAGATGAGTTCAACACAGGGAAGAGCTCAAGATAGAGAAGGGCTCAAGAACTCAGCACAGAGATGAGCTCAACACAGGGAAGAGCTCAACACAGAGAAGAGCTCAAGAACTCAGCACGGAGATGAGCTCGACACATAGATGAGTTCAACACATGATAGAGCTCAACATGCAAACCGAGCCTAGTCCAGGACTCTGTCCTTAAGACAAATTGCTCCGGTATACTGTGTCCAACCGGAAATTGCAAAAGTCTCCCAGGATACAACGGCTAACAGTTCGAACGAGTGGCAGTACTACGTAAGAACTCCACGAACCTGACAAATGTTCTGACTTCTCAGATTGATGAAACGCAGCAGCAGTGCATGCAGTATACAACAGTAGTTTATGCAGAATGCTTGTATGCAGTAGAAGAAGAGACAGAAAATTTCTGTGTTTTTTTCCAGAAGCAGTGCACTGCCTCCATTTATAGAGAGAAATCTTAGAGGTTACAGCAACCCACGAACGCACTGATCAGCCAGTAACCCCACGTTCACCATGCACCCTACGACTGCCTCTGATCGGCCATTAACCCACGAATGGTAGGAATCAATCAGCTGAAACTGTCAGCTTAATCTGAGCATAACCGTAGGATCAAGTAAATTATTTTATGAAAAATTTAAAAGAAAATTTGTCCAAAAAGATAAGGACCAGGCGAGCGAGCCATGAGCCCAAGCAGAGCCGAGCCGGCTGGACGGGTGGGCGGCGGCGCACGCAGGTGTGGCACTTTCTAGGTCTTCCCTCTGGTCAAAAACTTCTCATGCCCTTAGGACACATCTAAAGTGCCTCTCCTAGCACTATATTTGGTGGCATTTTTCCTTCAATTTGCCAATGTGGTATATTTGCAAAAAGGTGATGTGTCTTCTTCTCATGAAGCCACATCACCAATTTTCTAATTTGCAACCAATGTTTGTTCCTACTTTGAACATTACTTTCTCATTCAACTGGTATCAAAATTGAGTGATTCAAAAGCCTAAAATCATCTACTCATTACGCAGATAATTTAGGATTCATTAGTTTTCTTTTTTGATTAACGAAAACTAATCTTAATTAAGCTCAAAATATGTTGCTCACTAACTTTGGACAAACCCATTTACAAATTTTCCTCCAACAGTATGTAGTATTTCTGCCTGTATCATTTTAATGATGCAGGCAGCCCAGGTACCATATTTCTCCCTTTTCGGACTGGCTGTTATGACTGGCTGTATCATTTCATTGATATTGCCTGCTGCAAAGGAGAGCATGTCTTTCTTATAGATTGACGCAAATATACATCTTCTGCCTGCATTTGCAATAATGCAGGCAGATCGGGTACGCTCTCATTTCTTGTTCCTTCGATGTTATCATCTTTTTGCACAGCTTCGATAAACATTTTCGTGGCTTCATCTTGCATGGTATACTTGGCGATCGACATTATTGGATGCTACGCGGATATTGGACAACAGCAACACCTCTACCACTTCGAGCTATTATGGCGATGTGTACTATTTGTCCCACTTTGGATAAATATGTACTTTTTTCTTTCGTACAAGATTTTATCTACAAAAGTGGTTTTGCTTGTCAAAGTTTTAATGAGGCATATCATATCCATTGTGGGCAACACCCCAACTCCCTAAAACTTATACAGTTGAGTAGTTCTATTTTTCGTCCACTCATTTGTTTCATTCTCTTGTCTTAGGATGTCACTTGTGTAAATGGTTTTCCTCCACCAATAAATGAGGGCTATTTAATAAAACAGGGGGCAATACCTCCTTTAAGAAAAAAAAAGGTACCGGTATGTAGATAATGGATGTCATGTCTTAAAATTTAGAGGAACTGCACATCGAATATGCAATAATGCGGATTAGTTATTATTAAATCCAAATTTTGATCAAAAGGTTTGGCGTTACGAATAATAAATATTATAGTTCAATTCTCATAATTCACAGAAACAAAAGAAAGGAAAAAACGCGAAGTAATAACTTTGAACCCAGAAACCCTACATGTCTACATATGTACGTAGCCTACATGTGTAATAAGACAGAAATGTATCGAGATAAATTTAGTGTCCCACACGCATTATATTAATCTCCATTACATGTTTATATCTTGCTTTATTTACATAATTATCTGCATACTTACATCAAACATTTTTAAGAGATAAAACTTTTGTTTCATGTTTGTCGATCATCTTCTAGTATCTGTTGTAACCATTAGATGTTTCGTTACTTGTATCGTAGAGATTATTTTTATTTCCATTTGGGTATATATTGTTAGAAACTGTAATCAGAAAAGTGCACTGTGTGCATGTGAATAAACTGAAAACAAAAACGCAAACAAAACCGAGGCGAGCGCAAGGACTCTGTCCTTAAGACGAATTGCTCCGGTATACTGTGCCCAACCGGATGGAACAAACGTCTCCCAGGATACAACGGTTTCAGTTCATACGAGTGGCACTACAGCGTAAGAACTTCGACGAACCTGTTAAAGGTGTACTGATTTCTCGAAAATGCAATGCAGAATGCTTGTAGAAAAAGATTGCGTTACTGTTTTCACAATCTAATTTTCGTATGCATGCATGGTGCAGTATATATAGATAGAGGGTAGTTAAAGGAGGTTGAATGTCAGAACAAATCTGGACCGTTGGATCAAAACAGTTACGATCTCCACCGTTAGATCGTAATCCTTGTCTGAACAAACGTAGGCCATTGGATCAGTAACCGAAGATAAGATCAAATCTGGAGCGTTGGATCAGCAACCGCGATCAACCGCAGACAAAAAGATAAGAACCGGGCGGGCGAGCCCGAGCCGAGCCGAGCCGGGCCGGCCGGACGGGCGGCGGCGCGCGCGCGCGTGTGGTGAACCTTGCCTGAGCTGCGTCCTGACTCCGTCAGAAAACTTCTCATGCCCAAGGGCACATTTTAGAAAGCTCCAACTTGTAACTTATATGGTGGTCTTTCTCTCTCAAGTGGGCAATGTGGTATACAAGCAAATTGGTGATGTGTTCACTCCTCAAGAGACCACATCACCAATTTTTCTAATTTCCACCAATTTTATTCCAACTTTGAGCATTAATTTCTCATTCACCCGGTATCGAAATCGAGTGATTCAAGAGCCAAAAATCATCTACTCGTTACGTAGATAATTTAGAAATTTTTAGTTTCCGTTTTTGATTAACGAACACTAATCATAATTAAGCTCAAAGTATGGTGGTTGTCAACTTTTGACAAACCCACTTGCAATCCAACCTTTTCCCATTTCATTTCTCCAACATATATAACACAAAGGCTGTGGAAATGTCATTTCAATCATTTAAAACAAAGAGATCTATTATAAGTAGGTATTCAGACACTAACACGTGTAGAGATGACTTTAAATAATCTACTACACATTGTGAGGTTCAGGAGGAAATTAATGCTAAACGAAAAAGATAGACATAAAGGAGGACATGGTAGAAGCCCATTATATGTGCATATACACGTTTATGACAATTTTAATATTAGAAACTTCCTATTTGTATTTACTGAATTCACTCACTAACACACTAGCGTATCATTCCCAGTATTGTGTCATTTATGTAGGCACATATAGAACCGAGGGTCTCACTGGAAGCAAACTTTCTATCTTTTAGGAAAGAGGTATTGTTTTCCTGCTGTTCACCCTCCTCAGACCCTAACAATAGCTTTTGTTGCAGTTGGGATATACTGGGTACGATTAATTGATTAATTGGTTGATGATAGAGACCATTAGAAAAGACATTCTTAGTCATTGTAGAGGGTATTGTATATAATACAACTGAAGGGAATAAAAGGATCCACCAACCTGAACCGACAGAGAAATGAGATTTAAGTGGTGGCGTTACTCATTGGAAAAGAATATTTTTCTTCCTTCATGCTTTGACTTCTCTATTTTTTGGGTGAGCCTGCGTGTGAAAGTGCGTATGCGGTCTTTTTCTTTTCTTTTTGTTATTTCCTTACTTTAATGCATCGTGCAAACAACTTACCCGGGGAAAAAAATGCATCTCGCAAACAGAAGCTATCTTGATTTATGATCTTGGAGTGACAGTGTTTCTGTACACTCCATTTCTACATTTTCTTTCATATCCATGATTGTTTGCACTGCTATGTGAATGTCTTTAATTCGATGTTTCTCCTCGTCTTTGGTAACTGCCAAATGAGATGCAGCGTTAGCTTATTAAGTATCAAGTGTGAAATTCACCGGCTTCTCGTAGGCTATGCTAAGTTTCACACTGTCGAGAATATTGTAGAAATCAGTGATGAGTGATCATGCTTCTAGTGTAGCGCTCCGCTTTCGATCCCTAGTTTTCGCAACGGTACACCCGTCATAGTCTGCTAAGAGAACTACAATGCGTTATTCTAACTTCATACACGTCTGAAAATGACGTAGAATTTTTTTCCATGGAAACGTTAATAAGACAATTAAATTCAATTTATATAAATAATTACAATACGAAAATAAATAATAGGTTTGGTGCTGCGAAACCCTGATATATCAAAACATAATTCTAAAAGTCGGACATAAAAGAAATAAATCTGATAACCCATCAAATGTCTCCCACGTATATCTCGTAACTTTCCTCTCTCCAACTAGCCTGGTCTGAACCGTCCTAAACGAAGATATACTCGAAATCCTGCTCACCTTGAGTGGGAGGGGAATAGAGGCGAGTGATATGACGTCACTTAGCAGGTACCCGCCTCTAGCCAATGCGAAAACGAGCATACAACAATGGTATGTACATGTAGCCACATAATCCAAGGAACAACACGTAGGCATAAAATAAATAACTGCGTAAAATAAGTCACTCCATATAATAATGCGCAACTTCATGATGCATGCTCCTTCTTCTACGTGCCACAAGCAACAAAGGTCATGTAATGCGATATGTCCATATCTGTGCCATGCAATGTATGATCCCGAGACCTAATTGAGTGCCTGTGGGTTGTGCCCACAGTACACCATCCTGAGTGCCTATAGATCTTGACCACGTCCCACCATTCCTGAGTGCCTGTAGCTCTTGACTACAGTCCACCAGCGTGAGTGCCTGTAGCTCTTAACTACGGTCCACCATTCTTGAGTGCCTATAGCTCTTGACTACAACCCACCATCACACACCTAACAGGCAAAATGCCATGTACGTGCAATGAATGCAATGTAAATTTTACTTTCTGGTGTTTCATTGCGTCATTTCTCATTTTCTCCTATTTTTCACATATTTCCGGGATTTATTTTCCACTTTGTGAATTTATTTATCACCTAATTCTCTTACTTTAATTATTGAAAATATTGTCAAAGTATTATTTGCCATCAATTATATTTTCCCGAGCTTATATTAACTTTTCTAGGATTTTATACTTTTTTCCAATTTTCCCTTATTATTTACTATTTACTATATTTAGTTAAATTAATTATAAACTCAGAAATTTAATGGAAAGGCTTTATTTTTACCATTTTATATATTCTAGAAGTAATTATTAATTTTCTAGAATTAATTTCTAATTTTCTAGAATTTTAATCTATTTCTACGAAATATTATTTTATTATTTAACATTATGATGTTTTAAAATTAATTTATTAAATTCCCATTTCTTACAACTCAATCCCTTTTCTCTCCTTTTTTTATCCGCGTCCTGGCCCAAATTCTTTCTCATTTTCTTTTTTTCTGGTCAGCCCGGCCTAGAACCACTCCCCCGGCCCAAATTCTGTAGACCTGACCTGAACTTGAGTTTGGCCTGCCAGTCAGACTGACCCACCGATCCAAAACCACTTTTTTCTCTACAGCCTGGCCCAACCCAGCAGACCAGGCCAAGGCTGCTCTGATCTAGCCTGGCGAGTCAAACCAAGAATCTGGGTCAGCCCTGACCCGGCTGATCGGGTTTAATTATTTTATTTTTTAAATTAAACCATATTTTCTTCTAACCTCAATAAAATTTCCAATTTAACTCTAAATTGACCCAAAAAAATTCATTTAACCCTGTTTAACGCCACGCACGCACTGCACCAGGCACGTGTGTGCATGACCTGCACGCTGTGTCTATGACCGCGTGTGGGCCTCACTCTCCGCCCTTGAAGGCCGCACACATGCACCCGTCAGACTTACTTTTCAATTTCCACTTGGATTTTTCCTATTTCCAGCTAGGTGGTCTTATTCTTAGACCAAAACAGAATTTTCTTCTACGAAAATGAATACAAATCACATCTTTTTCATCCAAGTAACCACGTACAAACCAAGCATGAATTTTTCCCAAACAAACACACACGCATACATATATGGTCAAACAGAGTAAAAGTCATGCCTTTGAATTGAACACATGAATTTAGCAATTTAAAATAACAATTTCACACAAAGCAATTAATATAACGATTGAACATGCATATGATCTTTGTCGAACACAGAGGCCTACACTGCTTTCAGCGCAATTTATTTGGAATAAACATCATTCGCCAGCCATCAAACAGTTTTTGTGGCGTATTTATCATTCCGCTCTACCTTTTGAGGACTACATTGGTAATTATAATACTGCTTGCCCTACGCAATGCCCTTTTTGTAAACACGATTCGGCAACGGTGGATCATGTTTTTTTGTATTGTGAGTGTATTCGAAGTGTATGGGAGTTCTATGCTTCAGAGTTGCATTGCGTTTCCCCAACATCGATGAAGCTTTGGCAATATCTCTTATCTTGGTGGTATCGCTCTACATTATCCTCTTTATTTGGGGTGCTCAAAGTTGTGATTCCGGCTATTATCGTTCATAATATATGGCGTGCTTACGCATCATTAGTCTATGGTGATACGGTTCCTTTTTCTTCGGTGTCCCTTTGAGCTTCAATACATTATGACATCTCTATGTGGGGTAAAACGACGGAGGGCACAAAGCTGGCGGCTGGGTTTGTTCGTCATAACATCTTCTTTGGTTGCCGCGAATTCGCCCCCCGCGTCCGCAAGTGGTTCGCTGGTTATCTCCCCCTTCGGGTAGATTGAAATTAAATGTAGATGTGGCGGTTGGAAGGTGTTATGCTGCAGGAGGTACTATTTTGCGTGATCATGCTGGTTTCTGTGTGTGTGCTATTTCACTTCGCTTGCCTCAAAGTACACCATTGATGGCAGAGATTCAGGTTGCGGTATTCGGATTGCTATATTTACTGCCAATGTATTTTGCACTTATTCTTGAATCGGATTGTTCTCAGATTTATACACGCCTGGCGCGTCCGCATGCAGTCTTCGGGAATTATCATTTAAGTTTATTGCAGTCGTTGAAGAATCAACATAGGCATGAATTCAATCATGTTTATAGAGAAGCAAACATGGCTGCTCATTAACTTGCCCAGCATGGAATGCTGGACACTCAGACTCAAACATATGTTTATAACACTCTTCCGCCTTTAGTTCGTGGTACAATTCGTTTAGACTTCTCTTCCATACATATACGCGTCACTTGAGATTCATCATGTCTTCTGAATGGATTGGCGATCACTGACTATTTCTGCCTGTACCCTACGGGATGCAGGCAGACTCGGTATGCTTTGGTTTCTTATGGCTATTATGTTTTCACTATGTCTTTTATCATCATCTAACTTTGGCCTTCTCTTGACATGTGCATGGACTGGACCGAACGAGGCTGATCGTTATCAGACATTGTCTGCGGTTAATCATTCATTATGCGGGTTCATATTTGTGACTACGCAGTGGAGGTTCACACGTCAATTTTCAAGGGTGGTAAATACGCACTCTTTTTCCTTCGTGCAAGATTTTATCTACAAGGGTAGTTTTGCTTGCCAAGGTTTTAATGAGACATATCATACCACTTTTGAAAATACACCTCCCCCTTTAGATAGCATTTCGTGTAATATGTATCGCCATTGAGTTCCTTTATTCAATTATGTAATGCCTTTCTATGTAACAATGGTATTCCTCCGCCATAAGTGAGGGTTGTGTTCTAAATAAAATGTAGGGACCGGCGTCTCTTTTAAATATACATATATATATATATATATATATATATATATATATATATATATATATCTGATGGACTGCGGTTTTCCTTAGCCATATGTGAGGTTTTTTAATGAATTTTAATATTTTCGGGAAAAAAATATATGCATATATATCAGATGGAGAAATAATAATAAAAATAGTAAGAGGTAAGTATTTACAAGGAAAAGGATATATACATGGGATATACAAGGTATCTACCATATGGAAATTGGATAGGAATTGTAAGATTTGAAATACGTAATTATATTTTTGTATCAATTCATGGAGCATGCATGTTTATATTTGATTTCATAGTTTGATGTATTTATATATTTGTGTTTAGCCAATTAGACATACATACATTCATACTGAAGTGCCTCGTCCGGGACTAAGGCCTCGGCACTGTGCACCCACCGTACTCTGCTATGAGAAGAACAAGACATCGATAACATTCATGTGCACGTCAACATATCATGTATCGAAATCGCAGAAGAAATATGAAATGTACAAAGCATAATCGACATGCATAAACAAAATTGTCTAGAACCCGAGTACATCTGAAGTGTCATCAGTACAATAACAAAATACAAGTCTGAAATAACATAACTACACAGTCTAATCCGTACATCCATCACTGAAGATCTATCTCCGGCTCATCTTTCCCTGTCTCAGATTTGACTCTTGACCCTGCAATGTGGTAAATGATAGGGTGAGCGATAACGAATCGTTCAGCAAGTCTTTATGTCTAGGATCGTCATGTGGATCATGCATGGTGTACATTAAATGTAAGATGAATGGTGTTCATGAAGTGCCATGTAATGTAAGATAAATAAAGTAGAGCAGATAAATCAAAACGGTCGACTTATTGTAAGCAAATCATAACATAGACAAAGACGTCACGTAACTTAACATGTATGACAGATAAGGTACTGTAAACGAATACATAAAAACATTCAACCCTGGAAATACATCACAGAATAAGTCGTTATTCAATTGTCGTGTTTTCCTTTCTTATACTGAGTAGTCAGTTTCTTTTTCTTATAGTTATGTTCATCTTACATTGTACTGTCATCTTTGGTCTAGTAAGGGTCTAAGCTGATGTACGGTAGGCTGACACGAGTAAACATGCAGTATGCTCATGTGATGGAAAAGCCATGCATCCTTTTTAGAGAAGTCCGTCATATAATGATCATATCAAAAAATCATCGTATCAAAACTGACACAGCTATGCTCATGACATAACATGTCTGGTATGAACATACAGAAGACTCACCGGTTGAACTCTCCGAGTAGTCCCCACTGCCGTCTATGAATTCCGATGGTCCAACTATGGTGTTACATTATACGCACGTAGGGTAACGGTGACTCCCCGAGTAGTTACATTATAATGTTTACCTTGTTGATTCTCGCACACGCAAGTTTGTTCTTCAATTAAGTTTGAAGAATCCTTCCCCCTTCCCTTGGATGAAGGCCATAGTTTGCTTGAAGAGAAAAGGGAGGATGGATAATTTGATTTATTTCTTAATAAAGTAAGGAAGGAAGGTTCTTTGTTGGAAATGAGGTTAGCATGAATAAGGGTGAGTAAATGAAGTGGAATTTTCTTTTCTACCTTTCTTGGTTAACCACGGGTTGGGTGTTGAAGGGTGTAGAAGAATTCTTTGTCTTTTGTCTTGGTGAGAGGATTATATCTCTTGATTTAGAAAAGAGACGAGGTAAGACAGAATATAGAAGGGAAGTATAGCTCTCCCTTCCTCTTCTTTGGATAGCTCAGGGGTAGGGGAGGGTATATAAGGCTTGGTTGTATTTTTTGAAATGAAGATGTAGGCTTAAGTCTTGCCTTGAAGTAGAGAAGAAGGTTGCTTCCTTGAGGGGAATGAAATGAGAAAGAATGGAGTGAAAGTGGAGTTTATTCCTTAGTGTCCAAAATTAGGTGCAAGAAAAGGAAATGCAGGTTCAATCATTAGATGGTATGGATAGTGGAGGGAAAAGGCCATGCAAGGCCTTTGGTTGGGAGAACCTTTCAAGTGTGTAAGAGAATAAAATGATTGTGGAAAGAAAAGGAATGAAAGAAGATAAATAAGTGAATTGTAAGGCATGCATGAAAGACCATTGGTTGAAGGTAAAAGGTGGAAAAAATAAATAGAGAGGGATAAAATAAAATGGAAGACAAGTTTGTCTTATTCAAGGGGTGGGGGCGGTTTGGTGGATATTAGAGGGATAAGTTACCATTTTATCCCTCATTTGTTTTCTTATGTGTTATCTTTTTTTTCTTTTTCGTAATTACTAAATAAATAAAAAAATATGCCATTTTTTATGTGCCTATTTAATTATTCTTGTACCTATTAAGACAATTTAATAGTTTTTAAATTTTATTTAGGTTACACTTACACACATATCATACTAACTGCAGTACAAGATCGCACTCTAATTCCATCGTAATTCCTTTTATTCTCTTCCATTAGCCCAGAGGTGCGGGTCCTAACATTCCCCTCCCTTATAAAAAAGTTTCGTCCTCGAAACTTGAAAGTTTAATCGTAATTAACTGCTTAAGATTATTTTACAGATTCCACCCTTATCACATGTCTCAAACTTTTTTCGATATATTGCTCTGGTGTTTGGATATGCTTTTCTAGAATCATACTTACGGTCTCTTATTTGGAAATTTAATCATCTAGTTAACAGGGTATTCATCCTATGTTGAGAGCCTTCAAAATTATCTGCTTAGAGTATTCTAACTTCTGCGCTTTTGCTACGTTACCATATCCAATCATCCTTCATTATAGAATATGCTACTGACTTTGTGAAATCTTCCCGAAACATCCTTATCCTACTGAACAAGTTCATCCCTTTACCGTTACCATTCAGACTTAATTAGTAGACTAAAAATTTTAATACTGATACCGCTAGTCACAATTAAATTTGCGTAATTGAGCGTACCTATTTCAGCATTCGGAACATCTGTAATCTAAGAGTCAGGTACACTCTGATCTAGATTGTCAATCCTTGATTGTTCTTCTTTCTGTTGTGTTTTCTCTGGTGGCCCATTTCTCTTCTCTTGACAGTCTCTAGCCAGATGTCCGATCTTATTACAACTAAAACATGTGCTGGTATTCCATCGGCACTCACCAGTGTGCTATTGCTGGCAAGTCAGACATATCCAAATCGCACGTCGGAGTAATCATGGCTGCTGAAACTGGCGCTGAAGATCTGGATGGCGTTGGCACTGTTTCTGGTGCGGTGGCTGCGTCTGATCTTGAATATGGAGTCATCTAGCTGACCTCCGTAGAAACTTGGCCCGTTGCTCGGACTAATCATCTGAGACATCTCAAACTCTCTTGTCTGTGACTGTCTGGTCTCGTGGCTGTATAATGCGCTCCACACGATAACAAGCAACCAACAGCTCCTCGAAGTTCCTCGGGTTTATCTTTCCAACAAAAGCCCGAATCTGAGAGTGTAAGCAACTTTTAAACTTGTATATCTTAAGCTTTTCATCCATCATAGTCAGAGGAACGTACCGACCCAAGACAATAAGCCGACTGACATATTCGGAAATTGTATCCACCGGTTGCTGTCTCAACGTCTCGAACTCCTCTATTCTCTGAATAATCACTAAAGGGGGTATAAATTACTGATGAAACTCATCTAAGAAATGCATCCACAAAACAGGTCAGGCTAGTGGCTGGATACACGCTTCACACGACTGTCTGGCTTCTCCAATCAGAAATTGTCCGGTAATCTTTATCTTTATCTTTTCTGGAAATTGCACTAGTTAAAATCCGTTCTCAATTTCTTCCAACAATTTCTTTGCCTTATCCGAACTAGGTCCACCGTCAAATTGTGTGACCTGTGCCCTTTGGAGTTCCCCTATATAAAACCCAATGCTCATCTAAGACTGAGTCTCAGTAGTTTGACCAAGCTGCCTCAGTGCACCGAAAAATGCCTGAGTGATATCTCCAGAAACATGTATCTGTGATGGAACATGCTCTGAGGGCAATGATATATGCTATGGGGAAGGTATCTGGGCATTTCTCACAGGTCGCGACATCATCCTATCAGAAGTAATTTGCTTTGACATAATTAGTTCACATATTACCATAATAAAATTTAATTCAAGTGTTTTATTCGTGTTATGAGGAAAACAGGCTAAATGTTAAGGCTCCATATTAATTTTATTAGATACTAAGTAAGGTCAGGTTACTTTAGTTATTTACCTTAAACCAGTCTTAGGGGTCTATTATAAAACTGTCGCACTCAATCTAAAATTATATGCTTAGAGTCTACAATCTCTGCTTAGGTTCCACAATCATAGCTTAGGTTCTATGATCATAGCCTGATACATGTCTTTGCTTACTTTATGTTGCCCACTGTGGATATGGAGCCTCGGCTCTGATACCACCTGTAGCGTCCCACCCGAGACTAGGGCCTTGGTGCGGTGCTTCGTCTACGAGAAGTACAAGGCGTCGATAGCATTCATGTGCACATCGACATAACATGTGTCAAAATTCCGGAAGCCATATAAAATGTACAAAGCATAATCGACATGCATGAAACATGATAACTAAATTTGAGTACATCTGAAGTGTCGCCAGTATAATCTCAAAATACAAGTCTGAAATGACATAAGGAACTACATAATATGCTCCATATATCCATCACTAATGATCTATCCCTGCCTCATCCTTCACTGTGTCTGAACTGGCTCTTGACCGTGCGATGTGATAAATGATGGGGTGAGTGATAACAAATCCCTCAGCAAGTATTTCTGCCTAGGTTCGTTATGTGGATCATGCATAGTGAACAATAAATGAAACATCAACAGTGATATAACATACAATGTACTAAGAGATAAAGTAATGTAATATCGATACATAGAAGCAGACAATTTGCAGAAAGTAAATCACAGATTAAATCATTTATTTAACTTTCATATTTCTTTATTCTTACGTAGTGGTTCAGTCTTTCACTTATGTTTCGTAGTCCATTTCTTTTTCTACGGTTAGGTATCATCATTCATTGTCTGCTAAGGGTCTAGGCTTATATCTAGTAGAGTGACACAGATAAACATGCATATGCTCATGTGATAGAAAAGTCATGCATCTTTTTCAGAAAAATCTGTCAAATCGTAATCGTGTCAGAAATTATAAAATCAAAACTGTCACAGCTGTGTTCATAAATTATCTTAACTTGTACGAACGAACATAAGACCCACCGACTGAACACTCCAAGTAGTCGAGTACTATCTATGAATCCCGATGGTCCAACCACAGTGTTACATCATTCGTACGTAGACTAATGGTGACTTCTCGAGTAGTTGTATACCGTTCATGAATCCTGAGGTTCACCCTCGATGTTACATCATACATTCATAAGTCACGGGGACATGTTGGCAGAGATCCTGGTCCCAGACACGGTGTTACACTCCGCCAAAACGTAAATAGAAACTCACCACATCACACCAACCTCTGAGCTAGATTATAGCATCATGGGGCGAACAAACTGAAAACACCTAAAGAAGGGTGTATCAGAACAGATGTTGCCCTTCACATCCTCACTACTACATCCAATGTCAGGAGTCCTCCAAACATGAACATTAGCTGTCGAAACAGAGTAACATGTCGCAGATGGAGTCAGTCGTTGTAATGTACGGTTCGTTATAATCATTTTAAAATCTTCCGTGTGATAAGATCATCTCTGAAAACATGTCGTGTAAAACTCATTTTAAAACGATTGCGTGATAGCTATTTTCGTAAATATGCATCGTATAATACAACATGTCACTTTTAAAATTTCCTTATCGTATGCATCGAAGAATGCATAGTATTGGGCTGGTTTCGTACTCCTAATAATTCTATCACTTACGACTGACAGCTAGCTCGTTTATCATATCATATACTTAATTGAAATCTCCATTTTACCCCTTATAGTGTGCTCTTGGTTTATCCTTCAAAATCAGCCCCCTTTTGGGTTTTAAAATACCAGAATCTTATCCTTGTTAATAACATTTATTTAGATTACTAAAACAGCCACACTTTTAGTTCGTTACCATATTGATTTTGTTAGCTTGCACGCTTACAATTTTATCATACCTAAGTGATACATTATCATGCCTTTTCATAGACCCAACATACGTAAACTAATAGCTAGCCAAAATGTCATTCAACAACATGAAAATATCCATTTGACCAAGAACCATGCACACACACTCACAATTACACATTGTAACTTGTCAATTACCTCATTACATGCAAAGTTCATATATATCTATATATAATAATTCATAAAACATCTTCATGGCATTTATTAAGGCCACTTGGACGAAAATACACACGCACACTTACACACATGATTTTTTTGTCTTTTATTGACTAGGCTTTCATGGAAAATGATCACACCACTTAAACTTATTCACATGCATCCTCTTAAACATCATGAAAACTTAACCAACATACAATTTTGTACACATACCTATGGAGTGGGGGTGCTTACTTTACTCAATACATCATCTCAACATGTTCACATACATTTAGGAGTGTAGCTAAATAAGCATTAGGATGCCATGCACATTACTTCTTTGGCCCGAAATTTAGAAGATATACATGCATGATTTTCCATTCCTTTTAAGTACATGCAATATGAGTTTATACATGCTCATTCACCCATCGTTCATTCCAGCGATTTCAATGACATGCATGTGAACAATTATCATGAAGATGTAAGTGAAGACTTTAATTATGATGATGACCATAATGGATACACCCACACATGTACTTGACGCCTATATACCCTTTGAATTTAGCATGCAAGGCACTTTCATGTTGAGAAATATGTTTGGATAATTTTCAAAGTCATGATTTTAAGTGGTGAATACTTAAAAATGTAAGACATAATGCTATAAATGATTAAAAGTTGAAAAAGTAAAGAAAAATGACATCGATCTCTCTGGATGTTGCACTTCGATGGATCGATGTACATCAAACCCTCACATTGATCGATCCATGTAAGGTAGAGAAAAACCAAGACCTTACTGTGAGACATCGATCTCTAAACCTGAGACACATTGATCGATCGATGTACATCGAACCCTCACTTTGATCGATCGATGTGAGTCATCGACAAACTCTGAAACTCACTGTGAGACATCGATCTCTCAAGCAGAGGCATTTCGATCGATCGATGTCTAGGGCTTTTAGAAATATTTTTCTAAAATATGATAAAATGTTTCTTTTCATTTGTACATGATTTATATATGTTTATCATGTTGTTATTATGTGTTTTTGATGAATATAAATGTCTTGTGACTGATGTGTCTTGGAAGTTTCTACAACTTAACAAAAAGGGCAAAATTGGTATTTTGAGTTTTATAGGTACTTGACATGATGAAAATATTTCAAGGACACATTCATCACTTATTTATTATCACAAAGGTGTTATCATATCTGTTTCAGACCATCGGGGTCATTTCTAGAGTTTTTCACCAGGGGTATTTTGGTCATTTTATCCCGAGAGCAGTTTCGGTATTTTTACTCAAGGAATCTCTTGTGTATATTATTATCTTCATTCTAAAGTTCTATTATGATTATCTTGAAGATTATTTGGTGGTTCTCTATTTCATGTCTCTATTTGATGACATTATCGATTGTAGCGGGATATGTGACTGTATTCGATATCACATTCTATTTTTTCTTGAAGACCTTGTTATATGTGTTATTGGAGAGTCTCAATCATCATTTTGCAGAGAATTTTAAGGTGTTCATGGTGTGGAATTCATCACAACATATAAGGGAAATTGTGGGAATTTTGATATTATATGTTGACATAATCTTATCAACTATTATTTGTTGATTTCTTGTTCAAAAATATGAGTTGGTATTTATATATACAAGCCTCCAAACGTGTATTTACAGGTGTAAATGATGGTGTATTCATTTTATGACTTTATGCCATGTGGACCAACCAAAAAGAAGCTAGTTGGCAAAAATTACCAACTAGGAAATTTCAAAAGGGGGCAACGGTTATGTTGAAGAAGTTGAAGCTGATTTTTGTTTGAATTGTTCAGCCATCACATGCCTATTATCTTGCCAAGGAGTTGAGGGTTTCTTGGTGGTATTATCCATTGGTATTATCTCCATTTTTCAAGAAATTCCAAGTCATTTTTGGAGACAAAAATTTTGGCCAAACAAGTGTCCAAGGTGGATCAATTGTGTTGTTTCATTTTGCCAAGTGTACAGGGTGTTTATGTGACCAACCAATGGTGTAAAGACACTTAAGCATTGATGATGAAGATGGTGACACATTGGAGTTCTTATCTTCAAGGCTCATTCCACACTATAAATATAAGTCAAAGGTGAAGAAGTAGAACACACAACTTTCAAGCAAACTTGAAGATCATTCTTGCTATTGTCTTCTTCTTGATTCATTCTTTGTGTAGCTAAGGTGTTACATTTCTTGTTGTTGTTGAGCTGCATATACACGCCTTCTTGGGTTATGTTTGTAAGATTAGTTAGCCAAGTTTATAAGGTTACACCAATAGGTGATAGAGGTGTTGCAACCAAGAGGTTCATAGAGGTGTTCATCCAAGTCTTGAATATGGTTGGTGTTTAACGAAAGGATCAAATTTGGTTCTTATTGTAAGTTTGTTCATACCATAGTGAAATGCAAGTAAAGGTGTTCCTTAGGACTAGAGTAGGTCATATTGACCGAACCAGGACAAATCATTGGTGTTCTTGTCTTCTTTTCTCTTTTTTGTTTTTCTGCCGTTTTCGCTGTAGATTTCACACAACTTTTCACGTTTTGAAAAAATAACAAAACATTTTTAACGTTTATGAATTTTTGTGGAGTTATACTTCAGACTGTTATCTTTCATTTGCAACAAGAATCACTTGATTTGAGCAAAGAAAAGTTAGTCTTTTAGTCATTGCAGGATAACTGCTCCAATCTGGCTGCAATGAGACCAGTTTTAAAAAACTTAAATTCTGTTTTCATCAAGAATTGTTTATGTTATGACCCCCACCCTCGGACCAGTGGGAAAAGAATAACAAAGGAAAGCATAAGATGACGATAGGGCACACCGAATAAAATCAATTAAATCGCAATGCTACGTTATGCGGTATTGGCGAAGAGTGAGGATACTCAAAGTAATTTAACAAGCATACAAGTTACAAGACATAGCCTGCACACTTTAATTTAAATAAATTGATATTGTAACTATGTCACAACTATAGTTTATTAAATTACACCAAGACATACATAAATACATAAGGGTATACATACGCATACCTATACACAAGGTATCACAAAATTCATTTAGCAAAGGAAAATAAACCCAAAATAGAAATTACACCTACAACTTTCAGAACCTAGTGCACTACCTAAAATACCTTCAAACCCCTCCCTACAACCGGCCTACCCATTGGAACACCCCCAAAAATTATTTTTTTCTTCCCTCTCCAAGCATGCCCAACATGTCATCCCATTTTAACATGCATTGGTAGTTACCTTACCAAAAAAATTCCCCATGCTTGTAAGAGCACTTCCTTGAGATTCCATCACTCCACCTTCTGTCCCCTTGACCTTACTCTCTCCGAGAAGCCACATGCACCCTTCTACTAAGGAGTGGACGATTTTGTAGGGAAGGAGGGGAAGAAACTATCTTGCCTTACATATCCTCTCCAACAAGATCAAGTTCCCTCTCTTCCTCCCAAAAATAATTTCAAGACAACTCCATCTCTCCTTTTCGAAACCAAAATCGTCCCCTTATGAGTTAAGGAAGAGAAAATTATTTTTTGAGAAAAAAGGGTTTGAGTGATTACAAAATGCATGATTAAATAACGTGTACTAAAGAAATGCATGACACGTTTTATGGCTTGACACATTTTTGCATGAAACCTGCCTTATATAGTTCATATATAATGTTGTCGTACTAACGAGCCATGAAGCTTTAAAGCTTACACCAAATGGCGAACATTTGTTGTGTTTGAACTATTTTTAGGTGCCACCATTAATGAACTAAACTAGTTCATTAGTGAAGTACTTAGTTAAATGAGCTTAGTAATTCATTAAATGAAGCTATATTTGGAAAAGACACAAAGGCAACAAATTGAAGAATGGAAAGTTCTCTCCCACATATGTCTACACGTTTATATATATATATATATATATATATATATATATATATATATATATATATATTCAGATTTTTTTTAAAAAAAAGGCACTATACACATATATTCCAACGTACTACCGACACGTTATATATTTTACGAACGTACGTTAACGTCACACCACTATATTTACCTTATATTTATGAGTATATTCAGGTCTTATGTCATACGATATAAGTCATGGTGATGACAAAATTATTACGGCACGTTACAAGGTTCTAAACCAAAAATTGTCGTATCGGGTGAATACCGAAACTTCGCCAACGTGTCACATACTTTCCATATATAGATGGCCAGCCCCTACACTTCGAAAATGGTCACAAATTTCGTGGCTTAGATGGTATATACAGACATAAAATCATTCCATGTTGGCACACACAAATCACCACAATTAAAGCTAAATTGTGGAGATTCCGAATTCAATTTTTTAAGCACATATAGGCGCCACTTTAATCAGCCATGAGAGCTGAATATTAAAGTTTAATTTTGGTATATTATGTGTAACATAATATATATAACATGTGCAAAAAGTTTGAATTTAATCGGAGAAAAATCGGGTAATCGACAAACGTAAAAAATTTGGTTTTCTACGAACACGACACATGGAACGTTTTTGGCATGACATATAACATGTATCTAGACACTTATTACATACTCTATACATTCTAAAGTGTTCTAGAAAAATCAATTAAGGGCTGATTGGAATATACCATATGTGTATAATTATTATGCACTATTTTACAAAGTTTGCAAAAATAAAATTCAGTACATGTACAATCTACATCACACGCCTACTTCAGCTTGTTGGAGCATATGTGGAGCTTTGTTGGCATCTTGCTTGGCCAAGAATGAAGCATACAATGTTGGTAACATAAAGAAAGAAGCTATACAAGGTAACATTTCAAACTATGTCACATTTGTAACACATGCTGAAAATTTCAGCATGTGTGCAGTGAGTTGGCCAAATATTTGAGCTTGATTATGCCATATTTACTTCTTTGAATTAAATGGAAGATAAAATGGCAATGTTCTAAAGATGTTATGAAAATAATGTGGTGATATTTTTAAATATCACACATGCTGAAAATTTCAGCATGTGTGGAATGTATATGGCCGATTTTATGGTCATGAAGATTACCAATTGTTTTCTAAAATTAGTAGAAATATTATGTACTAAATGATGATTGATTTCTTCTACGTTTTCAAGGAATTAATCTATACCAATTGGCAAGAATTTGAATGAGTCTTCGATAGTGCACATGCTGAAAATTTCAGCATGTGTTAAAACAAGGTGGCCGAATTTTTGGAAGAAAATATGATGAATTATCTATGGAATTTAATATGAGACTTATGGCAACATTTTCATGGCTAATTGGCACATTTTTAAGTGATATTTTTCAGATTTATCTAGTCATCAAATGATGACAACTTTCATCCAATCGATGAGTGCCAAGTAAGCAAGGGCTTAATGATCATCCAATGAGGAGTTGCCAAGTAAGAAAGTGGATGTCACAATGATGTAAGATATTTTTTCAAGGACTTAAAAGATAATTTTCAAGAGGAAGAGAATGGATAGGGGGTGGCCAATGTTGATAAAAAGAGAAGAAGGAGAACAAAGAAAACACAAGACAAGTCTTACAAGTTTTCAAGATCAAAAATGTGCCTACTTCTTCTTCTTCTACACTTCTTTCTTCTTCTCTCTTAAAGCCTATTGTATTCATATTCATACATCTTGAATAGGCTTCATATATACCACCATATACTCTATATTGTTGTAAAAGATTGATCAAGGTGTGATCAGTCTTGCATCCGCTAGGTGGTGGTGTTTGTGATCGCTGTAATCACTTACAAGGTTTGTAAAGGGTTGGAGTTGGTGTATAACTCCATCAACCCTGTGTGGTAAGATGTTGTTTGTTGTTTTGTGATTAGTGATATCCGAGGAAGGTGTCCTCGAAGACTGGAGTAGGTTGATTTAACCGAACCAGTATAAATTTCCTTGTGTTCTTTACTTTTCAGCACTTACTTTCAGTTTCCAACACAGTGCGTAATTTTTATCCCGTTCTTAAAAATAATAAACAAACTTCAAAAATCACAAAACTTTCTAGAAACATAGCCACACGTGTTAAGGTTCATTTGGCACAAGTTTCAACCCTTTTGGACAAGTATAAATCATCCAAACGTTAAAAGTTCTGAGACTAGTGCAGTCTGATTTTCAGGCTTGCAAAGGTTGAGACTTTGAACGTATTTGACTAACTTCCCAAAAGCATTTTTCAAACCTGTTTTAACCAAATTAAATACGCATAATAAGGGGTGTGTCATTAAATTTTCAGACAATTTGAAATCACGGTTTAATTGGAATTAATTTTTCAAATCAGACTACCGTTTCTGGCAGATTTGCGCAATCTGACCACCAACAATTTTTAAAGGGGTTAAAGGTTGAATTTTAATCTGAAATTTTTAGGAGATACTCATAAAATCTGAGACTAAGATCTCTCCAAATTTTAGAATTTTTGAAAACCTGTAACCTAGTTTTCAAAACGTTTCAAAATAGGTCCTGAAAACAGAAACTATTTTCAGAAGTTGGGTTTTTGGTCTAAAACAATTTTAAAAGCCACATTTTCCGCACCCACTATTCACCCCTCCTTCCAGTGGTGCCTTGCAGATCCTACAAGTGGTATCAGAGTGAACGCACACTCACAAAAAGGAGATCCAACAATCTAAGTGAGATGGCAACCACTAGCTACAAAACCGTGCAAGAAGGAATGTCAACCGTAAGGCCTCCTCTTTTTGATGGTGAGTCCTTTATTCAATGGAAATTAAGAATGAAATTATTTCTTATGGTTATTGATATTGATCTATGGTCCATCATAGAAGACGGTCCATTTGTTCCTTCTAAGTTGTCTATTATTGATGGTGTCACACTAGAGGTTATAAAAACGAAATAAGAATACACTAGTGATGACAAAAAGAAGTTGAGTATGAATGCTAAAGCCATGCAAATACTCTTAAACGGTCTATATAAAAGTCTCCATTTTTAACATGCATGAAGAAACTAGGAAGAGATACTTGCCTTTCCTTTGAATCATGATCTTAAAATAGAAAAGATTTCTCTTTGCCCTTCCCTTTGGTACACACGGCTAATTGCTAATTTGGAGCAAAGATTGGCCATTTAAGTGGAAAAATATATTTAAGAATGGTTCCAAAATCAATTTACTATATTCTCACCTTGAAAGACCCTTGAAAGTTTCTACTTTGTCGAACAAGAAACTCTTCATTCTCCTTCGAAGAAAGGCACAGTTGGAGTCCTAAACAAGATGAAATTGAATTCTTTTTGGAAGCTGGAGGATGCAAAGATGCTTAGACATGGTGTATCACCTTTACCTTGTTGATTCTTGCACATGCAAGCTTGTCATTCACTTAAGTTTGAAGAATCCTTCCTCCTTCCCTTGGATGAAGGCCACGGTTTTCTTGAAGAGAAAAGGGAGGATGGAGAATTTGATTTCTTCCTTAATAAAGTAAGAAAGGAAGGTTCTTTGTTGGAAATGAGGTTAGCATGAATAAGAGTGAGTAAATAAAGTGGACTTTTCCTTCCTCCCGTTCTTGGTTAACCACGGGTTGGGTGCCCTTGAAGGGAGTAGAAGAATTCTTTGTCTCTTGTCTTGGTGAGAGGATTATATCTTTTGATTTAGAATAGTGTTGATGTAAGAAAGAACATAGAAGTGAAGTATAACTCTCCCTTCCTCTTCTTTGAATAGCTCACAGGTACGGGAGGGTATATGAGGTTTGGTTGTAATTTTTGAAATGAAGATGAAGGCTTAAGTATTGCCTTGAAGTAGAGAGGAAGGTTGCTTCATTGAGGGAAATGAAATGAGAAAGAATGGAGTGAAAGTGGATTTTATTCCTTAGTGGCCGAAATTGGGTGTAAGAAAAGGAAATGGAGGTTTAATCATTAGATGATATGGATAGTGTAGGGAAAAGGCCATGCAATGCCTTTGGTTGGGAGAACCTTTCAAGTGTGTAGGAGAATAAAATGATTGTGGAAAGAAAAGGAATGAAAGAAGATAAATAAGTGGATTGTAAGGCTTGCATGAAAGGCCATTGCTTTAAGATAGAAGGTGGAGAAAATAAATAAAAAAGAACAAAATAAAATAGAAGACAAATTCGTCTTATTCAAGGGGTGGACGCGGTTTGGGGGGTATTAGAGGGATAAATTACCATTTTATCCCTCCTTTGCTTTTCTTATGTTTTCTTATTTTTTCTTAATTCCTAAATAAATAAATAAAATGTACCATTCCTTATGTGCCTATTTAATTTCATCTTGTACCTATTAAGGAAATTTAATAGTTTTTAAATTTTATTTAGGGTACACTTACACTCATATTATACAAAGTGCGGTACATCGATCGCACTCTAATTCCATCATAATTCCTTTTGTTCCCTTTTCCACTATCCCAAGGGTGCGGGTCGTAAAATTCCCCATTATAGAAAAGTATCATCCTCGAAAACTTGAAAGTTTAATCGCAATCAACTGCTTAAGATTATTTTACTGATTCCACCCTAATCACATGTCTTGAACCTTTTCCGATATATTGCTTTGGTGTTCGAACATGCTTTTCTAGAATCATACTTACGCGCTCTTATTTGGAAATTAAATCATTTAGTTAACAGGATACTCATCCTATGTTGAGAGCCTTCAAAATTTTGTTTTGTCTTCATCGAAGCAACCACATGTATTTGAGACGATTGTAAAGCCTAAGAAGGTGACAATACAAACTAGCGAGTCACCCTTGGCATCTCATCGCACTACATGTAGCGCCCCGTCTCGAACCATCAGATCAGAACAGGTACGCCTGCCGTATTCCTCTAATGGATATACAAGGCGTCTATACAAATCTCTGCACTTATCCAAACGACACAGTATTCTATTGTTGAAGCAAAGTAAATCAACTCAAAACAAAAATCGAAAGTAAAATCCACTAACCATCAATAGTCAAAATCAAGTCAAAATCCCCTAAATGACATTGTAAAGTACGTAAATATGAAATCCCTAAGCTATATCCTCAAATGAAATAATAAAAAAATAAAACTTCTCTAGTCCTCAATCCTAAATCTCCAGTCAGTCTCTCTATGAATCCTAGTGAGCCCACTCAGAATCTTCTTCAATCCATATATAATCGTACCCTGAATCGTCTGCAATAAAACATAATGAGCGGTGTTAATGACAAAAACGTCACTCAGTAGGTACCCTGCCCGCATAGGCCATTTAGGATCATACACGCTAAGACAATTGTAAAACACATATGAGTACGATAGTACGAAAATAGACTGTCCATATTTTCACAAATACATATAACTGTCATAACTTCTTAAAACAATCAAAACACATAAGCATGCCAAACGAGCGTGAAATGCAATGTCACATATAGGATGCATGATATGCCTACGTTCTAAGAAACATGCATCCTATCACGCAATGCATGATCCTGAGACCTAACAGAGGTGCTACTTATGGCTCGCATAACCTAACAGAGATGCGACTTACTACTCGCATAACCTAACAGAGAGACGTTTTTGGTATTCCTTGACCAACAGAGAGACGTTTACGGTACGCCTGGACCTACAGTGAGATGTTTATGGCACGCCTAACCTCAGAGAGACGTTTACAACACACCTAACCTAATGAAATATCGTGATGTATGAATGCACAGAAATCAGACACATAATCCTTTCCTTTATTTTCCTTTTTTCGTTTTCCTTTTTTCTTTCCTTTTCTTTTTCTTTTTCCTTTTCTTTTTCTTTCATTTTTCCTTCGCCCTCAGTTTTGATCGTTTTCCTATCCCCTCAGATTCTATCAAACAAAACTTTCCCTTCCCCCTCAGCCTGATTCCCCCTCCCCCTCCCTCGGCCTCGCCCCTTCACCCCCCTCTCGGCCCCACTACCTCACCCCCCCTTTAGCTCCCCTGGCTCCCTCTCCACACCCTCACCCATACTGACACCCTCCCTCACCACGCCGCACCGTCACTGTAGCGCCCCGCACCCAGACCTCGTTCGAATACAATACACCCGTCGTACTTCCCTAAGGAGAGTACAAAGCGTCATGCATAACATGCGAAAATCCATAACTTAAGCCATGGACTTCCATGTTAACACTTAACATGGTAGCAAAATTTCGGCAGAACTAAAACTTTTTAAATAAACATGCATTCGACATAATAAGTCCCCGAAAGTAGTAGTCTCACAAAATGACATAACCGAAATCCAAAAGAGTTCAGCATTATTCATAATACAAACATCATGGCTGCACAAAAGTCCTTAAGCTTTGCCTTCTTCAGATTTCCTCGCCTACGGATATGGCACTCTCGGCTCATCCTCGATCCACTCAATCTTAGCATTATCTGGCTCTGGAGAAAAATAAAAGTGTGAGTGATAAAAATCACCCGGAAAGAGTATAATAAACCACCATGAAATAAATAAAGAATTATAACCTGAATGTAAAACCCCAATAATCTTAATATTCATCATACCTGACCATATATCCATAATCCGCCTGAATGTAACCTAAATTACACTTAGGTAATGCAGTTCTCACGTTATCATTATCTTCCATATGATAAACATTTATTATGTAACGTGCACATGGAATATGCGTGATGCAATGCATGATGTCGTGTCATGGTAAAAATCATTGTCATGTGGTCCCATAATGTATTCATAAAGAAAACAGAGTGTCAGATCAATTAACCCCAGATCTGAGCAGGTCCAGAACATATCAACAGACCAATTAACCCCGGGTCTGGGATGGGTCCAGAACATATCATCAGACCAATTAACCCGGGATCCGAACGGGTCCAGGACATGTATCAGATCAATTAACCCCGGATCTGAACGGGTCCAGAACATGTATCAGATCAATTAACCCCGGATCTGAACGGGTCCAGAACATATATCATGTCAACAGACCAATTAACCCCAGGTCTGGAGTCGGGTTAGTCGCATGCTTGGCCGGCAAGAGAATCATAAAGCTTTCTTTAAAACATGGGACCATAAAAACTTTCATGCATAACGAAAAACGTATTTACTTAGAAAGACTTGCTTACATACGAAAATTCATAAAAATCAGATTCATGGGGCATATGATCATGCATGATACATGAAATGATATGCAATGCAAGTCATGGCATGAATAATCGTAAGTATTCCTTATAACATGTCAACAAGCATGGTTTCGGAAACTAAAAATTTCCAGATTTTACTTCATGTTCATGGGGCGGCTAAATTAACCAAACATGCCCATTTTCATAATCTTTTGTCCTACATATGTTTAGTGGGGTCTTATTTACATTTCGTAAAATGTTTCGTAACATTCTAAGACGAATAAAGCCTTTAAATCATTAAATCATTATCGAGTGTACTTTCTGAAGTCTGCGGTCGAGTAGCCATCATTACCTTAATTTTTGAGACCTTAAATCTTAATCATTTGGACCACAACCTGAAAAATATAGTAGAGTCCCTAAGGACCAATATTCATGGGCCCAAACCGCGTATATAAGTCCAAAACTACGAAATTAGGCCTCTTAACTTATTCCCCGGTTCTGCCCAATTTTCCGGTTTTAGTACATTAACTTTAAATCCATAATTACCCATCAAAACGATAATGCCAAATTGATTAATTTACATAGTCATGCTCCTCTATGTCTTAGGTGATTAACATAAAATTTCCAGAACAATCCAATAACTTTAAAGGGTTCATTTAATTATTTTTCCGAAATGGGTCACATGCTGCTACTGGACTGACCAATTTTACTAAAAATTCTATTGTGGCAAAATCATAATTCCGTTTCCGGAAATTCCAACTCACCCATGTCATAAACATGCAGAACTAGCATCCTATCGAAACTTAGCCCATTTGCATGTTTTCAAAGTCCATTTTTGGGTCAAGGAACTCGTTACTTAATTCTGTCCTGCTCCAGTAGTTTCAGCTTAAGCAGCTTCACTAAATAATTTCTTAAAAATAATCCACATCTTATTTTACCAAAATTCCAACTCTCAATTTTGCTACACACATAAAGTTATCAACATACCAAAAATCAGCTTAATTTAACATCTCCAAGATCCTTTTTAGACAATTTAAAACGTTATACAATTCTGCCAGTTCCTGAATTTCGAGCCTGAGCAGCTTCACCAAATATTTTATTAAAAATAATCCACAACTTATCATACCAAAATTCCAAATCTCATACTTTCTACACACATAAGGCTAACATCATACCAAAAATCAATTTGATTGCACGTCAGAAAGATTCATTTTAAGGTCACACAACACACTGTCCAATTTTGTCCAGCTCCAGTGGTTTTAATGTTTTGCCATCTTTTCAAGTCAAGTGTCCACAATTTGTCTTGTTCTTATGAAATTGCTTATTCGTCACCACATACACCCTTTGTCCTTGCACATTGTTAAGTCCATTCTTGGTACAACTAAGCTATACATCACTCTTCCTTCATACTCAGCCATGTGCATGTACCAAGATAACCAATGTTACATTTAAATTTAATCATAACCATACTCGTATAGTAAATCATCTAATATGCAAATTCCACACATCTTAGTGTTCACAAAATATGCTCTTTCTTGGGTTTCAAACTCACCATCACATTCACCTCTTTGGATGAAAGTTAGGAGGTGCCATACACATATTTTACAACATTTATTTAGACATGCAACACATTCACATGCTAGTTCATTTTTAAACCTACCAAGTAACCTTATAAAATTACAACTAGCACTTGCATGTCATCTTGATGCTTCTTAAGTTTCATCCAAGAGCTATTCTTGCCTAGAGTCACTTGGTTGAACCTTACTTCATCCTAAAACAGCCTCATATCACCTTGCATGTAAGAAATGATTTCATCTTTGAAGGAATTAATCACATGCAAGGCATTGTTCTTAAGGAATCACTAAGGTACAATCTTGAAACTTTGTATATTCAACTAAAGTTCACATCTTAGAAACATCTAGTCATTCAAGTCACTAATTCTTCAAATAAATCATGAGAGTCTAGTGTATACTTGCCTCTTCAAGCTAGAGCTTTTTTTCTTAGCTTGGATGTTGGATGAGATGAGTTGAAATCTCCCCCCCCTTCACTCTTGAGCATACGGTTTTTGAAGGAAAGGAGAGAAGAATGTTAGTCATCATTCTTAAGTGAAAATTGACCCAATGTGAGATTAGATCTTCTGACCAAAGTGAGGCTTTGAATGGAGCTTCAACTATCCAAATATTGCACCACCTAAGAGGTTGAAATCTTAGCACCTAGTGACCATGATGGTCACGGGTTGTGGGTGAAACAAGAGAATCTATGAGCTTCACTCCTTAAAAATAAGAATCCACTAGAGGTGCTTGGAGCAAAACTTACCTAGATGTCTCTTGAGCTTGAGAATGTAAGTTGAGTTGAACCTCCTACTTCAAGATGAAGGCCGAAGGGTGTGGGTGGAGGGAGATGAAAATTTATCTAAGTGTTGTGTGTGTGCTTGAATGCTTCTTGAGGGAGTTCAAGATGGATGGAAAGAGGGTATCTTGCAAGATTTAAAAAAAATCTAGGGGGTAAGGGGAAGGGTATCCGGCTCATGGGGAGGGAAAAAGGGGGCAATTTCCATGAAAAGTTGAAAAAGGAGTATTTGTTTGTGAAATGGCAATCTTTTGTCTATCATGCTTGCATTAATTTATTATTTGTCTTGCATGCCTATTTTGTCTTAATTATATAATTATAATTTAAGTAATTACTTTAAATGACAAAAATGGCTAGAGAGTTCTAGAGACTTTCCATGCCTTAGCCGAGATCTTGTGGTCTTGGGGGCATTTTTGTCCTTTCACACCTTTTATAGTACATAATTGCATATTTACACCATAACTTATAATATCTAGTTTCTTAAGTAGGCTTTTAGGTTTACTTTTAAGAGGACTTATTTAGGTTAATCCTTTTGTAAGAAGGGAAATACTCTAAGGTTCATTAATGTCTTGTGGCTGAAATTACAAGGGCTTGAAGGTCATTATTATCTTTTCACTCATTGCTTTATTCACATAAATATGATATTCCTAACATCTAATTTATAGTGCAGGTTGTGAGTCTTACTTTGAGAAGAACTACTTGGGCTAGTCCTCTTATATCTTGGAAATTATTCCAAGATCCTCCATGGCTCTATGACCGAATTTTCAACGTCTTGGAGGCTAAATGGTCATTTCACGCGCTCCACGACATCCATTGTACAATTATATCGCATCCATCTCAAAAGGAATTGAGATACAGACTCACTAAGATAACTTAATAAAATGCAACTTGGAGAACTTATTTATTACGTCGCATCGTACGGGTTCTAGTATAGTGCGATTTTCGCGGGGTACAACATCCTCCCCCCTTATCAAAAGTTTCGTCATCAAAACTTAAGAGTACTGGTCAAAGAGACGTGGTATAACCCTTTCATTCTTTCATCGATTCCCAAGTCCACCCCACTAAAGTGGAGATCGACATTTTCTTTCATACAGTGTTGTGTAAGGCCACAAAATGGCGAACTCCGTGAGACGATCGACTTATAACTCAACTAGTAACATGTCCCTTCTTTGTCCTTGACACGTTAGTCATGAAATCTATAGTGACACGATTCCATTTTCTCTTAGAACTTGAATGGATTGTAACAAACTTGCAGGTCTTTGATGTCCCGTTCTTATCCTTTGGTAGGTAAGACAGAACAAATATCTATCTAGTCCCCTTTGCAACTGCTTCGTTCAGCCTTTCTTAGAGGTTACGTTAGGACTTATCCTTTATTCTCTAAAGGTATTATCATAACCCACCTTATGTCTTAAGCACCTCCAATCTCGATACTATGTACCGATGACGATATTCCTTCCAGGGTCAACAATGATGTACTCAACATGATCATGTAATATTAAGATTTCCTTCTCTTCGTTAAATATGCAGAACATGATAGAGGTCCTTAATTCCAGACTGTAAATCATGCGCTCACCTTCTGTAAACATCTTTGTGTAAACATGTGCTAGATATTTTGCATATATATTCGTATCGAACAGTATTCGAAATTGCTCTTCTAAAGTACATGTTCGATGATTCGTACCTTAGTTTGAGAATGTACTCTCGTAGAACGGTGAACCCCAAATCTTTCATTAAGTCCTACCCAATTCATCCGTTTCGTTGATATGCTATCATTATAGTATTTTAATCCAAAATCGTAATTCTTTCTTTAAATCTTATGACATTTCAAGGGTTTTTTGTTCTTCAGAAAATCTATGTTTTCTTTTTCAAAACATAAAGGTATCCTTATTTGCTTTGTTCACATACATTATTTGGATTATCAAGCTATGCGAAATTCCATCACATCATATCGTTACTGCTAGAGTGTGTTAGATACTCCCAACTTGTAATTTCTCATCCAACTATAAAGGTGTTATATCTCACAGAATTTTCCTTTTGTCTCTTTAATTTATATTAGTTAAAGAAGGAATTTAAACCAGCTTACCTAAATACCCCTGGGATACTAGATTCATAAGATCTATTAAGTAGCAAGACATTTGTCAATCCTAATGGTTTCGGGATGTCTATGATGCGTCCTATACATAGTTCATGTACATCCTCAATCTTGATTCTTCAATTGGAAGTATCCAATTTGCAACTCCGTTTTGTTAATGCTTGTGTTTCCCGAAGCAGTTCAGACAAGTCATTGATCCTAGGTAACCGATATTTACCCTTCACTGAAATCTTGTTGAGTTCCGACCATCAGGGTGCTAATCTGACTGTTAAGAACAAATTTGGTGACGTATTCTAACCTTCATGCTTCAGTTGCGCGACTCTAGTTATCCTCTTTGTCCATGTATTAATGGCTATGTAGAAATCTTTCCTGAGGTTCTTTATCACGTTGCTCTAATTCGATCTTTAGCATGACCATTTATGCTTGGATAATGAACAACATAGGTACTTCATATTTAAATGGGGCAGTTGGACATACCTGTTACGGGTTTGATGTTTCATGAATTGCTGAATCAGGCACTCTTTGATCCAGGTTAGTGTTCTTGGTTGTCTCTTTGTTGGTCCTATGGAGATACGGCTGCCACCTCCTACTTCGTTTCTTAAAACACTCGCTAAGTCGTTTATTTCGTCCTTCCGTCATCTTACTATTGCGTTCAGCTCGGTAGCATTCTTCCAATAATTCATCAAAAGTTCTTGAATACGCCTTAACTAGCCGAATTTTTATCCGTAAGTCTAAACCGTGCATGAATCTGATCACTTTATATTTTTCATCCTCCAAGACCAAAGGAATGTATCGACTCAAAATAGTGAACCGATGCGCATATTCTGCAACGGTGGTGCCTGGCCCTTTTCTTAATGCGTCAAATTCCTCAATCCTCCTCGTGATTAAGTCTTGAGAGGGGAAGGACTCACAAAACTCTTCTAAAAAATTCGCCCAGGTTACTGGTCGGGACATTGGTTGGATACAAGTCTTCCACCACTGGCTGGCCTTACCAACTAAAAAGGGCCGGACAATTTGTGCCCTTATTTCATCTGGCACTCGTATCAACAAGAGACTACTTTCGACTTTATTTAACCAACTTTCAGCCTCCTCTGGATTAGTCTCCGCCGAATCTTGGAATATGTGTTCTAACTAGCTGTCGATAGTAGAACCTGCTGCTTCCCGAGGGTGATAGGGATAATGCTTGTTCATCAGTCCGTGATGCCATCTACATTACAGAGTATCAGGATTTTATTCAATGCTAAAATAGCTAGATTAGCGATAAAATTTAATTTATAATCCGGTTCAATGGTTATTTATGAAATAAGATACGAATTAAATTCTATGACATGTAGAACCTTCATCGACTAGGGCTTTGTTATCGAATCATGTCCCTTATTTCCCGTCTAAGCCGTCCTAGTCTAAGGTCAACTCTCGTCTAAGAGCATGACTTAGGTCTAAGATCAAACTTAGATTGCTAAGATCATAACTTAGTTCTACATTCTGCCCGAAATCTAGGGGCTGGGCTCTGATACAACCTGTAGCGCCCCGCATCCGGACTCATCCAAATACGGTGCACCCGCCGTACTTCCCTAAGGAGAGTACAAAGCGTCATGCATAACATGCGAAAATCCATAACTTAAGCCATGGACTTCCATGTTAACACTTAACATGGTAGCAAAATTTCGGCAGAATTAAAACTTTTTAAATAAACATGCATTTGGCATAATAAGTCCCCGAAAATAGTAGTCCCACAAAATGACATAACCGAAATCCAAAAGAGTTCAGCATTGTTCATAATACAAACATCATGGCTGCACAAAAGTCCTTAAGCCTTGCCTTCTTCAGATTTCCTCGCCTACGGATATGGCACTCTCGGCTCATCCTCGATCCACTCAAGCTTAGCATTATCTGGCTCTAGGGAAAAATAAAAGTGTGTGTAATAAAAATCACCCAGCAAGAATACAATAAACCACCATGAAATAAATAAAGAATTATAACCTGAATGTAATACCCCAATAATCTTAATATTCATCATACCTGACCATATATCCATAATCCGCCTGAATGTAACCTAAATTACACTTAGGTAATACAGTTCTCACGTTATCATTATCCTCCATATCATAAACATTTATTATGTAACGTGCACATGGAATATGCGTGATGCAATGCATGATGTCGTGTCATGGTAAAAATCATCGTCATGTGTCCCATAACGTATTCATAAAGAAAACAGAGTGTCAGATCAATTAACCTCAGATCTGAGCGGGTCCAGAACATATCAACAGACCGATTAACCCCGTGTCTGGGACGCATCCAGAACATGTCATCAGACCAATTAACCCCAGGTCCGAACGGGTCCAGAACATGTATCAGATCAATTAACCTCGGATCTGAACGTGTCCAGAACATGTATCAGATCAATTAACCCCGAATCTGAACGGGTCCAGAACATATATCATGTCAACTGTAGCGCCCCGCACCTGGCCTCGTCCGGATACGGTGCACCCGCCGTACTTCACTAAGGAGAGTACAAGGCGTCATGCATAACATGCGAACATCCATAACATAAATCTTGGACTCCCATGCTAACATTCAACATGGTAGTAAAATTTTGGCAGAATTAAAACTTTTCAAAATAAACATGCATTACTAAATTACTAAGTTCCCAAAAGTAGTAGTCCCACAAAATGACATAATCGAAATCCAGAGAGTTCCATCATAGTCATAACACAAAACTTCTTGGCAGCACAAAAGTCCTTAAGCTTAGCTCCCTTCATGCTCCTCGCCTATGGATAAGGTACTCTCGGCTCGTCCTCGATCCAATCTATCTTGGCATTATCCGGCTCTAGGGAAAAATAAAGTGTGAGTGATAAAAATCACCAAGCAAGAATACAATAAACTACCATGAAATACGTAAAGAATCATAACATGAATGTGTTACCCCAAAAACTTCAAATAATCATAATTCGTACCTGATCTTGAATCCTGTACTTACTTGACGTTCGGCTTAAGCATGTTTTAGGGAATGCTATACAATACCTGATCTTGGATCCTGAACTTTCTTGGCGTTCGGCTTAAGCATATTTTTAGGTAATGCTATACTAATAATAACTTATACCATTGTCTGTAACATGCAACATGTCCTCATGATCGTGAGTTATGCAAGATGCAATGCATGATGTCATGTCATGTTAAAACATCATTTTGGTCCCATAAGTAACATGTCGTAAAAACAGAGTGTCAGATCAATTAACCCCGGATCTGAGCGGGTCCAGAACATATCATCAGACCAATTAACCCCGGGTCTGAATGGGTCCAGAACAGATATCAGATCAATTAACCCCGGATCTGAATGGGTCCAGAACAGATATCAGATTAATTAACCCCGGATCTAAACGGGTCCAGAACATATCATGTCATCAGACCAATTAACCCCGGGTCTGGAGTCGGGTTAGTCGCATGCTTGGCCGGCAAAGGAATCATGAAGCTTTCTTTTAAAAACATGGGACCATAAAAACTTTTCATGCATAACGAAAACATAGCCGCTTATAAAACTTGCTTGCATCATAAAATCCATGAAAATCAGTTTCATGATTCATGCATGATACATGTAGTGATATACAATGCAAGTCATGACATGGATAAGCGTATGCATTCCTTATAACATATCAACATGCATGAATGCGGAAGCTAAATTCTTCTAGACTTTTACTTCTTATTCATGGGGCGGTTAAGCTAACCAAATAAGTCCATTTCCATAATCTTTTGTCACCAATATGTTAGGTGGAATCTTAGATACATGTCGTAAAAATTCCAGATTATTTCAATAATCATAAAGGGGCTCATTTAATTAATTTCTGAATGGGTTAGGTGCTGAAAGTGAACTGACCTATTTTGCCAAAAAATCAATTGCGGCAAATCTGTGATTCGTTTTTTAGAAATTCCAACTTGCACAAGTCATAAATATGTGGAACTAGTATCCTACCGAAATTTAGCCTATTTTTATATCTCTAAGTCCCCTTTCTAAGTCTAGAAAGTCGTTGCCAAACTTCGGGTTGGTTCCAGTGATTTCAGATGAGCAGTTTGACTAATTAATTCATATAAAATAATCCAGAACTTGTTTTACCAAAATTCTAGCTGGCATGTTCACTACACTCATAGGATTATTACCATACCAAAAATCAGCTTTATTGGTCATCTACAAGGTCTCTTTTCAAGCCAACCAAAAGAGGCTACAACTCTGCTAAGTTTCCTTTTTCAAGTCTGACCAGTCTGACCAAATATTTTATTAAAAATTAACCATAACTTATTTTACCAAAATTCCAGCTGGTATCTCTCCTATACACATGGGGCTAGATTTGTACCAAAAAGCAGATTTATTGAAGGTCCACAAGGTCCTCTTTTAAGCCGTTGAAGTCAGTGTGCAATTCTGTCCAGCTCCAGGATTTTCTACTGGAGCAGTTTTACCGTATAATTTCTCAAAAAATAATCCTTAGCTTATTTGAACGAAATTCCAACTCTCACTTGGGCTACACTCATAAGGCTAACTTTGTACCAAAACTTAGCTTCATTGAAGGTCTGTAAGGTCAGTTCTTAAACCATCTAAAACGTCACTCTATTCTGTCCAATTCCAGTGGTTTGCTATGTTGTCATCTATCCAAGTCAAATGTCCATGTTTTCACTCAATAATTTGGGCCGAAACTTGTGTGTTGCCTTAACCACATTTTACAAAACATATTCAAGCATGCATTCACATTCAAGAGTCATCTTAATCTAAACTTACCAACAACTTCATAAAGCTCCTAGCTTTCACATGTATTCTTTCCTTAGGACCTTTTGTGTTACATTCACAAGTCAATCTTGTCTAGACCTACTTAGGTGAACCTTATTTCACTCTAGGTCAGCCTTATTTCATATAACATATAGGAAAAGACTTCATCTTTAAAGGAATAAATCACATGCAAGGCATTGTTCTTAGGGAATCACTAAGATATAGTTTCAAACTTAAGATATTCAACTAAAGATTATATCTTAAAAACTTCTAAGCATTCAAGTCACAAACTCTTTAAATAAATCATGAGAGATCATTGTATACTTGCCTCTTCAAGATAAAGCTCTTGTCTTTGCTTGGTTATGGAGTGAGTTGAATTGAAATCCTTCTCCTTCCTCACCTTGAGCATACGGTTTTGATGGAAATGAAAGGAAAAGATTAGTCTTTATTCAATAGAGGAAATAGGATAGGTTTGAGGTCTAGAGCTTCTTACCAAAATGATCTTGGGATGGAGATGCAAGCACCTCAATATAACACCACCTAGGAAAGTTGAAGGCTTTCACCTATTTAGAGGAGTCTCAAAATGAGGGAATTTTTTCTAAGTGTTGCGCTTGCTTGAATGTGTCTTTAGAGGAGTCTCAAGATGACAAGAAGGTAGATGTTTCTAGAAGGGTTTAAAACATGCTAGGGGGGACGGTTTTGGAGGGATAATGGTGAGGTTTAGGGCTTTCTTGAGTGCTAATCAAGGTTAGGTTAGTATAACCTTGGTCACTTTATTCCAACTATGGTTACTTTGGTGCTAACCCAAGTTACTTTATCAAATCATGGTTATCTTAACATTGGTTTAAGGGAAAAAGTAACCATGGTTTGATTTAAAAATCCTCCATGTCTAGACACTAAGGGGGCGGTTTTGGGTTGGGGTCTTTATGACCTCAACCATACTACTTCCTTCTTTAATGAGTTGTCTTACTTGTTCCTTAAATGCATGTCTATTTTGTTTTCTATTAATTCTTTGCATAATAACTTCTTGTCTTAATGGTGTAGTAGACTTTAAGTAATTATTTTAACTAATAAAATTGGCTAGAGAATTCTAGAACCCCTTCATGCCTTGGCCGAATTTTGGGCCTCTTGAGCATCTTGATATTTCTTGTAATTTTAATTCATGTACTATATTGTTTCTTTATTTTATCATATTCCAAGATTAGCATATGTATGTATACATACATATACACGCCATGTGTATTACATATATATATATTTATATATATCCTCCTATGTATACGCATGTAGGTATTTATACATTTCGTACACATATATCATATACACGCACATACATACTTAGTGGTGTGTGGTTCGTATAACTCTATATTTCATGTACTACTTTCTTGAAGTTTCCCTTATTTAATTTGGCTTGGTATCACCTCAATAATAATTAAGTAAAGAGGGTTAAGTTGACTTATGTAACACGCGCTAAAAGAAATTGTCACTTTCATTCCGTCTCTTATTCATAGTTTTCACGTACATGATCGTTGAGGTACAACATCCTCCCCCCCTATCATAAGTTTCGTCCTCGAAACTTCGGAACTAGTCAAAAAGATGGGGGTATCTACTCCTCATATCTTCTTCCGTTTCCCATGTTGCTTCTTCTTCCGAATGATGCCTCCATTGTACCTTCACCATGGGTATGGATCTCTTCCTTAAAGCTTTCTCTTTCCGATCAACTATTCTTAAGGGTTCCTCTTCATAAGTTACATCTTTTTCAACCTTCAACTGTTGATCTTCAAGGATGTAGCTTGGGTCATATACATATCGACGGAGTTGAGAAACATGGAATACATCATGTAACTGAGAAAGGGATGGTGGCAACGCCAAGCGGTACGCAACTTCACCTACTTTCTCAAGCACTTCATAAGGTCCAACAAATCTTGGGCTTAGTTTTCCTTTGATGCCAAATCTCTTAACTCCTTTGGTCGGAGAAACTTTCAGAAAGACTTTCTCTCCTTCTTGGAATTCTAAAGGTCTCCTTCTTTCATCTGCCCATATTTTCGTTCTATCTTGTGCTGCTCTTAGTCTTTGCTGGACTAACTTTACCTTTTCTCGTGTTTGCTCAACAATGTCGGGTCCCGCGTAGATTTTATCTCCAATCTCGTCCAAATAGAGTGGGGACCGACATTTTCGTCCATACAATGCCTCATAAGGTGCCATTCTGATGGATCTGTGGAAGCTATTATTGTAAGAAAACTCAACGAGTTTAAGACTTCTATCCCAGCTTCCTCCAAAATCAAGAATTTAAGCGCGGAGCATATCCTCAAGGGTTTGGATTATTCTTTCTGATTGTCCGTCTGTTTGAGGATGAAATGCGGAACTCATTCTTATCTCTGTGCCCATTGCCTTTTGAAAGGCAGTCCAAAATCTCGAAGTAAATCGGGGGTTGCGGTCGCATACAATACTGATGGGCACTCCATGTAAACAAATGATCTGATCAATATACATAGAGGCTAACTTCTCCATAGATGCTTTAAGCGTCATAGCCAAAAAGTGAGCAGACTTAGTCCAACGATCCACAATGACCCATATAGCATCATTCCCATGCTTAGTCTTGGGTAGGTCAGTCACAAAGTCCATGGTGATGTGATCCCATTTCCATTCTGGCACTTCTAAGGGTTGTAACAATCCAGTGGGTGTTTGGTGTTCGGCTTTTACTCTTTGGTAGATCAAACATCGCTCAACGAATTCTGCTATTTGTCTCTTCATACTGGGCCACCAAAACTTTTGCTTGAGATCTTGATACATCTTATTAGCTCCAGGATGTATAGATAATCGAGAATTATGAGCTTCCATCAAGACTTCATCCTTAATTTCTTTGTTTTCGGGGACACATAACCGTCTTTGATACCATAAACTACCATCACTGTGAATCTCAAAGTCATCTCGCGGCTTATCTTCCATCCTTTTCTTGACTTTTCTTATGGCTTCATCAATCCCTTGAGTCTCCTTGATCTTATCAATTAATGAAGGGACAAGAACTAATTTGGCTAGAACTTCATCGATTGAGTCAACTTCTTCTAGGCCAAATTCTTCCATGTCTCGCTGAAGAGGTGGTTGCCGTGGGTGGCTTGTTTTTCGACTTAGGGCATCAACGACTTTGTTAGCTTTTCCCGGATGATACTGAATGGAGAGATCATATTCTTTAATCAATTCCAACCATCTACGTTGCCGCATATTAAGCTCTATCTGGGTAAAGAGGTACTTTAGGCTCTTGTGGTCTGTGTAGATGTCGCACTTTTCGCCATATAAATAGTGCCTCCATATCTTTAACGCGAATACTACTGCGGCGAGTTCAAGATCATGGATAGGATAGTTTTGCTCAAATGGTTTCAACTGTCGGGATGCATAGGCTATTACTTTGTCATTCTGCATAAGGACGCATCCGAGACCATTCTTCGAAGCATCGCTATACACTACGTACTTCTCACCAGGAGTGGGCTGAGCTAGGATAGGAGCGGATGTCAACTTTGCTTTCAGCTCCGAGAAACCTTTTCACAATTGGCACTCCACTCAAACTTGGTTTTCTTTTGGGTCAACCTAGTGAGGGGAACAACTATCCTCGAAAATCCTTCCACAAACTTCCTGTAATATCCGGCTAGTCCGAGAAAACTTCTTACTTCAGTAACATTTGTTGGCCTGGGCCATTCCGTGATAGCTTCAATTTTCTTGGGATCTACCGAAATCCCATATTCAGAAATTACATGACCGAGGAATGATACACTTCGCAGCCAGAACTCGCATTTGCTAAACTTAGCGTACAACTGTCTTGCTCTTAGAATATTCAAGACTATCCTCAAATGGGCTGCATGAGTCTCTTCGTCGGGTGAATAAATCAAGATGACGTCTATGAAGACCACTACGAACTTGTCCAACTGCTCTTGAAAAATTCGATTCATAAGATCCATAAAGGCGGCAGGGGCATTAGTCAAACCAAAAGGCATGACTAAGAACTCATAGTGTTCATAGCGGGTTCTGAAAGCAGTCTCAGGGACATCTTCCGCCTTAATCTTCAATTGAAAGTATCCAGATCGTAAATCAATCTTACTAAAAATTCGAGATCCCTGCATTAAAATGCTTTAGATAGGGTTTCAAAGGATTTAAAATCTTAGTCAAGTTAAAACTTACGAGTTACTTACCCTAAGCTGGTCGAATAAATCATCAATCCGTGGTAATGGATACTTGTTCTTTATAGTGATTTTGTTGAGCTCCCGGTAATCGATGCATAAGCGCATACTTCCATCTTTCTTTTTCACGAATAGCACCGGAGCACCCCAAGGTGAAACACTGGGGTGAATGAGTTTCCTTTCTAACAGTTCATGTAACTGTTCCTTTAGCTCCTTTAGTTCTGCAGGTGCCATGCGATAAGGGGCTTTAGATATGGGTTCAACTCCTGGAATAAGGTTTATTTCAAAAGCAATCTCGCGATCAGGAGGTAGTCCAGGCAGATCATCAGGAAATACATCAGGGTATTCATTAACAACTGGAACTTGTGCAAGGGTAGGGCTTTCTTGTTCAGCACTTAAAACATAAACCAAGAATCCTTCATGACCTTTCTTTAATGCTTGACTGGCACGAGCTGCGTTAACAAAGACTTTCTTGGATGGTTTCTTTAGCTTAGTTCCTCCTTGGAATGACATCTCCTCTCGAGCTGGGTTCTTAATGATAACTTGCCTGCTTCGGCAGTCAATGTGAGCATGATTCTTTGAGAGCCAATCCATTCCGAGAATCACGTCAAAATCACTCATAGATATGGGGATCAAATTGGCCTCAAACAACTGGTCATTAAACTCAAGTGCACAATTTCTGAATATGTGATGGGAAACAAGCACCTGGTTGCCAGCTGCTTGTACTCTATAAGGTGAATCTAATCGGACTGGATCATGATCGATATTCTTAACAAACTTCCTTGAGATAAATGAGTGGCTAGAGCCACTGTCGAACAACACATTTGCGGGTATGCTACACACTAGGATCGTTCCTTAACCAGGCATGTTTTTCTAAGCGATATGATAGTTATACATAAGTGAAAGGTATTGAAGGCATAAAACTTTAAATCTTACCAGTCACTACGTCAGCGGTCTCTTTAACATCAGCATCGGTCATAGCGTGCACCCTTGCATTTGCACGTGGCCGCAGGTTCCTTTGCTGTTGTTGTGGTTGTGCTCCCTTTTCTGGGCAATCCTTAATCATATGACCATCCTTTCCGCATCCAAAGCACTTACCTGTCTTCCACCTACACTCTCCCACGTGCCTTTTCTGGCAATGAGGGCATACTGGTATTGCTGGCTGCTGAGATGGGGCCTGATTATTTTTGTTTTGCTTGCGGCGCTGATTCTGTCCTTGAGATTGTCCCTGACGAACGGATCCTCTGAAATTCTACTTAGCCATTTTCCTATACTTCTCATTTCCGGTCCCTTGTCTTTCTCGCTTTTGACCCACATCATCTCTTCGTATAATATCTCTCTCTATACGGTAGCATGCGTCCAGAAGTGCTCCAAAATTGACAGGATTTGCATTCACCAACCATGTCATAATTCTTGGGTTTAGACCTCTTTCAAACTTCAGCATTTTCATTTCTTCATCGTTCATGGTAACAGGCTAAAACCTCCCAAGTGCAATGAACTTATTTGCATACTCAGCTACTGTCATGCCCGACTCTTGCTTCAGAGATTCAAACTCATGCCACTTTTGCAATTTGACTGACGGAGGGATATAGAACGTATGAAATTCTTGCAGAAATCTTTCCCATGTGATAGGTCTGGGCAAAGGTTGCAGATTCGTCTTCCACCATTGATTAGCTTCACTGATCAAGAAAGGTCTGATAGCCTGAGCCTTCATCTCTTCTGGGGCTTGAATTAGCTCAAAACAATTTTCAACTTCATCTAACCACTTCTCTGCAGTATCTGGGTCAGGTTTTCCCTCAAACTGTGGTACATTAGCCCTCTTAAGCTTCTCAAAACAGTATTAGGCATCACTTACTGGCTGATGTGGCTGAGGTGGAGCATTCTGATGAATTAGGCCTTGTCCTATTTGCGTAACGACTTGACAAAAGGTCTGAAGTGCATTCATATCCGGGATGACCGGAGGAACAGGTGCCTGTGGAGCCGGTGATGGATTATTCTGTGCTGGAGGATCCTGGTCCGGCTGAGGTGGCGGCGGGACCTGTTCTGGTGGTGGAGGAATGGGCTCCTGAGCAGCTGGTCGTGCTCTCGGAGGTCTGCCACGTGGCCTCACCATCTGCACTTATGGGTTTATCGTCTATTTAAAATCAATTTATTTGACCAAGGACCATAATTCGAAAATTTTAAAATACGAGGGGAGAGGGCACGTCTTTCGTCATAGACCTAACTTTCATAGTTCAGGATTCTTTATTAAGTTACATCCTAAACCCGGTCTACGTGGTCCTAGTCTAAGGCCGTCACTCATATAAGATCATGACTTAGGTCTAAGATCAAACTTAGATTGCTAAGATCATAACGTAGTCCTACGTTCTGCCCGAAATCTAGAGCCTAGGCTCTGATACCACCTGTAGCGCCCCGCACCCGGCCTCGTCCAGATACGGTGCACCCGCCGTACTTCACTAAGGAGAGTACAAGGCGTCATGCATAACATGCGAACATCCATAACATAAATCTTGGACTCCCATGCTAACATTCAACATGGTAGTAAAATTTTGGCAGAATTAAAACTTTTCAAAATAAACATGCATTACTAAATTACTAAGTTCCCAAAAGTAGTAGTCCCACAAAATGACATAACCGAAATCAAGAGAGTTCTATTATAGTCATAATACAAAACTTCTTGACAGCACAAAAGTCCTTAAGCTTAGCTCCCTTCATGCTCCTCGCCTATGGATAAGGTACTCTCGGCTCGTCCTCGATCCATTCTATCTTGGCATTATCCGGCTCTGGGGAAAAATAAAGTGTGAGTGATAAAAATCACCCAGCAAGAATACAATAAACTACCATGAAATGCGTAAAGAATCATAACATGAATGTGTTACCCCAAAAACCTCAAATAACCATAATTCGTACCTGATCTTGAATCCTGTACTTAGTTGACGTTCGGCTTAAGCATGTTTTAGGGAATGCTATACCATACCTGATCTTGGATCATGAACTTTCTTGGCGTTCGGCTTAAGCATATTTTTAGGTAATGCTATACTAATAATAACTTATACCATTGTCTGTAACATGCAACATGTCCACATGATCGTGAGTTATGCAAGATGCAATGCATGATGTCATGTCATGTCATGTCAAAACATCATTTTGGTCCCATAAGTAACATGTCGTAAAAACAGAGTGTCAGATCAATTAACCCCGGATCTGAGCGGGTCCAGAACATATCATTAGACCAATTAACCCCGGGTCTGAACGGGTCCAGAACAGATATCAGATCAATTAACCCCGGATCTGAACGGGTCCAGAACAGATATCAGATCAATTAACCCCGGATCTGAATGGGTCCAGAACAGATATCAGATCAATTAACCCCGGATCTGAACGGGTCCAGAACATATCATGTCATCAGACCAATTAACCCTGGGTCTGGAGTTGGGTTAGTCGCATGCTTGGCCGGCAAAGGAATCATGAAGCTTTCTTTTAAAAACATGGGACCGTAAAAACTTTTCATGCATAACGAAAACATAGCCGCTTATGAAACTTGCTTGCATCATAAAATCCATGAAAATCAGTTTCATGATTCATGCATGATACATGTAGTGATATGCAATGCAAGTCATGACATGGATAAGCGTATGCATTCCTTATAACATATCAACATGCATGAATGCGGAAGCTAAATTCTTCTAGACTTTTACTTCTTATTCATGGGGCGGTTAAGCTAACCAAATAAGTCCATTTCCATAATCTTTTGTCACCAATACGTTAGGTGGAATCTTAGATACATGTCGTAAAAATTCCAGATTATTTCAATAATCATAAAGGGGCTCATTTAATTAATTTCTGAATGGGTTAGGTGCTGAAAGTGAACTGACCTATTTTGCAAAAAATTCAATTGCGGCAAATCTGTGATTCGTTTTTTAGAAATTCCAACTTGCACAAGTCATAAATATGTGGAACTAATATCCTACCGAAATTTAGCCTATTTTCATATCTCTAAGTCCTCTTTCTAAGTCTAGAAAGTCGTTGCCAAACTTCGGGTTGGTTCTAGTGATTTCAGATGAGCAGTTTGACTAATTAATTCATATAAAATAATCCAGAACTTTTTTTACCAAAATTCTAGCTGGCGTGTTCACTACACTCATAGGATTATTACCATGCCAAAAATCAGCTTTATTGGTCATCTACAAGGTCTCTTTTCAAGCCAACCAAAAGAGGCTACAACTCTGCTAAGTTTCCTTTTTCAAGTCTGACCAGTCTGACAAAATATTTTATTAAAAATTAACCATAACTTATTTTACCAAAATTCCAGTTGGCATCTCTCCTATACACATGGGGCTAGAATTGTACCAAAAAACAGATTTATTTAAGGTCCACAAGGTCCTCATTTAAGCCGTTGAAGTCAGTTTGCAATTCTGTCCAGCTGCAGGATTTCCTACTGGAGCAGTTTTACCGTATAATTTCTCAAAAAATAATCCTTAGCTTATTTTAACGAAATTCCAACTCTCACTTGGGCTACACTCATAAGGCTAACTTTGTACCAAAACTTAGCTTCATTGAAGGTCTGTAAGGTCAGTTCTTAAACCATCTAAAACGTCACTCTATTCTGTCCAATTCCAGTGGTTTGCTATGTTGTCATCTATCCAAGTCAAATGTCCATGTTTTCACTCAATAATTTGGGCCGAAACTTGTGTGTTGCCTTAACCACATTTTACAACACATATTCAAGCATGCATTCACATTCAAGAGTCATCTTAATCTAAACTTACCAACAACCTCATAAAGCTCCTAGCTTTCACATGTATTCTTTCCTTAGGACCTTTTGTGTTACATTCACAAGTCAATCTTGTCTAGACCTACTTAGGTGAACCTTATTTCACTCTAGGTCAGCCTTATTTCATATAACATATAGGAAAAGACTTCATCTTTAAAGGAATAAATCACATGCAAGGCATTGTTCTTAGGGAATCACTAAGATATAGTTTCAAACTTAAGATATTCAACTAAAGATCATATCTTAAAAACTTCTAAGCATTCAAGTCACAAACTCTTTAAATAAATCATGAGAGATCATTGTATACTTGCCTCTTCAAGCTAAAGCTTTTGTCTTTGCTTGGTTATGGAGTGAGTTGAATTGAAATCCTTCTCCTTCCTCACCTTGAGCATACGGTTTTGATGGAAATGAAAGGAAAAGATTAGTCTTTATTCAATAGAGGAAATAGGATAGGTTTGAGGTCTAGAGCTTCTTACCAAAATGAGCTTGGGATGGAGATGCAAGCACCTCAATATAACACCACCTAGGAAAGTTGAAGGCTTTCACCTATTTAACCCATGGATGTCACGGTTTTGGCATGGAGAGAAGGAGTTCATATGAGCTTCATTCTTCACCAAATAAGAATTCACTTAAGGAAACTTGGAACAAAGACTTACCTAGATGTCTTCTTGAGTCTTGAAAGTGAAGTTGAACTTCTATCCTTCATGTTGAAGGGGCCGAAATATTTGTGGTGGGAGATGAGGGAATTTTTGCTAAGTGTTGCGCTTGCTTGAATGTGTCTTGAGAGGAGTCTCAAGATGACAAGAAGGTAGATGTTTCTAGAAGGGTTTAAAAGATGCTAGGGGGGACGGTTTTGGAGGGATAATGGTGAGGTTTAGGGCTTTCTTGAGTGCTAATCAAGGTTAGGTTAGTATAACCTTGGTTACTTTATTCCAACTATGGTTACTTTGGTGCTAACCCAAGTTACTTTATCAAATCATGGTTATCTTAACCTTGGTTTAAGGGAAAAAGTAACCATGGTAGGATTTAAAAATCCTCCATGTCTAGACACTAAGCGGGCGGTTTTGGGTTGGGGTCTTTATGACCTCAACCATACTACTTCCTTCTTTAATGAGTTGTCTTACTTGTTCCTTAAATGCATGTCTATTTTGTTTTATATTAATTCTTTGCATAATAACTTCTTGTCTTAATGGTGTAGTAGACTTTAAGTAATTATTTTAACTAATAAAATTGGCTAGAGAATTCTAGAACCCGTTCATGCCTTGGCCGAATTTTGGGCCTCTTGGGCATCTTGATATTTCTTGTAATTTTAATTCATGTACTATATTGTTTTCTTTATTTTATCATATTCCAAGATTAGCATATGTATGTATACATACATATACACGCCATGTGTATTACATATATATATTTATATATATCCTCCTATGTATACGCATGTAGGTATTTATACATTTCGTACACATATATCATATACACGCACATACATACTTAGTGGTGTGTGGTTCATATAACTCTATATTTCATGTACTACTTTCTTGAAGTTTCCCTTATTTAATTTGGCTTGGTATCACCTCAATAATAATTAAGTAAAGAGGGTTAAGTTGACTTATGTAACACGCGCTAAAAGAAATTGTCGCTTTCATTCCGTCTCTTATTCATAGTTTTCACGTACATGATCGTTGGGGTACAACATCAACAGACCAATTAACCCTGGGTCTGGAGTCGGGTTAGTCGCATGCTTGACCGGCAAGGGAATCATAAAGCTTTCTTTAAAACATGGGACCATAAAAACTTTCATGCATAACGAAAAACATATTTACTTGGAAAGACTTGCTTGCATACAGAAAATTCATAAAACTCAGATTCATGGGGCATATGATCATGCATGATACATGAAATGATATGCAATGGAAGTCATGGCATGAATAATTGTAAGTATTCCTTATAACATGTCAACAAGCATGGTTTTGGAAACTAAAAATTTCCAGATTTTACTTCATGTTCATGGGGCGGCTAAATTAACCAAACATGTCCATTTTCATAATCTTTTGTCCTACATATGTTTAGTGGGGTCTTATTTATATGTCGTAAATATTTTCATAACTTTCTAAGAGGAATAAAGCCTTTAAATCATTAAATCATTATCGAGTGTACTTGCTGAATTCTGCGGTATAGTAGCCATCATTACCTTAATTTTTGAAACCTTAAATGTTAATCATTTGGACCACAACCTGGAAAATATAGTAGAGTTCCTAAGGACCAATATTCATGGGCCCAAACTGCGTATATAAGTCCAAATCCACGAAATTAGGCCTCTTAACTTATTCTCCTATTCTGCCCAATTTTTCAATTTTAGTACATTAACTTTAAATCTATAATTACCCATCGAAACGATAATGCCAAATTGATTAATTTACATAGTCATGCTCCTCTATGTCTTAGGTGATTAACATAAAATTTCCAGAACAATCCAATAACTTTAAAGGGTTCATTTAATTATTTTTCCGAAATGGGTCACATGCTGCTACTGGACTGACCAATTTTACTAAAAATTCTATTGTGGCAAAATCATAATTCCTTTTCTCAAAATTCCACCTCACTCATGTCATAAACATGCAGAACTAGCATCCTACCGAAACTTAGCCCATTTGCATGTTTTCAAGGTCCATTTTTGGGTCAAGGAACTCGTTACTTAATTCTGTCCTGCTCCAGTAGTTTCAGCTTAAGCAGCTTCACTAAATAATTTTTTAAAAATAATCCACATCTTATTTTACCAAACTTCCAACTCTCAATTTTGCTACACACATAAAGTTGTCAACATACCAAAAATCAGCTTAATTGAACATCTCCAAGATCCGTTTTTAGACAATTTAAGACGTTATACAATTCTGCCAGTTCCCGAATTTCGAGCCTGAGCAGCTTTACCAAATATTTTATTAAAAATAATCCAAAACTTATCATACCAAAATTCCAAATCTCATACTTTCTACACACATAAGGCTAACATCATACCAAATATCAATTTGATTTCACGTCAGAAAGATTCATTTTAAGGTCACACAACACACTGTCCAATTTTGTCCAGCTCCAGTGGTTTTAATGTTTTGCCATCTTTTCAAGTCAAGTGTCCACAATTTGTCTTGTTCTTATGAAATTGCTTATTCGTCACCACATACACCCTTTGTAACATGATTATCCAGATTCCATGCTTCTTATTGAGTCACCTTTGAATCAATCCAAAACAGTGAGTGTTTTGTACACAACACTCATCATATTTACTCACCTTGCACATTGTTAAGTCCATTCTTGGTACAACTAAGCTATACATCATTCTTCCTTCATACTCAGCCGTGTGCATGTACCAAGATAACCAATGTTACATTTAAATTTAAGCACAACCATACTCATATAGTAAATCATCTAATATGCAAATTCCACACATCTTAGTGTTCACAAAATATGCTCTTTCTTGGGTTTCAAACTCACCATCACATTCAGCTCTTTGGCCGAAAGTTAGGAGGTGCCATGCACATATTTTACAACATTTATTTAGACATGCAACACATTCACATGCTAGTTCATTTTTAATCCTACCAAGTAACCTTATAAAATTACAACTAGCACTTGCATGTCATCTTGATGCTTCTTAAGTTTCATCAAAGAGCTATTCTTGCCTAGAGTCACTTGGTTGAACTTTACTTCATCCTAAAACAGCCTCATATCACCTTGCATGTAAGAAAAGATTTTATCTTTGAAGGAATTAATCACATGCAAGGCATTGTTCTTAAGGAATCACTAAGGTACAATCTTGAAATTTTGTATATTCAACTAAAGTTCACATCTTAGAAACATCTAGTCATTCAAGTCACTAATTCTTCAAATAAATCATGAGAGTCTAGTGTATACTTGCCTCTTCAAGCTAGAGCTTTTTTTCTTAGCTTGGATGTTGGATGAGATGAGTTGAAATCTCCCCCCCTTCACTCTTGAGCATACGGATTTTGAAGGAAAGGAGAGAAGAATGTTAGTCATCATTCTTAAGTGAAAATTGAACCAATGTGAGATTAGATCTTCTGACCAAAGTGAGGCTTTGAATGGAGCTTCAACTATCCAAAGATTGCACCACCTATGAGGTTGAAATCTTAGCACCTAGTGACCATGAAGGTCACGGGTTGAGGGTGAAACAAGAGAATCCATGAGCTTCACTGCTTAAAAATAAGAATCCACTAGAGGAACTTGGAGCAAAACTTACCTAGATGTCTCTTGAGCTTGAGAATGTAAGTTGAGTTGAACCTCCTACTTCAAGATGAAGGCCGAAGGGTGTGGGTGGAGGGAGATAAAAATTTATCTAAGTGTTCTGTGTGTGCTTGAATGCTTCTTGAGGGAGTTGAAGATGGATGGAAAGAGGGTATCTTGCAAGATTTAAAAAAAATCTAGGGGGTAAGGGGAAGGGTATCCGGCTCATGGGGAGGGAAAAAGGGGGCAATTTCTATGAAAAGTTGAAAAAGGAGTATTGGTTTGTGAAATGGCAAGCTTTTGTCTATCATGCTTGCATTAATTTATTATTTGTCTTGCATGCCTATTTTGTCTTAATTATATAATTATAATTTAAATAATTACTTTAAATAATAGAAATGGCTAGAGAGTTCTAGAGACTTTCCATGCCTTAGCCGAAATCTTGGGGTCTTGGGGGCATTTTTGTCCTTTCACACCTTTTATAGTACATAATTGCATATTTACACCATAACTTATAATATCTAGTTTCTTAAGTAGGCTTTTAGGTTTACTTTTAAGAGGACTTATTCAGGTTAGTCTTTTTGTAAGAAGGGAAATACTCTAAGGTTCATCAATGTCTTGTGGCCGAAATTACAAGGGCTTGAAGGTCATTATTATCTTTTCACTCATTGCTTTATTCACATAAATATGATATTGCTCCTAACATCTAATTTATAGTGTAGGTTGTGAGTTTTACTTTGAGAAGAACTACTTGGGCTAGTCCTCTTATATCTTGGAAATTATTCTAAGATCCTCCAAGGCCCTATGACTGAATTTACAACGTCTTGGAGGCAAAATGGTCATTTCACGCGCTCCACGACATCCATTGTATAATTATATCGCATCCATCTCAAAAGGAATTTAAATACAGACTCACTAAGGTAACTTAATAAAATACAACTTGGAGAACTTATTTATTACGTCGCATCGTATGTGTACTAGTATAGTGCGATTTTCACAGGGTACAACACTCACTCACCCTCACAACATACACTCCCACAATATCAGCACGTGGCATACACCCACCACTGGCCACACGCGGCCACCATCGCCACCTTTCAAACCAATTCCTTTGTTTATATATACATAAAAATACAACCTTTTTCATGTTATTCATATGAAAATATCATCGTACATATATATACATATGCGGTCATGTATACGGACATACAATTCATCACATACTCATATAATCAACTAATCAAACATCTATACAATCATAAATACTTATACACGATCTCGGGTTCATATATTAATTAAAGATTATACGTTTATATTCAAAGGATGGTAATGGGGCACCTATCTGACAATTGAAGGCTATTCCTATGCGCTTGAAGGGTTGATCGAGGCTAGTGGTGCTCCTTCTGCTCCTCCCTAAAACCGGCAGCCTTGTGGCTTTGATGGCAAGAAGACGTTCTTTTCCCTTTCTCTGAAGGGCGGCAAACTTGTGAGATGGGGAGGGAGAGGATTTCACCCTAATTAAATCGAAATTTGATTAGGGTTTAAGGAGAATTTTCCTAATCCAAGTAGGTTTTCAATTAATTAAGCTAATTACCCTTTTTGCCCCATAAAAAAAAATAGGCTATAACATTCTCCCCCTTAAAAAAGTTTCGTCCTCAAAACTTGTATGTTACGTAATCAATAACTTAATATAGTCCTGCATATTTCATTTACATAGATCATGGCCAAACTTAGTACCCCTTGCGTATTCCGATATGTTAATTATTTCACTTCCTCGATATAGGCAAAAGTCCTCAATTCATTCAGTGTGTATATTTACAATATAATCTTTAAATCCATTATCCTCCGCCTAATGGATCGTAACCTATTCTTTCTATAGTTCTCGAATCAACCTTAAGGGTATCGTCATTATACTGGCTTCAGAACTTAATCGTCGGTCTATATTGTACTTATATTTGCTATCATGAGCAACCCTCTAAAACCGGTTCCTAGGTGTAGTACAATCTTTAACTTAATGCTTTGTTCACAAGACTCATCCCTGAAGCCGTATGTATTTCTCGAAATACAATGTACTCTAGTACGATTTAATTTAGTCATCACTAGCATCTCACAAGATGATCTAGTCCTTATAGGGTTCAATCCTTACTTAATTCTCTATAATTAATGCTTACAAGCTTCCATTTATACTACTTGATGTGCATTATTCAACTTAAACTACAATACTGAATTCTTAAACTTATCACATATGATTCATCTCCTAGATAATTAACCATACTAACATCTTTTGTGTATGACAATATGGTAACCGTTACCCTTCCTTAATATAACCCAGTCTTCAAAATCAGTTCTTATACACTTACGAACTAGCTCTATGATCATACTCTTAATTTCTCATATATATCGTTAGCAGCCTAGTATACGAAATATGTGTATGGACATATTTTTCTTCAAGTTAAATGAAAAGAAGCTTAGGTAGCTATAATTTTCAATATAGCTTTAACTATTTAAAATACTAAACCTTCTAATTTTTGTAAACACAAAACCAAAAGTATCATAGATTTGTTTTCGCAACACGACATCTCAAATGACCATTTTAAAAACGATGATATAACTTGTTCGCAAGGCATTTTGGTAAACTTGCGTCAAAATAGTTGAAAACCTAAGAATGTAAGGTTTTATGAAACGATTTGAATACAGTACCTTCCGTTTTCAGAAAAAGGTATATATTTTGAGAGCAACTTTTATTTTGCTTCACAAAAGTTAAGTTCATTGCAAACAGATAAATAACTTTGAAAACGCTTTAACGGTTAAACTGCTTGCGATATCGATAGTCGTCAAATTGAATTAATTTTGACTTAAAAAATAGATATAAAAAACAAAAATTTGAAATATTCTCTAAGAAATATATATAAACACATCTTTTTGCAAGAACATTAATATTTTAAAAGTTTTTCCCTTTTCAAGGTCGTCAAAAGAATTGAAATTTTTTTATTATGCTGATTGATAATTACAGAAAAAAATTAGTTTTGTAAAGTTTAGTAGACTATATAAAGAAATGTGAATTAATAAGGTATTTTCTAACATAAAATGTCTTTTGAAGTCCTTATAAAATATAGGTATAACTCGGTATACGTGATTATATAAAATAGTTATCTGCTAGAGAAATAATAGTCCAATATTTCGTATAATTTCTATAATCCATCATTTTTTTCAAAAGAACAATCCGTCTATGTATCGTTTCTTATAAGTTTGCCCTTTCGCCTACTATGATAAAATCCCTAACTTAAATTGTTCAATTCTAACATGGCACACTAAATATTTATCGACTTAAGGTGTTTTAATTCACCATTCTTTCGCGCGCCATACTGATCCACTGTATTTCTTTACTTGGTTATTTGAACCGTTATATATCCTAGTTAAATCTCTCCCTGAACAAGCAACCACTACTGGTTCATGCTTACTGTATTTCAATTCAAGCTACTAGATTCAAACCAAATGTTCCGATGTCAACACTTAACCGACAATTTGTAATGATATAGTATTCCAAGGCACATACTATAGTCGATTCTCGCATGTTGCTATTGTTCACTACCTCTAATAAGACTAATATCGTCGACCTATTTTGATTACCCTACATTCAACATCTTAACCCTATAAATTCCTTTGTACAATATCCTTAACTAAACTCTACTGATTATAATGCTAATCGTTATTTAGTTTCTATCATTCTACTATAAATCATCTCTTAGTATTTAATATACTATTACAATTCATTTCTTAGTAGCTATGGTCCCAACTTAGACCTAAGCATGCTTTGATCTTACCGTCCAAGTAGGAATATGGACCCACTTTACTTTACCCTAATGGTACGTAGTACCATGCTGTAGTTATGATAAGACAGTCTGAGTTACTTCCTGACCCATTAATATCTCAACTAACCTTTGTAGTAGGGTATTTTGGCTAATATTGTAATTCATTCAAATCAATTATATAGTATTCAAGTAGGGTTACTAAGATCACAGTTTAGAGAGTTATGATTAACCTTAGATATGGGAGAATTGTATGGGATATCCTAGGTCTACGTGTTTCAAAACTGATCGACTTCTTAAGTTTAGTATCATAACTTATTTCTAGGATCGTTCTTAGCATCATCATTTCTTATGTCTAAGATCACGTCTTATTTACAAAATCATAATTAGTACATAATCAACACTTATTACCAAATCAATACTTATGGCTTAAGTCAACTCTTAATCGAGATCGTTACTTACGTCTAAGATCCTGACTTATGTTCAGGATCATCGCTTATAATTTAGATCAATATTGGTGTTCATGATCATCCCTTATGTTCAAATCATCACTTATGTGTAAGATTGTGACTTAGAGGCAAAATCGTAACTTATTTTCTAATATCATGGCCTAATTCAACATTTTTGCCATGCATCTAGAGCCATGCTCTGAAGATCGTACTGTCCGCACCTAATACCTCTTGAACTCATTCTAAAATTAGATCCAAGTGATCGGCGGTGTCAGTTATGCTGCGCCACCACTCCTCCGCATCCACTTGTGGAAGAATCTTAAGTCCGAGTACGGTGGTGGTTGAGCCTGTGGCTACTGATGTGGTTACACCACAGCTTGGGCAATGACCAGTAGTGCGCCGGTCAGAGCGTGGGGAGGTATGACCTGCGGTGGAGCCCCATTCTCAGAATGGTTCCCATTGCCGTTTCCACCGTTCTCTTCTCAGGGGCATATTTTCTACGTCAAGGAATATTTCTGTTTTTTTCTTTTTTTTGTCAAGGGCATTTCAGGAATATGCAGAACTTAAGAAAAAACAGGAGAGAATCAAAACGGAAAAAGCAAAACAGAGATAAAAACCAACCATGCCCCCAGCCCAATCATCACTTAGTCTAAATCAAACTTATTTTAAGGTCAAGCTTAGTCTCAGATCACAAATTACGTCTAGTATCAAACTTAATCTAAAATCAAACGTACGTATATGATCACAACTTAAGTCTATAGTCATCTCTTATGTATAAGATCATTCCTTAATTCTATGTTTTCCGCAGTAGATATAGAGCCTCGTCTCTGATACCACCTGTAGCGCCCTGTCTCGAACCTTAGGGTCAGAACCGGTACGCTCGCCGTATTCCGCTAAGTGATATACAAGGCGTGTGTACGAATCCCTGCACTTATCCAAACGATAGAGTATTCTATTGCGGAAGCAAAATAAATCAACTCAAAACTCTAAATCAGAAGTAAAATCCACTAACCATCAATAGTCAAAATCAAGTCAAAATCCCCTAAATGACATCGTAAAGTACGTAAATATGAAATCCCTAAGCTATATCTTCAAATGAAATAATAATAAAATAAAACTTCTCTAGTCCTGCATCCTCAATCTCCAGTCGGTCTCTCTATGAGTCTAGTGAGCCCACTCAGAATCTTCTCCAATCCATATATAATCGTATCATGAATCGTCTGCAATAAAACATAATGAACGGTGTGAGTGACAAAAACGTCACTCAGAAGGTATCCTGCCCGCATCGGCCCTGCGAGATCATACACGCTAAGACAGTAGTGAAACACATATGAGTACGATAGCACGAAAATAGATTGTCCAAGATTTCACAAATACATATATCTGTCATAACTTCTTAAAACAATCAAAACGCATAATCATACGAAATGAGCGTAAAGGTCAATGTCATATATATGATGCATGATATGCCTACGTTCTCAGAAACATGCATCCTATCGTGCAATGCATGCACCTAGGACCTAACAGAGATGCAACTTACGGCTCGCATAACCTAACATTAAGACATTTTTGGTACACCTTAACCAACAGAGAGACGTTTACAATACGTTTGGACCTATAGAGAGACGTTTACGACAAGCCAAACCTAATGCAATGTCGTGATGCCTGAATGCACAGAAATCACAGACAAAATCTTTTCCTTTATTTTCGTTTTTCCTTTTCTTTTTTCCTTTTCTTCTTCTTTTCCTTTTCTTTTTCTTTCCTTTTCCCTTCACCCTCAGTTTCGCTTGTTTTCCTATCCCCTCAAATTCTGTCAAGCAAAACTTTCTCTTCCCCCATCAGCCCGACTCCCCTCCCCCTCCCTCGGCCCCACCCCCTCACCCCCGCTCAGCCCCACTCCCTCACCCCTTTCGGCTCCCCGGGCACCCTGTCCCCACTCGCACCCACACTCACAGCCTCCCCCACCACGCCGCATCCTCGCTCACCCTCACAGCCGCACACTTCCACAATCGCGGTAGCACATGGCACACACCCATCACCACCGGCCACGCGCCGCCACCGCCGCCGCTCTTCAAACCAATTCCTTTGTTCATATATACGTAAAAATACAACCTTTTTCATGTTATTCATACGAAAATATCATCATACATATATATACATATGCAGTCACATATACGGATATACAATTCATCACATACTCATATAATCAACTAATCAAACATCTATACAATCATAAATGCTTATGCACGATCTCCGGTTCATATAGAAATTAAAGATTATACGGTTTATGTTGAAAGGATGTTAAGGGGGCACCTACATGACAATTGAAGGCTATTCCTACGCGCTCGAAGGGTTGATCGAGGCTGGTGGTGCTCCCTTGCTCCTCTCTAAAACCGGCGGCTTGTGCCTTTAATAGCAAGAAGACGTTTTTTTTCTTTTCTCTGAGGGGCGGCCAACTTGTGAGATGGGGAGGGTATGACTTTACCCTAAATAAATAGAAATTTAATTAGGGTTTAAGGAGAATTTTCCCAATCCAAGTGGGTTTCCAATTAATTAAGCCCAATTACCTTTTTTGCCCCTTAAAAAAATAGGCTATAACACTATTTCTTTTTCATCACATGGAAAGTATAATCATGTGCCATATAGATATGAAGAAAAGCCACTGATGTATATGCGACATTCATATCATACTAATGCATCTAGATCACGCACCTTGCATGCAAACCGAAGTGCATATCAAAGCCAAAAATCACCTTATGTTTACAATGATAGATTCAGCCATTATAAACCAAATAGAAGTGATCAAAACATATATTATATTCCTTTTTCATCGTTCTTCTCATTTTTTGTAAGACCAAGAAAGGTCACCCAAGTTTTGTTACCAAAAGGTACTCTTGCAAAAGGCTGAATAACTAACCCTAAGGACCCAAAATAAAGGGTACCTAAATGATTCTCACACTTTGCATGGTCACATAAACCGAAAGATTTAGCAAATAAGTGGTTCCTTGACAGTGGTTGCTCAAGGAACATAACGGGTGATCCAAGCCTATTCTCAAAATTGAAGAAGGCTACAAAAGGAGGATCCGTAACATTTGGAGACAAGAACAAAGGCAAAATAAATTGAAAGGAAACAATTGGAAATCCAAGCACCCTCCACATTTCCAATGTATCATTGGTAAGCAACTTATCCTAAAACTTGATAAGTATTTTACAATTTCTTGTTAGTGGTTTTGATGTGTGTTTTTCTCACCCATATTCCAACATTGTTGATAAAAATGGAGAAATAACATTAAAAGGAAAAAGAGAAGGAAATATTTTTACATTTTCTGTGGATGATATGTTAGATGCGAAAGTAAAATGTTTTATGTCAAATGAACCGAATGTGAATTTATAGCATCGACGTTTACAACATATTGGCATCTCCAATCTTGAAAAACTTCAACGTAAGAATCTAGTACAAGAAATGCCTAAGCTTGATTTGGGCAACTTTAAGTTGTGTGAATCTTGTATTAAGGGCAAACAAACACGTGAATCACTTAAGTCTAAAAATGAGATTAGCGTGTCTAGAGTCTTTGAATTATTACATATTGATTTGTTTAGTCCTAGTCGCACTAGAAGCCTTAGAGGGAGACACTATGCATGCGTTATCATTGATGATTTTTCTCGTAATACATGGACTTTATTTCTTGTAAATAAAGATGATAGTGCCTTTGACATTCCTAAATTAATAAAACACTTTGAAAATGAATATGGTGTAAATGTTAAAAAGATTAGGAGCGATAGAGTTTAGAAATAAAGATGTGACTGCATTTTCTAAAGAAAAAAACTATTATGCATGAATTTTCACCACCCGTAATGCTACAATTAAACGGTGTAGTTGAAAGAAAGAATAGGACATTGAAAAAAATTTGCAAGAACCATGCTTTTCTTGAGAAAAAAGGTTTTGAGTGATTTCAAAATGCATGATTTAAATAACGTATTACAAAGAAATAAATGACATATATTATGACATAACACGTTGTTGCATGAAAGTTGCCTTATATAGGTCATATATAATGTTGCCGTACTAACGAGCCATGAAGCTTTAAAGCTTACATCAAATGGCAAACATTTGTTGTGTTTGAACTATTTTCAGGTGCTACCATTAATGAACTAAACTAGTTCATTAAGTGAAGTACTTAGTTAATTATACTAAGTAGTTTATTAATGGAAGCAACATTTGGACAAGGCACAAAGGCAACAAGACTAAGAAAGGAAAGTCTCCTCCTCCTCCTTCACCACATATATACACGCATATATATACACACATATATATATTTTTAGATTGTTTGAAAAAGGCACATACACATATGTTCCAACGTACTACCGACACGTTATATATTTTATGTACGTACGTTAACGTCACACCACCATACTTAACTCATATTTATGAGTATATTCTGGTCTTATATCATATGATATAAGTCATGGTGATGACAAATTAAATACGACACGTTAACAGGTTCTAAACCGAAAATTGTCGTATCGGACGAATACTGAAACTTCGCCAACGTGTCACGTATTTGCCATAAATAGATGGCCAGCCCCTACACTTCAAAAATACTCATTATTTTCGTGGCCTACATGTTACTTCCAGCCATAAAATCATTCCATGTTAGCACACAAAAATCGCCCCGCATTAAGGCCAAATTGTGGAGATTCCAATTTCAATTTTATCACATGTCTAGGCGCCACTTTAATCAGCCTTATAAGCTGAATATTAAAGTTTATATTATTTATATTATGTGTAACATAATATATATAACATGTGCAAAAAGTTGGAATTTAATTAGAGAAAAATCGGGTAATCGATAAACATCGAAAATTCGGTTTTCTACGTACACAACACATGGAACGTTTTTGGCACATCATACGACATGTATCTAGACACTTTTTACATATGTCATACATATAAAAGTGTTCTAGAAAATTAAATTAAGGGCTGATTGGAATATACCATGTGTGTATTATTAAATGTGCACTATTTTACAAAGTTTGCAAAAATAAAATTCAGCACATGTATATACATATCATACACGCCTATACAGCTGAGATGGAGCATATGTGGAGTCTTGTTGGCATATTGATTGGTCAAGAATTAATCATACAATGTTGGTGACTTAAAGAAAGAAGGTGCAAAAGGTAATGTTTCAAATTTTGTCACAATTGTGACACATGCTGAAAATTCAGCATGTGCACTAATGTGGTGGCCGAAATTTCTTCCATTATGAGTTATATTTTGTGTCTTGAAACATGTGATTAATTGGAAGACAATTTGGAAGTAATTTGAATAAGTTATGGAATTAAAATTGTGATATATTTGAATATCACACATGCTGAAAATTTCAGCATGTGTAGTAATGTATCTTGGCCGAAATATTGGCCTTGTTGGTGTCTAATTTCTATTCCATAAAAGAAGAGAATATTGCATACTAAATGGTGATTGAATTTAGTGGATTAAATCAATGCAAAATAGGCAATAATTTGAATAAAAGATGAATGTTACACATGTTGAAATTTCAGCATGTGCATGATCATAATGGGCGACTTTTTCATGCCATTTTTGGAGAAAAATTTTCTTGCTTAATTTATGTGATGATCTTGGAAGTTATGGTAATTATTCTATGTTGATTTTGACACATGTTTTTAGTGGAATTCTCATATTTTCCAAGTCATCAAATGATGACAGCATTCAACCTATCAATTAGTGCCAATTAAGCAAAAGTTTAATGATCATCCAATGAGGAGGTGCCAAGTAAGCAAGAACATGTCACAATGATGAAACATATTCCCCCAAGGACTTAGAAGATAATTTTCAAGAGGAGAAGGACCCAAGAGGGGGCGGCCAACATTGTTAAAAAGAGGAGAAGAAAGCCAAACAAAAGGAAGACAAGTCTCACAAGTTCAAAAGTGCAAAAAGAGTCTTCCATTCCCTTCTTCTTCTACATCTTTCTTTCTTCTCTCTAAAAGCCTATTGTACTTACATTCATATACTTGAATAGGCTTCTTGTAGACCACCACATATTCTTTTCATTGTTGTAAAAGATTGATCAAGGTGTGATCAATCTTAGACTTGCAAGGTGGTGGTGTTCGTGCGCAATTGTATTCATCATGCAAGGTTTGTAAAGGGTTGGAGTTGATGTGTAACTCCATCAACCCTGTGGTAAAGTTTACTTTGTGTGTGATTAGTGTGAACCGAGGAAGGTGTTCCTCGAAGACTGGAGTAGGTTGTTTATAACCGAACCAGTATAAAATTCTTGGTGTCATTTACTTTCTGCACTTACTTTCAGTTTTAGCATTGTTTATCTTTTTTGATCACGCTCGTAAAAATAGTAAACGGATTTTAAAAATTACGAAACTTTCTGAAAACATAGCCACACGTTTTAAGGTTCTTTTGGCATAAGTTTCAACCCTTTTGGACAAGTATAAGTGACCCAAACGTCCAAAGTTCTGAAACTAGTGCAGTCTGATTTTCAGGCTTACAAATGTTGAGACTTTGATCATATTTGACTAACTTCCCAAAAGAATTTTTCAAAACTGTTTCAACTCATTTAAACATAACTTATAAGGGGTTAGTGGTTAAAATTTCAGAGCATTTGGAGTTATGTACAAATAGGAATTAATTTTTGAAATCAGTCTACTGTTTCTGGCAGATTCGCACAATCTGACCTCCAACGATTTTTGAAGGGGTTAGAGGTTGATATTAAATCTGAAATTTTTAGGAGACACTTATAACATCTGAGGCTAAGGTCTCTCAAAATTGCAGAATTTTTGAAGACCTGCAACCTAGTTTTAAAAACGTTTTAAAACTGGTCCTGAAAACAGAAACTGTTTTCAGAAGTTGGGTTTTTGGTTTTAAATAATTTTAAAAACCACATTTTCTGCACCCACTATTCAACCCCCCTTCTAGTGGTGCCTTGCAGATGCTACAGCTTTGTGAAAATCAATTGCCTAGATTTTTGTGGGCAGAAGCCATTAATTGTGCATGTTATATAATTAACTGTTTATCCATTGGAAAGAAAATTAACAAAACACCATATGAGATTTTAAATGATCGCATGCGAAAGATTAATTATTTTTGTGTTTTTGGATGTAAATATTTTGTATTAAACACAAAAGATAATCTAGATAAATTTGAGTCTAAATGTATTGAACGTATCTTTGTTGGATATCCTATGAATTCTAAGGCATATAGATGTTATGATCCAGTCACTAGAAAAATTTTAGAATCTATTCATGTGAAATCCAATGAATTTGGTGAACTTGAAATAAATTAAGAATATGATGATGATTTTGAATTGAAACCCGTGATGGATGACATAGAAGAAAATAGCATACATCATGCGCATGACACACTAGAAATGCATGATCACTTAGAACCACAAGAGAATTTAGAAAATAATCAACAAAGATGGCATAAGGATCACCCATACGAACTCATAATAGCCGACATATCTCAATTTGTACGACCACATAGAAGAATAGATCAAGAAGAAATTAATCAATATCATGCTATGATTTCTGAAATCGAACCAAAGAATGTGCTTGATGCTTTGAATGATTCTCCTTGGATTGATGCTATGCATGACGAATTAAATCAATTTACAAGAGATGATATATGGGATTTAGTACCCCGACCATAAGACAAAACAATAGTAGGTACGAAATGAGTGTTTAGAAATAAAATGAATGAGGATGGTAAAGTTGTTAGACATAAAAGTAGGCTTGTATCACAAGGATATAATCAAGAAGTGGGAATAGATTACGAAGAGACATTTGCACCCGTAGCATGTTTATTAGCTATACGATTATTACTAGCTATTGCTTGCATAAAGAATTTTAAACTTTATCAAATGGATGTAAAAAGTGCATTTCTAAATGGTTTTATACAAGAAGAAGTTCATGTAAGGCAACCACCAGGATTTGAGATATAAAATATCCTAATCATGTTTATAAGTTAAAGAAAGCATCATACGGTTTAAAACAAGCTCCTAGAGCTTGGTACGATGGCTTTGCTACCTTTCCCTTATAAAATGGATTTAAAAGAGAACCATCGACAACACTTTATTCTTAAAACAAGAAAAATCAGTTTTACTTATTATTCAAATTTACATTGATGACATTGTTTTTAGATCTACGTGTAATAAGTTAGTGGAGGAATTTTAAACTTGCATGAAATTTGAGTTTGAGATGTCTATGGTAGGCAAACTAAATTATTTTCTCAGCTTGCAAATTAAGCAAAGTAATAAAGGAATACACATAAGTCAAGTAAAATACGCAAATGACATGATTAAGAAGTTTAACTTTGAAAACTTGAAATGATCTACCACCCCTATGAGTGTGGCCACTAAATTTGAGAAAGATGAAAATAGAAAAGGTTTTGATAATAGATTGTATAGATCTATGATTGACTCTTTACTTTATCTTATTGCAAGTAGACCTGATATTACGTTTAGTGTTTGTATGTGTGCTCGTCTTCAAAGTAATCCTAAAGTCTCACACCTTAATGCTGTAAAAGGATATTTCGTTACAATAAGCATACCCCCACATTATGACTTTGGTACAATGAAAATTGTGAATTTAATTTGCTTGCTTATATTGATGCCGATTGTGGAGGATGTAAAATAGATAGAAAAAGTACAACTGATACATTTCAATTCATTGGTAATTCATTAATATCATGGTTTTCGCAAAAGCAAGCTAGTGTAGCATTATCCACCAATAAAGCAGAATGCATGGCCCTTCGTCTTTGCTGCACACAATTACTATGGCTAAAACAACAAATCCCTGATTTAGGCACAGTCATAAATCGAATTCCCATATATTGTGACAGTATGAGTGCTATTAACCTATCTAAGAATCCCGTTTTACATTCTAAGGCGAAACATATAGACATAAGATATCATTTTCTTCGGATCATACTGAAGAACAAGTAGCCAACATATTCACAAAAGCCCTTAATCAAGCCACGTACGAAAATCTACGTTCTAAATTAGGCATTATTTATGTTGATATACTATAAATTGCTCTTTATTGCCACAACTACTAATTGCATTTTTTTATGTGATTTACAAAATAAAGTGGGAGAAAAGCATGATTTAAGGGGAGAGATTGACTTAAGGGGGAGCACAACTTAAGGGGGGTTTTTGAAAATCAAATTTTGAAATTAAAATTTATGAATGCATGATCGTAGGGGGTGCGATTATGGCACATTTAAATCATGAATAGAAGTTAATTTTCAAATCATTAAAAGAGGGAGATTGTTGAGAAATCGTGGTTTGAATGATTTTAAAATGCATGATTTAAATTTTATGTGATTTCGAAATGCATGATTTAAGTGTTACATGACATTCGTACATGATAAATATTCTTTGTATGTGTTATACATATCATTGTTAGACTAACGTACCATGAAAAGTTAAGGCTTAAATCATGTGACAAACATTTTTTGTGTTTACACTATTTTCAGGTGCCATGTTAAATGAACTAAACTAGTTCGCTTAATGAAGTGCTTAAGGTTCATTAAATGAAGTACTTAAGGAGATATACTTGAAAATGCCTATTCTTCAAAAATATCTCAAATGGAAAGTTCTTCTCCACACTACATATACACACACGGCATATATGTGTGTGTATATATATATGTATAGATATATATATATGGATATATAAGAGAATGACGGCGCAGGCAACTTGCAGCGATCGCAGGCGACTAGCGGCGTGAGCCGCCGCCGCTGCCGGGAAGCACTTCACACATCCATTTCCATCCCCAGCCATTCCATCAATCTAGCCAATTCTCGCTGTTACCTTTGCCCGGAACGTTTTTATTGCTAATCATTTGCTATCTTCGTTTCTTTTTCATCGCGACATGACTGCGCCGCCGCCGTCATTTGCAGCCATCGTTTCCGGCGACACTTCATCTCAGTCAATCAACATCTCGCCAAAAACTGTTTCTCGATATAAAGGTATTCCTTTAATCTCGTTTTTGGATTCCGAAATTGATGAACTTGCTGCACCATTCAAATATTCGTTAGTGGGTACTTTCTGGTATGTGAGACCTCCATTAAAAGTGATCAGAGATGTTTTTGAGAAAATAGGATTTCATCAGGATCTTCGTATCACTCTCATTGATCAGACGCATATCCTGCTAAATTTTCGAAATGAAGCAGATTATTTACGTTGCGTTTATCGTCGATCGTGGCATATATCCGGTTGTCATATGCGTATAACCAAATGGACAGTTGATTTTGATCCATCCACTGATGTGCCGATTGTACCGGTTTGGATTGCCCTTCCTGGACTTCCTATCCATCTTCACCGAAAAGAGGCATTATTTGAAATTGTTAAACCGATTGGAAGCCCCATCAAACTTGATGTAGCAACAACAGATGGACTACGACCCTCGGTTGCACGTGTATGTGTAGAAGTCGATGTTTCCCAGGAATTGCCTCAAAAGATTTATCTACAGGCAAAAGGACGATTTATACTGCAATCCGTCGTATATGAAGATTTGCCTTCATTTTGCACATCCTGTTGACGGTTAGGACATGCCTTCTCGTCATGCACTCCGCAAACTGCAGAAACGATACCGCCACCACCTTTACCGCCTCCACGTCGACCACCAGCCCAACGCTGGACACCAGTGAAGAAGAAGCCAGATACGCCAACAATTCCTCCAGTGATTCATCATCCTACGACAGACACACAAGCCCCTCAGGATCAGCCCACCCAAGACGATACACCTATGGCGAATCTCAATCCTGAGGAGCCTACTGAACCACTGCAGACGAATCACGATAACTGTGATATCGGACATTCATCCGATAATGAGTTACCTGTGGCAGATAACCTCGGGATACCTACTGTTCCAGAAGAAGTAGCCCGCCGCATGCAACTGCTACCCCCTCGCCCGACACGGATACTTTAATGTCGCGACTACAGGAGTCAGCAGAGGACTTTATTCCAGTTGTTCCACGTAGAAAGCGTCGTGCAAAGAAAGATCTTCCTCCATTGCCGCCATCTACAATTCTTACACGTAGTGCTTCACATGCAATTCAGGGAAGTGACTCTACTCTCTCTCAATGAATATTATGATATGGAATATAAGAGGTCTGCGAGCCTCAATACCATGACTGCATCAGTTGATTCGTGACCATCAGTTAAATATACTTGTTATAATAGAACCTAAACATGCATCGGTTACTATTTCTCGTTATGCTCTGGATTTCGGATTTTCTAATTCCTATGCATCACAGTCTGATCGTATTTGGTTTTTCTGGCGTGACTCACACTTTACATTGGTAACAGTGCAGGATGAAGGGCAAGTGGTCCATTTTACACTGTTATATCGGCCCCTTCAGTATACTTTTGTATTGTCGGCACTATATGGCAATCACACTCCACTACTTCGCCGTTCTTTGTGGGCTTCATTATGTACATTCTCTGAAAATTCTGCTTTACCTTGGGTGTTGGGTGGAGATTTTATTACATTCCGCTCTATATCGGATCATGAAGGATGGTCTCAACCCTCACTCACAGCTTTACAGGATTTTAATGATTGCATAGAATCATGTGGTTTGATGTCGCTATCGTTCCATGGTTCCAAATTCACATGGACAGACGATCGGGGTCTTGAAAGAGTTCGCCGGAGATTAGATTGGTTATTTCTCAATACTACATTTCATGACAAATTTGAAGACCTACAACTTACACATCTTCCCCGCATTGCTTCGGATCATGCCCCATTATTACTTTTATGCCGAATCAGTCCAACTCCGACGCGTCGATCTTTCCGGTTTCTAGATTCTTGGCTGTTGCATCCGGATTTCCACAATAATATGCGCGCTTCATGGGCTTCTTATCCTACTACGGGTGGAATGTATGGCTTCTACACAAAATTATTCAACCTTAAGAAGGATGTGCAACGGTGGAACAAAGAAATATTTGGTAATATCTTCTCTAATGTCCAACAAGCCAAAATCACTCTCACACGTGTTGAACATCTTTGGGACATGCATCCAACGGAGGAAACTCGGACAGAGTATCATAGATCAAAGGCGGAATATCTTCAAGCCTCATCTTATGAACTGCATTTTCGGAAACAAAAAGCACGAGTCCGATGGCTGAAGGAAGGAGACGCTAACACCCGATATTTTCACTCTATTGTTAAAGGGAGACGATTGAACCTAAGGATCCAACAAATACAGACCACTGCTGGACTTATTTGTACTGCCCCAGATGATATTATGGCTGAAGAAGTATCTTTCTATACAGCCTTATTTGCTCGTGAGCCTACGACCAATTATGATAATATTCTTCGACATATTCCGTCAATAGTGTCCTCCGACGACAATGCCTTCCTAACGCAGGTCCCATTGCCAGAGGAGGTAAAATCAGCAGTTTGGCATTTGGACCCTCATAGTGCTGCTGGACCTGATGGTTTTAACGACAACTTTTATAGATCCTGCTGGTCAATTATTCACACAGACGTTGTTAAAGCGGTACATGAATTTTTCCTTGGTATTCCTCAGCCTGCAGTCATGGCTAGTGCATTAATCACTTTGATTCCGAAACAATCTTCCCCTACTAGTTTCAGTGACTATCGTCCTATATGCCTCACTAATTTTTTAAGCAAAGTCTGTACCAGAATCTTTGCTATCCGTTTGAGTACATTATTGCCACGATTAATGTCTCCAGAACAAACGTGCTTCCTACCAGGTACGGACATTTCTACTCAAGTACTATTGGCTCGTGAGATGATTCATATGATGGATAGAGGTGGCTCACAACTATGCCTAAAGTTAGATATGATGAAAGCATTTGACAGAGTTAGCTGGGAATATTTGAAGTTATTACTCCACGCATTCGGCTTCTCCGATTATTTCACTCGTATCATTCTAAATCATTTGAATGCCACTACATTAGCAGTATTAATCAATGGCCAGCCATCTTCACCTTTTCGACCGTATAGAGGAGTTAAGCAGGGGGATCCATTATCTCCTTTATTATTTATTTTAGCATCTGAAGGTTTTGGCAGGGGCTTGAAAGCATTGACAGTAGCTGGAGTGTTACAACCTTTCCGCCTGGGCCGCATCCCATTTGCAATTACACATTTGGCCTATGCGGATGATCTACTGATATTCCTCCGAGGTACACAGCGGAACCTTCAACATTTTCATACTTTTCTCAAACAATATGAAACTGCTTCAGGTCAAAAGGTAAATTTCCAAAAAAGCAGTATTATTCCGTCTGCCAGGGTAAGTCCACATCAACGCCAAAATGTTACAAATATCCTGGGCATGCGTCTTTCAGGTCCTCCATTTCGTTATCTTGGATCTTATTTACACAAGGGTATCACCCGTTTCAGATATTGTGTTTCGTTATTGCAGCATATTGATGACAGACTCCAAGGTTGGCACTCTAAATTACTATCAGCAGCAGGTCGGCTAGTCTTGTTACACTCAGTAATAGCCGCATTACCACTTCATGTCATCGCGGTAGGCGGCTTACCGAAATCGGTAATTAGAATGATACATCGCAAAATGGCTGCATTTTATTGGGGACGTAGACATCATTGGGTCTCCTGGACTACGATTAGCAAGCCACGGGCTGAGGGGGGTTTAGGTCTAGGAGACATAAACATGTTACAAAAAAGCATATCATTGTCGAATCTGGTGCTCATATCAACAAAATTCAACATTATGGAGCAAATACATGCATGCCAAATATGGACACCGTCATGATTATCTTCCACGGTTAACGGACTCGCCCATATGGAAAATTATTTGCCGAATTCATTCCTTCTGCCTAACACAGACTGATGGACAGGGAGACCATCTTTCATGGTTACCAACGCCAATGGGGGAATTTTCGCTCAAAAGTGCTTATGAGATTTGCCGGACACCTTCTCCCAAACTGCTCTCTACAACATTTATTTGGTCCAAGCATCACTCTCCTCCTATACAACTGTTTTTATGGCGTCTTTTTAATTCGGCATTACCTTTTGAGGATTATATTGGACATTATTTAACGGCTCATCCAACGCAATGTCCATTCTGTAGGCGCGAGTCAGCCACGGTGGATCATGTCTACTTATATTGTTCTTATGTGCATCCCATCTGGCACTATTTTGATAGTGAGCTACATTGTCCACTTCCATCATCATTATGGCTTCGTCAGTATCTTCTTTCTTGGTGGTATCGTTCATCTTTTTCCTCTCTCATTGGAGTTTACAAAATAGTAATCCCAGCAATTATCGTATATAACATCTGGCGTGCTTATACTTCCATAGTCTATGGGGACAAAACTCATATAACGGATACTTCACTACGGCACTCCATACGTTATGATATTACTTTGTGGCACAAAAAAGTCACGGGCTCTAAACTTGCTACTGGCTCTCAGCAGCTTTTCCGTTGGCTGCCAGCTCTCCAACATCCCCGACCGCTGCTGATTCCCTGGGTCACCCCACCTTCTGGACGATTGAAATTAAACGTAGATGCTGCTGTGGGTAGACATTATGCAGTAGGGGGCGCGATATTGCGGGATCATATGGGTTCATGCCTAGGAGCGATTTCTTTTAGACTTTCTCCATGTGCACCACTACATGCAGAGATTCAAGCCGCTGTATTTGGACTTCTTTATTTCCTTCCTTTCTACCGTACCATTATCCTAGAGTCGGATTGTGCCCAGTTGATAGATCGTTTGACACGGCAGCACCTTGTACATGGGAACTATCATCTTCGCCAGCTTCACACGCTGGTTCATCTCTATCGTCTTGTCTACCGTCACATTTATCGCGAGACAAACATGGCGGCACACTATTTAGCGCAACATGCAATGTTACACCCATGTACTCAACATTATACTTCGCATACTCTGCCTTCATTAGTACGTGCTGCAGTCTCTTTGGATCTCACTTCCGCTCACTTGCGCGTTCCTTGACACTATCCGGTCCTCCATATGGATTGGTGCTATTTCAAATTCACTGTCTGTTTCCTTTGGGATGCAGACAGGCACGGTATCGTTGACTATCCATTTATCTACAATTTGTGCTGCTTCTTTCACATACATAACATACCTCATTTTCTTTTCATTGGAGCAACCTGGTTATCATGTGACATCCCTACTTACTCATCGGTCATTGGAGGACTATGTTGCTGGATCATATGCTATGCATGCGTTGACCACATGGCGGTAAATATCAGTTTTCGTGGTGCTGGAACGTTATCACTGTCGCCTTGGCTCCTTAGTCAAGGCGACTTGGGCATGCATTTCGGCTTTCTGCTTAAGATTATTATTTTCCACACTTTTGTTGAATTGATATACTCTCTCCATTATCACGAGATTCATTTACATATCATGGTGGCAAGACTTATCACGGAAGCGCAACAATTTCATCCTGCCTCTATGGACCCTACAACTCAGACCCCCCTGGCGCGCCATATCATAGCTTTGTCGCCTTGGCACAAATTTTGCCAAAGCGGCTTCGGTATGTATTTGTCTTTCCTGCTTTCTATTATTATGTTGATCATTGTCACTGATTTCACTTCTCCCTGGAAATCTTCCGAGGTTTGGCTCATCCTGGAAACGTCAAGATCAAGCAGTGACCCATTCAACACATTCAGGCCCATACTGCTCCCACAAACTTCTGCAGCAATCATAGCTTTGTACACAATATTATGTTCCTTTCATATCAGTGACAGACGTATAAATATGTACGCTTTTTCCTTCGCCAAGGTTTTATCCACAAGGGTGGTTTTACTTGGCAAGGTTTTAATGCGGCATATCATATACGACTGGAGATATGTCATACTTAGTTCGTTATTTCATTTATTCGCATACTCTGAAATTGTAATATGGTTTTCCTCCGCCAAAAGTGAGTTTGTTTCATAATAAAATTTTCGGTTTATAAAAATATATATATATATATATATATATATATATATGTATATATGTATATTGGGCACCAGAAGAAGATCGAATGTGCTGAATCCACAGCTGCATTCTTCGCCCTTTAACAATAGAGTGAAAATAATGTGTATTGGCATCTCCTTCTTTTAGCCATTTTACCCGCGCTTTCTGCTTCCAAAAATGTAACTCGTATTTTGATGCCTGAATATATTCAGCTTTTGCCCAATCATACGCTGAACGCGTCTCAGCTGTTGGCATCTCATCCCAAGCACGTTCAGCCGCATTTAAGGTGGCCTCCGCTTCCTTGACATTTGTAAATAAATTGCCAAAGATTTCTTTATTCCACCGCTGCACGTCCCTTTTTAGAGAAAACAATTTATTGTAAAAACCATACATACCTCCCGTGGCAGGATATGAAGACCAAGCATTCTGCATGTAAGAGGCAAAATCCGGATGTAATAACCAAGAATCTAGGAAACGAAAAGAGCAGCGACCCTTGACCATAGGTAAGCGACAAATGAATAATAACGGAGTATGATCCGAGGAGACACGCGGAAGATGTGTTAGCTGCATGTTCTCAAACACATCCTGAAAAGAAGAGTTCACAAAAAGCCAATCCAAGCGCCTTCGAACCCGGCCTAATCCATGACCATCAATCCATGTAAATCTTGGTCCAGAAAAATGTGGCGACATCAGAGAACAAAATTCAATTCAGTCGTTAAAATCTTGCAATATAGACAAGGATGGATCAGAGCGGCCGCTATGGTCATCTAATGCCTGAAATGTATTAAAATCGCCTGCTACAAGCCACGGCAACGTAGACTCCCAAGAAAAATCACATAAAGATTGCCACAGAGGACGACGCAATAATGATGTATGTTGAGCATATATTACCGACAATACAAAAGTACACTGTAGAGAATGATTGAGCAATGTAAAATGGGCCACTTGAGCCTGATCTTACGTAGAAAGCAACTGAAACTCTGAATCACGCCAAAAAAACCAAATACGCTCAGACTGCGATGCAAAATTATGAGAAAAACCAAGGTCCAATCCAAAGCTTGCAATGCGTGAGTTATGAAGTTTTGGTTCCAGAATAGCAAGTAAATTAAGTCGATGTTCACGGATCAAAAGATGTAATCTAGGCAAAGAAGCACGGATGCCTCTTATATTCCATATTAATGCATTCATTAAGAAAGGGTAGAGTCACTTACCTACAAGGCGTGCGATGCACTACTTGTCAAAATAGTGGATGGTGGTAAAGGTGGAAGATCCTTCTTAGTCCGGCGTTTACGGCGAGGTACGACCGAAATAAATTCCGCTTCTTTCGCAGTCTCCTGCAATCTGGAGATCAATACCTCTTCTTCGGGCGATTAAGGGATTAACTGCATGCGACGCACTACATCTTCAGAAACATGCTGTAATTCAACCGTGTCCACAGGTAACTCAATGTCGGATGAATGACCCAAATCATCATGGTCCGATGTGTTATTTAGAGGCTGCTCAGCTGCATCACAAAAGACGTCTGCATGCAGTGTAGTGTCATTATCATGATCAAGTGTGCAATCGTCACTTGGAGGATGGGGCTCAGGTGGATTCAGCGATACAGCAGGCTGAGGCTGTGAAGGTGGTAAATCAGCAAGCGGATCCGCTACAGGGCGGCGCTTAACTGGTGTCCACCGTTTGGCTGGCTGACGGGTCGGAGGGGGTGGCGGCGGTGGGGGAATCATAGTAGGAGTCTTTGCGGGGCATAATCTTGTAGCATGTCCCAGGCGTCGACAGTCTGTACAAAACTGCGGAAGATCTTCATAAACCACCGACTGTAGAATGAAAAGATTTTTTGCTTGCAAATATATCTTCTGTGGCAACTCTTGTGAAACATCAATTTCTACACACACTCGGGCAACGGATGGTCGGAGACCCTCAGTTCTCGCTACATCAAGCTTGATGGGAGTGCCAATGGGACGAACAATTTCAAACAAAGCCTCGCGACGATGGAGATGGACGGGTAGCCCAAGGAATGCGATCCAGACAGGAATGATCGGGGCATCAGCTGTAGGATCAAAATCCACATTCCATTTTGTTATTCTCATATGACAGCCAGAGATATGCCATGATCGTCGATAGAAACAGCGTAAATAATCGGCCTCATTGCGAAAATTCAGCAGTATGTGTGTTTGATCAATCAGTGTGATACGAAGATCATGGTGAAAACCTATTTTTTCAAAGACATCTCGGATGACTTTCAACGGGGGACGACCGTACCAAAAAGTGCCCACCAAAGAGTATTTGAAAGGTGCATCGAGGGCATCAATTTTAGAATCAAGGAACGAGATCACTGGAATACCTTTGTAACGCGATACAGTTTTTGGGGAAATAACGATTTGATGTGAATTTACAGCGCCAGAAACGACCGCTGCAAAAGATTGCGGCGGCGTGGTCATCTCGTTGGATCGCAGCGATATGATAGCGGTAATGCGGTAACAACTGGATACTTCACCGGATGATTGTTGCAACAGGAGGGCCGACGTTAATGGTGATCAGAAAGTGAATGGCAGCGGTATTTTCCATTTGAGATAGTATACTTGAAAATGCCCACTTGGGGGAGAAAAGCATGAGATTTTGAAAATGCCCACTTCAGTTGCTCCGAAGCCAGTTCAAAAATTTAAGGGCAGCCCAATAATCTCATTTATGGAAGAGGAGATTCAATCCTTGGCTGCATCGTATCGATTAACGCTGGTTGGAACTTTCTGGTACGACCATCCCCTGCTTGCCACTATACGATCACCAGTGGATCGCATAGGCTTCTCTGGTGCCGTAAAAATAGGTTTGCTTAATGCTTCCCACGTACTTCTTCATTTTGATCATGAGCATGATTATCTCCGTTGTTTTACTCGTCAAAGTTGGATGATATCGGGCAAACATATATGCATCACAAATTGGATGCCGGATTATGATCTGGCCGTTGAAGTTCTTATTGTTCCAGTATGGATCTCTTTCCCTGGCTTACCCATACATTTTCACAGAAAAGATGCACTCTTTCAAATTGCTAGCATGATTGGCACCCCTATGAAACTAGACGCAGCAACCACTGCCGTCATTCGTCCTTCTGTGGCCTGCATTTGTGTAGAGCTAGATGTTTCAAAAGATTTGCTGCAACGGGTATATATTCAAGGGCCATCACAGACCATATCACAACAAGTGGAATATGAAGGTCTAACATCATACCGTTTAGGACTTGTTCTACATGATTGTGGTAAGTCAAAACCCGAGCCGTCGGGTCTGCCAGACCTATCTCATCAACGTCTAACTGCTGTAGAAAAGGATAAAAACAGTGTTGGATGCCAAAGAAGCCTTTTCCATCGAATGAAGAAGTTTTGGAGAAATCCGATAGCCTGCATATGACATAGTCGCCTCCAGGCCAACCCCACCCGGCTTCTCCGCCTCCAAATGCACACCCGCCATCTTCTGATATTTGTGTGGTTGCCTCCATCTCAGAGATCCAAGATTTAGCTAGATTAAGAGGAGTAGAGGACTTCATATTAGGGGATATGTCAGTCAACCCAGATGTCAGTCAACCCAGATGTGTCCTCCCATTCAGACAGTGAGTTGGCTATTCCGCTTAATAGTAGCCATCTAGATGAAAAGGGCCGAGAAATCTATGACACCATGACTAATCTCTTTCAGTCGACTTTCATAGATTATAGTCGGTCATGGGCTGATCAGTCTGACCCGTCTGAGGGACTTCAAACTGGTGGCCCACGTAGAATTTTACGTCGAAACCAACATGCAGCGCCGTCATCGCCACGAATGACCAGGTTACATGCTGTTCATATCTCTAATTCTTTTGACACTTTATCATAATGGAGATATTGGTATGAAATGTAAGAGGTGTACGTACCTCTCGGGTACTTTCATTTGTTCGACGATATAAGTTACATGGTTTAGTCATTATAGAACATAAAGCAAGGCTTTCTTTGTTGGTATCGTATCGATTGTGTTTTGGTTTTTCGAAGGCTTTGGCTGTCTGTGATGATCATATTTGGTTTTTTTGTAAGGATATGCTGTTTTTGTCAGAGGATGAACGATCGGGTCAACAAAATTATTCTTTCAAATTGAAGTGGTTGGCTTCTGGTTTTTTTTTGGGTCACAGCCGTTTATGGCCTTCATTCTGTGTCAAAGAGAAAGCCATTATGGTCTGATCTGAAGACGTTTCATGCTACGCTGAGTATTCCATGGTTGGTGGGAGGAGATTTTAACAAATTTCGCTCTTTGGATGAGCATAGAGGCCGATCTTCACCAACATTACGGTCATTACAGGACTTCAATGACTGTATATTTGCATGTGATTTACAGGAGATTTCTTTTCAGGGCTCTATATACACGTGGTGTGATGGGCGCGGTCTAGGCCGTGTGTGGCATTGTCTAGATCGCTATCTTTGTTCTTCCACTTTCTTGGACTTCTTTCGGGCTACACAGTGTTAGCACCTTGCCGGGGCGACATCAGATCACTCTCCTATTTATCTAGAATGTGCCTTTGAACACTCACGTGTGCCAGCTGCTTTCAGATATCTTGATGTCTGGTCCTCTCATCCTCATTTTGACGCGTTAGTTTAGTATCACTGGCAATCTTTTCCCACGGTGGGAGGGATGTGGGGTCTGTTCGCGGTTTAAAGCATTAATTAAGAAAGTGGAATAAAGAAGTATTTGGAAAAATTTTTGATGCGGTAGCGCGGACAGAGGAGGAGGTCCTTCATCATGAGCGGGCCTTTGATTCCTCTCCATCTGAGAACACTCAGGAGCAGTATCACCGAAGTGAAGCTCGTTTAAAACTTGCACAGACACGAGCGTTTCTCTATTGGAAGCAAAAGGCAAATGTGAAATGGTTGAAAGAAGGTGGCGCTAAGACTTAATTTTATCATCAGACCATGAAAGATAAACGTTGCCGGCAATGTATTCGCACAATAAAGCGACAGGATGGAGTAGAATGCGTGTTAAATGCGGATATTGAGGCGGAGGTTGTAAATTATTTCTCTACTCTATTCTCGGTTGTGCCTGTTAATGATGCCGAGTTGATCTTGCATTACATCCCCTCCCTTCTCACGATGGACGATAATACAATGCTATTAAATATGCCCACCTTGCAGGAGATCAGCACGGCGGTGTGGGATCTTAGTCCATCCAGTGTGGCTGGACGGGACAGATACCTCGGTTTTTTTATTGAAGGTTTTGGCAACTTATACATCTTGATGTCCTAAAGGCAGTTCAAGAATTTTTCTTGGGGGTTATGATGCCTAAGCAGGTGGCTTCATCCACTATTGTTTTGATTCCCAAGGTGCAAAATCCTTTGACATTTGTAGATTTCAGGCCTATTTGCTTGACAAATTTTCTTTCTAAGGTGATAACGCGGTTGATATATACTAAACTTTCTAGCTTATTGCCAAGCTTATCTCTCCGGAGCAAGAAGGTTTATGCAAGGCAAGGGTATTACAGAGCAAATTCTGTTGGCACAATAGATGGTTCATTTCATGGTCAAATTGCATATGTCTAAAGCATTCAACCGTGTCAATTGGTATTATCTAGACCTGCTGCTACGGAAATTGGGTTTTTCTAATGAATAATTTACAGGCTACTCGTTGTTCGGTACTGATCAATGGAAAGCAGGTTGGTTTCTTTCTTGTTGGACGAGGGGTAAAATAGGGCGATCCACTATCGTCTCTTTTGTTTATTCTTGCATCGGAGGGTTTTTCTCGTGGATTGAATGCTCTGATGGCCCACAGCAGTATAAAGGGCTTTAATGCATGACGTGCTTAAAGAGTTTCGCATCTAGGCTTTGCAGATGATTTATTGATTTTCTTGAATGGGTCAGCACGGAATTTGGAGAGATTTCGCATGTTCTTGACATCTTATCAAAACGCCTCTGGACAGCTGGTAAATTATCACAAAAGTCAGGTAGTAGTGGGGGAGGGCATTTCGGGAAATGACGGCCTCACAAACTTTGGGCATGCGACTGGCCTCTCTACCAATCAAATATCTTTGCTCTTACTTATATAAAGGCATTAACATATCAAGGTATTGTATATCACTCCTCCATCATTTTGACGTTAGATTAAATTCATGGTAATCTAAACTCCTCTCGATGGTGGGCCATGTGGTTCTGATAAAGCACGTCCTTAACTCCATGCCACTTCATAATATTGCAAGTTCTCGATTGCGCAAAAGTGTCATGGATATGTTAAATCAAAAGATGGCCAATTTTCTTTGGAAAGGCAAGCATCATTGGCCCGCATGGAAATCTATCTGTCGTTTGTCATAGAGGGGAATTAGGCATAACACATCTTTCGAGCGTCCAACAGGCGTATGATTGTTAGCTCTGGTGGAAGTATCATCATTCTCAAACACTTTGGTCTGAGTATTGCAGGAAAAAGTATGGAAGACGATCAGCGGTGTATTCGCATATTTATGACTCTTCAGTGTGGAAAAGGCTATGTAGCATTGATGATTTTATGGCGTCAAAGGTGGTCCGCACGCAGGATATAATACATTGGTCATCGGATTCTAATGGACAGTTCTCATTAAAATGGGCTAATTTGTTGATAAGTTCAACCGAGACAAATTTTAGGGAAAGCTGTTTCATATGGTGGCCCAATGCACATCCTGGAATGCGCATATTTTTGTGGAGACTGTGGACACATGCGCTGCCGTTGGTTGATAATTTATGTTCTTGGAAAACAATGTATCCTTCACAGTGTGCCTTTTTTCGACAATGCTCTGACAATATAGATCTCGAATGCACGAAGATTCAACCGCTGTGGATTGAAATGTCTATTATCTTCTCGGGTCCATTTCCCCGAAATGAACCAATCTGGAGATATCTTTATCGTTGGTGGTATCTTTCTAACACTTCAACTATGGCAGGTTAGCTGAAGGCAGTTGTACCCTCCATAGTAGCATGGGAGGTCTGGAAGAAATATGCTGCGATACGCTTTGGCATGGAAGCTTTTAACTATATAAGTTTGGTCGAGATGGTACTCAGATTTTTTTCACTCGAATCGTTCTTAATCATTTACGAGCCACCACTTTAGCAGTTTTGATTAATGGTCAGCCATCTAGCACATTTCGACCTTACCGAGTTGTTAAACAGGGAGACACATTATCACCTTTACTTTTTATACAGTCGTCTGAGGGATTTAGCCGAGGCTTAAAGTCGATGGTTGCATCTGGCACGCTACAGCCATTTTTCCTGGGCAGAATACCGTTTGCAATCACACATCTAGCTTATGCTGATGATCTTCTTGTTTTCTTACGTGGTACGCAACGTAATTTACGGCGCTTTCACTCGTTCTTATCATTGTATGAATCTACGTCGGATCAGAAGGTAAATGATCATAAGAGCAGTTTTATTCCATCCGTTGCAATTTCGACGTGCCATTAAGAGAAACTGAATAACTGGTAGTGCTCACGCACTCCATGATCCAGCTTGTCAAAATAGTAGGAAACCCCAGTCTAAGAAGCATATCCTTGAGGAAGGACCAACTGATGGAATCGAAAGTTTTTCTGATGTCAACCTTAAGCATGCATTTTGGAGCTGTCCTTTTTTCCCATAATCTCTTATCAGCTCCTGCACTAAGAAGACATTTTCCATCATAGATCCAGCCTTGAGAAAACCAGTCTGAGCACGGTCTGTGAGGGAGGCCATGACTGATGTCATTCATGTTGTAAGGATTTTAGAGATTATCTTGTAGATCACATTGCAGAACAAGATAGGTCGATAGTCCTCAACTCTGTTGACATGGGCAGCCTTGGGGACCAAAGCAATGATGGCGGGATAGACCTGTTTAATATATAGGCCATTCCTGAAGAACTCCTGCACTACAGTGGTCAGGCCGGCCCCTACTATCTTGCAGGCTTTGATAAAGAACTGAGAGGAATAGCAATCAGGGCAAGGTGCTTTGTCCTTCTCAATAGAGTGCAGGGCATATTTGATTTCAGCTTCCAGGATTGGGGCTATGAGTGAGTCAGTAAGCTGCACAAATAGCCTGGGACCATGATACAACACTTGTGTTTTGACGGGCTGGACTGGCTGGGCTGAGCCAAGCAGGTCGGTGTAGAGTTGTACAAACTGCTGAGTTGCCTGCTCGATAGATGAAGAAATAATGCCATCGGCGAGCTGAACTCCAGTAATACTGTTCCTTTCCTTGTTCCTTTTAATTATGGAGTGGAAGAATTTCGTATTTCTGTCACTCGAAATCAAATAATTACCCTTGACAAGGTGAGCAAAGAATTTTCTTTCAGCCTCCAAAAGATTGAAAGTCAAGTGTTTTTGCTTCTGCAATTTGTCTTTCTACTCAGTCGTGCCCCATTGACCTTCTGGGTGCTCCTGCACGTGTTCAAGCTATTCCACCACCTGGTCAGCTCTGCTTGAGATGAGCAAAAAAGATTTACTGTTCAGCTCCTTGAGGGGGCCGTTCAGAGCTTTCAGCTTCTTGCAAATCTGAAACATGGATGAGCCCTGGACTCGTTGACTCCACTGTGAGCTGACCAGAGGAAGAAATTCCTCATGGTCAGCCCACATGTTGAAGAATTTAAAGACACTTCTGACTGCAGGCCCAGAGCTATCAAGGCTAAGCACACCAGGTGAGTGATGAGAAAGGCATCCAGCATAGTAGAAATGTACCTTTGCCAGGGGATTTGTCTCCATGAAGTCATTGTTGGCCATAACTCTGTCAAGTCGAGATTTGACAGAGATATTATCCCAAGTGTGGAAGCAGCCTGACGAGCTGATCTACATTAAACCGTTCTGAAGGAAACAGTTTAGCTGGTCCTACAGCTCATAGTTAGTTGCTGACTGGCTTTCAATTCTATTCTCTTAACTTAAAAATTGCAGCTAAAATCCCCTAGAACAATCCAAGGATCATTCTGCATTAGGCTCTGGTTAAGGATAGAGCTCCACAGTGAGCGCCTATCAACAAACGTGTTGAAACCATAAACAAATGTGACTAGCAAGCTCAGCCTTGCCACCAGAGAGGTCATTCTACAGTGCATGTCTTGAGGACGGAGAGTAATGTGCCATCCCATAGCTCAAGTTGGCTTGCAATAGTTGGTGTATAAATTTGACATTTCACGGACATCACATGATGCTATAATTGTTGTTTCACATTGGTTAATTTGAGAATAAGATATAGGTTATATGAAGATGATATACCATCACTCATTACCCAAGTTTTGACATGGTATCAGGACGAGTTATTAATGTGGGCTCATAAATCACCCGAACCATAGTCGTGTTAGGTTATAAGTGTGTTTTGATTATTTACATGAGCTTGATGTGCAAAAGCATTGTAATAGTCAGACCGGACACAGAATTGTCTTGACATAATGTTCGATGAGTTTCAGTATATACTATATCAAACTCAAAATGGTTTGACCAGGCGTTCGGTGAACTATCAGAAAGTTTTTTGTTAGAGTGACTAATGCACCAGCTAACAAGGTAGATATATTACATCGTCAAAAATTAGATATTTCAAACATTTAGTACAAATTTTTAGCCTTTTTTGTTATTTGTGATTACTTTGTTGTGCTATTTGATTATCTACCTTCACATGATTAGCTGAAATTAGTTTGTCAGATGATGTGCTTTTTCTTGGTTTTTCTTTTTTGGTCATGATAAACTTTAATCGTTTGTACTTGCATCATCCGGGGTGACTGAGTTGAAGATAGATCCTTTTTGGTTGCTGCAGATAATGTTTGATTGAAAATGGTTATTCACCTTTTGCCCCCTGGACTATTCGAATTCCACCCTTACCTCCCTTATGTTTCAAAATACACTCTTAACTACCCCAAAGTATTGGACTGACGTGAACAATGCCATTTCAGTCAAATTTTGTGTTACACGCGCCTGCAAAATGGTCCCCATCAGTATTAACGTTTAGTTTTGTTAATTAATACCTAAACTACCCCTCAACAGTCATATCACGCCATATGTTTCTTTATAACTGCCATTTTCATCCACAACTTCTCTTCGCTCTTATGCTCTTGTATACGCTAGCTAAACACTCTTTGATATTTATTCCTTCTTATCATCTTTTGTCATCAACTACAATGGATCGATTTGCATCAACCAGTAGAGGCTTTTATGATGACGAGTGTTCTCCTGACCTGATGTATGAGTACAAATATTGCAAATGTGATAATCAAGCTGCTTTGAAGATTGTGAAGAGTGAAAAGCCTACAAAGGGATTGTTGGGCTCGGTGCAAACTATACTACAAGGATATTGACGTGGGAAAATGCATCATCAAGCACTCCAACACATATCAAGATGCATATGAATCTGAAATGCTAATGATAAAAGCTAGCATGGCCAATTTGAAGATCTTGATGCTTGTGAGCCTGGGCGTCTGAATATTTTGTCTGATTTGGTCCATTTTTGTGAAATGATGGTAATGTGTGTGCATATATGCTGATGTACTTTGTGTAAGAGTTGTTGCGTGCAAGTGTGATGATGTAGAGTAGTAATTGTGGTGTGATGTTTGCGTGTTTGACTGTGCAGATTATATTAGTGTAATGATTTTTCTTGGAGAAACATAAGGGTTGCGGTTTCATGGTGTGTGAACTGTAATTTGTTTGAGCCATAATTGCAATGCAGTAGGATGTGTTTGAGGTTTGCAAGATAATGGTAATGATTGTGCAATGCATCAGAAGAAACGTGCAGGATGCATTCCCTTATTATCCCAAACGTCATTGTTGAGAATGACAATAATTTTCTTGACAATCCCAAAAGCTTGAGCTTCATCTTTTTGCAACCTTCCATTCTCCTTCATAAATAGATCGTGGTCCTCTACAATTTTTCTTCCCATATCCAAAGTTTAACTCTTTTCTGAAGCCTTCTCTGTTCAGTAATTCTGTGTACTGCAAAAACAATGTCTTCCTCACCTTATGTTACACCTAAGAAACAGAGGAAAAATCATGCTGAAGGTGCCAGTGCACCTAGGATTCCAGACATACATACAAGAGTTCCAAAGAATCGAGACGATCAGAAGGAAATTGTGTGTGCATATATGCTGATGTACTTTGTGTAAGAGTTGTTGCATGCAAGTGTGGTGATGTAGAGTAGTAATTGTGGTTGTGATGCGTGTTCGACTGTGTAGATTATATTAGTGTAATGATTTTTCTTGGGGGAACAGAAGGGTTGCCGTTTTGTGGTGTGTGAACTGTAATTTGTTTGAGCCATAATTGCAATGCAGTGGGATGTGTTTGTGGTTTGTAAGATAATGGTAATGATTGTGCAATACATCAGAAGAAACGTACAGGTTGCATTCCCTTATTATCCCAAACGTCATTGTTGAGAATGACATTAATTTTCTTGAGAATCCCAAAAGCTTGAGCCTCATCTCTTTGCAACCTTCCCTTCTCCTTCATAAATAGACCGTGGTCCTCTACATTTTTTCTTCACATAGCTAAAGTTTAACTCTTTTCTGAAGACTTCTCTGTTCAGTAATTCTATGTACTACAAAAACAATGTCTTCCCCACCATATGTTACGCCTAAGAAACAAAGGAAAAATCCTACTGAAGGAGCCAGTCCACCTAGGATTCCAAACATACATACAAGAGTTCCAAAGAATCGAGACGATGAGAAGGAAATTGTTGAGGAATCTGTTGTATTGGTTCCAAGGAGAGTAGCGAGTCTAGAATATGATCCTCAGACGGAGATTGGTAAACTATGGGATAATTATTATTGGGTGAGTGAAAAGCAACACTTGGAGGATCCCAGAGTGGACGATGTTGATACCAGGGTCAGAGAATTGAAAGAGAAACTTGAAGTCAAAAAAGTTAAATTTGAGAATATGAAGGCAAAGATAAAGGCCTTGGGTGCTTCTCTTTCTTCTGACGAAGAATCTTAGGATGTCAGTTGTATGGTGTTCGAATAGTGTGGGTGTTGGTTATGGTCTTGTCAATCAGGTTGCTAAGTGTCTGTTGTGTTGCTAGGTGACTATTGTGTTGTTGGTTGCTGATCGCAGGCTGATGGTTGTTGTTTATGGTTGCTGTTTTTTTGTCATTTAGAATGATCGTTGGGAGATGGTTCATGGTTGATGGTTGTTGGGATGGTTGCTGGTTGATGTGTCTTGGTTTTGTCCTTTACAATGGTTGCTAGTTGCATAGTATTTGTGTTAACGATGTTAATGGTTGCTGGTTTTTGTCACTTAGGATGGTTATGCCGATTAGTTTTTGATGATATATGTAAAGTGTCATATGTACTTTGAAACTACATTATGAAATGATGCTATTTTCTCAAGTGTTTATGTGTTTGTACTATGTTCTTCTTCACAAACGACTTGACACAGAGCAACTCCTTTATGTCGATTGAAAAAAACCAAACAAATCCAACAAGCAAAACAGAATAAAGCCTATTGGACAGCAAAACAGATTAACATTCCATACATGGCCAAAATGGCAAATTTACATGGTGCACACTATGCAAAAAGATTAACATTGATCACAGCTAACAAGTTAAAAGTGGCTTACAATATGCACACTATACTAGTGCCAACCTTTAGCAAAATGTAGTAGTAGGTAACCACTTAAAAGAGCTATAAAATAAAACTAAGCTAGGCCTGCTAGCTAAACATTTGGCTTGCATCAAAAAGCCTTCAAAACCCAAAAAGTCAATACATGTCCCAATACCCAAAACAACAGAGAGCCATGTCGAGAATGCCGACATTACACACTGCTTAGTCTATGTCTGGGAATCATGAAAGCTTGATCTTTGAGCTAATAATTGTGCTGAAGCATGTCCTTCGCAGGTGGCTTCAGCCTGATTCATTCTCTACAGGACAACCAATGCACAACCAATATTAACTGATTCATTGCAGTTAAATGTCAAATATTCACCTTGTTAACTTTAGAGGAAGAATAGACACGACTTGTGCATGACCTGACATTATGCCCTGGCTGAAAACATCTATTGCACTTACTGATAGACCCTTTTCTGGTAGCGGTAGCATGGTGCCTAAGTTCATCAGGCTCCTTCTTCCTTAGTTTTTTGGGTCTACCAATCTGTTTCCTGGCATCAGGTGGGTGTATTAGTGGTTGATTTGTTGAGATCCAGTACAGACTTGATGGAATGGGATACACGACAGGTGAACATGCCTGTGCATATATGGATTTAGAATAAAAGACATGCACATAGTTAAGCATTGAACCCCTTTCAACCTGTATGACAGCAACAACATGTCTGCATGGATAAACAACCAATTGAAACAACCTACATGTGCACTCTCTGGTATGAAAGATCAACAACATATGACCCTGCATTATTTGTCACCTCAAATATTTTCCGATCTGACATAATTGTAATGCAACTCCTACTCATAGTCTTTAGCTTCTCCAACCGAGACAGTACATTAGGACATACTTCTCCATCATAGCTACTGATACCCTACCTTTTGGTTGACATTCTTTTCATTGTATGCTTCCGGATGTTCTCGAACATCTGTACCATTGGCATTTCTCTTACATCAACTATGCTTGCATTGAAAGACTTTGACAAGTTGTTCACTAGAACATTACACTTACGAGTGGATGAGAAAAAAGCTTTGACCATAGAATGGCATGAATGTTCTTCAACCACTTGGAGGCATCCTCATTTAAAGGACCAAGTGCTTCCATATGCCTGTTAAACTCACCTGAGTGAGTGGCACTAGCACAAGCCCACAGTTTATCACCTAACTTCTTCACACTGAACTTTCCTTTGAAGTTTTGAAACATGTGTCTCACACAAAATCTCTGCTCACATGTTGAAAACACAATATTAACAGCATGAACTAACCCCCTTTGTCTATTTGAGATGATTGTGTATGGAAGTTCATCAGGCCTCTCACCAATACACTCTCTGAAATGCTTCAAGAACCATTTCCAGCTACTGAAATTCTCATCTTCTGCTACACGCACTGCAATGAGGAACATATTGTCATTTTCATCTCTCCCAATACACTAAGCAGTTGCCCCTTCAAGTTGCCTTTCAAAAAACAACCATCAAGTCCAAATATGGGCCTACAATCATTAAGGAAACCCATCCTGCAAGCATTGAAGCAAATAAACATTCTCTCAAACATTGGAGGGGAATGTTCATCCAAAACCGTATTCTTGATCCTAACCTCACTTCCAGGATTAGTTCTTCTAATCATCTCAGTATAGTCCCACAGACGTGAATACTGAACCATTCACATGCCTTCTATTTCCTTTTTAGCCTTGTTCTTTGCCTTGTACAACTATGTCCTACTAACATCAACCATTAGATCTCTCCTCACTTGATTTTTCAAACTCTTTGTGCTTATATTAGGATTGTCAATGAAGTAGTTTTGTACTTTTTGCTACGGTACCTTGATGTACAATGCCTATTAATGTAATCTCTCCACAGTTATGCACACTCTTCAATGTCTTGATCATGAAAGTTTTGTCATGATTTATTGTAGAAGCATGAATCCTCCAAGTACACCCTTTGTTACATTTTGTTGTCACTCTATTGCCTTTGTTCTTTTCATACTTCACTTCATAAACCCCTCTGATGTTCCACTCAACTAGAGCTTCTCTAACTTTAGCATCATTAATAAACTTCTGCCCAACCTTCAACTCGAATTGCTGCTTACTGAATTCTTCATCAAAATTAAAGTCTTTGTAAACACTTACATCTTATGCAGTGTTATGTAGTAGTTCTAATTCATCCACCACTTCTTCATTCCATTGGCCAACGTGTATGCCTTAAAATCAGCTTCAACTAGTTCTTTCTGACTGTCAACTTCACTATGGCGTGGAACTTGGATAGCATCAGACCTTTCTACTTCTTCTACAACTTGAGGTTCATGTTGTGCTGCCTCTTATTCTTCATTTATATGCCTAAATTGCAGATCCCAGAATATATCATCATCCGATATGTCATCTAATTTATCAAATGTACCAACATGGTCTGCATTTTGAGAACCCACCAAGTGTGTAACTGCAGCATTTTCACACTTTTCTAAGAGCAAATGGACTGTCTCACCACTTTGAAAAGGATCATCATATGCCTCTGGAGCTGCTTCAGACAAAGTTGTTGATGCTTGTGAACTATAGGTGTTTGGATCCGGATTGACGTTTTTGTCCTTGGACAAAATAGTCTTTTCATTTGATGGGGTTTTTTTTGCCAACCTTTCCTTTTACATGGCAATTTTTTACTCGTGAAACATTGATTTCCTCCACCTTGGACACCTTTATTACCTTTACATATCGTATTGCATCCAATCAATCCACATAGGCATAGTTCTTCACTTATATCCATTCTACCCTGCATCAACACGACAGCAAACACAAAAGCATTAAACCAACAAGATGACAGAAACAATTCTTACATCAGCACCAACGCGTGAACACAATGAAACATACAATCCATCAACACCCCCTCATCATTCAATAACAAAATACATACAATCCAAGTACATGAGCACCATAATCAATATCCAATCAAACAAAAGACTTACTCTTTATGAATCCAAATAGATGAAGACAGTCTGTTTCTCCAACACTACTGAATTCTCTTACACCTCCCTTCCTCTCACTGAAACAAATGCTGAAGAATGCACACCAACAAGGATTACACTAACTTAGCTGCAATATGAAACTCAGTAGCTCTACATTAAAGATCTCATTTGCATACGAGACTCCATGTAGCTTTAAATGTCGACAGAGTTATTGATTGGTTGAATGTTGTCATCTCTTGATGACTAGGAAAATCCGAGAATTCCACTAAAAACATGTGCCAAAATCACCATAAAACAATAACTATAAATTCCAAGATCATCACATAAATCAAGCAAGATAATTTCCTTACAAAAATGTTGTAAAAATCGGCCATCGGACTGTCAATCCATATTTCCTTATTGATGATGAGAGAGAGGATAATGGGCTTGCTAGCAGCGGAACTGACTCAGACAACTCTTTTTCTGACACTAAATCAAGCCACAATACAATACTGCCCATGGGAATCCAACACAACAGCACACATTTTTAGCACAGCATGGATATCATTTGGCAGGCGTCTGCTACTATGCCTCTTTACAAGCCCTTCCCTGTGAGGTCCACGGAGCCATTCTCATGGACGCACATATGCCCAATCTTCGTCATCCATGATGTTTGACATGGTGTTGGAGTTTTCTACCTATGGTTGCCTATGTCAAAACACAGGCAACGCTGGTGCGTTTTTGTTCTCTTCATTAGGATCTTGTGATTCTTATATACATATTTGCAGTCTGTTTATGCTTACATGATTGTATGTGGCCTTTGTTTCGCATACCATCTGTTCATCGATACCATTCTTGTGGAACATTTCCCACGCCTGCACCGGCCACCCTATGTGAGTGTGAAATCAAAGAAGATAGTCAACAAATGTGATGGCTTACATTCACAGTATCGCCTTGGTTCTTTTCGAATCAAGGCGACATGGGTACGTGCGATTCCCCTTTACTTTCTACTTCATATGCACTGGATCCATCACTTAGATGTATTGTTTATGTTGTTTTGCGCAAGGTATGATGGTGGTTAGGAGCTCACAATTCCATAGGGTTTTGCTTGCCAACGCAGACAGTCACTTTTATTCAGCATTGTCTACGTAGATCACCACAGTGGCTCTTATTCCATTTCCATTCTGTACTATGTTTATGTTTACTGGTTCAACGCTCCAATCATATAAATATGTATGCTTTTTCCTTCGCCAAGTTTTTATCCACAAGGGTGGTTTTACTTGGCCAGGTTTGAATGCGGGTATATCGATATGAGTGGACGTATGCCTTTTCATGTCATGCATCTTGCATATGCGGATGACTTGTCTTTCTCCGAGGTACGAAACGGACCTTACGAAGTTTTCAGCAGTTCTTATCTTTATATGAGAAAGCTTCGGGACAAAAGGTAAATTATAGTAAGAGTCACTTTATTCCATCCACTAATACTTTTGCGCATAGACAAGCGATATTTTCAGATATTCTAGGTATGCTTCCGACGCGTCTTCCTGTTCGTTATCTTGGATCCATGTTGCACAAAGGCATCACCCGCACTGGTCATTGTTCAGCTCTTTTAGAACATATTGACACACGTCTGAATGGATGACATAACAAGTTACTCTAGCAGTCAGGCAGGTTAGTCTTACTACGATATGTTATTTCGTCCCTGCCATTACACATTATGGCTGCTGGAGCCTTGCCAAAATCGGTGATTAAAGCAATAGAGCAGAAAATGTCGCGGTTTTACTGGGGACAGAGACGACATTGGGTTTCTTGGATGACAATCAAGAATCCTTGTTTAGAAGGAGGTCTGTGTATCAGGGACATGCGTTCCTTGCAAGATGCTTATCACTGTCAAATGTGGTGGAATTATCAGCATAATAAAACTCTTTGGAGTAGGTTTATGCATGCCAAATATGGAACAAGGGGCGACTATCTCCCTATATTGCCAGATTCTCCTATTTGGAAACTTATTTGCCAAACTCATGCATTTTGCGAGGAGTATTGTGAATATGATAGGGCTCTGCTGATTTGGAAACCAACCCAACTAGGTGAGTTTACACTTGGGTCAGCATATGATTTGTGCCGTATTTCGCGGCCAACGACATTATCAGCTAAATTTATTTAGTATAAGCGCCATCGTCCTGTTATATCGAATTTTCTATGGGGACTATATCATCATGCACTTCCGTTGGAAGATTACATTGGACATTACTCTGATTCTCGTCCCACTATATGTCCTTTCTGTAAGCAAGCGTCAGTAACAGTGTATCATCTTTTTCTACATTGCCCTACCATTACTCCACTCTGGATGTTCTACTCAGCGGCGGTGGCCGGTCCCACTCTGGTAGCAGAACATACTTAGCCTTTTTTGTTATCTTGGTTCTTCCGCAGCTCTTCATACGCTTGTAGGAATATTACGCATTGTTATTCTTGGCATCATTACATTCACTGTTTGGCGTGCGTATGCCTCACTTATATATGGAGATACAGCCTCTTGCTCAACAGCTTCTCTCATGGCAGTTGTGAAATCTGACATTAACTTATAGGCGAAAACAATCAACAAGACCAAGCTAGCTTCTGGCTATAGGGCGATACGGGCTGCTGGTATCCTCCCTCCTCTTCGGGTCCGCAGGATGCAGGTAGTGAGATGGGTTGTAGCTCCAACAGGTACACTCAAGTTGAATACGGATGCAGCGGTGGGAAATTCTATTGCTGCGGGCGGAGCTATCTTACGGGATAGCAAAGGAGTCTGCATGGGCGCCTTATATTTTCGGTTACCGGATTGTACACCACCACATGCTGAGATACAAGCCGCAGTCTTTGCGTTACTATACTTTTTAACTTTTCATCGTAATATTATTCAAGAAATGGATTGCTTACAGGTCCTGCACATGATTGCCCAACAAACACACATGACAAACCAGTTTCACTGTCGTTTGTTGCGATCGCTAATCACGAATTCCAGCATCATGTTTCAGCACATATTTCGTGAGGCCCACATGGTGGCACACTACTTGGCACAACATGGGTTATCTCATTCTACAACAGCTTCTTTTACTGCCCTCACGTTACCGTCTCTGGTTCGCAGCTGTATCACGCTTGATGTCACTACAGGACAACTCAGACATGCATAACTTTTTGAGTGACACACTGACAGTCTTCCATATGGTTGGCTACCTTTCATGAGTTCTGCCTGCATTATGTGGGATGCAGGAAGACAGGGTATGATTTTTGTATATAGATATCTGACAATCTTTATAGTTTCCTAGTGCCTGCTACTTATGACTTATATGCTTGTGTTTGCATGTATGTTTTGGGACCCTCAGAGCCAGATTTTAGGACACAACATCGACTTTATGAGCTTGCCAAATGCAGACTGGACACAGTAAATGTTTCAAAAGGGGTAAATATGTACTCTTTTCCCTTCATGCAGGATTTTATCCACAAGGGTGGTTTTGCCTGACAAGGTTTTAATGACGCATATCATACACCTTTTGAACACTGTCCTAGTTATCAACGATGTAATATCATTGTTTTTAGACCATTATCTTCTTTCATTCTCTTATGCCATCTATTTCTTTGTAATAATGGTATTCATCTGCCATAGGTGAGGGCATTTTAATGAAAACAAGGAGACACCAATCCTTTTATTTAAAAAAATATATGTATATTTTATAAAAAAAATGACAAGCTATATTTTTTATCCCGACATTTCATCGACACGTCATCAACGCACGTCAACATCAAGCAACCACATACACATCATCATTTTGAGTATATACACATTCCAAGTCATATATTCCATGTCATCAAGCTTCCAAAAATATACCGACATGTCAAAAGTTCGTAAACCAAAAATCGCCACATCAAATAACTACCGAACTGTCACCGACATGTCATATACTTACCATACAAAGATGGCCAGCCAATATACACTCCAAACACATAACAATTCGTAGACCACATGGCAAATACAACACCAATATCGTACCATAATTACATATATCAATTACCTATTATTTGCCTTGATTTCTTGAAAATTCAAATTCAAATTACTACACCACATGGTCGAAATCGGTTACACCTTTTGGAGCTGAGATTATACATTTTATTATGTATATTATATGGTGTATAAAAAATTTTACATGTCCAAAGGGTTTGTGATAAATTGGGAAAAAATCGTGCAATCGACGGAAGTCGAAAATTAATTTTTCGGCATATTCTGCATGTGGACATTTTTTAAATGTTGTGACATGTACCTGGACATGTCTTGTACATCCAAGACATATCTTGGAGTATTCTAGAAGACCAAGTTAAATGGTGATTGAAATTTACCATGTATATGAAATACTACATTATCATCTGTCAAAATTTTAAAAATTTTTTCAGCAAATGCATGCTGAGTAGGCGGTAGATTTGAGCTGAGTTGGAGCCTAGGTGGAGCTCATTTTGCACTATGATTGGTGAAGAATGATCCACAAATAAATGCAAGTATTGATGGAGACCAAGACACACAAGGTAAGCTTTCAAAATTAAAAAAGAAATGCTAAAGTTTTCAGCACGTGTGCAATGGCCGAATTTGTCAAGTCTTCAAGATGCAATTCATTCAAGAAATATGGGGCTATCACACTTATGATTGATTGGCAATCAAGACATTTGAAAGTTGAATTGTTTTCAGATTTTTCTTGGTAATTTCTTTCTCATATATTATGTGCCATGATGGATAAATAACTACCCTATCATAGAGTGACAACAAGGCAAAGACACATCACTTGTCCAATCACATTTCACCAAGTTAGCAAAGGTATGTCACAAAGCTATACAAGGTATCTTCCAAGGGCATTCAAGACATTCATCAAGAGGGATTTCAGCAAGGGGGACATGCCATACATTACAAAAGAGAGAAAGAAGATCAAACACAATTCAAGACTCATTATTTCTACATTCTATCAAGTGCAAAGCAAGACTTCTCCTCATCTCGTATTTTCTTCCCTTGCACATAGCCTTAAGCCTATCAAATATAAATTCCATAGTCCGTATAGGCTTCATACATACCACCCATACACGTTCTATTCTTGTACAAGTCTGATCAATGTGTGATCAAACCTTTATTAGTGAGGTGGTGGTGTTTTTGTTGGTTGTTGTTGTTCTTTATAAACGAGGTGGACACTAAAGGAGTTGGTGTATAACTCCAACCACCCTTTTTCTAAGGTGTTTTTGGTGATTAGTGAATATCGAAGAATGTGTCATTGAAGACTGGATTAGGTCGCATTGACCGAACTAGTATAAAAATCTTGGTGTTCTTACTTGCAGCACTTTTACTTTCAGTTTCAGTTTTTGTAATGTTTTCATCGCCACTGAAAAATAGCAAATGAATTTCAAATATCATCAACTTTTGTAGAGACATAGAAAACGATCTTAGGTTTCAAATAAGACAAGTTTTCATCGACTTGGATAACTATAAGTCATTCAAATGTTCAGAGTTCTGAGACTAGGGCAATCTGATTTTCGGATCGACAAAAGTTGAGAACATCAACGTGGTTGATATACTTTCCAAAGAAAAATTTAAAAACTGTTTAAACCCATTAAAGTAGACATCTTAAGGGATGTCTTTAATGGTTTGAGTAAAAGTGATTTAGTTATGTCTCTAATTGTTCTAGTGCTCAAGAGATGTGGATGTGTGAAGAAATGAAGTGTTGTGTCCATCCCAAGTATAACTGTAATTTACCATATAGTATAAAGTTTGAGATGACCATAAACGGAAATTTTTGTAACCATAAAAAAATTATGTTGCGCATATTTTAGAAATTTAATTATTAAATAACCCATTCAAAAGCATTATAGAAGAAATAATAATAATAAAAAATTAACTCGCATTAGGACATCATAAGGGAAGGAAAAGTGACCAAATTACCCTATGGGTGGCCGCCACTTTTCCCTCCAAAGGCCCGCAAATATCTTCCAAACTCTAGAAGACTCTATAGGCAAAAAGCTTACAAAAGCCATCCTAATTACTACCCCTTTTACATGCATGCAAATAGGTAATGATTGTGTCTTCTTTCCCCTCCCTTCATTAAGCCGGCCGCCCCTCCCTTTTTGAAGACAAGTGTATTCAAGAAACCTCCATCAAGCAAACATTCTCCTAAAGCATCAAACCATATTTCTAATACTTCCTAACTCTTCAATTATCCACCAACTTCTTCCCAAGACATTAATGCCATAAGGTAAGAAATAGCAAGAGCAACTATCCAAGTTCAAGACTAGGCCTCAAGCTTGTAAGGTATGTAAATAATTCTTAAGGTCCAATCTTACATTTCCTTAAGGTTTACATCAAGTCTAAGTGTATGTCCCTAACCACCCTCAAACCCATGACCGCCTTTATACCCTTAGGAGGGTTCTCAAGCTAAAGAAGGAAATGGACTCTAGGAGGTTAAGGAACATCACTCAACCTTCATAAAGATAAGGTTTCATACCCCTTTTAGATTTCATTCCATTCATTCAAGAAGCTCACTTATAGCGCCCCGCCCGAGACTAGGTCCCGGCACGGTGCACCTGCCGTACTATGCTACAAGAAGTACAAGGCATCGATAACATTTATGTACATATCATCATAGCATGTATCGAATAGTGGAATCAAAGTAACATAAGCAGAAATAAACATCGATAGAAGTACATACTAATACATTTGAATTAGTGTCATCAGTACATCACTAGTACAAAATATCATAAGTACAGAGCTGATTGTCAAAATACAAAAGATGCCAATGCTGGCTACTAGTCAGCTCTCCACACCTAGTCTCGAGGCTCATCCTCTTTGAACTTTGGCTCGGGGTCCTGTGGGTCTGCATGATAAAATAAAGGGGTGAGCAATAACAAATCGCTCAGCAAGTATTTCCGCCTAGATTCGTCAAGTGGATCATGCATGAGGACTGGGGTAGTGGATAATACAGTGAAGTATAGCATAGATATCATATGTACCACATGTATGGATATAAGAGTGAAGAAATCAACAAAGGTAAACAGTACAGTAAATCCAACTGATATCATGTAAGAGAAGAATATCGTAGATAACAAGCATCATAAATTAAACAGATTCTTCCTTTGATCATCCTTACCTTAGCATATAGTCAGTATCATTCTTGTGTATGATCTTTTTGCTTTTATTTCTTGCTGTTCTTTGATCATACTAGGCCTTTTACTATGCAAGTCATGACTTAAGGGCACTAGGGGTTCGTGAGACATGATCGTGATGTATGCATCATAAAACTTTCAAAAAACTTTTCATTTTATATGTACATAAACATGACATGACATGATTGGCTATAGCACTTTTTGTAACATAAGAATGGTACCCACGACATATCGAATGATTCCCCAAATAGCCACGAGTACCGTCTATGAATACCGATGGTCCAACTGCGGTGTTACATCATACATACATAGGACTAACGGTGACACGTTATAACAGAGAACCCGAGTCCCGGACACGGTGTTACACTCTACCATAACGTATTTTGCCCCTGACATCCTCCTCAAGGACTAGACATTAGGCAGCTCTGCATACAGAATGTCGTAGGCGTAACTGAAAGGCAGAGATCTTTTGTCCCAGACAAGGTGTTACACGCAGCCAGCAGATCATGCGTAGACAGAAAGGTAGAGAACCCTTGTCCTGACAAGGTGTTATACTCAACCATAGATACATGCATAAGTCGTATGGAGTCATTCGTCTCGCTGTACAATTCCTTAAATCATGAAAACTTTAAACATTTCTTGCAGAAATCATTTCATAAACATGATTGTAAATAAAACCCGTTGTGTTGAAAATCTGAAGACAACATGCATGAGGGAGTGCATAAAATATGTCTTTTTGGAATTAGCATCATGATTATTCTTGATTTCAATTATGTACTTATTTGGTACATATATGTATTTACTTAATATTTATTCCACTAGCTTGTCTTATTTGGGCCAAATTGCCCCTATTGGCCGTGTCTTATCATACATGCATATCTTAATTTCTTTAACTTGAGGTATTAAGCATTTATGCTATATGTTTACATATTATACATATAACACTTATATTGAGTTAAGTGTGTACAAATGGGTATAAGCCATGTTGAATATGTCCGCACACCTTAGAGCCGAAAGTTTGATGTAGGTTCTTTCTTAATTTCTTTTTTTTCTAGTGGTACATTTATTCTTGTCATTTAATGACAATATAATCACTTCACATAATGTACATTATGCATGTATTTACATCATTATGCTTGAAATAGATAAATCCAGGACAAGGCACCCAATTTGAGCCTAGGGCGAAAGTGGCCTTTCATATGAATTTTAATTTCTAAATTTATGTAGTGTTCCATTGTGCTAATTTTTCATATATATAATACATAGTATACATCTAGTCTGCAGTGCGCCGCACCGGCTCGTCCGCGTACTGTGCGCCCGCCGTACTTCACTGCGAAGAGTCCCAGGCGCCGGTTCATATCATATCGTAATCCATAAGGAAGCATATGGACTTTCATGCTTACACGTCATCAAGTAAGAAAAACTGAGGTAGAATAAAAACTTTAATTAAAAACATGCCGAATATTCATAACATCGTCTACATCCATGTCCACAAAATAAAAAAGATGTCCCAAATAAAAATCCCATCATAGGTCGTCAAATTTAAATCATCATACTAAAGTCCTGCGGCCATCCTCTCTAGCACGCCTATGGATAGGGAACCCTAGGCTCGCCATCGATCCACTCAACCGTGTTTCCTGCAGGCTCTCGGAGGAACAATAATAGGGTGAGTGACAACGTCACGAGAAGTATACCATAAATAATCATGAATTAAGTGGAAAGTACACACGAGAACCAAAACCCCAAAAAGTTTGGATTCGCAACATACCTGACTTTCAACTCATCATAGGATCATAACTTAATAGACAAGGAATTATATTAAGATCATAACTTAGGAGATATTAAACATATCGTCGTAGCCTAAGTAATAATACCTCAATTATTCGACTCGCCATTGAAAAATGCAGTATGTATGCGTATGCACATGTGATGCATCATGACAAAAATGAGGATAAGTTCTTTCATTCTTTCCTTCAAAACATCATCGTAAATAAAACGAGAGGATGAGTATTCAGATCTATTATATCCGGATCTGAGGCGGTCATGCCATTCCTTTCAGATCTATTATGCCCGGATCTGAAAACGGTCATACAATCGATCATCGTCATCAGGTCTATTCTCTCTAGGCCTGTACAATCATAAATCATCGCTATCAGGTCTATTCTCTCCGGGCCTGTACGGTCATAATAATCATAACCAGGTCTATTCTCTCCTGGCCTATACGGTCATAATCATCAACAGATCAATTAACCCCGGATCTGTAGCGGGTTGTGCTGGCCAGAATTAAATGGTACCAATGGAAATCGTTCTTTTCAAACTGAAATCTTTTCTTTGAAAACGCTTTTTCATCATTCCTTGTCATAAAATCAGTTTCATAAATCATGCAAATGATGATGATGCAATGTATGTCGTGCAACATGAAATTCATGACTAGATGCATCACATAATACTCATCCTGCCTTGTTCTTTAAGCTGGAAAAATTTCCAGAATTAATGGTCTGTTCATGCGGCCTCAATCCTCATAATTTCGTCCTATTTTCATGATTTCATGACATACATATGCATAATGGGTCTTATCTACTTGCCATAAAAATTTCGTAGCGTTTCAAGGTATAAAAGACTCCCAAATCATTAAGTTACCAAACAGAGTACTGTTGAATCCAGTAACGCAGTACTTGTCTTTACCTTCCTTTTAAGCCCATAAAAACCTTATTTAATTGGTCTAACACCTGGAAAACATAGTAGACTCATCAAGCAGTAATATGCATAGGCCCAAATAGTTATTACGTGTCCAAAACCACAAGACTAAAACCTCCTAACTTCTTTCACATTTCGTCCCTGTTTCCCAGTTTTATAACGCCAACTTCAATTCAGTAGTTACCCATCAAAACAACTATTCCAAGTTCATTAATTTACATGAACATGCTCTTCTATGTCCTAGGTAATTTCCATAAAAATTCCAGAGCAATCCAATAGGTTTAGGGTGGTCATTTAATTATTTTCCTAAAGCTAGGTACATGCAGAGACTGGAATGACCAGCTTTCACTAAATGTTCCATTGCGACAAGTCCTTTTACCAATATTCCAACTCACAGATTTAATAAACACACAAGGCTAGCATCCTACCAAAAGCAGCTCATTTGCGCGTTTCTAGGGTCCATTTTTGGGTCTTTCAACACGTCACTTAAATCTGTCTTGTTCGAGTAATTTTTTCTTTTTGTCACTTTTCTTGCTAATTGTGTACCAGCTAAACTTATTCCTCTAAAATTTCTTACTAGCCATCAAATACACTTTTTAACATAGACATTGCAGGTTCTAATACACTCTATGGGATGCATAAAAATCTATCCAAAAACAGTTTGAAAACATACTCATAGCACACATTGATATTGCACATTTCGTACATAATAAAGTCTACCATTAGCACATCTAATTTATGCACAACATAACTCCCAAAACAGCCCGTTTCTTTCACATGAAAGGGCTGATATTTCATTTTCATAATGAACATAATACACCTATGTAATAAAACATTCAACATACAACTTCTATATAGCTTTTACTTCACAAGACATATTCTTTCACAAGAACCATTGTTCACCCCTACCTCCTCCTTCAACCGTCCCCCTTACATGGTAAGAAAGAGAAATTTTTGCCATATTTATCTTAGTCATACAACATATTCACCTTCAATGTAGGCAAAGAATACACCTTTGGAAGGATTTCTCACATGCAAGCCACTTTTCTTAAGGAACACTAAGTTCTCATGCTTCAATCTTAATGCTATCCAACTAAGATTAAATCTTAATAATAACTAGTCATTCAAGCATATAATCTCACACATAAGTCAAGATAATTTAGAGTATACTTGCCTCTTTGGATCTTAGAGCTTCCTTCTAGCTTGAACTTGTTTGAAACAAATGAAGTTTCCTCCAACCTCTTCCTAATATACACGGTTTTTGGAAGAATAGTGGAGATAGATGTTAGTCATTATTTAATCATACAATAAAGCTTAGTTTGAGGCTAGATTGTCTTACCAATTTGAAGCTTGAATGAGGGTTGAGATGAATCCAACCCACTAAGAAGCTAACCCCACTTAGTGTCTTGAAAACCTTCACCTAAGGACCATTGGAGGCCACGGTTTCAACGAGGAAGGAAGGTACTATGTGAGCTTCACCATTTGAAGTATGGAATTCACTAGAGAAGGTTAGTATGTAACTTACCCAGACAAGACTTGAACTTGAAGATGGTTCTTGGAATTCCTTGGCTCAAGTTGACCGTGTGAGAGGGATGAGGGAGGGAAAAATCTTTACTACTTGCTTGGAAAGTTCTTGAGGAGTTAGTAGGTTAAAGATGGATTAACAGGCTCCTTATTAAAGAGAAAGCAGAAAGCTTCTTGGTTAGGGGAGGGGCCGTTGCATGCAAGGAGGAAAAGGGGAGACAATGTTGCATGAAAAGTAAAAAGGCAACCTTGAGTCCTACAACTTAGCATCTTTTGTCCCCATGCTTGCCTTTTCCTTAATTATCCTATTCTTGATTTTCTTAATAAAATATAATTAGGAAATATCATGAGTCTTCTAGAACCCATGGGGCCGAATGTAGTGAGGGTTGGGAGGGGTTTATTTGTGTTATTTTTCATATTCTCCTATTTCATGCTTGTACAATTACCCCACTACTTGAAATCCCAATTGCTTTTGGGCTTGATTTATGAAGGCCCTTAGGATTAGTCTCCTTTTAATTGGAAGGACATTCCAAGGCCCTTTAAGGCCTTAGGGCCGAAACCTCTTAAGGTCTTGGAGGTGAATTGGCCATTTCACATGGTCCATAACTCATGCTTGAATAATTATATAATATTTGCTTTAACAAAATTTAATAAAAGAAGTAATAATAAAACTTAGTAAAATGTACTTGAAGGATGAAACTTTTCATTAATCCACTTATACAAGTCTCAAGTACAATAAAATGTTTTTCGTTGGGTACAACATAGTCACATAGAGATTGTCAAATGTGTGTAATTTAACATGTAATTTCCAATTATGGCCTTATGTCCGAAGCTTAACCTTCCTCACATTTATTTATTTGTTCATTCTTTGAATTATCATGTATACCATGTACTCTTGTGTATATAATCATATAAGAATAAACTTCTAGATGTAATCATCATAGTGGTGCCAAAATGGCCATTGAGCCAAAAATAATTTAGGCATAATTCTTGGAATTTCAACTTTATGTAATTGTCACATTTGTTGCCATTTTCCTTTTTATTTATGCATTATAGATAAACATAATCACCTAATACATCCCAATGACAATTTGTACATCAATATGACATGATCTAGGCCTCTTGGCCGAATGTTGGGGGATATTGCAAAATTAAATTTCCAAAGTGTGCATGCATGATACTAATTTGATAACATCTATTTTTATATCATCCTATCATGATCACTTATAATATTATACATGATGACCATCAAGATGCATGATTTTTAGCATGCTAAATTTAGATAACATCACATCATATATATTCATGATCATATGAACTATGATTATGGTGAAGATCATAATAAAAGTGATATGTAAGCACATAGATGTATAACCTCCATGGGATCCTCCTGAAGCCATGGTCATCCAGATACACATCATGATCATGGTGATGAATTCATGGCCTATGATGGAGGCTCAGAACCACCCATCTTAGAAGGAGAATGGTGATTCTACGATGTTGATTATCAAATATAGCATCTTTTATGACATGCATTATAATATGGGTTGTATTGTACCATGAGTATACTATACTATGACCACAATCCTTTAGATCCTTTCTTTTACATATGAAAATAAAGGAGATGTTGTATTTTCCACATGCACATATGAAGATGATGATTGATGAAGTTCTTAGTACACTTTCTATGAAAGTGTACTCATTCTCCTACAATTTAAATTAAGGTGATGGAGGGATGATAAAGACTATTTCTTCTTGCCATGCATGCCCTCAAATGGCTGTTTATGCCTCATTTATGCCATGCATGCTATATGTAAGTATCATCTTAGTCATCTTGATGAATCCATTCAAGAAAAGCACACATTCATACATAACTTGAACATGCAAATATACTTTTCATCACTTAGTCATAGAGACTTCATTTTAATTGATGCATGCATGATCCATTTCTTGATTGTGAACATAAGAGGCTTCATTTTTAGTTTTCTTGAAGAAGCTAAGAACAATACTTGCCTTGGATGCTGGAATCTTACATCTAAGAGTGATAGATTTCTTCTTTGGTGAGGCTTGATGAGTATGCGGCCTTGAGGCCAAAAAGGAGGAAAGAATTAGACTTGCATAAGGGAAATAGGTATATAAATGTTCTAAAATTCAATCTAAACGAACTTTACCTTGAATTGTCTTGAGATTCCTCACTTGCTAAGCTAAAGAGCTTCTCATACTTCTTTGTTGAAGGTCACGGGTGGAGGCCTAGAATGGAGGTGACTTGAGTGTTTACATAGAAGATACAAGTAGAGAAGGATGTTAAGGAGGGTAGTAAAGTGTTTACCTTGGAGATTAGGATGCATGCACACTTGTGTCCTACTTGAAGATGGAAGGAGTCCTTCTTCCTTAGGCCTTGGTGGTCTCGGTTTTGAAATGAAGAATGGGGGAAATAGAGTGTTCTTGGCTACTGAGAAGAGAATGAGTGTGGAGAGGATTGAAGAGAGAGAGATGGTATGCAAGTGGAATGAGATTTTGGAAGAATTGTATTTTTATGTCCTAATTTCTTGAGTTGGCCAAAATTGTTGGCCAAGTGGAAGGTTAAATCATGAGTTGAGGTGTATAGTAGGGAGGAAAGAGATTTTTCATAGAACTTGGTTGGGAAGTACTCTTACGAGTTGCAAGACATGCAATGATGGGGAGGCTAAGAAGAGAATAAAATGGAAAAGATTAAGGGAGACTTCATGCATGAGTGGTGATTGGATGAGGCAATTCAAGGTAGGAAAAGACAAGAGTAACATGGTAAGTGGAATAATAAGAATAAGGCATATACCTTCATACACTAGCCGAAATTCATAATGGGGAGATGATAGAATTCATGTATGATGTTTCTATGGAATCTAAGAAAAGGAATAAGAAAACTTATGTAAGACTGCATGGAAATTGGGTGGTGGAACTTTTGGTGATGTGGGACAATTCATGCCTTACTTGTCCTTTGCCCAACCAAGTTTTTGTATATGTAGTGGGGAAGGATCTTTAATCATGTTGCCTTTTTGGAAGAGAATAAAAAGAGATGGTGTAAGATTTGCATGAAATCTTAGTGGTTAGAAGTCTTTCTTGTGTAAGAATTTGCAATGATGAGGAAAGGATGAAATAAAAAAGGAATGAGAAAAATTGGAGAAAAATACAAATAAAAAGCCGTGTATGGGGGAAAATGGAAATAGGTAGAAAAAGTGTTTGCATGCAATTTGATTGTTAGATATTCTTACAAGGTGTAAGAATCGTGATGATGAGGAAATATATTAAGGGAAAGAAAGAAAAATAGAAATTTAGGAAAACCTAGGGAGGGTGGCTGGGTTCTTGGGGGTGCGGTGCTAGTGGTAGTGATTTTACCATTTTGTTCTTGCTTTGTTTCTTTATGGGTAATTTTCTTTTTTCTTTTATTTAATTCCTAAATAAAATTTGTACTATTTATTTATATGCATTGTTAATTAGTCTTGCACCTATTAAGTTAATTCTTAGTAGTTCTTAAAATTTATTTTAGGTAACTTATATAGTACCAAGTACGGTACAACGACCGCATTTAAATTATGTCGTTATTCCTTCATCCTCTTTATCAATTAACCTTAGGATGCGGGTCGTAACATTCTTCTTCCTTATAAAAAGTTTCGTCCTCGCGACGTAAATGTTCAATTGTAATTCACTCGCTTAATGTTTCTCTACTAATTCTGTCTCTCATACATGTTACGAGCACTTTCTAATATTGGGGCTCGAACATGTTTTCTAAAAATCATAACGTATGGCTTTGATTTGGGACTTTAATTATCCAACTACGGGGTACTTATCTGTGGTTGAGACCTGTGTATAAAGTATTCTATCTTCTGCGCTTGCCGGTTACCCTTCCCGGTATGATACTTCTGCTTCTATTAACCAATCAAATGACAATTCTGAAAACACTGGTTGATATTAAATTTCGTAACTCATAATGTCTGCTGCAGAGTCTGAGATTCAAAATCCCTGGTCGTGCACCTTCTAAACCTGAGGGTCCATCCACGAGGGTCCTTCTTGTCGTTGTGTGCTTTCCACTTGGACACTCTCTTATCTGGTGTCCCGTTTCGCCACATCCAAGAAAGGTATCTGTCGCCAAACGACATTCACCTGTATACCGTTTCCAGCATAGTGGGCATCTCGAGATTGCTTCTGTCCGCTGCAAGTATGGACACCACCTCCCTGTTCGAATTCCCCTGCTTCTCTTCTCATGATCTAATGACACGATAGCTCGTTGCACTCTATAGCAGTTATTCGACAATCTCTCGAAACTGTATGACTGTGTACCGACCATCCAATTCCGGATCCAAGGGTTTAAACCATGCATAAACCTGATCATTTTACGTGCCTCATCACTCATTACTTCCGAAACATATCAGCCCAGATTGGCAAAACGCCGAAAGTATTTGGAAACTGAAATGCTGGTCTCTTGTTCCAGGACATCAAATTTCCTTACCCTCTGTGTAACCAACACCGGGGATAGATAAAAGATGACAAATTCCTCTATGAAATCTGCCCATGCTACAGGTTGAGGCAAAGGCTGAATGTATATTATCTACCACTATCTAGCTCTCCCAATAAGAAACGGTCTTATAATATGCATTTTGACTTCTTCATGCGCTTGTATCAATCGGAAACCCTCCTCTACTTCATCTAGCCATTTTTCTTCCTTATCCCAATTGGATACCCCATGAAAGTTAGGAATTTGGGTACGCACTAACAGCCTATAGTAATACCCGCTGCTTGTCCATGTCTGAGACTGTGGTTGAGACTGAGAAGGTATAGCTACTGGAGTCCGAGCTATCGGCGTGTGCGATGTTCTGCCTATATGACTCAATAGGTATAAGGCCTCAGTGAATGCGTAGAGAGCCTACTCCGAAGAAGGTACCGGAGGCTGTGTGAATGTGTATGTGGTGTCCAATCCTGCTCAGAAGCCACGGCCAATCCTGGTGATAACGGTGACGGCATGGAACTACCAGATAGTGAGGTCATCCTACGGAAATCATTATATTGCTGTTATTAGTTTTCATAAACATATAAAATCCAATTTTAAAATTTAAGTTGTACTCAAGGTTTTTTCTATAAGACCGTTCTAAGGAATTTATACCAAGGCTGGCTCATCCTAAAATCGACCTTAGACTCTAAGATCATAACATGTGTACATGTTGTTTTATATTATGTTGCCTGCTGTGAATCTAGAGCCTTGGCTCTGATACCACCTGTAGCGCCCCGCCCAGGACTAGAGTCTCGGCATGGTGCACCCGCTCTGCTACGAGAAGTACAAGGCATCGATAACATTTATGTACATATCGTCATAGCATGTATCGAATAGCAAAAGCAAAGTAAGCGTAAATAAACATCGACAGAAGTACAGACTAATACATTCGAAGTAGTGTCATCAGTACGTCAATAGTACAAAATATCATAAGTACAGAGCTGAATGTCAAAATACAAAATATGCCACTGTTGGCTATTAGTCAGCTCTCCACACCTAGTCTCGAGGCACATCCTTTATAAACTCTGGCTTGGGGTCCTGTGGGTATGCATGGTAAAATAAAAGGGTGAGCGATAACGAATCGCTCAGCAAGTATTTCCGCCTAGATACGTCAAGTGGATCATACATGGGGACAGGGGTAGTGGATAATACAGTGAAGTATAGCATAGATATCATATGTACCACATGTATGGAGATAACAGTGAAGAAATCAACAAAGGTAAACAGTACAGTAAATCTAACAGATATCATGTAAGAGAAGAATATCATAGATAATGAGCATAATAAATTAAACAGATTCTTCCTTTTATCATTCTTATCTTAGCATATAGTCAGTATCATTGTCGTGTGCAATCTCTTTGGTTTTTTTCTTGTTTTTCTTTGATCATACTGGGTCTCGTACTACGGGAGTCATGACTTAGGGGCACTAGGGGTTCGTGAGACATGATCGTGATGTATGCATCATAAAACTTTCAAAAAAACTTTTCATTTCATACGTACATAAACATGACATGACATGATTGGCTATAGCACTTTTCGTAATATAAGAATGGTACCCACGACATATCGAATAATTCCCCTGAATAGCCACGAGTACCGTCTATGAATGCTGATGGCCCAACCATGGTGTTACATCATACGTATATAACACAAACAGTGACACGTTATAACAGAGTACCCGAGTCTCAAACACGGCGTTGCACTCTGCCATAATGTATTTTGCCCCTAACATCCTTCCCCAGGACTAAACATCAGGCAACTCTCCATATAGAACATCATAGACGTAACTGAAAGGCAGAGATCCCTGGTCCCGGATAAGGTGTTACACTCAGCCAGCATATCATGCGTATACAGCAAGGTAGAGAACCCTTGTCCCTGACAAGGTGTTACACTCAACAACATATACATGCATAAGTCGTATGGAATCATTCGTCTCGCTGTTCAATTCCTTAAAACATGAAAAATTTAAACATTTATTTCATAAATAATTGCATAAACATGTTTGTGAATAAAATATCATTGTGTTGAAAATGGAGTCTTGCGATCGTCGGCGACGGGCCTACCAGCCGCTGCCAGCCGCCATTTTCATTCTCTCGCAATTATCTGACATTGTCTTCTCAATTCTATCTACATTTTTCTATTCCCGTTGTGATTTTGTTGCAATCATAGCAATGGATCATGCTGCAGCCATCCCGCCATCGCAGCCGGCGGAACCATCGACAAAGCCACGTTCTTTCGGTTAAAGTTAAATATGGATGCCGCGGTGGGTCGCCGCGAAGCAGCAGCAGGAGCGGTGTTGCGCATTCATCAGGGGGGACTTGTCTTTGCTATTTGCTTTATCTTGCCAGCTTCATCACCTTTGAGGGCCGAGTTAATGGCCCTACAATACGCCTTAATTTACTATGTTGGAAGACATGATCAGTTATTGATTGAGACAGATTGCCGTATATTGCTAAAGTATCTTTCATCACCGGACCAATGCACTGGTTCCTTAGCCACAGACTTGAGGCGCACAATCCATTTCCTGCATCTTAATTCTTGCTCGATTTCTTATTGTCCTCGAGAGTCAAATACGGCAGCACATACTCTATCTAGACATGGATATCATTCAGCAAGCTTGACTATTTATTCATCGATGCAAGATCTCCCAAGTGAAGTACGTGGAGCCATTAACTTGGATATTTCGGTTCCAAACATGCATATCTAATTTTTAAAGACTCCCGATAGGTTGGCATACACATCTTTTAGTTACCTATGTCATTATTTGGCATAGGCAATATTGGTATGGTACTTCGTCCTCTTGCTTCCCTTATATGAATATCATTATTGGTGTTTTGGTTAACGTTTCCGTGTTTGCGACATATACTGGGTGTCATTTGCCATGGGATGGCGAGCCTTCCTTCTATTGGCGTCACGTTGTATCATTATGGGAGAGGATTGAGATGCATTTCTATGGACTGGTTATGCTTTCATACTGTTGTATGTATCACTAGTTGGCACAAACAATATGTGTATGTAATAATGTTCATTAATTTCGCTGCACCATGCACTTTCGAGCCTCTTTATCTTTTTAAATTACATTTGGTCATTATTGAGTTTGCTGCAAAACTTGATCACAATAATTTACTCTATGCACTTGATGAGATAATGGATCACATGCTACTGGCCTTTTACGTGGATACTCGGCTTCGGAGAACCTGGATGGATGGCTGGATTAAATTAGTGTTGCTTGTGTTCATCATGAATGCAGGCAACATTGGTATGTACATTGACTTTTATATTACTTTTCTCATTATACTTTGATTATGCTCTTCTGGCCATTTATTTTCTGTGTCAAACGCAAACTCCGAGGAACATCCTGTTGGACACTACGCTGGCGGTAGGATTTGATGCGTTTCGCCTTAACAACGAAGTATACTACTGTTGTCTATATATAGTCGATTTTCATTGCTATTACTTTGTATTTTTTCATAGCTCTACAGTACATACTTTCTTTACTTTATTCGAATTTTTAGTCACATAACATGTAACCACGGTATTCTTCCACCACAAGTGAGGGTCTATTTATTAATAAAATCACGGAGGGTATCGACCGTCTTTCACTAAAAAAATATCATTGTGTTGAAAACCATGAAGACAACATGCATGAGGGAATGCTTAACATAGGTCTCTTTTTGGAATTAACATCGTGATTACGCTTGATTTGAATTATGTACTTATTTGTTACATAGATGCATTTACTTAATATTTATTCCACTAGATTTTGTGTAGTGGCAGAAAGAAATACAAGCAAATCATCAGCGAAACCCAAGTGAGTGGGGCCGACCACGCGGCTGTCTTGAAAACCATTGAGTCACCCTTCCGTGACTAATGTATTTAAAGCCCTGCTGAATCCTTCTGAAGCAAGAATAAGTAACAACGGTCTTAAACATATCAAATAAGACCAAATTCCACTAGCTTGTCTTATTGGGGCCAAATTGCCCCTGTTGGTCGTGTCTTAGCATACATGCATATCTTAATTTCTTTAACTTGAGGTATTAAGCATTTATGCTATTTGTTTACATATTATACATATAACACTTATATTGAGTTAAGTGTGTACAAATGGGTATTAGTCATGTTGAATATGCCAACACACCTTAGGCCGAAAGTTTGGTGTAGGTTCTTTCTTAATTTGATTTTTTTCTAATGTTACATTTATGCTTGTCCTTTAATGACAATATAATCACTTCATATACTGTACATTATGCATGTATTCATATGATTATGCTTGAAGGAGATTAGTCCGTGACATGGCACCCAATTTGGTCCTAGGGCCGAAAGTGGCTTTTCATACAAATTTTAATTTCTAAATTTTATGTAGTGTTCCATTGTTCTATTTTTTCATATATATAATACATAGTGTACATCTAGTCATATAGAGATTGTCATATGGGTTTAATTTAACATGTAATTTCCAATTATGGCATTATGGCCAAAACTTAATCATCCTCACATTTATTTATTTGTTCATTATTTGAATTATCATATATACCATGTACTCTTGTGTATATAATCATACAAGAACAAACTTGTAGATGTAATCATCATAGTGGTGCCAAAATGGCCATTGGGCCGAAATTTGTTAGGCCCAATTCTTGGAATTTCAACTTTATGTAATTGTCACATTTATGGCTATTTTCCTTTTCATTTATGCATTATAGATATACATAATAACCTAATTACATCCCAATGACAATTTGTACATCAATATGGCATGATCTAAGCCTCTTGGCCGAATGTTGGGGGGTTATTGCAACATTAAATTTCCAAAGTGTGCATGCATGATACTACTTTGGTAACATGTATTTTTATATCATCCTATCATGATCACTTTTAAGATTATACATGGTGACCATCAAGATCCATGATTTTTAGCATGGTCAATTTATATATAATCACATCATATATATTCATGATCATATGAACTATGATTATGATGAAGATCATGATAAAAGTGACATGCAAGCACATAGATGTATAACCTCCATGGGATCACACCTTCTCAGTCCATGATCATCAAGATACACTTCATGATAGTGGTGATGAATTCATGGCATATGATGGAGGCTCAGAACCACCCATCTTAGAAGGAGAATGGTGATTCTATGATGTTGATTATCAAAGATAGCATCGTTTATGACATGCATTATAATATGGGTTGTATTGTATCATGAGTTGATGTGATTCCAGGAGACCTAAACAAACAAACTTCACAAACAAGGGTCTTGAACATACAAACTCCAAAAACAAGAAGTTTTTGCACAAATAGAAGATGTAAACTAAAGAGCTTCTTGTTCAAACATGTACAAGATGAGCCAAGGAATATAGATACATGATTTTTCTATTTTTATTGAGGCCATGATTTGATCGTCCTTGAGTTTATTGCATATTATATGATGTAAGAGTTGGTGGGAGGGCAGGATGGTCATTTCATGCGTTGTCGTTGTAATATCGAGTCTAGTTGTTTGCGTTGTCGCTGTTTTAGGTCTAGGATATTTTATAAAGTCTTGTAATATGTGTTTATAGTGCTAATTACCGTTTTTAAGTGTTTTCTAAGGTGACAAGGCTAAGTAAGGAAAGTGGCTTGAAGAGTCCCTATTTTTCAGGAAGGGAGCCAGACGCCAGTCGGTATTTTAGACGCCTAGGTCCAAGTACTGATCCAAATGGGTTCAAACAACTTGGAGATTTCAGATAACTCAATTTTTGACAATTTTAATGTTTTACACTTTTGCTAATTCGGGCTACAAGATGGACCGAAATCAGGTGCAAGTTGGGAGTCCAGAATGAAAAGTACTGAAGATCACTGGATAGATACCTAATCTTTGGAGGCCCGTATCTCTATCAAGAAGAGTCCAAATGAGGTGATTCAAAAGCTCAAATTCAAGGGAATTTCATGAGCGACAACTTTTCTGAAGTATGCAAACCCTAGTTCGGCGTCAAGAAGCGGTTATAAGCCAGTAACCGACAGGGTGTAATTCCAGTACGAGATTTTTGGGATTTGAATTATGTAATCTTCCTTGATTAGCTTTGACTTATCTTTTTTGTAAATTTGATTAAGATTGATAGATAATATTCTTAGGAATTTGATTGATTAGTTAATTTTTAGGATTAGAAACTTACAACATTATAAGAAGAAAAAACTTGGCAGCATAGTTTAGGCAGAATTTTTCAGAATAAAAATTTCAGTTTTTGTTGCAACCGTGTGTTGCTTCTTTGTGTTTTTCCTTTGGTTTTTACAAATTAAAATCAAATCTAGATCCAATAAAGGTTTGAGCAAACCTAGTTGGTGAATCACAATCCAAGGATACGGAACGACGTGTTGGATTGGGAGATTCGAATTGCTCAACGTAGACGTTGTTGATTTCTCTTGTCCAAGAAGGTGATGTTAACACCATTGTCCCACGCAAGGGTGATCAAAGGTGTCTTTTGGAGTTGAAAGAAGCGATCGTCAATTCCATACGATCCAAGATCGTATCAAAGTGGTATCAGAGCAAATGTTTCTTCTTTACAACTCGCATATCCTTCATTCTCTTGTTTTCCTTGTTGTCTTCATCTTCATTTCCCAAACGTCCATCACCCATCTTTGTTCTCTAGTTCTTTTTCCCCCCTCAAGTTCAAGTGTTGTCTTATTAAAAAAAGAGGGTATCCTGACCGAAAGTTTGTTCCTTTTCAACAAAAGGGAGGTCAAGTTTCTGTCAATTAAAATTGGACAGTATGTGCCACAGGCACACAAGTTTGATTCTAGCAAAAATAGTTTCGCTCTTTTTGCAATTGTTTTGCGATTAGCCTTTAAAGATCAAATCTTTAAACACACTTAACAATAGGGTTCATTGTGTTAGAGTTTAAATTCAGCCATAACATATAAATCTAGTCCATTGCTTGAAAGTGCTACCCGTGTCACTTATAAGTCTTGTTGCTAACGACGCTTTTAGTTGATTTTTAGACTTGTGTGATTTGATTGCAGTGTTGTTTGGCTTGCGTTGCATTTTTCTTGTATCCAAGACTTTGGTGCCCTTACAACTATTCGGCCTTGATCATACACCAAAACTATTCACTTGTATTTTCGTATCACATATGCTGCCTTTCTTTGTCTTAAACAATAAAGGAGGTCTCATATTAGAAAACACAAAAGTCACCTTTTATGCTGTCTGATTTCGTAAAGGCAACAAATTGTTGCTGTAGGTCATTTAGCCAATTCCAAACAACGTTTAGGTAGCAATCATTTTTGTCACTTTCAACGTTGTGAGAAAACAAAAAAAATCAGAACCAAAAAAAAGTATACAAAAAAAAAGAAGAAGAAAAAGAGTAGTGCAAGAAAAAGAGTACCAAGTTTGTTGACGAATTGTTTAAATATCAAGTTCTATCCAAGACCACAAATCCATGCCTTTTGAAGCCACAAAATACAACACCATTCATTGTCTTTATACTTGGATACTTGATGATTGTAATCGAATCAACAACTTGTGATTAATTTACATAAGGCTAAGGTTAACTAAAGATTGCCCAGGGCAACCCTTAGTTTTCTTTGGCTCAGCCTTTGACATAATTTTTGGTCTCTTTTTCTTTGATTCTTAGAAGGTTAAGTGTGTTAAATTGTCTTGTTCTTGGCTTAATACCTTTGCTTGATAGTTGCTGAAATTTGGGTGACACATTGGAGAAAAGGGCGCAATTGATCATCGGATTGTGTTAGCCACTTGAGGAGCTTACTTTGGTTGTATCTAGCCCAAGATTGGCTGGGGAAAGCACAAACTTGAGTGACTATACAAGAGCGAGAAAGGAACATACACTTTGATTTTGATTTTCGCTAACGTAACGAAATCCCTTTTGTCTTTGTGTTAGTTTTTCTTTTCTTGTCTTCTTTATTTCATTTCAGGTGAAAACATGTCGTCGACCAATGCCGTAGATGAGGAGACAAGGCCTGAACTGACACTTGAAAAGGTGTTGGAGAAATTGCAAGAAATCTCCAACAAGGTGGAAGAATTGGATTAGAGAACCTTAAATCAACAAAGTTCACAAGTTGGAGAGTTGGTTGGCACAATTTGGGGAGTCATGTGTTATGAGCGTGACTACAACGAGGTTGAAAAACGCATGATTACCTTTGAAAAATCAAATGGTATTTGGGTAAGAAATTGGCGTTGCAAAGTGCCTAAGTTTCAAAATTATCCACAATATGATAAAGATATCAAAGCATATCACAATGAAATGTTAGATGACTTATATTATGCTTACATTGAAGAGATTGAAGAATTAACCATGATTAGATTCATTGCTGGGTTAAATAAAGAGATTGCACATGAAATGATGCTTTGTAGATATGAATCACTTGAAGCTATGTATGAGCATGCAACCAACATTGAGAATAGGATGAATTTTAAGAAGAACATGGATAATGTTTTTGCTAAAATGAATAAGCATTGCAAAGCTGAAATTGTTTCTAAAGAGGAGCATAAAGTTGAAATTGTACCTTATGTCGATGCTAAAACAAAGCCCAAAGTTGATTTGTTTCCACAAGAGTTGAATGAAGTTAAAGTTGATGCATCTAATGAGCATGAATTGCATGATAATACAGCTGAATTGCATGGCAAAATCTTGGTTGAATTGCATGAGAAAACGAGTGAACATGAGGATGATTTACATGTTGAAGTAGCATCGCCTATTTGTCTTGATTTGTGTGAACCACATGCATTATATGATCTTGAATTGGAACCTGAACTTGAACTTGTGTCTTGTGAATTAGATGATGAATTGAATGATGAATCAAATGCTATTAAGTTGGATGGAGCTGCATTGATAGTTAATAGTGTCGGATCATTTGTTGTTGAATCTTTTAAAGTGTGTGTTGAACTACCTAGTCTACATTGTTTTCATGACCCTTTTCATATGCATTATACACACACGGCCTTTAGCATGATCCATTCCCATAGTGTGCTTTTTCATAGGATGATTCATACCATGTTTGCTGATGAGAGATGCCATATCACATTGTCTTGTTTCCCTTTCCAAATTCTGGTGACTTGTGACTTCGTTTGCCATGATAAATTGTTGTTCTATGTATTGATTGAGTTTAAATGTTCTTTGCATGATGGATTTTGGTTGCATTCTACACATTCATATTTGATTGAGAGAAGCATGACTATACACCCTAAACACATCAAGAAGAGGTTTGTATTGATGTGCAGTTGTGTTCTAGTGTGTGAAAAGTCTTTCTTTTGGAAGTTTCATAAGTGTCTGACTTGTGCTTTGTTAATGCATCCTAAGCATGTGAAAGTGAAGATACAAAAGAGGTATGACTCTACTCCTTATTTATCTCTTTGCCATCATCTTTTACTTGATCGTGGTTCTAGATATGCATTTATTGAGTTAGAGTTTCAGGTGTATGTCTTTGTGCACCCTAAACATGTTAGGAAGAGGGGTTTATTGATGTCTAGATGTGTCATCATTGGAGTACGTGGTCATCCTAAGTATGTTAGACTTAAATTATGTATGATCATTACACTTGGTTTGTTTGTAGTTGTATCATACGTAGTTTATGAGTCATTTATGGAGTATCCCTCTTATCCATTTGTGTGTTTAGATTCGAGGTCGAATCTTTTTGAGGAGGGAGGGAATGATGTGATTCCAGGAGCCCTAAACAAACAAACTTCACAAACAAGGGTCTTGAACATACAAACTCCAAAAACAAGAAGTTTTTGCACAAATAGAAGATGTAAACTAAAGAGCTTCTTGTTCAAACATGTACAAGATGAGTCAAGGAATATAAATACATGATTTTTCTATGTTTATTGAGGCCATGATTTGATCGTCCTTGAGTTTATTGCATATTATATGGTGTAAGAGTTGGTGGGAGGACAGGATGGTCATTTCATGTGTTGTCGTTGTAATATCGAGTCTAGTTGTTTGCGTTGTCGTTGTTTTAGGTCTAGGATATTTTATAAAGTCTTTTAATATGTGTTTATAGTGCTAATTACCGTTTTTAAGTGTTTTCTAAGGTGACAAGGCTAAGTAAGGAAAGTGGCTTGAAGAGTCCCTATTTTTCAGGAAGGGAGCCAGACACCAGTCGGTATTTTAGACGCCTAGGTCCAAGTACTGATCCAAATGGGTTGAAACAACTTGGAGATTTCAGATAACTCAATTTTTGACGATTTTCATGTTTTACACTTTTGCTAACTCGGGCTACAAGATGGACCGAAATCAGGTGCTAGTTGGGAGTCCAGAATGGAAAGTACTGAAGATCACTTGATGGATACCTAATCTTTGGAGGCCCGTATCTCTATCAAGAAGAGTCCAAATGAGGTGATTCAAAAGCCCAAATTCAAGGGAATTTAATGTGCTACAACTTTGCTGAAGCGTGAAAACCCTAGTTCGGCGTCAAGAAGCGGCTATAAGCCAGTAACCGACAGGGTAATTCCAGTACGAGATTTTTGGGATTTGAATTATGTAATCTTCCTTGATTAGCTTTGACTTATCTTTTTTGTAAATTTGATTAAGATTGATAGATAATATTCTTAGAAATTTGATTGATTAGTTAATTTTTAGGATTAGAAACTTACAACATTATAAGAAGAAAAAACTCGGCAGCATAGTTTAGGCAGAATTTTTCAGAATAAAAATTTCAGTTTTTGTTGCAACCGTGTGTTGCTTCTTTGTGTTTTTCCTTTGGTTTTTACAAATTAAAATCAAAGCTAGATCCAATCAAGGTTTGAGCAAAACTATTTGGTGAATCAAAATCCAAGGATACGGAATGACGTGTTGGAATTGGGAGATTCGAATTGCTCAACGTAGACGTTGTTGATTTCTCTTGTCCAAGAAGGTGGTGTTAGCGCCATTGTCCCACGCAAGGGTGATCAAGGGTGTCTTTTGGAGTTGAAAGAAGCGATCGTCAATTCCATACGATCCAAGATCGTATCATGAGTATACTATACTATGACCATAATCCTATAGATCCCTTCTTTTACATATGAAAATAAAAGAGATGTTGTATTTTCCACATGCATATATGAAGATGATGATTGATGAAGTTCTTAATACACTTTCTATGAAAGTGTACTTGTTACGACCCGCATCTCTGGGCTAGGAGTCAAAGAGACTAGAGAGGAATTACGATATAAATCAATCGCGATCGTTGTACTGCACTTGAATTTATACATAGGTTAAACAAAGCTTAAGAAAAACTAACGGTTAACTTAATAAGCGTAAGGTTAAAGGTACAAGTTTTATTTAGGGATTTAATAAAAAAATTTAAAATACTACCCAAGGAAGGTTAAAAGTAATAAAATTTACTCACTTGCACCCTTATCGCCCACCATCCGGCCACCCCCTTTATTTATTTCCAAAATTATTCCATTCCTTATCTTTTACTCTTCCTTCCTTCCAATCACTTCAAATTTGACATATTGTAAGAATAACGACCAATAAGAATTCATGCAACTCTTTCTCTCTCCACTATCTTTCCAAAAATCCCGTTATACATTCCGTTAACCATAATTTCGACCACTCTCTCCCTATTATCTCAAGATTTTCTATTTCTTTTCTTTTATTTCTTTCCTCTTCAATCATTTTCATTCTTACACAATAAGGCATTCTTCCAACCATACATCATGCAAAAGAATTTTTCCTCCCAACATCCATCCTACAAGAACTTCGGCCAATGCCTAGGTTAAAGTCATCATTTCATTCTCTTACACACTTCTTCCTTACCCAATCATAATTCATGCAAGATTAAAACCATCCTAGAACACTCATATTTTTCCTTCCTCCAATACAAGACAAGATATAAGAATCTCCCTACCACCATTAATGGGACTTTCGGCCAACAATAGAACTAAGATTTAAAATTCTTTCCATCGATTTTGCTATAAGTCCATCATATCAAGTCTTACACCATGTAAGAAAACTAGCCTATCTCCTTACATGCAAAAATACTTTTTCCTTCACTTACAATTTCCCCCAAGAATGGCAAACATTTCCTTCCACCATGCAAAATTCGGCCAAGGCTAAGAAGTAAGACAAGTTGTCCTACATAAGCCATCATCTTATAGTCTTACACATTCCCAATTCAACCAATCATAATTCATGCATTCCTTACCTTGTCAGGTTCTTAAAATTTGCAAGATTCCATCATTTTATTCTCTACCTCATATGTCCAAACCCACATTCAATGAATAGAAAAGAATTCTTTTGTCTTACATTTTCTTCAACCAATTCCATAACATGCAAAATATCCATCACATCTTTATTTTTGTCTTCTTCCCACCAAAGGAACATGATGAAGATTTTTCACTACTTTTCCATCAAGATTTCGGCTGAAAAAGGAAAGAAAGAGGGTAGGAATAATCATCTTCACTTCCCTCATTTTTCCATCTTGTCATCTATTTTTATACCAAATTACAATTCATGCACGCCTTACACATTCTCTTCTCCTTTCCATACTCTATTCTACAAAACATCATGATTAATATTTCCTCCACCAACCTTCAAAACTCGGCTAACACAAGAAGAGGATAAGGAGCAAATTCATTTCACTCAACCACTCTCATTCCATTCCTCCAAAATTCTCTCTACTCACAAAGTTTCACTTCTTCACTTCCTCTTCTCACATATCTTGGTTATACCAAAAGTGAAAGAGGAAGAGTCCTTCATTTTTCACTCTACTTCTTTCCATTGCATCAAATTTTACCAGGTAAAGCTTCTTTACACTTTAACCTCACTCCTACCTACCCGAAAAATCATTCCCTTCCTCTCATTCCTCTCCCCTAAACCGTAAGCTTCAAGACAAGAAGGAGGAGAACTTCTTCCTTTTTCAAGCTAATATCAAAGGTGCATGCACTTTAATCCTCAAGGTAATCTTTATACCACTTGTATTCACATCTTTATCACCTTTTATACATCACATGAGTACTCAAATCACCTCAATTTCTAGGCCATAACCGTAAGCCTTACTAGGGAATGAAGAGGAGTTCTTTAGCTAGAAAAGTGAGCATCTTCAGACCATATAAGGTAAGATTTGTTAGATGGAGTCCTTAGACCTTCATAATCTCTCTTTATTCAAATAAAGGCTAATCCTTTCATTCTTTTTGGCCAACTAGTCTGTACACCCTTATCTCAACGGAAAGAAGAAATCTTTCATTTTTAAGTGTAAGATTCAAGCACCCAGGGCAAGTATTCTTCCTAGCTCTTTCAAGAGAATTAAAAATAAGGATTGTTATGTTCACTATTAAGAAATGGATCATGCATGCAACAACTAAAGTTAAGTCTTTAGCATCAAACGATGAGAAGGATGTTTGCATGTTTAATTTGTGGATGCATGTGTATTATCCTTGAATGGATTCCTCAAATATACTTAGGATGACACTTTAACTTAACATGCATGACATAATTGAACCATAAATAGCCCTTTTAGGCTGTGCATCACAAGAAGGGGAACTTTACCATTTATTCAACACTTTGATGCAAATTGTAGACACATGTGTGTATTATACTAGAAAGTGTATCAAGAACTTCATCCATCATCATCTTAATACATGCATGTCATTTTCTTTATGTTAATATGTAAGAGAAGATATTTCCATAAATATGATTGTAATATAGTACCATGATGGTACAAGACAAATCATTTCACCATGCATGTCATTAAAAATGTCATCTTTGACCATCAACATCTTAGAATCACCATCTTCATTATTAGAGGGGACGGTTCATGAGTCTCCAACCTAGGCCATGAAATCATCATCATCATCATAATGTGTCTCTTAATGATCATGGTCTAAGGATGGTGTAATTCCATAAATGTTATACTTTATTTGCTTTATGTGCTTGCATGTCATTTGTAGCATGATCGTCATCATAAAGATAATCTTTGTGGGCATGATTATATTTGTATGATGTGATTTGAACATGTTAAAATGAAGTAAGTTGATGTTACATTATGAATCATCATCACAATACCCAAATTAATTAAAATGTGTAGATGGATTTTATCATCATCATTAGCATCATAAGTAATAACTAATTACAACTATCAAGAAAAAATTACTAATTCCAAATAAGAATGACCTTGAAATTAATAAAAAGGAAAGGAGACCTACGTACAGCCTTCCTTCATGCATGTTGTCTTCATAGTTTTCAACAACACTGAGTTATTTACAAGCAAGTTTATAAGTTCTGCATGAAATGTTTTTAAAGTTTGCATGCTTTAAAGAATTGTACCACGAGACGAATGAATCCATATGACTTATGCATGTATCAGAGGGTGAGTGTAAAACCTTGTCTAGGACAAGGTCTCTCTACCTTTTTGTCTACGCATGATCTACAGGCTGAGTGTAACACCTTGTCTGTGACAAGGGTTCTCTGCTTTTTAGTTACGTCTATGACATTCTTTATGGAGAGCTGCCTGATGTTTGGTCCTGGGGGAGGATGTCAGGGACTAAATATGTTATTGTAGTGTAACACCACGTCTGGGACTCAGGTTCTCTGTTATAACATGTCACCATTAGTCCTATGTATGTATGATGTAACACCGTGGTTGAACCATCGCGATTCATAGATGGTACTCATAGCTACTCGAGGAATCATGCGATATGTCGTGGGTGCTATTTTTATGTTATGAAAAGTGCTATAGCTAGTAATGTCATGTCATGTTTATGTATGTATGAAAAGAAACATTTTCAAAAGTTTCACGATGCATTTATCATGATCGTGTCTCATGAACCCTCTAGTGTCCTTAAGTTATGACTTGCGTAGTATGAAACCAAGAATGATTAAAAGAAACAAACCAAACGAGAATGTTTATAAGAACGATGTTGACTTTATGTTAAGAAAAGAATGATTCATGAAAGAGACTGTTTACTTTACGATGCTCTTTATCTGTGGTAGTCTTGTATTATATGATATCTGCTTGACTTATTGCATTGTTTACTGTTATTGAGTTCTTTACTGTTATCCTCATACATATTACAGATATTATATATGTGTTACACCTTACTGTATCACCCACTACCCCAGTCCCCATGCATGATCTGCTTGACAAACAAAGGCGGAAATACTTGCTGAGCGATTCTTTATCGTTCACCCCTTTATTTCACCATGCAGATCCACATGACCCTGAGTCAGAGTTTATAGAGGATGAGCCTCAAGACTAGGGGTGAGAAGATGACTAGTAGCCTGTTATGCCTCTTTTGTATTTTGGATATACAGCTATGTACTCTTATATTTTGTACTCATGATGTACTTATGACACTTATTCGGATGTATTAGCATGTGCTTATGTTGATGTTTATTTCTGCTTATGTTACTTTGCTTCTGCCCATCGATAAATTTTATGACGATATGTGCATGAATGTTATCGATGCGTTGTACTTCTCATATCAGAGTACGACGGGTGCACCATGCCGAGACCCTAGTCCCGGGCAGGGCGCTATAGGTGGTATCAAAGCCAAGGCTCCATATCCACAGCGGGCAACATAAGGTAAACAACGACGAGTACGTAGGCTATGACTTTAGAGTTTAAGATTGATCTTAGATGAGTGAGTTAGCCTTAGGATGAATTATTTGGAGAGGTTCAGTAGGGTATAACATGAATATAACATAAAAATTCTAAGTTGGATTTTATATGCTTTATGAGTACTAATAAAGATGATGTGATAATTTCCGTAGGATGACATCACGATCGGGTAGTAGCATGCCATCACTTTCTTCACAAGGGCTGGTCCCAGTTACTGAGCCGACTAGGACACCACTGACACCAGTTACACCGCCTGCAGCTCTTTCCACGAACGAGGCTCTTCGCACGGTCACGGAGGCTATATATCTTTTGAGACAGATAGTCGGAGTATCTCAGACACAAACAGCTCGGGCTCCAGTATCTATACCTCCTTCGACTCAGTCTCAGACACAGAGAAGCAATGGTTATTATTATGGACTATTAATAAAGACCAGAGTTCCAAATTTCCATGGAGCGTCTAATTCAGATGAGGAAGAGAAATAGTTAGATGAGGTTGAGGATAGTTTTCGATTGATACACACACCTGACAAAGTAAAAACCCAGATTATAGCCGCTTCTGATCAGACAAGCTAGATAGTGGTGGAGTACATATATTCAGCCTCTGCCTCAGCTAGTGGCATGGACTGACTTTATAGAGGAGTTCTTTATGTTTTATCTCTCCCTAGCATTAGTGACGTAGAGAGTTGAGAATTTGACAATCTGAAACAAGAGATACGTGTTTTAGGCTCGGAATACTTTTGGCGGATTGTTACTTTAGGACAGCATGTTCCAGAATTATGAATGACGATGCAATTAAGATTACCTGGTTTAGGTGTGGTCTAAACCCTCGAATTCAGGATTTGTTGATCGACGCATGCTCGGATACCTTCGAAAATCTGATGGAGAACTGTTATAGAGTGGAACATGGTATCTCAAAGATCGTGAGAAGAGAAGCAGGAGAAATAGGGCAAGCAAGATGCCCACAATGTTGGAAACGGAACACAGGCAAATGTCGTTTAGGGACCGATACCTGTTTCGGGTGTGGTGCAACGGGACACCGGATAAGAGAGTGTCCCAGAAGGAGAAGAATTCCATAGGTAAGAATACGACGACAAGAAGGACCCTCGTGAATAGACCAACAGGTTTAAAGGGAGCACGACCTGGGATTTTGGACACCAGACACGACATCAGGTATGACGAAATACCTAACTTAATTATGATTAAAATATTCAGAATGTTAGCATTGATAGATTAATTGCAGTCAAAGTATTTATATCAGAAGGGCTAACTGCTAAACCACGGGAGTTAGAATAAGTTATATATAGGCGTCAACCACAGATACGTACCCTATAGGTGAAAACTCTGAATTCCAAATCAAAGATATTAGTTATGAATTTAGAGAAGGATGTTGAGAGCCAATGCATTACGTCAGAAAATTCCCGTTACATGTTTTAAAGATGGAATCAGTAGAGAAAACATTAAGCAGTAAATTACGATGGAACCCTAAGTTTCGAGGACGAAATTTTTCATAAGGAGGGAGGACTCTTACGACCTGCATCTCTGGGCTAGGAAACAAAGAGAATAGAGATGAATTATGATAGAAATCGATTGCGATCGTTGTACCACACTTGAATTTATACATAGGTTAAACAAAGCTTAAGAACAACAAACGGTTAACTTAATAAGCGTAAGGCTAAAGGTACAAGTTGTATTTAGGGATTTAATAAACAAAAAAGTAAAATACTAAGCAAAGAACGTTAAAAGTAATAAAATATTACCCACTTGCACCCTTACCGCCCACCATCCAGCCACCCCCTTTATTTATTTCCAAAATTATTCCATTCCTTATCTTTTACTCCTCCTTCCTTCCAATCACTTCAAATTTTACATAATGTAAGAAAGAATTCATGCAACTCTTTCTCTCTCAACTATCCTTCCAAAAATCCCAGTATACATTCCGTTATCCATAACTTCGGCCACTCTCCCTATTACCTCAAGATTTTCTATTTCCTTACTTTTATTTCTTTCCTGTTCAATCATTTTCATTCTTACAGAATAAGACATTCTTCCAACCATATATCCTGAAAAAGAATTTTTCCTCCCAACATCCATGCTACAAGAACTTCGACCAATGCCTAGGTTCAAGTCATCATTTCATTCTCTTACACACTTCTTCCTCACCCAATCATAAATCATGCAAGATTATTCCATCCTACAACACTCATATTTTTCCTTCCTCCAACACAAGACAAGATAGAAGAATCTCCCTACCACCATTAATGGGAATTTCGGCCAACAATAAAACTAAGATTTAACATTCTTTCCATCGATTTTGTTATAAGTCCATCATATAAAGTCTTACACCATGTAAGACAACTAGCCTATCTCCTTACATGCAAAAATACTTTTTCCTTCACTTACAGTTTCCCCCAAGAATGGCAAACATTTCCTTCCACCATGCAAAATTCGGCCAAGGCTAAGAAGTAAGACAAGTTGTCCTACATAAGCCATCAGCTTATACTCTTACACACTCCCAATTCAACCAATCATAATTCATGCATTCATTACCTTGTAATGTTCTTAAAATTTGCAAGATGCCATCATTTTATTCTCTACCTCATATGTCCAAACCCACATGCAAGGAATAGAAAAGAATTCTTTTGTCTTACATTTTCTCCAACCAATTCCATAACATGTCAATGTCCATCACATCTTTATTTTTGTCTTCTTCCTACCAAAGGAACATGATGAAGATTTTTCACCACTTTTCCCTCAAGATTTCACCTGAAAAGGAAAGAAAGAGGGTAGGAATAATTATCTTTCACTTCACTAATTTTTCAATCTTGTCATGCCATTTTTATGCCCAATTACAATTCATGCATGCCTTACACATTCTGTTCTTCCTTTCCTTACTCTATTCTACAAAACATCATGATTAATATTTTCTCCACCAACCTTCAAAACTTGGCTAACACAAGAAGAGGGTAAGGAGCGAATTCATTTCACTCAACCACTCTCATTCCATTCCTCCGAAATTCTCTCTACTCACAAAGTTTCACTTCTTCACTTCCTCTTCTCACACATCTCGGTTATACCAAAAGTGAAAGAGGAAGAATTCTTCATTTGTCACTCTACTTCTTTCCATTGCATCGACCTTTACCACGTAAAGCTTCTTTACACTTTAACCTCACTCATACCTACAAGACAAATCATTCCCTTTCTCTCATTCCTCTCCCTCAAATAGTAAGCTTCAAGACAAGAAGGAGGAGAACTTCTTCCTTTTTCAAGCAAGTATCAAAGGTGCATGCACTTTAATCCTCAAGATAATCCTTATACCACTTGTATTCACATCTTTATCACATTTCATACTTCACATAAGTACTCAAATCACCTCAATTGCTAGGTCATAATCGTAAGCCTCACTAGGGAAGAAAGAGGAGTTCTTTAGCTAGAAAAGTGAGCATATTCAAACCATATAAGTTAAGGTTTGTTTAGACCTTCATAATCTCTCTTTATTCAAATAAAGGCTAATCCTTTCATTCTTTTTTGCCACCTAGTCCGTACACCCTTATCTCAAGAGAAAGAAGAAATCTTTCATTTTTAAGTGTAAGATTCAAGCACCCAGGGCAAGTATTATTCCTAGCTCCTTCGAGAGAAATAAAAATAATGATTTTTATGTTCACTTTAAGAAATGGATCATGCATGCAAAAACTAAAATCAAGTCTTTAGCATCAAATGATGAGAAGGAAGTTTGCATGTTTAATTTGTGGATGCATGTGTACTATCCTTGAATGTATTCCTCAAATATACTTAGGATGACACTTTAATTTAACATGCTTGACATAATTGAGCCATAAATAGCCCTTTTAGGCCGTGCATGACATGAAGGAGGGAACTTTATGTTGGACCGTACACCTGCAGTAAACACCATTAGAGGGGGGTGAATAGTGGTTAGTGAAAATTACACTACTACCCTTGGTTAAAATCTTGTTTGAATACAGAATCTGAGACCTCCTCAGATTCAGTACCTGTTTTTGAAAAATTCAAAACTCAGTGTACACAACTCAAAAAATTGTGAAACTTTCTAGAACTTAACTTCAATGTCTAGACTAGACTTTCTCCAAAAATGACACAAAAATAAGATCGTTGGACCCTTCAACCAAATAAAAAGATTCAGATGGTCAATCTAGACAGAATTGGATAGATAAGTACTAAACTTTGAAAACGTATTTCTCTTTGATTACTCAACCAAAAAGGTTGGTCTTTATGTTAAAACACTCCTTAAGATGTGTAGTTTATATTTCAAAAGGCCCTGACCTGAAACTATCCTTGATAAAGACAGAATTCTAGTTTTCTTGAAACTGGTCAGATTGCAGCCAGAATGGAGCAGTTATTTTGCAACGACTGAAAGACTAATTTTTCTTTGCTCAAATCAAGTGATTCTTTTTTCAAATGAAAGCTAATAGTCTGAAGTATAACTCCACCAAAAATCACAAATTTTGAAAATGTTTTGCTATTTTTTTCAAGACGTGTGAAATTGTGTGAAATATGCAATAAAAACAGGCAGAAAACAGAAAGTAGAAAGAAAAGAAGAACACCAAAGATTTATCCTGGTTTGGTCAATGTGACCTACTCCAGTCCTAAGGAACACATTTCCTTAGATTTCTCTATGGTATGAACACAAATACAACAAGAGCCAAGCTTGATCATTGGGTTAAACACAAACCTTATTCAAGGCTTGGATGAACACCTCTATGCAACTCTTGGTTGCAACACCTCTACCACCTATTGATGTAGCCTTATAAATTTGGCTAATCAATCTTACAAATCCAACCCAAGAAGGTGTGTATAGTGTAGCTGGACAACAACTCAAAATGGAACACATAGCTACACAAAGTATGAACGAAAATATGAGAAGAGAATATCAAGACAACAGTCTTCAATTTTGCTTTCAAGTGTGTGTCTTCTCTTCTTCACTTTGCCTTCTATTTATAGTGTGAGTTGATGGCATATTCCCTCCAACTTTTAGGCCATGTGATGGCAGAGAATTTTGAATTAAAGCACCTCCAAAATCAGCTCCAACAACCTTGTCTCCATTACCTTCAAATTTGAAATTTCAAGTTGGCAACTTTTGCCAACTAGCTTGTTTTTGAATTGTCCACTTGCCCAAAAGTCATAAAATGAGTACACCACCTTCTCAACCTATTTATGGACGTTTTTTATGTTGTATGTATTTATACCAACTAAAATTTTGTGAAGCAAAAATAATAAATACGAGTTGACAGGATTATGTCAACATATAATCCAAAATTCTAACTTTTTCTCCTTTATATGTTGTGATGAATTTTGCACCAAGGACACCTTATAATCTCTGCAAGATGATGAATAAGACTCTCCCATAACATATACATAAGATTCTTCAAGAAGAAAATAGAATGTGACACGAAAACCGTCACATATATCGCCGATGTCGATAATATCACCAAATAAAGAAATGTAATAGAAAAACACCAAATAATCTTCAAATATTTCATTCATGAACTCCAGAATGAATATAATAAGATGCTCAAAATATTCCTTGAGTAAAAATACCAAAACTGTCTTTGGGGGTAAAATTACCAATTGATAAGGATCAAGGGTCCAATGAGGATCAAAGATCCCATCAAGAGGTCAAGGGCCCTATGACAAGAAGTAGGGCAAGAGAACTTTGTCATCAAGTTGGAACCTTCTTGTATAAGCATATTCAAGATGAACCTAAGGTTCCATGGGTTCATTTCATTGAAACATCCTTTGAGCATTATGAGTGTGCGTGTGTTTCTTGCTTTGAATTTTGTCTTGTTTTCTTGTGATCTTTGTTTTATGTGTTTGCTTTGTTGGTAAATTAGGTACATGGAAGATCCAAATGAAATGGAGGCCCAAAAAAGAGCAAGGTAGCCGTGTGTTGCAAAAAAGGAGACAAAAGGAATGTTGTCTTGAAGAGAATGTTTGTCTCCACAAAGACAAATTCAAATATGTCCAAGATGGAATCCTCTTTTCAAAATTGAACTCAAAATCATCTCCAAAGATCGAAAAGGGCCGGCCATTTTTGAAGTAAAAGGATGAAGATCAAATTGAAATCAAACTTGAAGTTAAACTTGAATTTAAATTCAAACATGATTTGAATTCAATTTTCAACCAATTGGAGACTTAAATTTGAAGAAGAATTCAGCCTATATCTCCACCCATAACACGCCATCTTGGAGGATAAAAGAAGGATAGGTTCCAATTCAAATTGAATCCAAGTTTGAATTCAAATTCAAACTCAATTTGAATTCAAACTTCAACCATCTTTTGAATTCAAGTCCAACCATCTTATCATTATCAAAATCAGATTGTCTACACTTCATCATCCAAGGGACACGCCAGCTTGGAGAGCTAGAACACAATTCAAATTGAGTCCAAGTTTGAATTCAAGATCAACTTCAATTCAAATTCATACTTAAACCATCTTTTGAATTAAAGTTCAAGCACATCCTACTCATCAAATCAGCTCCTCCAAGACATTATTTGACTCTCATAAATGGCTGAGCATGGAGAGAATGGGATCTTGCAAGCGTTTCAAATTTTAGCTAGAATTTGTTTTGAATTCAAACAATTTTCAATTTTCAAACAATTGTTAGCTAGCTTATTTGAATTAATTTCTGGTCATTTTAAAGGCTGATATGACAACATTGTAGCCTATAAATAGAGCCTTTTGCCAATTGGAAAGATCACCTTTTGATGAATAACAATTCTTGATATTTTCTTCACTTCTTGTGAGCCTTTGTTTTCTTGGTTTTGCATTAAAAACCTAAGTTAAGATCCTTCAAAGTTGAGCATTTTGAAGGTGTTTCCATTGCTAAAAGGTGCCGTCCAGGGGGGCCATATTGGTTTGCCTGATCAACGACCATCTTGAAGTGTTGGTCTTGCTCATTTGATCCACACGTTTTTATCACTAAGGAAGCAAGGGGAAGTCTTCTTCCATGTGCCTAACCCTTTGTGAAGGACGTTTGGAAGGTGGAATTTTTTGAGCCCACGTCTTGCACGCATCAAATTGGTATCAGAGAGAGGTTACCCTATTCCACCATCTATTATTTCCTTTTCGTTTGAGTCTAGTCATTTCAAGTTCAGTTGTGTCCTTCTTCTACCCCTAATTTTTCACGTCATTTGCATTTTAAAAAAAATGTCCAACGATTGCTTTGAGTCTTTGCATTTTGCTGCATCTTGTTTTTCATCATTCTAGCATCCTTGTTGATTCTTCTCCTAGTGTCACATCTCATTCATCTATGGCATCAAACATCTGAGTTTTAACATTTAAACTTGAACAATTAGGGTTTGTGCAAGTAGGTTACATTCAGCTCTTTTACTACAACCATCAGCCTATAAAGCTACCTCGGTTTCAAATCATCTTGTTGCTACCGAAGCTTTTAGTTGGTGATGATTGTATGCATCTTTTGATTCACATTGTGATTGATTTCATTCTTTAAATCAAGTTAGTCCTACATGTGTTTTGCCTTCACAAGCCATTTTCAACACCAACATAACCCTAAAAACCACCCCAATACCCACGGCCCAACCAACACCCACCTCAACCCAACCCTAAAACTCACCAACCAGATTCCAAACTACCTTATTTACACTCTTAACAAAAAGCCCCAAACTAATTTTACCAAAAAAAATCAGAATCAAAAGTTCCCAACTCATTCAAAAAAACCCTAACCCTAGAATTTGAATCTTTGTTCAATTCTATCCTACACCCATCCATTATCCAAATTGACCACACAAATCATCAATTACCAACCCAAATAGTCCATTTACACCGTCCATTCAGCTGCCAAAACCCCATCCCACAAATACCCATAACCATCCAAAAAATCCCAAATTGAAAACCCTAACCCTAACCCTAATTCTTTCCAACATCAATTTCCCTAACCTTCCAAGGTTATTTTGTTGCAATTTGAGGTTTGAAACTGCAATTTAAAGTCATTGAACTATTCTGCGCAAAAACAAAAGATCTGAGTGCAAAACGCGTGAAATTCCAAGTCTGCCCCTAGTCAAAAAAAGGAAGAATCTGAACCTTGCTTACGTTGAAATAGCAAGGAAGGAAAGAAAAACAAAAGAACAAGAGAAAAGAAAAAGGGCAAAACATCTGTGCATTTCTTGAAATTTTTTTTGTGCAATTTGAAAACCTTGGATAACGTATTTCGTTTTTTCTACATACAACCGTCCTCCCACATCTTATTCTACTTATCCTGCTCTTCTTGAACCAATTACACACTTGGTTGCTTGATTATTGCATGACTTGAACCATTTTGTGGATAGTAAGTGCATAGAATCAAAATTAACTAAAGATTTCCCACGACAACCCTTAGTTCATCTTTGGTTCAGCCTTATACATCATTTTTGGTTTCTTATTTTCTTTGAATCTTAGTAGGAAGTTCAAGTTTTTGTCCATTTCACTTGATTCTATTTGATACTATTTGGTGCAACTTGAAAGCAAAAGGGAGAAACAAGTGGAGATCGTTGTGATTTGGAGAAGCATTGGCAAAACACTTTCTTGATTGATCACTTTGAGCCTTCTTAACTTCAGGTTATCCAAGAAACAAAGTGGTAAGAGAGTGGAAAGAAGAGAAAGAGGAGTGTTCATATTTTGTTTTTACTAATCACTTAACGTTTGTTTGTCTTTGTGTTAGTTTGCTTCTTTCCTTTCCTTTTTGTTTTCGTTAAAGTTCTTTAGGTCAAACATGGAGAGCAACACTCATTCCGCTTCTACCAAATCAAAGGAAGCCGAGACTTTGGACAACACGCAACAACAAATGCTGGAGATGCTGAAGACTCTAATGCATGACAATGAGGTAATCAAACATCGATTGGAGGATGTTGAACGGAGCTACAAAACGAGTGATGGAAAAGCTGCAAACAGGGCCGTTCCCCTACCACAACCTAGGCGTCACCCCCTAGAAAAAGTTGAGGATGACAACCTTAGACCACCACACATCGAGGCAAGAAGTTTTGTTCCTCCAACACAACCAAGAAGGTACGCTCCAAGAAGGTACAATGATGATTACATTCCATTTGAGCATGATGATTATGACTTAGATGACCACCCTCCCTATAGTTACCAAAGATGCCAAAATCCCCTTTTCCCGCAAGATGACGATTTTCTCAAAACAAAAATAAATATTCCAATGTTTTATGGTAAAAGTAATGCGGAGGAATATTTGGAATGGGAAACAAAAGTGGATCTAATCTTTTCTTGTACCAACTACAGTGAATTACAAAAAGTGAGGTATGCTTCTATTGAGTTTTGTTCTTAAAGACCCATTTTGTGCCTATAATGGATTTATTTTTGGGTTTAGGTACTAAGCCCCACACGTTGTTTCTGGTGAATTGGTTTAACTCCTCATGCATAGCATCTACCCATGATATATCATCTAAAGCTTCCTTAACATTCTTAGGTTCTAAGTGTGAGATTAAACTATGTCCTTCAGCTTGACTTATGTTTCTACGTGTTCTAACCCTAACACTTGGATCACCAGTGATTATCTCTTTAGGGTGTTTATGTTTATCTTCTATAAGCCACCAATTCCTAGGTTGACTGGGTTCACCTTCTTCTAGTTCAAATGTTTCATTCGTGTGAACATTTTCATATACAATTGGAACGTCTTGTAAGTTAGATAGATTATCTTCCAATTGTGAATTTCTTGATTTATTTCACCTAACGGTTCATGCACTTCTTGTTCAAGGAAAGTTGGTTCAAGGTGATCATGAACAGGCTCAAGTAATATATCATCATCATCAATCATATTTTCAACATTATTCTCTTGTTTCTTTTTATCACTTACTTCAAAATATGCATTCTCATTGAATTTCACATGTATGTATTCAATTATTTTTCTAGATGCAGGATTATAACACCTATATGACTTTGAGTTAGTTGAATATCCAACAAATATGCATTCAATAGACTTTTGTTCAAATTTATCGAGATTTTCTTTAGTATTAAGTACAAAACATTAACACCCAAATGCTCTAAGATAATCTACCTTAGGTTGTCTATTATTCATTAACTCATATGGTGTTTTATTTAATTTCTTTCTAATAGAAAGCCTAACAGCTTCAGTCCACAAATATCTAGGTACTTTGTTTTCACATAACATAGTCCTAGCTACTTCTTGTATTGTTCTATTTTTATGTTCAACAACTCCATTGAGTTGTGGTGTCCTTGGTGGTGAGAATTCATGTTTTATTCCATGTAATTCACAAAACTTAATTATATCTTTGTTTTTAAATTCTCCACCTCTATCACTCCTAATTCTTTAAACATTTTCATCATAAAGATTTTCAAGTTGCTTAATGAGATTTTCAATTACCAATAGAACATCGTCTTTGTGTATTAAGAACAATGTCCATGTGTATCGTGAGTAATCATCTACTATGACACACACATAGTAGTGTCCACCTAGACTTCTTGTCCCACTTGGACCAAATAAGTCTAAGTGAAGCAATTCTAGTACATGAGTAAAACGCACTTCATGTTTTGGTTTCATTGTCTCTTTTATATGTTTTCCTTTAATACATGTTTCACATAATTGAAAATTATCTAAGTCTAACTTACGCATTCCTCTAATTAGATTCTTCTTAGATAATTTTTATATGGTTGAAACTCCTATATTGCCTAGTCGTATATGCCATAAGTTCACATCTAAGTCATGTGATACTAAACACTTAATCCTAGCATTTAATTTATTATTTAGTGATAGTGTATAAATGTTACCATCCCTATTTCCTTTTAGTAAAATTTCTCCCTTTTCATTTATTATATCACAACAATTAGGAAGAAAAGAAACATGATAACCGGAATCTATAAGTTGCAAAATACTTAATAAATTATAAGAAAGATTTCTTACTAACAACACATTTCGTATTTGAAATGTCTTAGGGTCCCCGATTGTTCCTTTTCCAATAACCTTGCCTTGGTTGTTGTCAGCGAATGTCACCTTTCCTGCGTTCTCGATTTGTTCCAGTTTGGTGAATAGTTTGGGGTTGCCCGTCATGTGCCTTGAACACCCGTTATCTTCTTTAACTTTGCCTCCTTCTTATACTCTTTACAATTTTCCTCGTTGGATACAAAGCAGACTTAGGCTTCCTCATTTTTAGATTATGAATCAGACGAGTTGCTCCATGTGCTTGCCTTCATTGCTCGTTTGCCTCTTCTCGACTTGGACTCTTTTGCCTTAGACTTTTGTGCCTCCTTGTCTTGTTTATTGTTATTATTCTTTGTCGGACAATCATATGAAATATGTCCCTTTTTCCCACATTCATAGCATTTTAATTCTTTATTCTTCCACTTGTTATTATTAGAATTATTTGTCTTAGGTTGAAAAGAAGAAGAAGAAGAAGATTGTTGTCTACTTCTATTAGGCCGTTTGAAAATTTTTCTAAGTTTTCTAGCTATTGATATTAATTCATCATCTAATTCACTATCGCTATTACTTTCATCAATGTTTCTTGACTCAGATGATTTGAAAGCAATAGACTTACTTGACGGTTTTGATGACTCGGATTTTCGTTGGTTCAATTTTACCTCATACACTTTGGGTGAGCCTATTAATTCGTACATCTTAGTGATTGACTTTGTTTCTTCAATTGCCGTCACCTTTGGATCCCATTCAAAGGGAAGACTCCGCAACACCTTTTGAACCTTCTCATTGTTTGTAAAAGATTTACCTAAAGCTTCAAGTGTATTGAAGATGTTAGTAATTCTCAAATCCATAGATGTTATGGATTCGTTCAGCAACATTTTGAAAGATTCAAGTTCAGTCATAAGCATGTATATCTTCGACACTTTTACACCACTTGTTCCTTCATTTTTCAACACTAAAGACTTCCACATATCATGAGCACTAGTACAATTTGACACATAACCTGCTTCAGAAACACTAAGTCCATTCAAAAGTAATTGCATTGCTTTGGCATTCATAGACATTTTCTTTTTATCTTCAGTTGACCATTCACTTTTATATTTCTCTACTTCTTGTGTGACTTCGTTAACTTGTACAATTTTCATTGGAATGTATGGCTCATCTTCAACTATAGATCATAAATCGATGTCTATAGCCATTTAAAATAACCTTATCCTAAGTTTCCATTGAACAAAATTATTACCATCGAAAAGAGGAGGGCGTCGGGTAGACATAACTTCCATTTCACCTTTGTGAGGAACTATGGCCATTTTACCTTTAGTTGGGATGTACAGGCTTTGATAAATTCTTGCGTCTTAGTCTTGCCTTCTTCATATGGTGTTGGCCTTGCTTCTTAGAGTAGTGTTGGCTTTGCTCTGATATCAATTGTTGGACCGTACACCTGCAGTAAACACCACTAGAGGGGGGTTCAATAGTGGTTAGCGGAAATTACACTACTATCCTTGGTTAAAATCTTGTTTGAAAACAGAATCTGAGACCTCTTAAGATTCAGTACTCGTTTTTGAAAAATTCAAAGCTTAGTGTACACAACTCCAAAAATTGTGAAACTTTTCAGAACTTGACTTCAATGTCTTGACTAGACGTTGTCCAAAAATGAGATAAAAATAAGACCGTTGGACCCTTCAACCAAATAAAAAGATTAAGATGGTCAATCTGGACAGAATTGGACAGAATAGTGTTGAACTTTGAAAATGTGTTTCTCTTTGATTACTCAACAAAAAAGGTTGATCTTTATGTCAAAACACTCCTTAAGATGTCTATTTATATTTCAAAAGGCCCTAACCGGAAACTATCCTTGGTAAAAACAGAATTTAAGTTTTCTTGAAACTGGTCAGATTGCAGCAAGAATTGAGCAGTTATCTTGAAATGGCTGAAAGACTAACTTTCCTTTGCTCAAATCAAGTGATTCTTGTTGAAAATGAAAGCTAATAGTCTGAAGTATAACTCCACCAAAAATCACAACTTTTGAAAATGTTTTGCTATTTTTTTCACGACATGTGAAATTGTGTGAAATATGCTATAAAATAGGCACAAAACAGAAAAGTAGAAAGAAGAGAAGAACACCAAAGATTTATCATGGTTCGATCAATGTGGCCTACTCCAGTCCCAACGAACACCTTTTCTTGGATTTCACTATGGTATGAACACAAATACAACAAGAACAAAGCTTGATCCTTGGGTTAAACACAAACCCTATTCAAAACTTGGATGAACACCTCTATGCAACTCTTGGTTGCAACACCTTTACCACCGATTGATGTAGCCTTATAAATTTGGCTAATCAATCTTACAAATCCAACCCAAGAAGGTATGTATAGTGTAGCTAGACAACAACTAAAAATGGAACACCTTAGCTAAACAAAGTATGAACGAAAATATGAGAAGAGAATATCAAGACAACAATCTTAAATTTTTTCAATTGTGTGTCTTCTCTTCTTCACTTTGCCTTCTATTTATAGTGTGAGTTGATGGCATATTACCTCCAACTTTTAGGCCATGTGATGGCTGAGAATTTTGAATTAAAGCACCTCCAAAATCAGCTCCAACAACCTTGTCACCATTACCTTCAAATTTGAAATTTCAAGTTGGCAACTTTTGCCAACTAGCTTGTTTTTGAATTGTCCACTTGCCCAAAAGTCATAAACTGAATACATCACCTTCTCCACCTGTTTATGGAAGTTTTTTAAGTTGTATGTATGCATACCAAATCAAATTTTGTGAAGAGAATATAATAAATACGAGTTGACAAGATTATGTCAACATATAATCCAAAATGCTAACTTTTTCTCCTTTATATGTCGTGATGAATTTTGCACCAAGGACAATTTATAATCTCGGCAAGATGATGAATAAGACTCTCCCATAACATATACATAAGAGTCTTCAAGAAGAAAATAGAATGTGACACTAAAAACGTCACATATATCGCCGATGTCGATAATATCACCAAATAAAGAAATATAACAGAAAACCACCAAATAATCTTCAAGAATATCATACATGAACTCCAGAATGAATATAATAAGATACTCAAGAGATTCCTTGAATAAAAATACCAAAACTGTCTTCGGAGATAAAATGACCAAAATACCCCTGGTGAGAGAAAACCTCGAAAATGACCCCGATGGTTAGAAATAAATATAAGAACATCTTTGTGATAATTAATAAAATGAGAATAGGTCCTTGAATCATATTCACCATGTCAAGTACCTACAAAACTCAAAATGCCAATTTTGCCCCTATTTGGTAAGTTGTAAAAACTTCCAGGGCCTATTAGTCACAAGACATTTTAATCATAAAAATCACATGATCAAAACATGATAAACATATATAAATCATGTAAAAATAAAAAAAATCAATTTATCACTTTTTAGAAAAATATTTTTAAAACCCTATACATCGATCGATTTGTCCCTTTTGAGAAATCGATGTCATTTTTCTTCACTTATTTGATATACTTCAACTTCTTATTATTTATACTATCATGTGTGAAATTCTTAAGTATTCAATACTTAAAATCATGAATTTGAAAATTATCAAACATATTTCTCAACACTTTACCATTCATTCAACACTTCGATGCAAATTGTAGACACATGTGTATATTATACTAGAAAGTGTATCAAGAACTTCATCCATCATCATCTTAATATGTGCATGTCACATTATTTATGTTCATATGTAAGAGACGATATTTCCATAAGTATGATAGTAATACAGTACACAAGACAAATCATTTCACCAGCATGTCATCAAAAATGTCATCTTTGACCATCAACATCTTAGAATCACCATCTTCATTTTTAGAGGGGGCGGTTCATGAGTCTCCAACCTAGACCATGAAATCATCACCATTATCATGATGTGTATCTTGATGATCATGGTCTAGGGATGGTGTAAATCCATAGATGTTATACTTTATGTGCTTGCATGTCACTTGTAGCATGATCATCATCATAAACATAATCTTCGTGGTCATGATTATATTTGTATGATGTGATTTGAACAAGTTATAATGAATTAAGTTGATGTATATTATGAATCATCATCACAATACCCAAAGTAACTAAAATGTATACATGGATTTTATCATCATCATTAGCATTATGCATGAATGGTAAATGTTGCAAATTCATAATTGGAACACCCCCTAGATTCGGCCTAGGCGTCTAAAATAGGTCATATTGAAGTACAAATTTCCATGTGTGTATATTTTTCATAATTGTGTATAAGGATGGCATGTACATAAAAATTAAGAAGGGCCTTAATTGAATCTATAAACAATGTTGAAATTGCAAGTATTGGACCTACTAAGTTTCGGCCCAATGACTATTTTGGCACCAAAAATAATGAATTATCATGATGTAACAATTTTTATGAGATTAGATAATTATTGTGAATCATACATAAGAAAATGAACACAATACAACACTAAACATGAATTGAGTAATTTTGACTAGGGTAATGGACATTTTTGGCCCTAGGCCCAATTTTGGTGCTTATCATGAACTGACCACTTCAAAGTATCGTATGTAGTTATGTACAAAAACGAATTGAAATTATATGTTCAATGGTTATAAGAACATAATTTCCTAACGCCACAAGTTCAAGAAATTAAACTATGTAAGCTTGACAACTCACGGCCCAAAAAGGCCAAATTAACCCGTGAATACAAGCTAATTGAATAAGTAATAACTAATTACAACTATGAAGAAATAATTACTAATTCCAAATAAAAACGACCTTGAAATTAATAAAAAGGAAAGGAGACCTACGTACAGCCTTCCTTCATGCAGTTGTCTTCAGAGTTTTCAACAGCACTGAGATATTTACAAGCAAGTTTATAAGTTCTGCATGAAAAGTTTTTAAAGTTTGCATACTTTAAAGAATTATACGGCGAGATGAATGATTCCATATGACTTATGTATGTATCTGTGGATGAGTGTGACACATTGTCTGGGACAAGGACTCTCTACCTTTCTGTCTATGCATGAACTACAGGCTGAGTGTAACACCTTGTCTGGGACAAAGGTTCTCTGCCTTTAACTTATGTCTATGACATTCTGTATGGAGAGCTGCCTGATGTCTGGTACTGGGGGAGGATGTTAGTGCAAAATACGTTATTGCTGAGTGTAACACCATGTCCAGGACTCCGGTTCTCTGTTATAACGCGTCACCATTAGTCCTATCTACGATGATGTAACACCATGGTTGGACCATCGGGATACATAGACGGTACTCGTGGCTACTCGGGGAATCATTCGATATGTTGTGGGTACTATTCTTATGTTATAAAAAGTGCTATAGCCAGTCATGTCATGTCATATTTATGTATGTATGAAAAGAAATGTTTTCAAAAGTTTCACGATGCATTTATCATGATCGTGTCTCATGAACCCTCTAGTGTCCTTAAGTTATGACTTGCGTAGTACGAAACCAAGAATGATTAAAAGAAACAAACCAAATGAGAATGTTTATAAGAACGATGTTGACTTTATGTTAAGAAAAGGATGATTCATGAAAGAGACTGTTTACTTTACGATGCTCTTTATCTGTTGTGGTCTTGTATTATATGATATCTGCTTGACTTATTGCATTGTTTACTGTTATTGAGTTCTTTACTGTTATCCTCATACATATTACAGATATTATATATGTGTTACACGTTACTGTATCACCCACTACCCCAGACCCCATGCATGATCTGCTTGACAAACCAAGGAGAAAATACTTGCTGAGCGATTCTTTATCGTTCACCCCTTTATTTCACCATGCAGATCCACATGACCCTGAGCCAGAGTTTATAGAGGATGAGCCTCAAGACTAGGGGTGAGAAGATGACTAGTAGCCTGTTATGCCTCTTTTGTATTTTGGATATACAGCTCTGTACTCTTATATTTTGTACTCATGATGTACTTATGACACTTATTCGGATGTATTAGCATGTGCTTATGTTGATGTTTATTTCAGCGTATGTTACTTTGCTTCCGCTCATCGATAAATGTTATGACGATATGTGCATGAATGTTATCAATGCGTTGTACTTCTCATAGCAGAGTACAACGGGTGCACCATGCCTAGACCCTAGTCCCGGGCGGGCGCTATAGTACTCATTCTCCTACAATTTACATTAAGGTGATAAAGGGAGGATAAATACTATTTCTTCTTGCCATGCATGCCCTCAAAGGGTTATTTATGCCTCATTTATGCCATGCATGTTATATGTAAGTATCATCTTAGTCATCTTGATGAATCCATTCAAGAAAAGCACACATTCATGCACAACTTGAACATGCAAATACACTTTTCATCACTTAGTGATAGGGACTTCATTTTAATTGATGCATGCATGATCCATTTCTTGATTGTGAACATACGAGACTGCATTTTTAGTTTTCTTGAAGAAGCTAAGAAGAATACTTGTCTTGGATGCTTGAATCTTACACCTAAGAGTGAAAGATTTCTTTTTTGTGAGGCTTGATGATTATACGGCCTTGAGGCCGAAAATGAGGAAAGAATTAGTCTTGCATGACGGAAATAGGTATATAAATATTCTAAAATTCTATCTAAAGGAACTTTATCTTTAATTGACTTGAGATTCCTCACTTGCTAAGCTAAAGAGCTTCTCCTACTTCTTTGTTGAAGGTCACATGTGGAGGCCTGGAATGGAGGTGACTTGAGTGTTTATATAGAAGATACAAGTCGAGAAGGATGCTAAGGAGGGTAGCATAGTGTTTACCTTGGAGATTTGGATGCATGCACACTTGTGTCTTACTTGGAGATGGAAGGAGTCCTTCTTCCTTTGGCCTTGGTTTTCTCGGTTTTGGAGGGAAGAATAGGGGAAAGAGAGTGTTCTTGGCTAGTGAGAGTAGAATGAGTGTGGAGAGAATTGAAGAGAGAGAGATGGTATGTAATTGGAATGAGATTTTGGAAGAATTGTATTTTTATGTCCTAATTTCTTGAGTTGGCAAAAATTGTTGAATGGTCAAGTGGGAGATTAAATCATGAGTTGAGGTGCATAGTGGGGAGAAAAGAGATTTTGCATGGAACTTGGTTGGGAAGTACTCTTACAAGTTGCAAGATATGTAATAATAGGTAGGCTAAGCAGAGAAGAATATGGAAAAGATTAAGGAAAACTTCATGCATGAGTGGTGATTGGATGAGGCAATTCAAGGTAGGAAAAGAGTAATATGGTAATTGGAGTAAATAGAATAAGCCCTCTATTTCCTTCATACACTAGCCGAAATTCATATTGGGGAGAGAGTAGAAATCATGTATGATGTTATTATGAAATCTAAGAAAAGGAATAAGAAAACTTATGTAAGACATGCATGGAAAATTGGTGGTGGAACTTTTGGTGATGTGAGACGATTCTTGCATTTCTTGTCCTTTGATCAACCGAGTTATTGTATATGTAGTGGGGAAGGATCTTTAATCATGTTGACTTTTTGGAAGAGAATAAAAAGAGATGGTGTAAGGTTTGCATGAAATCTTAGTGATTAGAAGTCTTTCTTGTGTAAGAATTTGCAATGATAAGGAAAGGATGAAATAAGAAAAAGAATGAGGAAAATTGGGGGAAAATACAAATAAAAGGCTGGGTAGGGGGAAAATGGAAATAAGGAGAAGAAGTGTTTGCATGCAATTTGATTGGTAGATATTCTTACAAGGTGTAAGAATGGTGATGATGAGGAAATAAATTAAGGGAAAGAAAGGAAAATAGAATTTAGGAAAACCTAGGGAGGGTGGTCGGGTTCTTGGGGTGGGGTGCTGGTGGTAGTGATTTTATCAATTTGTCCTTGCTTTATTTCTTTATGGGTAATTTTCTTTTTCTTTTATTTAATTCCTAAATAAAATTTGTGTTATTTATTTATATGTATTGTTAATCAGTCTTCCACCAATTAAGTTAATTCTTAGTAGTTATGAAATTTTTTTAGGTAACTTATATGCTACCAAGTGCAGTACAACGATCACATTTAAATTATGTTTTAATTCCTTCATCCTCTTTATCAACTAACCTTAGGGTGCGGGTCGTAACATCACTCCTCACCCTCTCCCTCCACATGAAAACTGTATGCTTCCCTTCTAGAGGGAGGCAATCTTCAAGATCCAAAGAATAACAAAGTTTCCAAGACACAACCTTGAGTAAAAGTGGCAAGTCTCCTTTTATTCTTCTAGAGACGTTGAGGAACCATGAATAGGAAGTTTTAGTATGCCTAAGACTTTACTCTTGCTTACATTGAACTCATATCCCATAAACGTTATGTTGGAAATTTCGGCCTAGTCACCTTAATGAGTATTATGATACATATGAATAAACATAGGGTGTTCTTCTAGTGTGTAAAATAAAGTAGTAACCAAAAGACTCCCCTACCCTAACCCACGGTTTTGTGGAGTCTTGAGGGCATATGTCGACTCACCACCATCATACCACTAGAATGGTTTAAATACCACTTGGATGGTTAGGTTATCCCAAATTTGATGGTTTAAGGGTTGTTAATGTATGCTTTTGTTCTTGTCCATGAGTGGCTAAGGGATGGCTCCAAGCATATTAAGGTATGAATAAAAGGGCAACAAGTGAATGGATTAGCTACTTGTAAGATGGAACTTATGTGAGAAGTTGAAAATAGGGCGTTTGGAGGGTGTATCTCTGCCTACACTCCTCATCCTTAATAGAATAAATTAAGGAGATGAATGACTTTAATTGTTATGTCTTTAGGATGGTTTAAAGGCCATGTTGAGGTTAAAGTTTCACTTAAAACGGAGGTTGAGGGTCTGTTTTGAGTTGAGTCCATATTTGATGAAATTTAAGAGTCACAAATGAAACCTTATGATAAAATGAACCTTTATGTGGGGCTGTTTGTAGGAATTACTATATGTGGCATAATTGTGAAACTCTAATGTTTGGTTTTGTTCATTTGAAGCTATGGGAGTGCTTGAAGGCATAGCCACTATAAGTGGTTAGAAGACTCAAGGAAAACCTTGGATTCACCAAAATCAAAGTTGTTATGCTTGTTAACTCATTGGTTGGCATTGCTGTGACTTATGCACGGTTAAATTGACAAATGAAAAGGTTTAGGGCTAAATAAAATTGAACATTAGGGTGCTTAGGAGCCGTTGAGGGTAAATGGTAGCCATAAAAGATGATTTAAGATACATATAAGTATAAAAACCAAAACAATGTGCTGGTTCGGTATAGTTGTGCAACACAGTCCAGTTTTGTCTCTAAGTCCGCCCGGCCACGCATATAAATCATGACTAGATGGTAAGAGACCTATATGGATCAGTTTATAAGGGATTTTGTAAGTTGGAATTGTTTAGGGGTTAAAACAAAAGGTAAAATGTCACGGCACTAAGCTGAAATTTTCAGCTCCGCGGATAAATAAGTAATGAAACGTAACCGCTATAAGAACGAACTGAAGGACGTTTGAATAATTAAAAACTTATCACATACTACATCATGCATCATGTGCATGTCATGTCATTTCAAAAAGAGTAAAGTTTATTTTGAAGGAAAATTACAACAGTTCTAAAAACCCGCATCAAACAATTTGTCTTTATGTTTGATTCCGGTATATGTTCTGTTTTGGATTCGATATCAAGGTATATGTTCTGTTTTGGACCCATATGAGGTATTAATCTGTTCTGGACACAAAAATATCATCCTATTATGGTAGTCGGGGTATTGTTCTCTTCTGGACTCATATGGGGTATTATTCTGTTCTGGACCTGGTATTGAGGTATTTTCTGGACCCGTACATAACATCCTCAGTAGGTTAGGAGGTAGATAGGGCACTTTTCTTTTCTAGACAGAATCACTCGTAATAGATGATCAGTCCATGCGGAGAAAGTAAAGGCCATGGCTTAATGTTTATGTTTTATTCTGTTCTGTTACGTTTTGTTTTGTTCTGTTCTGCTCTGTTTGGTCTTGCATCACTTGTTTTGTTCCGTACCGTATCTCATCTGCATATCATCATTTCCCTTGTAAAATGCAACACGACTGCTATGAAAGTAAGACAGTTACATACGGGAGAAGATAATAGTGAGTACGATGTCAAGAAAATCAATAAAGGATTGATTCAACAGGTAAGTAATTATGTCTAATTCCCATTATTGTATTGCTAGAATTTCTTATTTATTGTTCTGATGTGTTTCGGTAGAATAGAGGGTTACTTGCTAGGTGAATTATCACTCACTCCTTATTTATCATTTTTCAGAGCCACAAGAACCTGAGATTGAGTATGTCGAGGACGAGCCATAGGTGCCTTATCCGGGAGAGATGTTGGCGGCTAGGACTGATAGTGATTTCTATTTGAGGACTATTTGAGAGTATCTTGGGACTATGTTTTCATAATCTATACTATGTATGACACTATAGACGCTGAGTGTTTAATGTTTTAATTTTGCATGTTTATCACCACTGTTCGATGTTCCATCGGTAATCATGACCTACTAATGGACTTGTATTGGAATCTCACCGATGCCATGTACTTTCTTTAGCAAAGTACAGAAGGTGAACCATTCCAGGGGCACATCCCCGGTGCGGGGCGCTACAGGTGGTATCAGAGCCAAGGGTCTAGATTCATAGCAGAACATAGAAACTAAGTGCTCATCTTAGAACTCTAAGCCATGATCTTAGCATGAGATATGGCCTTAGCCTATTAAACACAACACGGATCTAGGGAACTGTTCCCTTTTTAACTTCCGACTGGGTAAACAAACATAATTCACCCTAACCTGCTAATAGCTGAAACTGCTCCTTTGGCGATCGAGGAAACGACCCAAGTAGATCGTAATTTCCTTTTTCTGGATATCATCACTTTTACGTAATTCTCATTTAACTTATAAACTTGGAAAATGCTGTGGAAGTGCAGATGGTTAGACCTCGTGGCAGACAAGCTAGGGTTCAGCCTGCTTTGAATAGATCACAGGAGACGGTGATGCAGGTACTAGTCTAGTCACGAGATGGTCAAGCTTCGCCACCTCCACCACTGTAGAATCAAGTTCCACCGTCTCCAGTGCAAGTACCTAATCCTGCTCCCCAGGTACCTGACATGGCAACCTTCCAGGCTTTCTTTCAAACGATGGCTCAGGTTGGACAGGCGATGCTCAATAACTAGGCAGTTGCACCCCCTCCACCACAGCCACAAGAGCAGCTGTTGGGGCCAAGATTGTTTTTTGGTAAGATGAAGAAAGCCAGAGTACCTGCCTTTGAAGGAGATTCCGATGCTGATGCCGTCGAGAAGTGGCTTGATGAGATTGAAAACTGCTTTGAGCTGATACAAGTTCCAAATGATATGAAGGCACAGGTGATCAGGCCATTCTTGATTGGAGAAGCAACCAATGGTGGAAGACAAATCTGCAACCCCTGCCGAAGCCAATATCCTGGACGAAGTTTCTTGAAGAATTTTACAAGTTTTACATTCCACCCTCTGTGAGGTTACAAAAGATGCACGAGTTTGAGTCCCTGAAGCAAGAGCCAGGCATGACCGTTTCTGACAATGCAAACTGATACACAGCCGTGGGAAGATATGAGCCGTCCACAATGAATGATTAAAGAATCAAGATGTTGAATTTTGAGAGAGGTTTGAACCCCCGGATACATACATGGTTGGTCAACACAAACACCAAGAATTTTGGAGAACTACTTGATGCATGCTACGGTAGTGAAAAGACATCATCAGGAGAGAGGAAGAAATGAGAGGCAAGAGGCCCAGGGAGTCGAGCAGAGAACACTATAGCAAGCAAGTGAAGATGGCCAAGAAGAACACTCGACCAGCACAGCAGCCACAACAAAAGCAATAGGGACCTCAGCCTCAACAGCCAGATTTTTGCCCCTGCACCAACTATCAAAAATCTCACCTGGGCGAATGTCACTGGAAGACCAGAGGATGTTTTGAATGCAGAATGACGGGACATATGGTGAAAGATTGTTCGGAGAAAGGAGCCCAGCAGCAACCACCACAGCAGAAGAACCGCTCAGGTGCAAATGCGAGAGTACATGTCATGACTGATGCAGAGGGATAGAGTAATCGCATATGCTTCACGATAGTTAAAGCCGTATGAGCAAAATTATCCAGTCCATGACTTGGAATTGGCGGCTATTGTCTACGCCTTAAAGATCTGGAGGCACTACCTGTATGGTGACAAATGCGAGATCTACACAAACCATAAGAGCTTAAAATATCTTTTCATGCAAAAGGAACTGAACATGTGGCAATGACGATGGTTGGAATTAATGAAAGATTATGATCTTACCATCTAGTACCACTTGGGGAAAACAAACAGGGTTGCAGGTGCTCTAAGCCGGAAGTCAAGTCACCCTCATCAACCCCTTTGGAACACGAAATGGAGGAATTTGGCTTGGATGCCATGGATTTCTTGCCAATATCCTAGCCACACTAGTTATCACACCTTCTCTGATCGACAGGATCAAGGATGCCCAGAGAACCGACGATGAATTGATGAAGATTATGATTGGGTTGAAAGAAAAGCCGAAGGATGATTTTCAGATTCTAAATGATGGAAGTCTCTGGTTTCGAGAGAGGCTTTGAGTACTAAAGAATGAGGCCCCTATCAATGAAGTGTTAAAAGAAACTCACACCTCTCGACTGTCCATCCACCCAGAAGCAAACAAAATACACCAAGATCTGAAGAAAATTTTTTGGTGGACAGGAATGAAGCACCAGATAGCGGAATACATAGAGAGGTGCCTTACTTGTCAGAAATTCAAGACCGAGCACCAGTGACCCGCCAGCCTTCTGTAGCCTCTTGATGTCCCAGAGTGGTAATGGACCATGTGACTATGGACTTCGTCACCAGCCTTCCCAAGACCATAAGCGGCAATGATACCATATGGGTGATAGTCGACCGTCTTACGAAGACCGCTCACTTCTTGCCCATGTCTATCGGTGCACCCATGGAGAAACTATCAATGATGTATATGGAGGAGATAGTTAGTCTGCATGGCGTACCGATAAGTATAGTCTACAACCGAGACCCCTGATTCACATTGAGATTTTGGACTACTTTTCAGAAAGCCTTGGGGACAGAGATTTGGATAAGCACAGCTTACCACCCCTAGACAGACGGACAATCAGAGCAAACCATCTAGACTCTTGAAGACATGCTTCGTGCTTGTGCCATAGACTTTAAAGGCAACTGGGACAGAAATTTAAAGTTGATTGAATTATCTTACAATAACAGCTATCATCGGTCGATTAGAGTGGCCCAACTTGAAGCATTGTATGGTAGCAAATGCCGGTCTCCACTATACTGGAATGAAATTGGAGAGAGAGTCTTGACTAGACCGGATCTAGTGGAGCAACTGCTGGAAAAGGTGACGATCATCAGAGAGCGACTAAAGACAATACAGGACCGGAACAAGGTTTGGGTCGACACCAGGAGACACCCGATTAAGTTTCAAGAGGGATAAAAAGTGTATTTGAAGGCGTCTCCAACTAAGGGAGTGACGCGATTTGATACAAAGGGGAAGCTAAGCCCAAGGTTTGTCGGACCCTATGAAATATTGGAGAGAGTCAGAGAAGTGGCGTATCGGCTAGCATTGCCTTCTACTCTATCACAAGTGCATGACGTTTTCCACGTGTCGCAACTCGGTCGATACGTTCACGACCCGAGCCACATTCTGAGCTAGCAACCTTTAAACATTCAAGAAGATGCAACCTACACTGAAGTGCCAATTAGGATAGCGGATCGAAAGGAGCAGACATTGAGAAAGCGCTCCATTCCATTTGTCAAGGTGCAGTGGAGTAAGTAACCACACGGAGCAAGAAGCTACATGGGAACTGGAGCAGCGTATGCAGGAGCAACATCCACAACTATTCCATTAAGGTACATCAAGTTTCAAGGACGAAACTTTTTATAAGGAGGGGAGGATGTTGTGACCATTCCAAGTATAATTGTAATTTACCATATAGTATAAAGTTTGAGATGACCATAAACTGAAATTTTAGTAACCATAAAAAAAATTATGCTGCGCATATATTAAAATTTTAATTATTAAATAACACTTTCTAAAACATTATAGAAGTAATAATAACAATAAAAAATTAATTAGCATTAGGGCATCCTAAAGGAAGGAAAAGTGACCAAATTACCCTTAGGGTGACCAGCCACTTTTCCCTCCAAAGGCCTCAAATTATCTTCAAAACTCTAGAAGACTTCTTAGGCAAAAATCTTACAAAAGCCACCCTAATTACTAACCCTCTTACAAGCATGCAAATATGTAATGATTGTGTCTTCTTTCCCCTCCGTTCATTAAGCTGACCGCCCCTCCCTTTTTGAAGACAAGTGCATTCAAGCAACCTCCAGCAAGCAAACATTCTCCTAAAGCATCCAACCATCTTCCTATTACTTCCTAAATCTTCCACTATCCACCAACTTCTTCCCAAGACCCCATCATTTTGGCCATAAGGAAAGAAATAGCAAGAACAACCAACCAAGTTCAAGATTAGGCCTCAAGCTTGTAAAGTAAATAATTCCTAAGGTCCAATCTCACATTTATTTAAGGTTAACATCAAGTCTAAGTGTATGTCCCTAACCACCCCCAAACTTGTGACCACCTTCATCCCCTTAGGAGGGTTCTCAAGCTCAAGAAGAAAAGGGACTCTAGGAGGTTAAGGAACATCACTCAACCTTCATTAAGGTAAGGTTTCATACCCTTTTTAGATTTCTTTACATTCATTCAAGAAGCTCACTCCTCACCCTCTCCCTCCCCATCAAAACCGCATGCAAGACAAAACCTTGAGCAAAAGAGGCAAGTCTCCTTTTATTCTTCTAGAGACATTGAGGAGCCATAAATAGAAAGTGTTAGTATGTCTAAGACTTTACTCTTGCTTACATTGAACTCATATCCCATAAATGTTATGTTGGAAATTTCGGCCTAGTCACCTTAATGAGTATTATGATACTTATGAATGAACATAGGGTGTTCTTCTAGTGTGTAAAATAAAGTAGTAACCAAAAGACTCCTCTACCCTAACCTATGGTTTAGTGGAGTCTTGAGGGGATAATTTGACTCACCACTGTCATACCATTAGAATGGTTTGAATAGCACTTGGATGGTTAGGTTACCCCAATGTTTGATGGTTTAAGGGCTGTTTATGTATGCTTTTGTTCTTGTCCATGAATGGCTAAGGGATGGCTCTAAGCATATTAAGGTATGAATAAAAGGGCAAAAAGTGAATGGATTAGCTACTTGTAAGATGGAACTTGTGTTAGAAGTTGAAAAGATGGCATTTAGAGGGTGTACCTCTCCCTACACCCCTCGGCCTTAATAGAAGAAATTAAGGAGATGAATGATTTTAATTGTTATGTCTTTAGGACGGTTTAAAGGCCATGTTGATGTTAAAGTTTCACTTAAACCGGAGGTTAAGGGTCTATTTTGAGTTGAGTCCATATTTGATGAGATTTAAGAGTCACAAATGCATTCTTATGATAAAATGAACCCTTATGCAGGGCTGTTTGTAGGAATTACTATATCTGCCATAATTGTGAAACTCTAATGTTTGGTTATGCTCATTTGAAGCTATGAGAGTGCTTGAAGTCATAGCCACTAGAAGTGGTTAAAAGACTCAACGAAAACCTTGGAACCACCAAAAGCAAAGTTGTTATGTTTGTTGACTCATCGGGTGAAATTGTTGTGACTTATACACAGTTAAACTGAAACATGGAAAGGTTTAGGGCTAACTAAAATTGAACATTGTGGTTTTTAGGAGCCATTGATGGTAAATGGTAGCCATAAAAGATGATTTTGGGTGCTGTATAAGTACAAAAACCAAAACAATGGGCTGGTTTCGGATAGTTGTACGATACTGTCTGGTTTGGTCTCTAAGTCTACACGGCAACGCATATAATTCATGACTAGATGGTAAGAAACCTATATGAATCATCTTATAAGGAATTTGGTAAGTTGGAATTGTTTAGGGGTTAAAACAAGAGATAAAATGTCACGGCACTAAGCTGAACTTTTCATCTCCGTCGAATAAATAAGTAATGAAACGTAACCGCTATAAGAATGAACTGAAGGATGTTTGAATCACTGAAAACTTATCACATACTGCATACTTCATCATGTGCATGCCAATTGATTTTAAAAAGAGTAAAAGTTTAGTTTTGGAGGAAAATTACAACAGTTTTAAAAATCCACATCGAACGATTTGTCTTTACGTTTGATTCTGGTATATGTTATGTTATCGACTCGATATTAGGGTGTATGTTGTGTTTTAGATATGAGGCATTACTCTGTTTCGGACACGAACATAACGTCCTATTATGGTAGTCCATGTATTGTTCTGTTCGGGACTCATATGGGGTATTATTCTTTTCTAGACCTGGTATCAAGGTATTTTCTGGACCTGTACGTAATATCCTCAATAGGTTAGGAGGTAGACGGGTATTGTTCTGTTCTAGAAGGAATCATTGAAATAGATGATCAGTGCATGCGGAGAAAGTAAAGGCCATGACTTAGTGTTTCTGTTCTGTTTCGTTCTGTTCCGCTCTGTTTTTTCTTGCATCACTTGTTTTGTTGCATACCACATCTGTTTTACTAATTACTCACTTCTGAAAATAGATTCTGTTTTCAGATCCTGTTTTTGATTAACTAAATGATTAGGTTCTGGACTCTCAAAATTCGTGAACTTTTGTGAAAATGCACTCTCAGATGTTATCTATATATCATAAAAATTTCATATTAAAATTCAAAGTGTAAGACCCTGAACAAACGTTTTTACATGGACTCTGTCAATCTGCCAGAAACTTTTCCTTAAAATAAAAAATTAATTCCTATTTAATGACAACTCTAAATGCTCTGAAAATTTTATGAAATGTCCTTACGATGTATACTTTAAAGCGTCAAAACAGTTCTTTAAAATTCCTTTGGCAAGTATATCAACAACGTTGATGTTCTAAACCTTTACAAATCTTAAAATCAGATTGCAATAGTCTCAGAACTATGAATGTTTGGATGACTTATCTAAATTCAATGAAACTTGTCTCAAGTGAAACCTAAGACCTTTATCTATGTTTCTAGAAAGTTCGATAATATTTGAAAAAGTTTGCTATTTTTTCTGTGGCTATGAAAATGATGCAAGAATAGGAAATGAAAGTAAAAATGCTGAAAGTAAGAACACCAAGATTTTTATACTGGTTTGGTCAAAACGACCTACTCCAGTCTTCGAGGACACATTCTTCGGTATTCACTAATCACCAAAGACACCTTAGAACAAGGGTGGTTGTAGTCCTTTAATGTCCACCCTTTAATGTCCACCCTTTAATGTCCACCCTTTTTTACAACGAACAACACAATCAACCAACAAAAACACCACCACCTCACTAATGAGGGTTTGATCACACCTTGATCAAACTTGTACAGTAACGGGACGTGTATAGGTGGTAAAACTGAAGCCTATCCAGATTATGTAATGCATGTATGATAGGCTTAATGCTATGTGCAAGAGAAGAAGATAGAAGAAGGAGAGAAGTCTTGCTTTGCACTTGATCGGATATGAAAAATGAGTCTTGTTCTTTGATTGGCTTGCTTGCTTGCATTTATGGTGTGTGGCCGCCCCATTGGCTAAAATCCTTCTTGAAGAATGTCTTGAATGCCTTAGAAGATACCTTGTATAGCCTTGTGACATACCTTTGCTTACTTGGCAAAATGTGATTGGACAAATGATGTGTCTTCGCCTTGTTGTCACTCTATGATAGGGTCTTCACTTATCCACCTTGTCACACACAATATGACTAGGAAATTATCAAAAAAATCTGAAAACATTTCAAATTTCAAATGTCTTGATTATCAAACAATCATAAGTGTCATTGCCCCTCTTTTTTTGGAATGAATTTGAAGATAAAACACATGTAAAAATCGTCCACAAGGACATGTGCTGAAAACATCAGCATTTGTTTGAATTTTGAATCCTTTCTTTGTGCGTCTTGTAAAGATAAGGGGGTTTGAGTGATTTCAAAATAAGTGTCTTGAATGTATACATATATATAAACGTGCATAAACATATATAAATGTGTACATGTATGCATGATAACTTGCCATTACTTGCCTTATTTAGCTTATACATTATGTTGCCGTACTAACGAGCCATGAAGCATTAAAGCTTACATCATATGGCAAACATTTGTTGTGTTTATACTATTTTCAGGTGCCACCATTAATGAACTAAATTAGTTCATTAAGTGAAGTACTTAGTTTAATAAACTAAGTAGTTCATTAAAGGAAGCTTCATTTGGAAAAGGCACAAAGGCAACAAGGCTAAGGAAGGAAAGTCTTCTCCTCCTCTCCATCTTTAATGTACACGCCACATATACATAAAAATTATATATTTTCAGATTTTTTTTTTGAAAAAGGCAAATACACATGTATTCCAACGTACTACCGACACGTTATATATTTTACGTACGTACGTTAATGTCACACCACTATACTTAACTCATATTTATGAGCATATTCAGGTCTTATATCATATGATGTAGGATATGGTGATGACAAATTAAATACGACACGATAAAAGGCTCTAAACCGAAATTTGTCGTATCGGGCGAATACCGAAACTTCGCCAACGTGTCACGTACTTGCCATAAATAAATGGCCAGCCCATATACATCAAAATATGATGTAAATTTCGTGCTACACATGACATATTCAGCCAAAAATACTTTTCATGTTGGCACACACAAATTACTCCACATTAAGGCCAAAATGTGAAGATTCCAAATTTAATTTTGTCACATGCTAATGGTACCACTTTAAACCAGCCAAGTGCTGAGATTTAAAGTATATATTATATATATTATGTATAACATAATATATATAACATGTGCAAAAGTTGGAATTTAAATTAGAGAAAAATCGGGTAATCGATAAATATCGAAAATTCGGTTTTCTACGCACATAATATGGAACGTTTTTCTTGTACATCATGTGACACGTATCTAGACACTTTTTACATATGATATACATCTTAAAGTATTCTATAAAATTAAATTAAGGGCTGATTGGAATATTACATGTGTGTATTATTAAAGGTGCACTATTTTACAAAGTTAGCAAAAATAAATTTCAGCACATGTTACACATCATATAACGTTACAAACAGCTGAGTTGGAGCACATGTGGAGCTTTGTTGGCATATTGATTGGTCAAGGATCAATCATACATTGTTGGTGAATTGAAGAGATAAGCTAGAAATGGTAAGAATTCAACATATATCTCTCTTATGTCACATGCTGAAAATTTCAGCATACTAACCTCAAGAAGGCCGATTTTATGGTGTTAAATGTGACATATTTTGTCATCTTTTATTAGGTGATTGATTAGAAGAAGATATGGTAAGGTTTTGAATATTATTTAAATAAATAAATGGTGATATGTTACATGTTACATGCTGAAAAAATATCTCAGCATATGTATGACCTAGCTGGCCGAAATTCAATACTAAAATGTGTCCAAGTTCATCTTTTAATTGGTAGTAATACTTACCATATATTGTTGATTCACTTTTATGATGAAAAATCAAAAAAAATAATTGGTATTATTTTGAAAGAAAAGGAAGGTTGCACATGCTGAAAAATTCAGCATGGCAAGGGTATAATGGCCGAATTTTTGGAATGCAAATGGAAGAATTTTTGGTCTTGCAATTTATGGTGTATCTCTTGACTTATGGTATGATTTCATGTTTGATTTTTGGCACATTTTAAAGTGTATATCTCAGAATTTTTTCCATGTCATCTTGATGACAACATTGAGCCAATAAGGAGGTGCCAAGTAAGCAAGGCATTGTCACAATGATGTCTTACACTCTCTCAAGGACTTAAAAGACAATTTTCAAGAGGGGAGAAGCCCTAAGGGGGGCGGCTGCAACTATAAGGAAAGAAGAGGAGAGCAAACAAAATACTACAACAAGCATTGCATTCTAAAGAGATCAAATTGCCAAGCTCTTCTTCTCCTACATTTTCTTTCTTTCTCTTTTCTTGTAAAAGCTATTGTATTCATATTCTTTCAATATTGAATAGTCTTGAGATAAACCACCATTCATACATCTTTGTAAAAGATTGATCAAGGTGTGATCAATTTTCATTCTTGCGAGGTGGTGGTGTTCGTGCAAATTGTATTCACTATACAAGGTTTGTAAAGGGTTAGAGTTAGGTGTAACTCTATCAACCCTGTGGTAAGGTGTTTTTGAGTTGTGTGATTAGTGTGAACCAAGGAAGGTGTTCCTTGAAGACTGGAGTAGGTTGTTGATAATCGAACCAGTATAAAATTCTTGGTGTCATTTACTTTCAGCACTGATTTTCTCTTTCAGCATTGTTTACTGTTTTTAATCACGTTCGTAAAAATAGTAAACGAATTTCAAAAATCACAAAACTTTCAGAAAATATAACCACACGTTCTAGGGTTATTTTGGCGCAAGTTTCAACCCTTTTGGACAAGTATAAGTCATTCAAACGTCCAAAGTTCTGAGACTAGTACAGTCTGATTTTCAGGCTTGCAAAGGTTGAGACTTTGATCGTATTTGACTAACTTCCCAAAATAACTTTTCAAAACTGTTTCAACCCATTTAAATATAACATATAAGGGGTTATTGGTTAAACTTTCAGAGCATTTGGAGTTGTGTACAAATAGGAATTAATTTTTCAAATCAGTGTATCGGTTCTGGCAGATTTGTGCGATCTGACCACCAACGAATTTTCAAGGGGTTAGAGGTTGAATTTAAATCTGAAATTTTTAGGAGACACTCATAACATCTGAGGCTAAGTTCTCTCCAAATTTCAGAATTTTTGAAGACCTGAAACCTAGTTTTCAAAACGTTTTAAAACTGGTCCTGAAAACAGAATCTGTTTTCAGAACTTGAATTGTTCAAGTTTAAAGAAGTTTTAAAAACCACATTTTCCGCACCCAATATTCAACCTCCCCCCCTTCTAGTGGTGCCTTGCAGATTCTTCAAGTGGTATCAGAGCGCAGGAATACTCACTTCAAGGAATCCAACGATTCAGTGAGATGGCATCCACAAATCTCAAAACCGAGCAAGAAGGTATGTCGAGCCAAAGGCCTCCACTTTTTTACGGTGAGTCGTTTATTGAGTGGAAACTTAGGATGAAGCTTTTTCTTATGGCTATAGATATAGATCTTTGGTCAATCATTGAAGATGGTCCCTATGTCCCATCTAATGTATCCACTATAGACGGAGTTACTTTAGAAGTTATTAAAACTAGACAAGAATATACGAGTGATGATAAAAAGAAACTTAGTATGAATGCTAGGGCTATGCAATTGCTTTTAAACGGATTAAGTAAAAGTGAGTCTAGTTATGTGTCAAACTGTTCGAGTGCACAAGAAATGTGGAGGATACTAGAAATGAAACACGAAGGCATGAGTCAAGTAAAAGAGTCAAAAATTAACATGCTCATGTCCACACTTGAGTCTTTTAAATTATTGCCAAATGTGTCTGTTGTAGATATGGATCTTCGTTTGACTAACATCTGCAACTCTCTTGAGTCTCTTGGTAAGGCTTTTACTACGCAGGAAAAGGTGCAGAAAGTCCTACGAAGCCTTCCTTCTGAATGGGACCCTAAAGTGACTGCGATAGAAGAAAGTAAGGAAACTAAATCAATAAAGATGGAAGAACTAATCGGTTCACTTAAAGTTTATGAAAATAAACTCACCATTCGGAAAACGGAATCATCTAAACAAGGTAAAGCTATTGCTTTTAAATCAAATGAATACGTCTCCCCTCCCTCCGATCACGTAGATGATAGTAATTCCGAATCGGATAATGATGACCTCATTCTATTGGCTAAAGGATTGAGAAAATTTATGAGAATGTCATTTAGAAACAAAAATAAGGGCACTACTACTAAGAGAAATAAGAACAAGTCAAACGATAAAGACGTTAAATGTTATGAATGTGGCAAACTCGGACACTTATCATATGACTGCCCAAATAAAGAAAAGCAAACTACTAAGTACCCTGACAAGGAGCGGAACAGACAAAGACTCGTCTCAGAACCCAAACAAAGGAAACGTGCTCTAAAGGCCTCCACCTGGAGTGATTCATCAGATTCTGAGACTGAGACCGAAGAGGAGACCGCACAAGTATGCTTTGCATCCAAAGCATCTAATGAGGTATCATCTTATTCTGACTCTGACTCTGAACCTTCTTATGATGATCTTTTTAGTCAGTATCTAGAATTGCATAAATTTACTAAGACTCTCGCTAAAGAAAAGAAACGATTAATTGAAGACAAGAAACTGTTAGAATCTTCTAACGAGAATCTTGTCGCTGAATTAAGCGATTCAAAGAAAGAGTCTTCATGTGTCATCACTGCATTGAAAACCAAGATTTCATTATTAACCTCTCAAAATAATGAAATGAAATCCGAGATTTCAAATTTGAAATCAAGGAATACCGATTTAGAGAAAATGATGAAACAGTTTGATACAGGGTCCAACATGCTGCATCGTATCATATTATCACAAAAGCATGACAGCGACAAAACTGGACTGGGATACGTTGATACTAACGAAGTATCAATCAAACCAACCAAGTTTGTTGTGTCTAAGAAAGTAGACATCCCTAAGCCGCAAGTGGCGTCTAAGATGACACAAAAAGCGCCCCCTTCCTCACGCCCCACTTCTTCATATCATGTGAAATATAACGTTGTACCATATAGATATGAAAAGAGAAGAACAATGCATACACGAAATACATATCATCCACGCACTTCGCACACACACACAAGGACATATCAAAAGCGTCCTTCATTCAATGAGTATAGAGGAGTCCTTGGGCAAAGGCCCAAAGTGCATGCACCACATGTCTATTATATTGGACCTTCATTCTTGCCATTTGATAGACCGAGAAGGATCACCCAAGTATGGGTACCGAAAGGTACCTTTACCAAAAGGTGATTAACTAACTCGAAAGGACCCAAAATTAAAAGGGTACCTAAATCACCTTTTCACATTGCAGGGAGACCACACTTCGAAAGACACATCAATAAAGTGGTTCCTTGACAGTGGTTGCTCGAGGCACATGACGGGTGACCCAAGCTTGTTCTCCAAATTAAAGAAGGTCACAAAAGGCAGATCCGTGACCTTTGGAGACAACAATGAAGGCAAGATCATTGGAAAAGGTACGATTGGTAATCCGAACACACTCCAAATCTCCAACGTATTTTTGGTAAGCAACTTATCCTACAATCTTCTTAGCATTTCTCAGTTTGTTGACAATGGCTTTAATGTGTGTTTTACTCACCCTTATTGCAACATAATAAATAAAAATGGAGAAACTGTTTTAAAAGGAAAACGAGAAGACAATATTTTTACGCTATCTATGGATGATGTAGTAGACGCTAAAGTTAAGTGTTTTATGTCAAATGAACCCAATGTGAATTTATGGCATAGACGTTTAGGACACATTGGCATTTCCACACTGGAAAAACTACAACGAAAGAACCTAGTACGGGGATTGCCTACGCTTGATTTAGACAACTTTCAGTTGTGTGAATCTTGCATAAAAGGCAAACAAACACGTGAGTCACTTAAGCCGAAAAATGAAATAAGCACGACTAGAATATTAGAACTATTGCATATCGATTTGTTTGGTCCTAGTCGTACTACAAGCCTTGGTGGACGTCACTATGCATGCGTAATTGTTGATGACTTTTCTCGTTATACTTGGACTTTATTTCTTGCACATAAAGATGATAGCGCCGTTGAGATTGCTAAATTAATTAAACAACTTGAAAATCAATACGGTGTAAATGTGAAAAGGATAAGAAGCGATAGAGGCGGTGAGTTTGAAAACAAAGAGATGATTTCGTTTTGTGAAGAAAAGGGAATTAAACATGAGTTTTCGCCACCTAGAACTCCACAACTAAATGGAGTAGTAGAAAGGAAGAATCGTACATTACAAGAAATCGCCAGAACTATGCTTTGCGAAAATAAATTGCCTAGATTTCTGTGGGCGGAAGCCGTAAATTGTGCATGCTATATTGTAAATCGCCTATCTATAAGAAAGAAAATAAACAAGACGCCTTATGAGATTCTGAATGATCGCATGCCTAAGATTGACTATTTTCGTGTGTTTGGATGCAAATGTTTTATCTTGAATACAAAAGATAATTTAGATAAATTTGAATCCAAATCAATTGAGTGCATTTTTGTTGGATATTCTATAAATTCAAAGGCATATAGATGTTATGATCCTCTCACTAGACAAATTATAGGATCTATTCATGTTAAATTCAATGAATTTGGTGAGATTGATAAAGATAAGGAATATGAAGATGATTTTGAATTGAACTCCGTTTTGAATGAAGACAATGATTCTCTTGATATGCATGATATGAATGAAACACTAGAAGTGCATGATCACATAGAAATGCATGATAACTTAGAAAATAATCAACCAAGATGGCATAGAGATCAGCCACATGATCTCATCATAGGTGACCTCACTCACGGTGTGCGACCACGTAGAAGAATTACTTCGGATGAAATAAATGAATTTCATGCTATGATTTCTGAAATTGAGCCCAAAAATGTGCATGATGCTTTGAGTGATTCTTCTTGGATTGATGCTATGCATGACGAACTTAATCAATTCGTTAGAAATAATGTATGGGATTTAGTGCCACGACTACAAGATAAGACTATTATAGGCACAAAGTGGGTATTTAGGAATAAAATGAATGAAGAAGGAAAGGTTGTTAGAAATAAAGCGAGACTTGTTGCACAAGGATATAATCAAGAAGAAGGAATTGACTATGATGAAACATTCGCACCCGTAGCACGTTTAGAAGCTATACGACTCTTACTTGCTATTGCTTGCATGAAAGATTTTAAATTATATCAAATGGATGTAAAAAGTGCTTTCCTAAACGGATTCATACAAGAAGAAGTATACGTGAAGCAACCACACGGTTTTGAAGATTTGAAACATCCAGATCACGTGTACAAACTAAAGAAGGCACTATATGGCCTAAAGCAAGCACCGAGAGCATGGTATGATTGTTTTGCTACTTTCCTTTTACAAAATAATTTTAAACGTGGTACTATAGATAGTACACTATTTTTGAAACAAGAAAAATCAGATTTACTTATTATTCAAATCTACGTAGATGACATTATTTTTGGCTCTACCTCACATAGCCTTGTTAAAGATTTTGAAAATTGCATGAAATCTGAATTTGAAATGTCTATGGTTGGTGAACTTAATTATTTTCTTGGCTTACAGATAAAGCAAACAAGTAAAGGAATTCATATAAGCCAAACAAAATATGTTAATAACATGATCAAAAAGTTTAATTTTGAAAATTTGAAACCATCCCCTACCCCTATGAGTGTCACTACTAAATTAGACAAGGACGAACATGGTAAAGACGTTGATAATGGATTATATCGATCTATGATAGGTTCTTTGCTATATTTAACTGCTAGTAGGCCTGACATCATGTTTAGCGTATGCATGTGTGCTCGTTTTCAAAGTCAACCTAAGGTGTCACACTTGAATGCAGTAAAAAGAATATTCCGTTATATTAAGCATATGCCCACCTTAGGTATTTGGTACGATAAGGATTCTACATTTGACTTACATGCTTACACTGATGCAGATTATGGTGGCTGCAAAATAGATAGAAAAAGCACGAGCGGAACCTGCCAATTTATAGGAAATTCTCTTATTTCATGGTTTTCCAAGAAGCAAGCAAGTGTTGCTGTGTCCACTACTGAGGCTGAGTACATGGCTCGTAGCCTTTGTTGCACACAGTTGTTGTGGATAAAACAACAACTTTCGGACTTTGGAATTATCGTAAATAAGATTCCTATATATTGTGATAGTATGAGTGCCATCAATTTGTCTAAGAACCCCGTGTTATATTCTAAGGCTAAGCATATAGAAGTACGCTATCACTTTCTCTGTGATCATGTTAACAATGGTAATATTGTCATAGATCACGTACGCACAGAATCACAAGTAGCGGATATATTTACAAAGGCCTTAAATCAAGCCACATATGAATCTCTTCGTTCTAAATTAGGCATGATTCCCGCTGATATGATTTGATTTGATATTATTTGATTTACTTTCCTTTTTGACAGGAATCTTTTGATTAACTTTCTAAAATAAAGGGGGAGAGAAAAGCATGATTTAAGGGGGAGAGAGACACTGATTGATCTTAATTGATCTTAATTGCACAAATCAAGGGGGAGCCGGATTTGAAATTCGAAATTCAAATTTCAAATTTGCGCACAATTCAAGGGGGAGAGATAGCATTTAAATCATGTACACAAATTATTTTGAAAATCATCAAAAGGGGAGATTGTAAAGATAAGGGGGTTTGAGTGATTTCAAAATAAGTGTCTTGAATGTATACATATATATATAAACGTGCATAAACATATATAAATGTGTACATGTATGCATGATAACTTGCCATTACTTGCCTTATTTAGCTTATACATTATGTTGCCGTACTAACGAGCCATGAAGCATTAAAGCTTACATCATATGGCAAACATTTGTTGTGTTTATACTATTTTCAGGTGCCACCATTAATGAACTAAATTAGTTCATTAAGTGAAGTACTTAGTTTAATAAACTAAGTAGTTCATTAAAGGAAGCTTCATTTGGAAAAGGCACAAAGGCAACAAGGCTAAGGAAGGAAAGTCTTCTCCTCCTCTCCATCTTTAATGTACACGCCACATATACATAAAAATTATATATTTTCAGATTTCTTTTTTGAAAAAGGCACATACACATGTATTCCAACGTACTACCGACACGTTATATATTTTACGTACGTACGTTAATGTCACACCACTATACTTAACTCATATTTATGAGCATATTCAGGTCTTATATCATATGATATAGGATATGGTGATGACAAATTAAATACGACATGATAAAAGGTTCTAAACCGAAATTTGTCGTATCGGGCGAATACCGAAACTTCGCCAACGTGTCACGTACTTGCCATAAATAAATGGCCAGCCCATATACATCAAAATATGATGTAAATTTCGTGCTACACATGACATATTCAGCCAAAAATACTTTCCATGTTGGCACACACAAATTACTCCACATTAAGGCCAAAATGTGAAGATTCCAAGTTTAATTTTATCACATGCTAATGGTACCACTTTAAACCAGCCAAGTGCTGAGATTTAAAGTATATATTATATATATTATGTATAACATAATATATATAACATGTGCAAAAGTTGGAATTTAAATTAGAGAAAAATCGGGTAATCGATAAATATCGAAAATTCGGTTTTCTACGCACATAACATGGAACGTTTTTCTTGTACATCATGTGACACATATCTAGACACTTTTTACATATGATATACATCTTAAAGTGTTCTAGAAAATTAAATTAAGGGCTGATTGGAATATTACATGTGTGTATTATTAAAGGTGCACTATTTTACAAAGTTAGGAAAAATAAATTTCAGCACATGTTACACATCATATAACGTTACAAACAGCTGAGTTGGAGCACATGTGGAGCTTTGTTGGCATATTGATTGGTCAAGGATCAATCATACATTGTTGGTGAATTGAAGAGAGAATCTACAAATGGTAAGAATTCAACATATATCTCTCCTATGTCACATGCTGAAAATTTCAGCATACTAACCTCAAGATGACCGATTTTATGGTGTTAAATGTGACATATTTTGTCATCTTTTATTAGGTGATTGATTAGAAGAAGATATGGTAAGGTTTTGAATATTATTTAAATAAATAAATGGTGATATGTTACATGTTACATGCTGAAAAAATTTCTCAGCATATGTATGACCTAGCTGGCCGAATTTTAATACTAAAATGTGTCCAAGTTCATCTTTTAATTGGTAGTAATACTTACCATATATTGTTGATTCACTTTTATGATGAAAAATCAAAAAAAAATAATTGGTATTATTTTGAAAGAAAAGGAAGGTTGCACATGCTGAAAAATTCAGCATGGCAAGGGTATAATGGCCGAATTTTTGGAATGCAAATGGAAGAATTTTTGGTCTTGCAATTTATGGTGTATCTCTTGACTTATGGTATGATTTCATGTTTGAGTTTTGGCACATTTTAAAGTGTATATCTCAGATTTTTTTCCATGTCATCTTGATGACAATATTGAGCCAATAAGGAGGTGCCAAGTAAGCAAGGCATTGTCACAATGATGTCTTACACTCTCTCAAGGACTTAAAAGACAATTTTCAAGAGGGGAGAAGCCCTAAGGGGGGACGGCTGCAACTATAAGGAAAGAAGAGGAGAGCAAACAAAATACTACAACAAGCATTGCATTCTAAAGAGATCAAATTGCCAAGCTCTTCTCCTACATTTTCTTTCTTTCTCTTTTCTTGTAAAAGCCTATTGTATTCATATTCTTTCAATCTTGAATAGGCTTGAGATAAACCACCATTCATACATCTTTGTAAAAGATTGATCAAGGTGTGATCAATTTTCATTCTTGCGAGGTGGTGGTGTTCGTGCAAATTGTATTCACTATACAAGGTTTGTAAAGGGTTGGAGTTAGGTATAACTCTATCAACCCTGTGGTAAGGTGTTTTTGAGTTGTGTGATTAGTGTGAACCAAGGAAGGTGTTCCTTGAAGACTGGAGTAGGTTGTTGATAACCGAACCAGTATAAAATTCTTGGTGTCATTTACTTTCAGCACTGATTTTCTCTTTCAGCATTGTTTACTGTTTTTAATCACGTTCGTAAAAATAGTAAACGAATTTCAAAAATCACAAAACTTTCAGAAAATATAACCACACATTCTGGGGTTCTTTTGGCGCAAGTTTCAACCCTTTTGGACAAGTATAAGTCATTCAAACGTCCAAAGTTCTGAGACTAGTGCAGTCTGATTTTCAGGTTTGCAAAGGTTGAGACTTTGATCGTATTTGACTAACTTCCCAAAAGCATTTTTCAAAACTGTTTCAACCTATTTAAATATAACATATAAGGGGTTAGTGGTTAAATTTTCAGAGCATTTGGAGTTGTGTACAAATAGGAATTAATTTTTCAAATCAGTGTATCGGTTCTGGCAGATTTGCGCGATCTGACCACCAACGAATTTTCAAGGGGTTAGAGGTTGAATTTAAATCTGAAATTTTTAGGAGACACTCATAACATCTGAGGCTAAGTTCTCTCCAAATTTCAGAATTTTTGAAGACCTGAAACCTAGTTTTCAAAACGTTTTAAAACTGGTCCTGAAAACAGAATCTGTTTTCAGAACTTGAATTGTTCAAGTTTAAACAAGTTTTAAAAACCACATTTTCCGCACCCACTATTCAACCCCCCCTCCTTCTAGTGGTGCCTTGCAGATCCTTCAATGGTCTACATCAATACTACTATTCATTTGTGGATCGTTCTTCACCAATAATAGTGCCAAATAAGCTCCACCTAGGCTCCAAATTAGCTCAAAATAGCCGCCCAACCTCAGCTCACATGTGCTAAAAATCATTTTTTAATTTTTACAAATAATAATATTGTATCTTCACATATATGGTAAATTTTAATCACCATTCAACTTGATTTTCTAGAATACTCCAAGATGTGTCTTGCATGTGTAAGACATGTCTGGATACATATCACAAAGTTTAGAACAAAAAACGTTTTCTTGAATGTGTGGAAAACTGTATTTTCGACTTCCGTCGATTGCGCGATTTTTCTCCACTTTATCTCAAACCCCTTAGACATGTAAAATGTGTTATACACCATATGATATACATAAAATAATGTATAATTTCAGCTACAAAACCTGAAAATAACTTCGGCCATGTGGTGTAATTTTTGAATTTGAGTTTTCAACAAATCAAGGCACATGATAAGTAATTGATATACGTAGTTATGGTATGACTTTGGGGCGGTATTAGACATGTGGTGCACGAAAAGTTTGTGTATTTGAAGTGTGTATTGGCTGGCTATCTTTGTATGGTAAGTATGTGACATTTCGGTGACAGGTTCAGAGTCATTTGATTTGGTAATTTTTGGTTTACGGACTGGTGACATGTCGATATAATTTTTTTTGGAAACTTGATAACATGGAATATATGACTTGGAACCTGTATATACTCAAAAAGATAATGTGTATATAGTAGCTTGAAGTTGACGTACGTTGATGACGTGTCGATGAGATATCTGGAAAGAAATATATAGTTCACAGTCATATATATATATATATATATATTTATAAAAGGCGATTTATTGATTATGTTAATGCCTCACTTATGGTGGAGAAAAACCTTATTACAGGGAGAAAATATAACGTGCAATGGAAATGAGAAGTTCCAACATCCAAGAAATATATGATATGCCGCATTAAAACCTTGCCAAGTAAAACCACCCTTGTGGATAAAACCTTGGCGAAGGAAAAAGCGTATATATTTATACTCTTGGATATATATATATATATATATATATGTATATATATATGCAGCCATATGTGTGTATATGTAGTGTGGAATAGAACTTTCCATTTCAAATTTGTTGTCAAATAGTCATTTTCAAGTATGTCTCCTTAAGCACTTTATTTTGAACTAGTTTAGTTCATCTTCTTAAGCACTACTTTAAATGAACTAGTTTAGTTCATTTAACATGGCACCTGAAAATAGTATAAACACGACAAATGTTTACTAGATGATTTAAGCCTTAACACTTCACGGCATGTTAGTACAACAACAATATATATAAGTATATAAAGTATATTTGTCATGTATGCATGTTATGTAACACTTAAATCATTCATTTCGAAAACACGTAACATTTAAATCAAATATTTTCAAATCATTCAAACCCCGGTTTCTCAAAAATATCCCCCTTTTGATGGTTTGCAAAATAATCTCTATTCATGATTTAAATGTGCCATAATCGCTCCCCCTACAATCATGCACTCATAAATTTTAAATTCAAAATTTGAATTTCAAAACTCCCCCTTTAAGTTGTGCTCTGCCTTAAGTCATTCTCTACCCCTTACATCATGCTTTTCCCCCCTGTATTTTGTAAATCACATCAAAAAAAATTAGTAGTAATGATAATAGATAGCAATTTATAGCACATAAACAGAAATCATGCCTAATTTAGATCGTAGATATTTTTACATTGCTTGATTAAGTACTTTTGTGAATATGTAGGCTACTTGTTCTTCATTACGAATGTGTTCTATAATGATATCGCCACTATTTACATGATCATGAAGAAAATGATATTCTACGTCTATATGTTTTGCCTTAGAAAGTAAATATAGGATTCTTAGATAAGTTAATAGCACTCATACTATCACAGTATATGGGAATTCAATTTACAACTACACCAAAATCTGAGATTTGTTGTTTTAGCCATAGTAATTGTGTGCAGCAAAGACTAAGGGCTATGTATTCCGCTTCAGTGGTGGATAATGCTACACTAGCCTGCCTTTTCGAAAACCATGATATTAATGAATTACTAATGAATTGACATGTACCATTTGTGCTTTTTCTATCTATTTTACATCCTCCATAATCGGCATCGGTGTAAGCATGCAAGTTAAATTCATTGTTTTTACAATACCAAAGTTGTAATGTGGGGGTATGCTTTATGTAACGAAATATCCTTTTTACAGCATTAAAGTGTGAGACTTTAGGATTACTTTGAAAATGAGCACACATACAATCACTAAACATAATATCGGGTCTACTTGCAGTAAGATAAAGCAAAGAACCAATCAAAGATCTATACAATCCATTATCAAAATCTCTTCCATTTTCATCTTTGTCAAGTTTAGTGGATACACTCACAGGGGTGTCACATGGTTTCAAGTTTTCAAAGTTAAACTTCTTAATCATGTCATTTATATATTTTACTTGACTTATATGTATTCCTTTACTAGTTTGCTTAATTTGTAGACCAAGAAAATAATTTAGCTCGCCTACCATGGACATCTCAAACTCGGATTTCATGCAAGTTCCAAATTCTTCCTCTAACTTATCACATGTAGATCCAGAAAAATATCATCAACATAAATTTGAATAATAAGCAAATCTGATTTTTCTTGTTTTAAGAATAAAGAAATGTCGATAGTCCCTCTTTTAAATCAATTTTCCAAAAGGAAAGTAGCAAAGAGATCGTACCAAGATCTAGGCTCTTGTTTTAACCCATATAATGCTTTCTTTAACTTATAAACATGAGTAGGATATTTTATATCCTCAAATCCAGGTGGTAGTTTTACATAAACCTCTTCTTGTATAAAACCATTTAAAATGCACTTTTTACATCCAGTTAATAAAGTTTAAAATTCTCTATGCAAAAAATAGCATGTAATAATCGTATAGCTTCTAAACGTGCTACGGGTGCAAATGTCTCGTCATAATCTATTTCCTCTTCTTGATTATATCCTTGTGCTACAAGCCTAGCTTTATTCAAACGACTTTTCCATCCTCATTCATTTTATTCGTAAACACCCATTTTGTGCCTACTTTTGTTTTGTATTGTGGTCGAGGTACTAAATCCCATACATCGTTTCTTGTGAATTGATTTAATTCATCATGCATAGAATCAATCCAAAAAGAATCATTCAAAGCATCAAGCACATTCTTTGGTTCTATTTCAGAAATCATAGCATGAAATTGATTTATTTAACCTTGATTTATTCTTCTACATGGTCCTACACCTTGAGATATGTCGCCTCTTATGAGGTCTTGTGGGTGATCTCTATGCCATCTTGGTTGATTATTTTCTAAGTTCTTATGCGATTCTAAGTGATCATGCATTTCTAGTGTGTCATACTCATCAAGTATTCTATTTTCTTCTATATCGTCCATCACGGGTTTCAATTCAAAATCATCATCATATTCTTTATTTATTTTAATTTCACCAAACTCATTAAATTTCACATGAATTGATTCTAAAATTTGTCTAGTGGCGGGATCATAGCATCTATACACTTTAGAATTCACAAGACATCCAACAAAGATGTATTCAATAGATTTAGGCTCAAATTTATCTAAATTATCTTTTGTGTTAAATACAAAAGATTTACATCCAAAAACACGAAAATAATCAATCTTTGGTATGCGATAATTTAAAATCTCATATGTCGTTTTATTAATTTTCTTTCTATTGATAAACAGTTAATTATATAACACGCACAATATACGGCTTCTGCCCATAAAATTCTAGGTAATTGATTTTCACAAAGCATGGTTCTTGCAATTTCTTGTAACTTCCTATTCTTTCTTTCAACCACACCGTTTAATTGTGGCATTCTAGCTGGTAAAAAATCATGCTTAATACCTTTTTCTTCACAAAACGCAATCATGTTTTTAATTTTAAATTTGTCGTCTCTACCACTCCTAATCTTTCTCACATTTACATTATATTCATTTTCAAGTTGTTTTATTAATTTAGCAATCTCAACAGCACTATCATCTTTATTTGCAAGAAATAAAGTCCATATATAACGAGAAAATCATCAACGATAACGCATGCACAGTGTTGCCCTCTAAGGCTTCTAGTACAGCTAGGACCAAACAAATTAGTATGTAATAATTCTAAGACTCTAGATGTGCTAATCTCATTCTTAGACTTAAGTGATTCACGTGTTTGCTTGCCCTTGATACAAGATTCACAATTTAATGTTGTCCAAGTCAAGTTTAGGATTTCCCCATACTACATTCTTAGGTTGAAGTTTTTCAAGAGCGGATATGCCAATGTGTCCTAAACGTCTATGCCATAAATTCACTTTCGGTTCATTTGACATAAAACACTTTACTTTTGCATCTAACATATCATCCATAGATAATGTAAAAATATTTCCTTCTCTTTTTTCTTTTAATGCTGTTTCTCCGTTCTTATTAACAATGTTGCAATATGGATGAGAAAAACACACGTCAAAACTGCTATTAAGGAATTATGAAATGTTAAGCAAGTTATAGGATAAGTTGCTTACCAATAATATGTTGGAGATCTAAAGAGTGCTAGGATTTCCAATTGTTTCCTTTCCAGTTATCCTGCCCTCGTTATTGTCTCCAGAGTTACAGATCCACCTTTTGTAACCTTCTTCAATTTTGAGAATAAGCTCGGATCACCCATCATGTGCCCTGAGCAACCACTGTCAAAGAACCACTTATTTGCTACATCTTTCGGTTTATGTGATCCCTGCAATGTGTAACAATCTTTTAGGTACCCTTTATTTTGGGTCCTTAAGGGTTAGTGATTTAACCCTTTGCAAGAGTACCTTCTGGTACCCAAACATGGTGACCTTTCTTGTTCTTACAAAAGACGAGAAAAACGATGAAGAAGCAATATAATATATGTTGTGATCATTTCTATTTGGCCTGTGGCCGAATCTATCATTGTGAGCATAAGATGATTTTTGGTTTTGATATGCATTTTTATTTGCATGCAAAGTGCGTGATCTAGATGCATTAATATGATATGAATTTCGCATATACATTGATGGCTTTCTTTCATATGCTTATGGTACATGATTATACTTTCCATGCGATGAAAAAGAAGTAGTGCGATGAGATACAACGGGTGACTTGCTAGATTTTATTGTCGCCTTCTTAGGATTGACGATCTTCTTAAATACTGGTGGTTGCTTAGATGAAGATAAAACAAAATTTGTAGACTTGTTTTGTTCCTGATTATCTTCAATATACCATAATCCGGTTTTGTCAGTGTCATGTTTTTTAGAAGAAATAAGACGATCTAACATGTAAGTTTCTGTATCGAATTGTTTTACCGTCTTTTCTACGTATGCATTTCTTGATCTCAAATCTAAAATCTCGGCTTTCATTAAAGTATTTTTGGATGTCAAAGATGCAACTTCAGATTTTAATGATTTAATCATTCTAGACGACTTCTCTTTTGAATTATTTAATTGAGATACAAGATTTGTGTTAGAAGATTCTAACAATTTCTTGTCTTCAATTAAACGCTTCTTTTCTTTTGCAAGAGTCTTAGCAAATTTATGCAATTCAAGATATTGACTAAATAAATCATCATAAGAAGGTTTAGAATCAGAGTCAGAATGTACCTCACTACATGCTTTTGATGCAAATCATACTTGAGTTGTTTCCTCTTTGATTTCTTCACTATCAGAATCGGATGAATCACTCCATGTGGAGGCTTTGAGGGCTCTTCTTGTATACCTTTGCTTAGGTTCTGAGACGGGTCAAGTTTTTGTCCAATCCTTGTCATGGTTTTTGTTCATAATTTTGTCCTTGTTCGGGAGTAATATGATATGTGTCCAAGTCTTCCACAGTCATAACATTCGATATATTTATCATTATTCCTATTTTTATTTTTCTTAGATGAAGTAACCTTAGGTTTGTTTTTAAATGTCCTTTTCTTAAACTTTCTTAAGCCTTTACCCAATAAAATTAGATCTTCATTATCCAAATCCTTGTCACTATCATCTACGCAATTGGAAGAGGTAGAGACATATTCATTTGATTTAAATGCTATAGTCTTACCTTGTTTAGGAGTTGATTCCGATTTCCTGAGAGAGAGATTGTTTTCATACCTTTAGCATCCGATCAATTCTTTCATTTTGATTGACTTGGTTTCTTTACTTTCTTCAATTGCAGTCACTTTCGGATCCAATTCGGATGGGAGGCTTCTCAATTTGTACTTTTTCCAGTGAAGAAAAAAACCTTGCCAAGGGACTCAAGAGAATTGTATATGTTAGTCAATCTCAAATCCATATCAAAAATAGATTCATTCAGAAATAATTTAAAGGATTCAAGAGTAGAGATAAGCATATTGATCTTGGACTCTTTTAGTTGACTAGTTCTTTTATGCTTCATTTCTAAACGCCTCTACATCTCTTGTGCACTAGGACAGTTGAACACGTAACTAGATTCACGTTTACTCGACCCATATAAGGGCAGTTGCATGGCTTTAGCATTCATACTCAATTTCTTCTTATCATCACTAGTATATTCTTGCTTCGGTTTTATGACTTCTAAAGTGACACCATCAACAGTGGATATCTTAGATGGAACAAACGGGCCATCTTCTATGATAGACCATAAATATATATCAATAGACATAAGAAAAAGTTTCATGCAAATTTTCCATTGAATAAATGACTCACCATCGAAAACGGGAGGCCTTTGGCTTGACATACCTTCTCGCTCGATTTTGTGGCTAGTTGATGGCATCTCACAAAGATTGTTGTATCTTCTTGTTTTGAGTGAATCTAGCTCTGATACCACTTGTAGGACATGTGCAGCACACTAGAAAGAGGGGGTTGAATGGTGAGTGTGGGCAAATTGGTTTTTAAAACTTGAAGTTACCAATTACTCACTTCTTAAAACAGATTCTGTTTTCAGATACTGTTTTTGATTAACTAAATGATCAGGTTCTGGACCTCCAAAATAATGAAATTTTGTGACAATGTACTCTCAGATGTTATCAATGTATCATAAATATTTCAGATTCAGATTCAAACTGTCAGACCCTAAACAAAGGTTTTTACTTGGACTCTGTCAATATGCTGAAACTTTTCTTTAAAATGAAAAATTAATTCCTATTTAATGACAAATCTAAATGCTCTGAAAATTTTATGAAATGTCCCGTAAGATGTATAATTTAAAGGGTTGAAACAGATTTCAAAATTTCTTTGTCAAGTATATCAACCACGTTGATGTTATCAACCTTTGCAAATCTGAAAATCAGATTGTACTAGTCTCAAAACTATGAACGTGTGGATGACTAATCCAAATTCAATGAAACTTGTCTCAAATGAAACCTAACACCTTGATCTATGTTTCTAAAAAGTTTGATGATTTTTGAAAAACGTTTGATATTTTTCTGTGGCTATGCAAACGATGCAAGAATAGGAACTGAAATTAATAATGCTGAAAGTAAGAACACAAATATTTTTATACTGGTTCGGTCAAAACTACCTACTCCATTCTTTGTGGACACCTTCATCGGCATTAATTAATCACCAAAAACACCTCAAGACAAGGGTGACTGGAGTATACACCAACTCCTTTAATGTCCTCCTTTTTTACAACGAACAACACAAACAAACAACAAAAACACCACCACCTCACTAATGAAGGTTTGATCACACCTTGATCAACCTTGTACAAGAATGAGACATGTTGTAGGACCTGTATAGCACCACTAGAAAGGGGGTTGAATAGTGGGTGCGGAAAATTTGCTCTTTAAAATCTTTTGGACCAAAAACCTCATTTTTTAAACCAATTTCTGTTTTAAGATCCTGATTTGAAATAACTAAAAGACCTAATTTTAGATATCCAAAAATTCTGAAATTTATTGAGAATGTACTCTCAGATGTTATAAGTGACTCACGAAAATTTCAAATTAAAAATCCCACTCCTAACCCCTTGAAATATGTTTTTGTTCAGATTGCACAAATCTGCCAGAAACTGTACTCCGACTTACAAATTTTATTCCTATTAATTAGTGACTCCAAATGGTCTGAAACTTTTATGAAAAGATCCTCAAGATATGTATGTTACTGGTTTGAAACAGTTTTAGAAAACTCCTTTGGGAATTATGTCAACCATGTTGATATTCTCTACCTTAGCAAATCTGAAAATCAGATTGCACTAGTCTCAGAACTATTCACATTTGACTGACTTATACAAATGAGTTGAAACTTGCTCCAAATGAAAGATAGGATATGTGTCTATGTTTCTGCAAAATTTTATACTTTTTAAAAAACGTTTACTATTTTTACCGTTGCAACGAACTAATGCAAAAAAACTAAAAACTAAAAGTAAAGTGCAGTGAAGTAAGAACACCAAGGATTTTATACTGGTTCGGTTAAATAAACCTACTTCAGTCTTCGAAGACACCTTCCTCGGTTATCACTAAACACCAAAAACACCTTACCACAAGGATGACTAAAATTAAACACTAACTCTATCCTTTTACAATCAATACAATCGAGCAAATGATTCACGGACACCACCAATCGAATAAAGGTTTGATCACACCTTGATCAACCTTTTATAATGAACGTGTATGGGTGGTATATTCAAAGCCTATACAATATGTATAATATATGAACAATAGGGTTGAGAGAAGAAGGAGAAGAAAGAAAAGGAGAAGAAGAAAGTCGTATATCTTTTTGCACTTGAGAGAATGTGAGTTGTAGCTTTGCCTTGTTTACAATATCTTCTCCCTTTTATTCACCTTTGGCCGGCCCCTTTAGGTTTTCTCTCTTCTTGAGAATTGTCTTTAATGTCCTTGGAAGATTTCCTTGTATAGATGGTGACACAATTTTGCTTACTTAGTGCAATATGATTGGAAGGATGACTTGACCTTGCTAATTTGTCACTTGTTGATTGGTCCACCTTGGCACTTCTTGTAGTGAGCTGTAAATTCTAAAAACAAAACTGAAAACATGTGCTCAATTTCTAACCAAATCATTACCATACAATCACAAATTCATCCCCTTCACTTTTGGAATAAAATTGATGACAAAAATGCACCAAATGTCGTCCATGACAAACAACATGTGCTGAAATTTCAGCATGTGTTGTATTTTTAATTGTTTCCTTGTGTGTTGCCTCCTTCAATGTCACAAATCATGTGTGACTAATTTTCCACCAATTAAAGTGCCAAATAAGCTCCATCTAGACTCTAACAAAGCTGAAAATGGTGAGTGAAATTCCTGCACATGTGCTGAATTTTCTTTTGGTAAACTTTGTCAAATAATGCACAATATTCACACATATATTATAATCAGCAAATTTGAATTTTCCAGAACACTTTAACATGTCTCGAATGTGTAAAAAGTGTCTAGATACATGTTACATCTCATGCCAAAAAAGTTACATGTGGTATGTTTGTAGAAAACCAAAATTCTGACTTTCGTCGATTACGCGATTTTTTCCCGATTAAATTCAAACTTCTTACACATGAAATATATATTATGTCACACATAATAAAAATATAATAAAGTATATAATCAGCTCCCATAGCTTAAGAAAAAACGCCACATGTGCACTAAACAAGTTGAGTTTGAATTCTCCACAAATTTAGCATAATTGTGGGTGATTTGTGTGTGCCAACATGGAATGATTTAGTGACTGATTTCAACATGTGAGCCACGATATGTTTGGCTATTTTGATGTATAAGGGCTGGCCATCTTTATATGGCAAGTACGTGACACACCGGTGAAGTTTCGGTAGTCACCCGATACGACAATTTTCGGTTTATGACCTTGTAGCATGTCGTTATAATTTTGTCTCACCATGACTTATATCATATGATATAAGACCTAAATATACTCATAAATATGAGGTGTATATAGTGGTGTGACGTCGACGTACGTTCGTAATATATGTAACGTGTTGCTAGTACGTCGGAATATATATGTATTGTGCCTTTTTAGAAAAAATTGAATACATATATATATGTATATAATATATATATGCCGTGTAAATTTAAATGGGGAGGAGACTTTCCATTTCCAAATTTGTTGCCATGTAGCTTCCACCAAATATATCTCCATTTAATGAACTAGTTAGTTCATTAACTTAAGTATTCCACTTAATGAACTAGTTTAGTTCATTAATTGTGGCACCTAAAAATAGTACAAAGACAACAAATGTTGGACATATGATGTGAGCTTTAACGCTTCATGGGTTTTTAGTATGGCAACAATATATAAGCATATGAAGCATGTATTTCACATAAACGTATCAAGTAATAATTTATTTATGCATTTCGTAAACTCATAGCATTTAAATCATGCATTTGTAAATCACTCAAACCCTTTTTCTCAACACGTGTATGGGTGGTAAAAACGTAGCCAATACAAATTATGGAATCCATGCATGATAGGCTTAAGGCTATGTACCAGAGAAGAAGATAGAAGAAAAAGAGAAGTCTTCCTTTGCACTTGATTGGCTATGAAAAAATGAGTCTTGTTCTTTGTTTGGCCTTCTTGCTTGCATTTATAGGGTGTGTGGCCGGCCCCTTGGCTGAAATCCTTCTTGAAGAATGTCTTGAATGCCCTTGGAAGATACCTTGTATAGCCTTGTGACATATCTTTGTTTACTTTGTGAAATGTGATTGGAGAAGTGATGTGTCTTTGCCTTGTTGTCACTCTATGATAGGGTCTTCACTTATCTACCTTGGCACACAGAATATGACCTGGAAATTATCAATAAAAGCTAAAAACTTTTCAAATCTCAAATGTCTTGATTTCCAATCAATCATAAGTGTGATTGCCCATCATTTTTTTGGAATGAATTTGAAGATAAAACACATGTAAAAATCGGCCACAAGGACATGTGCTGAAAACTTCATCATATTTTGAATACTTTCCTTGTGTGTCTTGGTTTACATCAATACCACCATTCATTTGTGGATCATTCTCTACCAATCATAGTGCCAAATAAGTTCCACATAGGGTCCAAAAAAGCTCAAAATAGCAGCCCAACCTCATCTCACATGTGATGAAAATCATTTTTTAATTTTGACAAATAATGATGTGGTATCTCACATATATGGTAAATTTTAATCACCATTTAACTTGGTTTTCTAGAATACTCTAAGATGTGTCTTGCATGTGTAAGACATGTCTAGACACATGTCACAAAGTGTAGAACAAAAAATGTTTTCTTGAATGTATGGAAAACCAGATTTTTGACTTCCATCGATTGCACGATTTTTCTCCACTTTATCTCAAACCCCTTAGACATGTATAATATATTATACACCATATAATATACATAATATAATGTATAATTTAAGCTCCAAAAGCTGAAAATAATTTCGGCCATGTGATGTAATTTTTGAATTTGAATTTTCAACAAATCAAGGAAAATGATAAGTAATTGATATATGTAATTATGGTATGACTTTTGCACTGTATTAGACATGTGGTGCACGAATGTTTTGTTTATTTGAAGTGTATATTTGCTGGCCATCTTTGTATGTAAGTATGTGACATGTCGGTGATTGTTCGGAAGTCTTTTGATGGGGTAATTTACGGTTTACAGACTGGTGACATGTTGATATAATTTTTATTGGAAAGTCGATGACATGGAATATATGACTTGGAACCTGTATATGCTCAACAAGATGATGTGTATATGGTAGCATGATGTTGACGTACGTTGATGATATGTCGATGAGATATTAGGATAGAAATACATATCTCGACGTCATAAACAATATATATATACACATATATATACATATATATATATCTTCACTACGAAATATGATCCGTTTCGATCTACATATGTGGGTGATTTCCATCCAGGATACTAAAATAGCGGCCACCCCCATGATGCCACGGTCATGGCTTCCAGTGCCTCGACCTCCGCGTCTACAAGTGATCAAATGGCTTACTCCCCCATCAGGCAGATTTAAACTTAATGTAGATGCCGCGGTTGGACGGTCTCATGCGGCAGGAGGTATCATTTTACGTGACTCAACTGGCACATGTGTGCGTGCTGTAACATTTCGCCTCCCACCTTGTACACCGTTGCAGGCAGAAATTCAGGCAGCGCTATTTGGTTTGCTATATTTCTTGCCATTATATAGATCCCTGATTATAGAGACCGACTGTGCACAACTATTTCAACGACTGCGCCAACAACAACCTGTGTTTGGCAATTTTCATCTCAAATTCCTACAGCTATTGATCACCCGTCACAATTTGGCCATTCAGCACGTATTCAGAGAGGCAAATATGCCAGCGCATTATTTGGCACAACATGCAATGCTTTCGCCAATCACTTCGTTCTTTACGCAGTCAAGCTTGCCATCCATAGTTCGTGCTGCATCCTTGTTAGACCTCACGTCAACTGCTTTGCGTAGGCAGGCAACATAAAGTCTTCTATATGGATTGGCACACTCACAGTTTTTCTGCCTGTGCTCGTTGGGGCACAGGCAGACAAGGTATGTTGGCTGTCCTTTTTCTTACATTTCTTATCTATATACGTCATTCCTACACAGACATTGCTTTTCTATGTTCATGGTTTATGTTTGGCGAGGGCACTCGAAATGGTTCTTTCTATGCCTTGGATGGTACTTACATGGCTGTATGGGCTCATTGGCAATGGTGTAATGTTGCTGCCTGTGCTTGTCTTGAGGCAGGCAGCCTTGGTGGGTTTCATATCTTTTCTATTTATTTTCTTGGGCTGGTTTGCCAATGCATATATGATACATACTTTGATTTGGATGCTGCATGTATTTTTCTGTGCTGGCACTCATGGATGCTTGATATCTTCGGGAGTTTCAATCGGCCTGTATACTCATCTCGTACAATTCTCTATGGTTTCATGAGCACGCACTGGGCAAATGGACATTGGCGTTGGTTATCTCCTTATGTCTCCCACTGGGATTGGCGTTTTCTGACACATCCTGCCTGTTTCCTAAGGGACTCAGGCAGGTTCGGTATGTCTAATCATTTATTACTATGTATTTTATGTTTTTCCTCACTGTCTCATAACTTCGGTTTGGTGCCTGCACTTTCATGTCTTGGATCATACCTGCCGCCGCCAACTGAGTCTTTATCCTCTTTGGAGAACCACACGCGCATCGACAACGACAAATTATGGTCTGACACTCTGGCTATACGGGAGACACCATGGTGGATTCATACTTCAACATTTTGTCAACATTTACAACAACTAGACACATATGAATATTTGTACACAGCTTCTCATTTTATACATTTCGATGAGAGTCATATAAATATGTACGCTTTTTCCTTCGCTAGGGTTTTATCCACAAGGGTAGTTTTTCCTAGCAAGGTTTTAATGCGGCATATCATATATGACTGGAGATATGTCATTCTTACTTCGTTATTTCATTTGTTCGTCTACTCTGCACTGCTGTAATATGGTTTTCCTCCGCCATAAGTGAGGTTTTCATTTTAATCAAATAAAACTTTTTATTAAAAAAAAAAAAATATACATATATATATACACACACATATATATACATATATACATACATATATATATATATATATATATATATATATATATATATATATTAGTTAAGGACGGGCGGCATCGTCCGGTATTTTATTAATAATGAAACCCTCACTTGTGGCGGAGGAATATTGTGGCACCCCGCACCCCGGCCCCGCCGGAGTCGGTGCACCCACCGTACTTCACTAAGGAGAGTAATAGGTGTCGTTCCATACATGTCATGATCCATGATATAACGCATAGATTTTCACGCTTACGCGCAAATAAATAAGCAAAATCGTGGCAGAATTTAAAACATCAAATCAAAATCATCCACACAATCATTCATAGTTTACATCTCAAATCAAAAGTATTGAGAGTCACAAGACAAATGTTTTCCATCACAAATACGTCATCAGTCATCAGTCATAGCTGGCCAGTCATGTCTCCTTAATTCGTCCACTCCTCGCTGCGCTCATGGGCAGGGGAACCCTAGGCTCATCCTCAATCCACTCTACTTTATTCCCTGCAGCCTCTGGGAGGAAAAATAGGGGAGGTGAGTGACAAAGTCACCAGCAAGTACACCATAAACAATCATGCATTAAATGGAAAGTACACACCAAGAACCAAATCCCCGGAAATTTGGTCTCTTACCATCATACCTGTCTTTCCATTCAAATGCCACCAAGGGAATAGAATCATCACTTAATCATAAAGGGAATAAGATCACAGCTTACATAACAACAATAATATCGTAACTTAGGTAACGAAAGATAACAAGGTCATAACCTAAGTAACATTACATCTAGCATTTAGCTAGCATCTCACCCTTCCATCAATAGCCACTAAGGCAACAAAATCATAACTTAGTCACGAAGCACGTAAAGACACAACTCAGTGCATATAGACTCGACATCATGCTCATGACCATATGCAATGCGTATGATTATGCAAATGCAGTGCATAATGAAAACATGAAATCTTTTCTTTCATTCATTCTTCCAAATCGTACTCGTCATAAAACAAGGAGTAGAGAGCCTTCAGATCTGTTATATCCGGATCTGGAAACGGTCTTACTTTCACAGGTCTATCATCTCCGGGCCTGGACGGTCTTTCCTTCAGATCTATCATATCCGGATCTGAAAACGGTCTACTGTTTCTTCTCGTCGGGTCTATTATATCCGGGCCCGCACGGTCTTTCCTTCAGATCTATCATATCCGGATCTGAAAACGGTCTACTGTTTCTTCTCGTCGGGTCTATTATATCTGGGCCCGCACGGTCTTTCCTTCAAATCTATCATATCCGGATCTGAAAACGGTCTACTGTTTCTTCTCGTCGGGTCTATTATATCCGGGCCCGCACGGCCTACTGTCAGATCACTTAACCCTGATCCGGTGGGTTCATACTGGCCAAGTTCATACTCACACACGGTACCGGTGGGGAATCATTCTTTTCAAAAATCATCTTTTGAAAATGCTATTTATCTTTCTTTCTCATAAAAGACATGTTGTAAATCATGTACGTGACGATGATGCAATGCATGACATGCATTATGCGACTCGTAAACAAATGCATCATAACATGCATGCACGGACTTGTCTTTTAAACTGAAAAAAAACTGTCCAGCAATCACATTCTTGTTCATACAGCCTTGTGCTCATCAGTTCGTGCTCATATTCATAAACCCATGACATACATATGCATAATGAAGGCTTAGACACATGTTATAAAAATTTCGTAATATTCAGAAATGTCTAACTACCTCAAAACACCATACTATCATCAAAGGTACTGCTGAAATCAGCAGGGCAGTACCGTCTTACCACAGTTTCATGGGTCATAAAACCTTATTCATTTTGATCCATCACCTAGAAAACATATCTAACACACCAAGGAACAATATTCATAAGGCTAAATATCACATTTAAGCTTAAATGAGCAAGATCAAAGCCTTACAACTTATGACAATAAAATGTCCTGTTTTCCAGTTTTGTACACTAACTTCAACTCAGTTGTCAACCATCAAAATGGTAGTTTCATACTGGTTTCTTTACATGAACATGTACATATATGCCTTAGGTAATTACCATAAAAATTCCAAGGCAATCCAATAAGTCAAGGGGATCATCTAGTTACTTTCCCAAAATGGGTACATGCAGAATCTGAAATGAGCAGTTATATCACGAATTGAATTGTGACCAAACCACAACTCTTTTTACCAAAATTCTAACTCAAAGATGTCATACACACATCAAAATATCATCACGTCAAAAAGCAGCTCATTTTCAGATTCCTAAGGTTCATTTTCAAGACACACAACTTACTACTCAAAACTGTCATGTTCCAGCAACTCTGTTTGAGTAGTTTCACCAACAATTTCATTAATAATAATTCACAACTCCTTTTATCAAAATTCCACCTCTCACATTTCATATACACATATGGCTATCACCATACCAAAAATTAGCCAATTTGAACACTCCTAAGATTCATGTTCAGGTCGTTCAACATAACACATAAATCTGTCCAGTTCCAGTACTTCTGTTTGACCACTTCTTACTAAAAACTTCATTAAGGACAAACCACAACTCCTTTTATTTAAATTCTAACTCACACATTTCATACACATATGAGGCTAACATCACACCAAAAATTAGCCAATTTGAATGCTCCTAAGATTCATTTTCAGGTAATGCAAGACATCACACTGTTCTGCCCAGTTCCAGTAATTTCTTCTTGAGCAGTTTTACCAAACGATTTATTAAAAATAAACCATAACTCTTTTTACTGCAATTCCAACTCTCACTTGTACTACACACACAGAGATAGTGTCATGTCAAAATTTAGCTTAATTGAACACTTCTAAGGTTCGTTCTCAAGTCACACAATCAGCGACACAAATCTGCCAGCTCCAGTAGTTTCAGCACTTCTTCACCTTTTTATTGTTCAAGCATTCTTCAACCAACTTCATTTATTAAGATGTCTTACTATACATCAAATACACATTTAAACATAGTTATTTCAAGTCTCATAACTCATTTTAGGCTACACATAACTCATACCAACAGTCTTGCCATTTACGCTTAGAACATGTCACCTTTCATACCAACACTTTTCGTTACATCAACTAAGTTCATGTCTTGTTCTTAGAATCTTCAACTAAGATTCATAACTTAAAAATGGCTAGTCATTCAAGCATGCACTTCACAAATAAGGCAAGATTGGCTAGAGTATACTTGCCTCTTTGAACCTTAGAGCTCTTCCTTAGCATGAGCCTTGGTTGGAATGGAATGAAGTCTTCCTCCAACTCCACTTATAGCCCACGGTTTTTGAGAGGAGAAAGAAGAATGACATTAGTTACTATCTTAATAAAGAAAAAACTATATTGAGATTATGATTTCCTTAACAAGATGAAACTTGAATGGGGCTTGAAATGGATTTCAACTACAAAGATGTTAGATCCTCTTAGTGGCTTGACAAATCTTCTCCTAAAAATCATCTAGATGAGTTCTTGAGGCTTGAAGGTCTTGGTTTTGTTGGCTTGAACTAGCCGTGTTCTACAATGGAGAAAATAGGGAAGTCTCCTTTCTCCATTGTGACTTCTTGAGAGTGGTGTGTTCTTAAAATTGCTTGGAGGAATTTTCTTCCCTTGGTAGGAAGGTGCTGTGGGTTTTTTTTGGGTGTTAAGGGGAGAGAATTTTCCATAATTTAGTTAGGTTAACTAGGATTACTTAGCCTTAGTTACTTTTATCCAACTATGGTTACTTTAGTTCAACTATAGTTAATTTATGTAAACTATAGTTACTTTATGTCAACTATAGTTACTTTATGCCAACTATAGTTATTTTATATCAACTATAGTTACTTTATGTCAACTATAGTTACTTTATGGCTAACCTAGGTTACTTTGCCCAACTAGAGTTATTTTCTTAACTTGTAGTAACATTAAGTAACCATGGTAATCTTTCTTGGTCAACCATGGGGGGGGGGGCGGTTTTGACTCCTTGGGGGGAAACTTTACCATGCTTAATTTCTCTCCAAATGAGTTTAATAAGAAGCCATGTGGGTATTTGCCCCCTTTTTAATTATTCCCCTTTTCTTGTTTTAAAATAAAATTAGGAAATTCTTAATTCCTCATGACTAAAGGGCCGAAATTTGTAGTAGTTGGGGGGGAAAATTGTCCACTACTTGCAACTCCTTAATTTCCTTTTGGGCTTATTTCAAGAAGGCCCCTTAAGATTAAACTCTCCTATAATTTGGAAAAAACCCCTTTAAGGCCCTTTTTAAACCTTGTGGCCGAAATTTCTCTTAAGCCCCTTTGGGTGAATTTGAATTGGTCATGGTCCATATCTCATGCTTGAATAATTATATTGATTATCATAAAAGAATTACTAAGGAAACTTAGTGAAAGGCTCTTGAAGGATGCCACTTTATTAATTCAGTTATACGAGTCTTCCAGTACTATATGATTTTTCGGTGGGGTACAACAAATACCGTGGTTACATATTTTGTGGAAAACTCTTCCACCATGAAAGCAAAAGTAATTGCTGGAAAGTGAACCAAGAGTTTGTGCTTAAAAATTAAATGACACTACCAAACATAGCCTATGTTGTACATATATTTTTGGAATTCTATATATCTACGTCATGTGATGATCCGGAAGTCCGTGGAAGTGTCCAACATGAAGCCATTCGTCATTTGAATATGCCATGCAATAAAAAGGATTAGTAAAGTATTAATAAGATCTTGCAAAAAGAATATAGAAGTAGCAATGTATATACCGATGTTGCATGTATTCATAATGAACACAGGCATTAGAAATAAAAACCAGTCGAAGATCCGTGGTCTGTAGATCATGAAAACAGTGTAGGGTCCTAGCAGCATTTGATACCATTCCAATGCAAGCTCAGAGAAAAAGACATAATTATCCTGACAAGTAATGTAGTAGCATAATTCGAAGAAAGCAGGCAGGTGGTAAAGAAAGAGTCCATACCGATGTTGCCTATGTCAATGTACGACATAGGCAACCGCCTCGTGTACACGCCAACCCATTGGGAGATAAAAGTCATCAAATCATAGGAGGCTATTGGCACAGGTCTCGGTTGATTGGTGAAATTCTCGACATCACGTGGGAGTGGAATACCCGCCGGTAACAAGCACAAGAGGTAGTTATGCTGACAATGAGTATAAACTGTATAAAGCAGGGAAATCATTGAAAGAATGAGCACATACCGACATTGCCTGTGCCAATACACGACACAGGCAACTGTTATCTTCATTCACCAACCCTGTGGGAGACTTATGATCAAATTTGCAGATTAGGCACACATAAATCTAGTGATATAGCACCATGAACATCGCACGACAAAGAAGAAAAAGAGGAATATAATGTTACTCCTGCCTGAATGCAACCCATACCGAGCTAATGTACGTTCGGTAGTATTTGATTCACGCAAGCAAAATTGTACCGAGGAGGAGTTGAGGTGCAGAAATTCGGCCGTACATCGTATATCCCGTGCTATATAGCCTGTACAGCGAGAGTGATCTGGGAGATAGTGAAGAATCATTCGACAATCTGTTTCAATTATGAGATGATCATATGTCCTTGAATAAAATATTAGTGCATACAACAGCGCCATTAATTCTGCCTGTAGTGGTGGGGTTCTGGGCAAGGGAAAACAAATAGCTGAAACAAAATCGCCGCGCTCATTTCTTAAGACTGCTCCAGAAGTTGAGGAAATACGACCCACCACTGCATCTACATTTAATTTGAGCTTAACTGAAGGTGGTAGTTCCCAGTAGACCACCCGAAGGCTCCACAGTATATTTACTTGATGGTGGCACAGGCATTGCGAGCATTGAGGAAAGAAGATGCAGGTTTCTTAGTTTACGCTCTCAATGCAGAGTCCGAGGCATCGACACTGGACAGCTTTCTAGTGGTTTGGTAGTTTCTAGATGTATTTCCATATGATTTGCGAGCCTTTCTACTGGATCGAGAGATTGAGTTCGAGATTAATTTGATGCCTAAATCAAAGCCGATCTCTAAGGCTCCATATCGGATGGCTCTAGCTGAGTTGAAGGAGCTGAAGGTGCAACTGCAGTAGTTGATTGATAAAAAGTTCATCCGTCCCAAGTGTGTCGCCATGGGAAGCACCGGTGTTGTTTGTAAAGAAGAAGGACGATAGCATGTGGCTATGTATCGACTATAGAGAGTTGAACAAGATCACTATTAAGAATAAGTATCCCTTACCGCGGATCGACGATCTTTTCAACCAATTGAGAGTAACTCATTTTGTTAATGATTTGTTAGCTGTTACGTCTTGCCGAATATAACTGTACACCTGAATAAAGGGAGCTACGATATTCAGTAAGATCGATCTTCGTTCTGGTTATCATTAGTTGAAGATCAAGGCAGATGATGTTCCGAAGACTGCCTTCCAGACTTGCTATGGCCATTACGAGTTTCTAGTGATGCCGTTCAGGTTGAATAATGCCCCTCTGCGTTTATGGAACTCATGAATATAGTGTTTTGCAAGCAGTTGGATAAGTTCATTGTGGTTTTCATCGATGACATACTGGTTTATTCGCCAGACAAGGATACCCACGCTGAACACTTACGGGTTGTTTTGAGCAATTTACGGGAGAATCAACTGTACGCCAAATTCCGCAAGTGTGAGTTCTGGTTACATAGTGTTGCTTTCTTGGGACATGGTGTTTCGGAGGCTGGCATATCAGTTAATCCCAAGAAGATTAAGGCGATTACAGAGTGGCTACGACCGACGAATGTCACTGAGGTGTGAAATTTTCTGAGGATAGCAAGCTATTACCAAAAATTCATCGAGGGGTTCTCCAGGACAGCAGTGCCACTAACTGGGTTGAATCAGAAGAAAACAAAGTTTGAGTGGATTGCTGACTGCGGGAGGAGCTTTACAGAGCTTAAGTAGAGGTTGAAATCAACTCCACTCTTGTCCTAGCTGATTGCCGACGAGATCTATGTTGTTTACAGCGACGCGTTTTGAAACGGTTTAGGTTAAATGAATAAACCGTTTTTCCGGTGTGAATACTTTATTTGATAAATGCATTAACCATTTCCTTGAATGTTGCTTCAGATGCAGAAGGATCGGGTTATCGCTTACACATCCAGACAACTTAAGGCGTACGAGCAGAATTACCCAGTTCATGATCTAGAGTTGGTCGTCGTAGTATTTGAACTGAAGATTTGGAGGCATTATCGGTATGGGGAACGGTGTGAGGTGTACAATGACCATAAGAGTCTGAAATACCTATTCACCCAGAAGGAGTTGAATATGAGGCAGCGCAGATGGCTTGAACTGATTAAGGATTACCATATGTCAATTCACTATAATCCTAGTAAAGCTAATAAGGTGGCGGATGCATTGAGCAGAAAATCCAGCCATGCGAGACAGACACCTCTCGAGCGAGAGTTAGCTGAGTTTGGATTAGATATGGTCGAGTCTACAGCTAATGTTCTGGTAGACATGGTGATTTCGCCGACATTGATTGACCGGATTAAGGATGCCAAGCAGGGTGATGTTTAGTTGTCGAGGATCGCTGGCAAAGTTAAGCAGGCACGGGCTGATGATTTTTAGATACGCAGAAATGACAGTCTGTGGCTCAAAGACAGATTATATGTATCCGACGATGAGAAGATCCAGAGAGATTCTGAAAGACTCATAGTTCACAGTTGTCTATTCACCCAGGAGCCACTAAGATGTATCAGGATCTGAGATAGCATTACTGGTGGAGTGGGATGAAGCGCCAGATTGTCGAATTTGTTGAGCAGAATTTAGTATACCAACAGGTGAAGGCGGAACATCAGAGTCTCACTGGACTTCTACAACCTTTGGAGTTTCTGAGTGGAAGTGGGAGCACATTACAATGGACTTCACCATTGGACTTCCGAGGACTCGGTGTGGCAGTGACAAGATATGGGTGATTGTGGATAGACTCACTAAATCGGCGCATTTCCTACCCATGTTGATTTAGGCATCGGTGGAGAGACTGGTGCAAATGTATATGGATAATGTCATGAGCCTATGTGGAGTTCCGATGAGTATAGTTTGCTATAGGGATCCACGTTTGACCTCGAGATTCTGGACCGCATTTCAGCACGCTATAGGTATAGAGATTCGTATGAGTACCGCATTCCACCCACAAAACGCTGGGCAGACCAAGTGGACCATACAGACAATTGAGGACATGTTTCGTGCATGTGTGTTGGATTACCATGGTAGCTAGGATCGATCAGTGAAGTTGATGGAGTTTTTGTATAATAATACCTACCACAGCTTGATCGGGATGGCACCATTCAAGGCGTTGTATGGGCGGAAGTGCTGGTCACCATTATATTGGGATGAGGTCGGCAAAAGGGTGATTACCGGGCTAGAGTTAGTTGAGCAGATTCGAGATAAGGTCCGGCTGATACGCGAGAGGCTGACGGCAGCCCAAGACCGTAGTAAGAGCTAGACGGACTCAAGATGTCGACCTATGAAGTTCGAGGTCGACGAGAAGGTGTATTTAAGGGTCTCATCGACGATAGGGGTTATGCGCTTCGGAGTTAGAGGGAAGCTATGTCCTCGCTTCATCGAACTGTATGAGATTCTAGAGAGGATTGGACTAGTAGCATATTGACTCGCATTGCAACCATCACTATCACAGATGCACGACATATCCCACGTTTCACAGCTACGGAGATACGTACACGTCCAAGTCATGTGTTGGAGCATCAACAGTTTGAGATCCGGGATGAAGCTTCCTATGATGAGGTTCTAGTGCGTATTCTAGACTTGAAGGAGCAGGTGTTGCGGAGTATGTCGATCCCGTTTGTGAAGGTTCAGTGGAGTAATCATTCTGAGCGGGAAGCTACTTGGGAGCCAGAGCGGCAGATAAGGGAGCAACACCCTCAGCTCTTCGACTGAGGTACGTAAGTTTCAAGGCCAAAAATTTTTATAAAGAGGGAGAAATGTTACACCCCGACTCCCGCTAGGTGCGTAGAACTGATTGTATTGTCGTACTGTATTTGATACAATATATGTATATGTGTTCCTTAAGTAAAGTTTAGAGTTTCTTATATGATCTAATAAGTGTAGGACTAACTAAAACAGGCATATAAAGGAAGGATACAACTTATATTAGGAATTAAGTAAAGGAAAAGAAAAAGGTAGGACATGGAAATTAATGGACAACATGGTTGTCCAAATTTGCCCTCCAAAAAGGGAGTTTAACCATGGCTAGGGCATAATAGGGGAGGAAAGTATCAGTTTTAACCAATTACGAAATTCCTACTCAAGTTGGAAAAATTACAAGTAGGCAAATGATACCTACTTTATTTCCACTAATCCACAAAATTCCCAAAATTTTCCCATTTGCACCCCCACCCCCACTACCCCATCACCTTCCACCATTTTCCCAAATTTCTCCACTTTCTTTCTTTTCCTTTCCCCTCCTCATCATTTCCTTTTCTTACGGCATGCAAATTTCTCCCAACCATTTTTCATGCACCCACTTTTCCCTCCCCACCCACTTCCTAAACCAAGAAAGCAATCATTTGCCCTCCACTACAATATTTTTGGCCAACACAACAACTCAATTTATAAAAACATAATTCCTTCATAAGTTCATCTCATTTCATCCATCTGTCTCTCTCACTTCAATTCCCTCCACCACACTTCTCTCTCTCTAAAAATCAAACTCCCTCACGCTCCAAACTCCTTCTACCCGAGAACACTCTAACACAACAGAAGAAGAATTCTTCCACTCTTCAAGAAAGGAACAAGCGATCCAACTCAAGAATCTTTAAGGCATGAGTCTTTTCAACCTTTCTACTCTACATTTTCATCATCTATCTTCTTGCAAAGGCTGCAACCTCCTCCATCTTAGGCCTCCACCCATGACCACACCAAGGAGGAAGGAGGTGTGTCCTAAGTTAAACAAAGGAGAAATCTTCAAGCCATTCAATGGTAAAATTTATTAAGGTTGAGATTTAGGACATTCATAACGTCTTCCCTTCCAAAAATGACTAATTCTTCCTTCCTTTTGGCCATGTAGGCTGTGTACCACCCACACCACTAAAAAGAAGGAATCTTTCAATCTTAAGTGTAAGATTCAAGAACAAAGGAAAGTATTCCTCTTAGCTCCTTCATGAATCTTCAAAACTGAGTCACCTATTTTCATGTAACAAAATGGATTATGCATGCATATGTTCGAATTAATTCTTCATGACAATGATATAAAAAGTGTACTTGCATGCCCAATCTGTGTGTGATTGTGTGTAGTACTTGTATAGATTCGTGCATATGGCTAGCATGATATCTAGAAGAATTATGCGTAGAAAAATGTTCGTATACTCAGCCCTCTTAAGTGTTTTCATGGAATATAAGAGAGAACTTAGCCATGCATGCATCAATTCTATGAAAAGTGTAGATATCTTAGTACACTTTCATGAAAAAGTGTACTAAGAACCTTACTTTGCATCATCTTTATGTATTTATTTAGTATGATCATCACCTTCATGATATCATTTGTTTTGCAGTGTATATGCATTATTATGGCCATGATTTAGTATGATTATGATGCATCATATTTCATACTATAATACATGCCATACAAGATAGCTTCTTGGATGATCATCGCTACATTTTCATGCAATTGTACTCCTAAGATGGGGTTGGTTTGGCCTCCGTCGCTAGGCATGATTTCATCACCATCAGCATGATGTGTATATTGATGATCATGGCCTAAGGAGGTTTATTTTCATGGGTTTCATTTTCTTATGTATTTGCATGTAACTTGCATCTTGATCATCACCATGATCATGGTTCTCATGATCATGATTGTGGTGGATGTAACCATACTTGAATCTTAGCATGTTAAGATCATGAAATCAATGCATCATTATGCACCATCATAATATATATTTATGGTAGCTTAAGGTACAAGAGGGATGTCACCATTCTAGCATATTTGTGACATTGAACTAAGTTGGAAAACCAAGATATGTGTGTATAACTCTTGGCCAAGAGGCCAAATTGAGTACCTTTATGATGATCTACATCTATTTGAGTTTACCTATGTAAATATATGTATAATGTATATTACATGAGAAGTAAATCAATGAATGATTAAATCAATAAATTGGAAAAGGATGACACACTAAAATTGGTCTGTTTTGGCCATTTGGCCGAAAACACCCTATAAAGACTAAATGGTAATTTCCAAGCATAAGAATCATGAAAAGTGGGCTGTTTAGGAGGTCTTTAAAATTAAATAAGCAATGGACATATTAAAAGAATAAAATTAGTGGTTGAGAACCCCGAAAAGGGCTGTTTTGGACAAATCGAAGCCACCTTAGTAAGGGCAAAATAGTCATTACATATAAGAACATGACATGAAAAATAAGCTAAGTAATGGACTTAGGGGTGAGATGATTAGAAACCTAAAACCAGTCTGGAAACCGAGCATTGTTATGCATATGTCAACATGATTTCCGAAACAACAGTTTTATCAAACGTTCAGATTTACGAAATGGTTATTCCATAAGATGTTTTAAACGAACTTTTATGAACAATGAACCATACCGTGAGATGAATGATTCTATACGACTTATGTACATTTATGTTGGCTGAATGTAACACCTTGTCCGGGACATGGGATCTTCACCTTTATGGTACATCTATGATGTTCTGTTTGTATAAAGCTGCCTGACATCTTGTCCTCTAGGAGGATGTCAGGGGAAAATATATGTTATGGTTGAGTGTAACACCGGATCTGGGACTCAGGATCTCTGCCATAACGCATCACCTTTAGTCTACATACGTATGATGTAACACCGTTGTTGGACCATCATACATGGTACTTGAGACCACTCAGGGAATCATTCAGTATGTCGTGGATACCATTCTTACCATAAGAAAAGTGATATAGCTAATCCATGATTTGGCATGTTTATGAAAGTTACGAAATGGTTTGTTTCTAAATGTTTTACGATACACGCATCACGTGCATACACCATGAGTACTTGATACCCTTTAAGTCATTGTCACTCCCACACTTTGCCTAGTGTGACAAACAGATAAGTACCGGAAGGCACATGAAATTGGACTTAGAAAAGATTATGGTTTAGGGCAATCAAGAATGTACAGAAGATAACTAAAGTTCTAAAATATTGTTAACGAATGATTTAAATTACTCCGTTACATGTTCTGTTTACTTATATTATTTACGTTGCCTGTTATTTTCTTTTTTTCGGAGATAGTTCATGTTATTTATTTATTATAATTATTTCATTGTCTCGTCTCTTATGCATGATCCACGTGACGAACCGACGTGGAAATACTTGCTGAGTGATTCATTATCGCTCATCCCTTACTTTACATCTTGCAGAGCCTTAGGACCTGTAGCTGGATTATATAGAGGACAAGCCAAGAGAATAGGTTTCATGCACTGTCTAGAGGGCTTTAGTTCCAGCTTTGTACTTTGATAGTTCAGCCATGTACTTATGCTTTGATGTATAGATGATACTGTATTCAGATGTAGCTACGATGTACACTTGTCGATGTTTTATTCTATCTATCTTATGATGTTTTCACTATTCGATATATGTTTATGACGATGGGCATACAGATGTTATCAACATCTTGTACTTCTTGTAGCAGAGTAGGGCAGGTGTATCATGCCGAGACCCTAGTCCCGGGTGGGGTGCTACAAAACTATAAACAAAAATCGTAACAATGAATAGACAAAAACTAGACCCGTCTCAAAACCTAAGCAAAGGAGTAAAATAAGAGCCCTCAAATCATCTACATGGAGTGATTCATCCGATTCTTAAAGTGAAAGAACCAAAGAGGAAACTGCTGATGTATGCTTTGCATCCAAAGCATACAGTGAGGTAAATTCTGATTCTGATTCTTATTCTGAACCTTCTTATGATGATTTGTTTAGTCAACATCTTGAGTTACATAAGTTTACTAAGACTCTTTCAAAAGAAAAGAAACGTTTAATTGAAGACAAGAAATTGTTAGAATTTTCTAACACAAATCTTGTATCTCAATTATACAATTCAAAAGAGGAGTCATCTAGCATGTTTAATTCATGAAAATCTGGAATTGCATCTTTGACATCCAAAAATACTATAATGAAAGCCGGAAACACAGTACTAGAAAAGATGGTAAAATAATTCAATACAAAAACTTGCATGTTAGACCGTCTCATCTCTTTTCAAAAACATGAAACTGATAAAACTGGATTAGGGTATAATGAAGATAATCATGTACAAAACAAATATACAAAATTTTGATTTATCTTCATCTAAGCAACCACATGTATTTAAAACGATTATAAAGCCTAAGAAGGCAACAACACAAACTAGGGAGTCACCTATTGCATCTCATCGTACTATTTCTTTTTCATCACATTGAAAGTATAATCACGTGCCATATAGATATAAAAGAAAGCCACTGATGTATATGCGACATTCATATCATACTAATGCATCCAAATCACGCACTTTGCATGCAAACCGAAATACATATCAAAGCCAAAAATCACCTTATTTTTACAATGATAGGTTCGCCATTATAGGTCAAATAGAAGTGATCACAACATGTCCTATATTCCTTCTTCATCTTTTTCTCATCTTTTGTAAGACCAATAAAGGTCACTCATGTTTAGGTACCAAAAGGTACTCTTGCAAAGGGTTGAATCAGTAATCCTTAAGGACCCGAAATAAAGGGTAGCTAAATGATTGTTACACTTTGCAATGATCACATAAACTGAAAGATGTAGCAAACAAGAGGTTCCTTGACACTGGTTGTTCAAGACACATGACGGGTGATCCAAGTCTATTCTCGAAATTAAAGAAGGTCAAAAAAGGAGGATCTGTAATCTTTGGAGATAACAACGAAGGCAAAATATTTGGAAAGGGAACAATCGGGAATCCAAGCACCCTTCAGATTTCTAATGTATTCTTGGTAAGCAACTTATCCTACAACTTGCTTAGTATTTCACAATTTCTTGATAGTGGTTTTGGTGTGAATTTTTCTCATCCATATTGCAATATTGTTAATAAAAATGGAGAAACAAGATTAAGAGGAAAAATAGAAGGAAACATTTTTACATTATCTATGGATGACATGTTAGATGCAACAGTAAAGTGTTTTATGTCAAATGAACCGAATGTGAATTTATGGCATAGACATTTAGGACACATCGGCATTTCAACTCTTGAAAAACTTCAGCGTAACAATCTAGTAAGAGGAATGCCTAAACTTGATTTTTTACAACTTTAAGTTGTGTGAATCTGGTATTAAGGGCAAGCAAACACGTGAATCACTTAAGTCTAAGAATGAGATTAGCACATCTAGAATCTTAGAACTATTACATATTGATTTGTTTGGTCCTGGTCGTACTAGAAGCCTCGGAGGATGACACTATACATGCATTATTGCTGATTATTTTTATCGTTATACATGGACTTTATTTCTTGCAAATAAAGATGATAGTGACGTTGAGATTGCTAAACTAATAAAACAACTTGAAAATGATTATGATGTGAATGTGAAAAAGATTAGGAGCGATAGAGACGGCAAATTCAAAAATAAAGATATGATTGCGTTGTGTGAAGAAAAAGGTATTAAGCATGAATTTTCACCATCTAGAATGCCACAATTAAACAGTTTGATTGAAAGAAAGAATAGGACATTGCAAGAAATTGCAAAAACCATGCTTTGTGAAAATCGATTGCCTAGGTTTTAGTGGGGAGAAGCCTTTAATTATGCATGTTATATAATTAACCGTTTATCAATTAGTAAGAAAATTAACAAATGCCATATGAGATTTTAACAACCAAGGTGGCATAGAAATCACCCAAACGACCTCATAATAGGTGACATATTTCAAGGTGTACGACTACGTAGAAGAATAGATCAAGATGAAATAAATCAATTCCATGCTATGATTTCAGAAATAGAACCAAAGAATGTGCTTGATGCTTTGAATGATTCTTCTTGGATTGGTGCTATGCATGACGAATTAAATCAATTTACAAGAAACGATGTATGGGATTTAGTACCCCGACCATAAGATGGGTGTTTAGAAATATAATGAATAAGGATGGTAAAGTTGTTAGAAATAAAGCTAGGCTTGTAGCACAAGGATATAATCAAGAAGAGGGAATAGATTATGAAGAGACATTTGCACCTGTAGCATGTTCAGAAGCTATACGAATATTACTTGCTATTGCTTGCATAAAGGATTTTAAACTTTATCAAATGGATGTAAAAAGTGCATTTTTAAAAGGTTTTATACAAGAAGAAGTTTATGTAAAGCAACCACCCGGATTGTGGATATGAAATAATTAATCATGTTTATAAGTTAAAGAAAGCATTATATGACTTACAACAAGCTCCTAGAGCTTGGTATGATCGCTTTGCTACTTTTCTCATAGAAAATGGATTTAAAAGAGGAACCATTGACATTACATTATTCTTAAAACAAGAAAAATTGGATTTACTTATTATTCAAATTTGCGTTGATGATATTGTTTTCGGATCTACATATGATAACTAAGTGGAAGAATTTGAAACTTGCATAAAATCTGAGTTTGAGATGTCTATCGTAGGCGAACTAAATTATTTTCTTGGCTTGCAAATTAAGCAAACTAGTAAATGAATACACATAAGTCAAGTAAAGTACGTAAATGACATGATTAAGAAGTTTAACTTTGATAACTTGACAAAGATGAAAATGGAAAAGATTTTGATAATGCATTGTATAGATCTATGATTGGCTCTTTGCTTTATCTTACTTCTATATTATGTTTAGTGTTTGTATATGTGTTCGCTTTCAAAGTAATCCTAAAGTCATACTTTGATGACGTAAAAAGGATATTTCGCTACATTAAGCATACCCCCACATTAGGACTTTGGTAAGATAAAAATTGTGAATTTAATTTACATGCCTACACTGATGCCAACTATGAAGGATGTAAAATAGATAGAAAAAACACAAGTGGTACATGTCAATTCATAGGTAATTCATTAATATCATGGTTTTCGAAAAAGCAAGCTAGTGTATTATTATCCACCACTGAAGCAGAATACATAGCCCTTAGTCTTTGCTGCACACAATTACTGTAGGGCCCGTCCGGTACTATGGTCTTGGCACAATGCACCCGCCGTACTCTGCTACGAGAAGTACAAGGCATTGATAACATCTATATGCACATCGTCATAAATGTTGAGAAACTGGGTTTGAGTGATTTAAAAATACATGATTTAAATATTACGTGTTTCCAAAATGCATGATTTAAATGTTACATGACATGCATACGTGATAAATATACTTTACATGTTTATATATATTATTGTCGTACTAACGTGCCATGAAGCTTTAAGCTTACATCAAATGGAAAACATTTGTTGTCTTTATACTATTTTCAGGTGCCATGTTAAATGAACTAAACTAGTTCATTTAATGAAGTGCTTAAGGAGAAGAACTAACTAGTTCATAAAATGAAGAGCTTAAAGAGATATATTTGGAGATAACTACTAGATTCCTCACTCTCTCACACACGTCACATATATATATGTTATATATATACATATTTTTTATAATGACGAATTATATATTTCTATCCTGACGTTTCATCGATACATCATAAACGTACGTCGACATCACACTACCATATCCACATCATATTTGTGAGTATATACAGGTTCCATATCATACATTACATGTCATAATTTTACCAAACTTATGCCGACATGTCACGAGTGCATAAACAAAAAATTGCCACATCGAATGACTACCGAACCATCACCGACATGTCACATACTTACCATATAAAGATTGCCAGACTAAATACACTCCCAACACTCAAAAATTTTGTGCACCACATGTCCATTTCAGCCCCAAAGTCATACCATGTTTACGCACATACTTTACCTACAATTTGCCTTGATTTGTTGGAAATTCAAATTCAAAATTTTATCCAACACATGGCCGATTTTTATCTCAACTTTTGAAACTAATTACATGTCTAAGATGTTTGAAACTAATTGGCAAAAAATCGTCTAATCGATGGGAGTCAAAAATTCAGTTTTCTACACTTATCTTTCATGGATGTTTTTCTTTGTGTATAACATGTATCTAGACACTTTTTATGCATCTAAGACACATTGGAATATTCTAGAAAAACAATTTAAGGGTTCATTGAAATTTACCATATATGTGAAGATATTGCACCATTATGTTTCAAAATTTCAAAAACAATTTCAGCACATGGAGCTGAGTATATGCACGCCATTTTCAGCCCATATGGAGCTTAGGTGGAGCTTGTTTGGCATCTTGATTGGTGGAGAATGATCCACAAGTGATTAGTGACATTGAATAAGGACAAGACACACAAGGAAAGGATTCAAATTCAAGACACATGCTGAAGTTTTCAGCACATGCTATGTTGACTGATTTTTGCACATGGAGAATCTTCAAATTTCTTCCGAAAATGAGGGGCAATCACATCTTGATTGATTGTAAATTAACACAATTGATTTTTGGCATGTGTTTCAAATTTTTATGATGAATTCCATGTCATATTATTAGTGCCAAGGTGGAAAATGAAAGCCCTATCATGGAGTGACAACTAGGCATCTTCCAAGGGTATTCAAGACAAAATTCAAGGAAGAATTCTGCTCATAGGGGCGTCCTCTACACCTATAAAAGGAGGCAAGGTGTTCAAGACAAAGCAAGCCTAAATTCATATTCAAGCAAGTGCAAGCAAGACTTCCCTTCTTCTCCTATTCTTTTCTCTTGCTTATAGCCTCAAGCCTATCATACATTCTACATTCTGTATAGGCTTTGATTTTACAACACATATACATCTCATTGTTGTACAAGGTTGATCAAGATGTGATCATACCTTCATTTGTGCGGTGGTGGTATTTCTGTGGGTTGTTTTTGTTTGTTCATTGTAAGAAGGGTGGATATTGAAGGAGTTGGTGTATAACTCCAAGCCACCCTTTTCCTAAGGTGTTTTTGTGTTTAGTGAATACCGAGGAAGGTTTACTCGATGACTGGAGTAGGTCGATTTGATCGAACCTCTAGCGCACCGCCCCGGACTAGGGTCTCGACACGGTGCACCTGACGTACTCTGCTACGAGAAGTACAAGTCATCGATAACATTTATGTTCATGTCGACATAATGTCTATCGTAATTGGTGAAGTAATATAATATGTACAATGCATAATCTACATGAACAAAACGGAATAGCTACATCAGAGTACAACTAAAGTGTCACCAGTACAATATCAAAATACAAGTCTGAAATTTCATACGGAAAATACATTATCCAGTCCATAACTCCTTCACTGATGTGCTCTCTCCCTGGCTCATCTCTCCTTATGTCTGAATTGGCTTCTGGTACTGCGATGTGCTAGATCATGGGGTGAGCGATAACAAATCGCTCAGCAAGTATTTCCGCCTAGGTTCATCATGTGGACCATGCATGGTGAACAGAACATACAACGTGAACAGTAACATAACCATGCACTAACAGATGAACTAAAGTAATGACGAGGCATAAAACAGGCACACTGTAGAAAGAATATCAAAGATTGAAGTATTCATTAGCCGTTCATATTTCCTTATTATTACGTAATGGTACAGTCCAACCATAGTGTTACATCATACGTACATAGACTAATGGTGACTCTCTGAGTAGTCGTCTATCGTCTATGAATCCGAGGTCTAACATTGGTGTTACATCATACGTATAGGACTAATAGAAACACGTTGGCAAAGATCTTGGGTCCCAGAAACGGTGTTACACTCCGCCACAACGTAAACATGAACTTGCCACAGGACGCCAACCTCTCACCTAGGTCCCAGAGCCATGGGGCGACAGACAGAAAAACACCCAACGAGGAGTGTATTAGAACAGATATTGTAGGATCTGCAAGGCACCACTAGAAGGGGGTGGGTTGAATAGTTGGTGCGGAAAGTGTGGTTTTTAAAATTGTTTTGACTCAAGAACTCATCTTCTAAAAACAGTTTTTGTTTTCAGGACCAGTTTTAAAACGTTTTTAAAACTAGGTTGTAGGTCTTCCGAAATTCTGAAATTTTGAGAGAACTTATCCTCAAATGTTATGAGTGTCTCCTAAAAATTTCAGATTTAAATTCAACCTTTAACCCCTTTAAAAATCGTTAGTGGTCAGATTGCGCGAATCTGCCAGAAACGGTAGACTGTATTTAAAAATTTATTCCTATTTGTACGTAACTCCAAATGATCTGAAATTTTAACCACTAACCCCTTATATGTTATATTTAAAGGGGTGGAACGATTTTTGAAAAATTCTTTTGGGAAGTTAGTCAAATACGATCAAAGTCTCAACCTTTGCAAGCCTGAAAATCAGACTACACTAGTCTCAGAACTTTGGACGTTTGGTTGACTTATACTTGTCCAAAAGGGTTGAAACTTATGCCAAATTAACCTTAAGACGTGTTGCTATGATTCTGGAAATTTTCGTAATTTTTGAAAAACGTTTACTATTTTTACGAATGCAATCAAAAATGATAAACAGTGCTGAAATAGAATATAAGTGCTGAAAGTAAATGACACCAAGAATTTTATACTGGTTCGGTTATAAACAACCTACTCCAGTCTTCGAGGAAGACCTTCCTCGCTTCACACTAATCACAAAACACAAAAACACCTTACCACAGGGTTGATGGAGTTACACACCAACTCCAACCCTTTACAAACCTTGTATGTTGAATACAATGCACACGAACACCACCACCTTGCAAGATTGAAGATTGATCACACCTTGATCAATCTTTTACAAAGATAAAGAATATGTGGTGATCTAAGAGAAGCCTATTCAAGTATATGAATGTAAGTACAATAGGCTTTTAGGAAGAAGAAAGAAAGAGAGTGTAGAAGAAGAGAGCTAGGCGTTTTTAAGCTTCAAGATTGCAATGCTTTTTCTTGTCTTTGTTTTGCTCTTCTTCTTTTCCTTTTAACTTTAATTTGGCCGCCCCCCTTGATGCTATTACTCCTCTTGAAAATTATCTTCCAAGTCCTTGGGAGAATATGTGGCATCATTGTGACATGTTTTTGCTTACTTGGCACTTCCTCATTGGATGATCATTTAACTCTTGCTTACTTGGCACTCATTAATTGGTTGAATGTTGTCATCACTTGATGAATAGGAAAATCTGAGAATTCTACTAAAAACATGTGCTAAAATCACCATAAAACAATTACCATAACTTCCAAGATCATCACATAAATTAAACAAGATAATATTTCTCCAAAAAGGCTAAGAAAATCGGCCATGAAGTGGACTTTACATGCTGAAATTTCAGCATGTGATACATGGGTGTTCATTTCAAATTGTTACCAAGTTTTCTTTGATTTATCTCTTAAAAATAAATCACCATTTAGTGCAAGACATCTTTATCAAGTTTGGAATAAAATTATACATCACATAGGCCAATATTTCTGCCAAGGTACATTCACACACATGCTGAAATTTTCCGCATGTGTGATATTCAAAATATCACAATTTTACTTTCATATCTTATTCAAATTACTTCCAATTAATCACATGTTTCAAGACACAAAATATGGCCCATAATAAGAGGAATTTCGGCCAGCCTATAATGCACATGCTGAAATTTTCAGCATGTGTTACAAATGTGACCAAATTTGAAATATTATCTTTTGTAGCTTCTTTCTTTAAGTCACCAACTTTGTATGCTTCATTCTTGACCAATCAATATGCAAACAAGGCTCCACATATGCTCCATCTCGGCTGATATAGGCGTGTATAATGTGTTTGACATGTGCTGAATTTTATTTTTGCAAACTTTGTAAAATAGTGCACATTTAATAATACACACATGGTATATTCCAATCAGCCCTTAATTTAATTTTCCAGAACACCTTGAGATGTATGACATATGTAAAAAGTGTCTAGATACATGTTGTATGATGTTCCAAAAACGTTCCATGTGTCGTGTACGTAGAAAACTGAATTTTCGATATTTATCGATTACCCGATTTTTCTCTAATTAAATTCCAACTTTTTGCACATGTTATATATATTATTGTTAGAATGTGAATATTTGACAGTTACCATACATACCAGATTCTGTATCATTTAGCATAATGACACCATAATTCTAGGAGTAATTGTAGCTGTTAGCATTAGTGATAATTGATTCTTTGATACGTTTTACCTTGTATATGGCAATCCAGCCACTATAACTACATGTACTGAGATTGATGAGAATACACAGAAAAATACAAAAAACTTTTCCCTAAAATTTATTCTCTTGCAATTTTGCCTTATACCATTTGACATGGTATCAGAGCAGGACAAGTTCCTCTCTGTTTGATTATTGTAATTTGGTGGCTCAGAATCAAGTTTCATCACAGCCATTAACCTTTCCCTGCCAATTGGCTTACCCAGTACCTGTTCCTATCCGGATCAACTGGTAACCAGTAATCCCACTGCCCATCCTCTTGCCGTTTTTTTCCCTGCAAAATTTTACCAGAAACATGTCAAATACACCAGAAATGCCAGAAACGTCAGAAAAATTTCCTAAACTTCCTGAACATTTTGACTTCGCTGCAGAATTCGCCAAATTCATGCAGAACCAGATAACCCCAGTACCCCAGGTTCCTCTGCCTTCTCCAACGGTATCAGACAATCTGGTACTGAAAGTTAAGCTAAATTCTGGAAATTACCCATTGTGGAGTAACCTCATGCGAAGGGCTATTATGGGCAGGGGAGGAGCACCCACATCACAGGGGTTCCTCCACCCCCCTGCAAATGGACAACAATTTTACCAAGTGGGAACAAGATGACCAACTTGTTTTCACCTGGTTAATCGATAATATGGATGAAAGTCTGGTCAACAATGCATCTAGCTATCCAACCGCAAAAGCACTTTGGGATGGCTTAGCTATTACATACGGATCTGGATTAGATCCACTTCAGATATTCGACTTACACAAACGGGCGTACACTATGAGACAAGGTACCAATTCTTTGGATGACAGCTGGAATCAACTACAGAGTCTATGGAGGACCATAGACAATAAAAGCCCAAATCCCATGGAATGTCCCGGGGACATTCAGAAATTTAACAAGTTTATACAGGAACAGCGTCTGTATCAGCTATTGATGGTTGTAGATGATAAATACGCAGCCACCAAGAAGGAGATTTTGAAAAGGGACCCGAAACCAACCGCAGAAGTTGCGTATGGAGAGCTTCGCAGAGCAGAAACTGAGGACAGACTACTCAAGCTCAACCCCTCAGATCCATCACTGGGGGTGAGTTTGGGACAGGGACTGGCTGTCAAAGGGACGAAAAATACCACAGAACCGACCAGAAAAGGAGGAGGCAACAACCCCCGCTCAGGACCACCATCACGGCGGGGGGATGATAGAAATGTTGAGTGCACACACTGTAAGAAAAAGGGTCACACTCGCGAAAAATGTTTCAAAATCCATGGGTTCCCTGACTGGTGGGAAGAATTTAAACGGAAACAGCATGCAACCGCCGCACAAATCACCAGTGAGGGTGATGGCAACAGGCAAAACACTAATTTCACAGGGGAGCGAAGTTCAGGAGGAATGGAGGCATTATCTGCGAAAGAAAACGAAGGAGAAGAAGGGTTTAGCGCAGCCACCGTCACAGGAGGTATCAGGGTTAGGGTAAAACCTAACCCTGCCCCTTTTTATACTCACACCCCTTCCCAATTTACTTCAGTAGTCCCTGATCTCCCCACAAATTGTTATCCGACCCCTGCTGTTTCTGTGAAATGTATTAATGACCCTGGAAGTCTTGATTTGTCCACAGAACCCCCACAAGTTTCCCGACTGAATACTATGGCCCCCCAGCTTTTGCCCAATGACCAGTTAAGTCCACAAATTTCCAAAAATGACACTGTTGGCCCCACCTCAAATAACCCTACCAATTTAAATACTCTATCCACAGCTTACAATACCTCTAACTCCATAAGTCATAAAACCACTGGCCCTTGGATTTTCGACTGTGGAGCTACCGACACCATGACCTATGACCCAAATGATTTTAGTACTCATACCTCACCACCCAAAAAGAGTGTTGAAACTGCCGATGGTACATCCATTCCTGTTGTTAGTGGAGGCACAGTCACTGTTACACCCAATATCATCCTAAAAAACTGTCTTTATGTTCCCACATTGTCAACAAAATTACTGTCTGTTAGTCAGCTTACGAAAGAATTAGATTGCGTGGTTCTGATGTATCCGTCTTTTTGCATTCTACAGGACATTCGTACCAGGGAGATCATTGGGCGTGGTACTGAATGCCGAGGGTTGTACTTTGTCGATGCGGTGGCACAACAGGGACAGTCTAATCTGGCCACCGGGACAAGTAGCCGACAGCTGTGGTTGTGGCATCGTCGTCTAGGTCATCCATCATTTGCATATTTGAAACACTTATTCCCTACTTTGTTTACTTTCCAAACTACCCCTTTGCAGTGTGATACTTGCCTTCGGGCTAAACAAACTCGGGCTTCGTATCCACCAAATAATACTCGAGTTAATCAGGCTTTTTCTTTAGTGCATTCTGATGTGTGGGGCCCCTCACCTTATAATACACCTCTTGGCTTTCGATATTATGTGCTCTTTGTTGATGATTTTTCTAGAATGACGAGGTTATACATCATCAAACATAAATCCGAGGTGTCACAAAAGTTTCGTATCTTCTACAATATGATCAAAACACAATATCATAAATCTGTCCAAATCCTACGGTCTGACAATGGGGGTGAATATATCGATGGGGAATTACAAAAGTTCTTATCCGAAAATGGGATCATTCATCAAACGTCTTGTACCCACACTCTTGAACAAAATGGGGTGGCAGAAAGGAAAAATCGTGTTCTCTTAGAAATGGCTCGAGCAATGATGTTAGACTCCTGTGTCCCAATGAGTTTTTGGCCCGAGGCAATATCCACTGCTGCCTACCTTACAAACCGACTTCCCACTAAAGCTCTCCAACTTCAAACACCCTTACAAGTACTGTCCACACAACATCATATTCCCTCAATCTGCACTCTTCCTCCAAGAATATTTGGTTGCACTGTCTTTATCCATAACCCGAAAAGCGAACGTACCAAACTTGACCCATGTGCCGACAAATGTATATTTGTCGGCTATGCCACTACCCAAAAAGGCTACCGCTGTTATAACCCCCGAACCCATCGTATCCATATCACAATGAACTGTACCTTTGTTGAAACCGAATTTTATTACACTGACCAATCTCAGGTTCAGGGGGAGCCGTATGCCAATAATGGAACCCTAGATTGGATGTCACATTACAACTGTCCGGAGACCATTCCAACACGGTCAGTAGATGGCGCCGACTGTGCTATAGCTCCCGGCAAAGAACAACCTGAAGCTGAGGTACCACTCAATGGTCAAACAGAGCCGAATGTTCTGTCGAAGGTAAGAAACGATACTGATGACACCGAACAATCTAATCTTTCATTTCCTGATAACAACTGTAATACTACACATGACAATGTCCCCTCTGCAACCCCATATGACCCCGAATATGCTTTAGAACCTCTCGCAGGATCCCCCAGGTGTCCCATTAATACATTGCAGGAACAGCAGGGGACCAAGACCTTGCCCCCCAGAGAAAAACGGGGAATACCTCCAATTCGATACTCTCCAGAAAGAGTATCCAGGACATCACGATATCCTATAAACCGAAACAAAGTAAGTGACATTGCTCATGGATTCTTCGGAAGGATCTGTTCTGAGGAAATTCCCAGAAATATTGAAGAAGCCTTGAAACGACCAGAGTGGAAAACGGCCATGATTAGTGAAATGGATGCCCTTCAGAAAAATGAAACATGGGAAAAATGTGGACTACCTCCTGGCAAGAAACCAGTAGGCTGCAAATGGGTATTCACCATCAAATACAAAGCTGACGGAAGCATAGAGAGGCATAAAGCGAGACTAGTGGCAAAAGGGTACACACAAACATATGGTCTGGATTATTCTGAAACGTTTTCACCAGTAGCCCGAATTGATACCATTAGAGTTCTCTTCTCAATAGCAGCTACACGACACTGGCCCTTACGATAGTTTGATGTAAAAAATGCCTTTCTTCATGGTGACTTGAAAGAAGAAGTTTATATAGACCCGCCTCCTGGTTTCTCGACAGAATTCGGAAAGGGAGAAGTGTGCCGACTAAGAAAATCATTATATGGGCTTAAACAGTCTCCGAGAGCTTGGTTTGGAAGGTTTACCGAAGTAATGAGGCAGGATGGATACACCCAGAGTAATGCCGATCACACCCTGTTCATAAAGCGACGAGGAAATCGAGTAACTTGCCTAATCATATACGTTGACAACATGATCATTACCGGTGACGATAAAGAAGAAATGACACGACTCCAGCAGTATCTGTTCACTAAGTTTGAAATGAAAGACCTTGGGGGACTCAAATACTTCCTTGGAATTTAGGTCCTTAGGTCAAAATCTGGAATCTATATCTCACAGCGGAAGTACATTCTGGACCTTCTCACGGAGGTAGGTATGCTTGATTGTAAACCTTGTGATACACCTATGATGCAAAATAATAAATTACAGGTAATTGATGGTGCAACCCCTGCAGATAAAGGTCAGTACCAGCGACTTGTTGGTAAGTTAATTTACTTGTCTCATACGCGCCCTGACATTGCTTTTGCTGTAAGTCTAGTTAGTCAATTTATGCACTCACCTCAGGAACATCATATGGATGCTGTTATGCGTATTTTACGATACTTAAAGTTTACCCCTGGTCGAGGAATTTTGTTTCAGGATAATGGAAACTTAGACATCCGAGCGTACACTGATGCTGATTGGGCAGGAAATCTTGTGGATAGAAAGTCGACTTCTGGATATTTCACACTAGTGGGAGGAAACTTGGTCACCTGGCGAAGTAAGAAACAAAAGGTTGTTGCCCTCTCAAGTGCTGAAGCAGAGTTTCGGAGAATAGTGAAAGGAATCACAGAAGTACTTTGGCTACACAAATTGTTCAAGGACTTGGGTTTGCCTATTAATCAACCTACACCACTTTATTGTGACAATAAGGCGTCAATCAGCATAGCAGAGAACCCAGTACAGCATGATCGAACTAAACATGTGGAGATCGACCGACATTTTATCAAAGAGAAACTGGATACAGGACTCATATTTTTGCCCTATGTTCGCTCTGAAGATCAGCTGGCAGACATTTTGACCAAAGCTATAAATGGGAGATCTTTTTCGGATGCACTGTGCAAGTTGAACGTCGTAGACCCGACGGCTCAACTTGAGGGGGAGTGTTAGAATGTGAATATTTGACAGTTACCATACATACCAGATTCTGTATCATTTAGCATAATGACACCATAATTCTAGGAGTAATTGTAGCTGTTAGCATTAGTGATAATTGATTCTTTGATACGTTTTACCTTGTATATGGCAATCCAGCCACTATAACTACATGTACTGAGATTGATGAGAATACACAGAAAAATACAGAAAACTTTTCCCTAAAATTTGTTCTCTTGCAATTTTGCCTTATACCATTTGACAATTATGTAACACATAATATACATAAATTAAACTTTAATATTCAGCACTTGGATGGTCTTAAAGTGGCGCCATATACATGTGACAAAATTTAAATTGGAATCTCCATAATTTGGCCTTATTGTGGCGTGATATGTGTGTGCCAACATGCAATGATTTTGTGGCTGAAATTATCATCATACCCACGAAATTAATGAGTATTTTTGAAGTGTAGGGGCTGGCCATCTATCTATGGCAAGTACGTGAAACGTTGGCGAAGTTTCGGTATTCGCCCGATACGACAATTTTTGGTTTGGAACTTTTTAACGTGTCGTATTTAATTTTTCATCACCATGACTTATATCATATGATATAAGACCTGAATATATTCATAAATATGAGTTAGGTATGGTGGTGTGACGTTAACGCACGTACGTAAAATATGTGACGTGTCGGTAGTACGTTGGAATACATGTGTATGTGCCTTTTTCAAAAAATCTGAAAATATATATATTTATGTATATATATGCGTGTATGTGGTGAGAGGAGGAGGAGGAGACTTTCCTTTCTTAGTCTTGTTTCCTTTGTGCCTTCTCCAAATGTTGATTCCTTTAATGAACTACGTAGTTTAGTTAACTAAGTACTTCACTTAATGAACTAGTTTAGTTCATTAATGGTGGCACCTGAAAATAGTACAAACACAACAAATGTTTGCCATTTGATGTAAGCTTTAACGCTTCATGGCTCGTTAGTACGGCAACATTATATATGAACTATATAAGGCAAGTTATATACAATATGTCATGCACACGTTTATTTCATGTACGTTGTCATGCACATTTAAATCATATATTTTGAAATCACTCAAACCCCTTTTTCTCTATAGATATTACCCTTGACATCCTCACTACTACACCCGATGTCAGACTGCCTTCAACATACATATGAGCTGCCGAAATAGCGTAATATGTCTCATATGTAGTCAGTCGTCGCAAGGTACGGTTTGTCAAAATCCTTTCAAAAACTTTAGACGTGATAAAGTCATCTCTGAAAACATGTCGTTTAAAACTCATTTTAAAAAACGTTCCACGTGATAAACCTTTCCGTAAAAATGCATCGGAAGATAAAACATGTCACTTTGTAAAACCTTTTTACTGTATGCATGAAAGAATGCTCGTATCGGGTGATTTCACACTTCTTAAAATTCCACAACCTAAGACTAATGCTTAGCTCATTATTATTTTGTCTTACCAGGCGATGTTACCACATTGCCCCTCTATATATCTTCTGGTGATACCCCCAAGGCCAGCCCACGGTTGGCTTTGTTTTTCCTACATTTGTCTCGAATAGTCCTTTTCATATATTATATTTTATGGTTCTTGTTAAAGCATACCTCTTTTATGTATTTTGCAATTGTCGAAATTACTACTTTGTCCTTTTAAGGTGGCTTAACCGAAGTGCTGCAAAACAGCCATTATTGTATTTGTTTATAACTTTAAGGACTTCATATTGCATTTATTCACTTAACATGTTTATATTGCCCATTATCCCATCTTTATTTATATAGAAACACATATGTATCGATATTCAATTAAAACTTTTTTTCATTAGAGCCTCAATTATGGCCTCGGGGCCGGAAATTACACAACATTCAATACACTTTTATAACTTGTTGTTTTCATGCAAGATGTATATACATCTATTCTTTATGCAATTATATATATTGTGACACACACACAATTCATCATCATAACACCTTTTGTAGCCACTTGGCCGAAAGTGGTGCCCATCCACTCCACTTACACATTCCAACTTAGCATCCACATTGGCACGTAAAATATACTCACAAGTACACAACTAATTCATAAAACATCACTTTCGCACACATGCAGGCCACTTGGCCGAATCCTCAATGCACACACCCACATAATTGATATCTTTTGTTAACTTGTACTCTCATGCAAAATGATTATACCATTTACACTTAGTCACATACATTCTTAACTAGAGATAAATAGCCATTACAATGGTATGCAAAATCTTCCTTTGGGCCGAAGTTTAGAGCATGAGTATGCTTGATTTTTCATCCATTTTCAAGTACATGCAAGATTAATATGTACACATCCATACACACGGATGTATTCCAATAAAGAATTAAGTCATGCTTGTTGACAATTTACATAGAAATGAAGATAAAGACTATGCTAAATATTGTGACAATGAGAATGTTACATGCAAGCACATGTGAGACCATACTTCTTATATTTGACATGCACAGCCGCTTCATATATCATCATCTTCGTAGATGTGCACATAATGAAACTACTCCAAGATCATCACATAACGATAATGCAAGTACATTTTCTTTAAGTTCATAATGAAGACACTATTCAATCATATGCATGCATGATCCATCTTAGAATTTATACATCAAAGATTACATTTTTTTAGCATGCATGAAGAAGATAGGAAGAATACTTGCCTTCTCTCTTGATTCTTACACTAAAACTAGAAAAAGATTTTTTCTCTCTCTTTGCTTGGTACCTACGGCCTTGAGGCTCAAAAATGGAGAAAAATAAATTATTTTTGAAAGGTGAATGCTTAAGAATCTATCATCTATCTTAAATAAGATCTCACCTTAAGGAGTCGTTGGGGTTGCTTCACCTCTTAACTTAACAACACTTCCTCTTCCTTCTTCTTATGACCCACGGCTAAATGGAGGAAATGGGGAGAAGTGTTCATGCCTTTTTGAAAGATGGATTTGTGGGAAGATGTTTAGAAATAGTGTTACCATTCATACCTTGATGAATCTTGAACATAAAATACATCACAAGTCAGGACCTAACATCTTCCAGGCTAATCCCTCAATACACTTCATCACTATTGGTGAGCTATCTGAACAGTTCTCAACAAGCTTGTACAGTGATACATGTTATCTGTAAAGTGATAAGGCAAGTATGAACGATAGCCAATTTAATCGCTTAGCAAGTAGTCCTACTCGATACGACATACGGATCATACATGGGGAGACGTGTTGACGAAAGTATAATATCCATGTATATCAAATATAATAAACATGTCTCCATTCAACAAGTAAAATATTATAACGTACATATGAACTTAACGCATGTAAAATAAGGAGAATTAATCAATGTAACTTAGCAACATTTTGTTGTACTTAGTCTGTAACATCATATAGTGTTCATACTTAGCTCCTAACTCATAACATAGCAGTATCTCGTCCTGCTTAATCCCTAACATCATATAGTATCCATGCTTAACTTCTAATCCATAACTTATAATATTCTCGCATATCTTACATGAACTACACTTTCATACGTAAACACAACATTGACCATTGTAGTGCCATCATAGACTTAAAGAATTCTTATCATAACCCTAAGGTGACATGATCATGACATGATGCATAAAACATGACTTTTCATAACATGATTTTTCATAATATGATTTTTCATAAACATGATGTGATTTTCATAACTTGCATAACGTGATATTTTTATAACATGAAGATATAACATTTTCATCATTGACTATAACATAATACCGCATGACATACCGATTAAAATCATGACATAAAACTTTGATAAACATAAATGATAAATCATCCGATGTCATAAACTGTCCGTACACAGTAATATCACACCGATGCCATGAAATGTCCGTACACAGTGAAAATCATATAGATGCTATTAACTGTCAGTAAACAGTAATAACAACGAAAAATAAATTGTCCGTACACAGTGAAAATCGTATAGACGTTATTAACTGTCCGTACACAGTAATAACACCGAAACATAAACTGTCTGTACAAAGTGAAAATCTTGTAGATGTTATTAACTGTCCGTACACAGTAATAACACCGAAACATAAACTGTCCGTATACAGTGAAAATCATATGGATATTATAAACTGTCTGTACGCAGTAAAATAACACCGAAACCATGAGATGTCCATACACCGCAAAATTATATCAATATCATAACTTTTAAACATTTCATGTGATGCAGCATGTATGCAAATAAACCCGTTTCTATTCCATATCACATGTATAAATACTCTAATCATATTCATATCATCATATTCTTAAACCAATCTATATATATATATATATATTTTATGTCACATACACATATAATATATGGTTGGGATTCGCTGCTGCCGCTGCATGGCTCCGCGATTATCGGAGCACTGATTCGCGCCGCTGCCAGCCCTGCGGCTCTGCCGCTGCCGTTTTGCTCTTCACTGCAACGTTTCGCCATTTTGTTGATTATTTTCATTTCAAAGAACTGATCTTCACGATACCTGCAATGGCTTCGATGCCGCAGCCATCTTTTGCTGCGGTGGTTTCCGGCGCATCCTCTTCACAGCGTATTTCGATATCGCCGAAAACAGTCTCACGTTACAAGGGCATCCCAATGATTTCATTTCTTGATTCGGAGATTGATGCTCTTGCTGCTCCATTCAATCATTCGTTGGTGGGCACGTTCTGGAATGGCTGACCTCCATTGAAGGTCATCCGTGAGGTATTTGAAAAGATTGGATTTCATCATGATTTGCGCATTACTCTTATAGATCAAACGCATATACTGTTGAATTTTTGGAATGAATCAGATTATTTACGCTGTTTTTATCGCCGCACCTGGGGCTGTCACATGCGTATTACAAAATGGACTATTGATTTTGATCCTGCTACAGACGTTCTAATAGTCCTGGTTTGGATTGCCTTTCCCGGATTACCTATTCATCTGCACCACCGAGACTCGCTTTTTGAAATTGTTCGTACTATAGGTACACTGATCAAGCTTGATGTTGCGACGGCAAGTGGATTACGGCCGTCTGTCGCACGTGTATGTGTGGAAGTTGATATATCCCAAGAATTACCACAGAAGATCTATTTGCAGGCAAAAAATCGGATGCTTTTGCAATCTGTTGTTTATGAGGATTTGCCGCAGTTTTGCACCTCATGCCGAAGGCTTGGCCATGCAGCTACAGACTGTCGTCCTATAGCAAAGGCCCCTATCCCGCCTCCACCGCCGCCCTGCCGCCACGTCCAAGAGCATAGCGTTGGACTCTGGTTAAACGGAAGGAAGGCAGCACGATCGCGCCTACTGCACCTCTGCATCACACTACTGATGCGACTGACGAGACTCAGAATCAGTCGGCAGAGAACCCGACACCTGAACCTCAAGTTATCGTCCCACAGTCACAGATGGGAGATGATCTGCATCTGGCTGAGGACCAAACAGCGCCCCAGTCTAATGACACTATTGATATTGGTCACACTTCGGACAATGATTTGCCAGAGCATGAGCAGCTGCCGGAGATCGCTATAGTTGCTGACAAAGTGGTTAGGCGGATGGAGATGATTCCTACATTACCGGACGACGAGGTTTTACTATCTCGCCTGCAGGATTCTTCAGACAATGTAGAGGTCATTCCTGTTGTTTCTCGTAGAAAGCGTCGTGCCAGAAAAGATCTCCCACCTTTACCGCCCTCCACAATCCTCACTCGTAGTGCGTCGCATGCCATCCAGGTAAGTGATACTACTCTGTCTCAATGAATATATTATTCTGGAATATACGAGGCATGCGTGCCTCTTTGCCTAGATTGCATAACTTGATACATGAACATCATCTAAATATTGTAGCAGTTATTGAACCGAAGCACTCACCATCTCATATTGATCGCTTCGCTATGGATATTAGTTTTTCGAATCATTTCTTTTCTCAGTCAGAACGTATTTGGTTATTTTGGCGTGACGTGGATTTTCATTTGGTTCGCTCGCGGGATCAGCAACAGGTTGTTCATTTTACTTTTTTATTTCGGCAGCTACAATAGCATTTTGTATTATCGGTGGTCTATGGCAATCATACAGTCTCTCTTCGTCACTCCCTATGGCATTCCATGTCTGCCTTCTCGGACTCCAATGACTTGCCATGGGTTATTGGGGGCGACTTTAATACTTTCAGATCTCTGGAGGATCATGCAGGACGTTCTCAACCGTCTCTCACATCCCTGCAGGATTTTAACGATTGCATTGAATCATGTTCACTGATGTCTCCACAGTTTCACGGGCCGCGATATACATGGACAGATGGTAGGGGCCTAGGTCGGGTACGGCGCAGGCTTGACTGGATATTCTTCAACTCCTCTTTTCAAGAAGTGTTTGACGACACTCGCTTATCCCATCTACCTCGAGCTACTTCAGATCATACACCACTACTGTTCTCATGTCGATTGGGTAATTTTGAGGGACGCAAATCCTTTCGCTTTTTAGATTCATGGTTGCATCATCCAGACTTCCACACTTATATGAGAACTGCTTGGACATCCTATCCAACCATAGGGAGTATGTATGGCTTCTATTCGAAATTGCACCATCTGAAGAAGGATGTACAGCGATGGAATAAGGAAATATTTGGGAATATTTTCTCCAAAGTTAAGCATGCGGAATCGGTTATGACACAAGCAGAACACGCTTGGGACGCTGACTCTTCAGAGTCAAATCGTGAGATATATCATAAGGCAAAGGCAGAATATCTTCAGGCCCTATTATATGAGTTTCATTTCTGGAAGCAGAAGGCGCGCGTACGATGGCTCCAAGATGGAGATGCCAATACCCGCTATTTCCACTCCATAGTCAAAGGATGGCGTACTCAGCTGCGTGTACAACAGATTCGTGCATCTGATGGTAGATTGTGTACAGATATAGCATCTATTAAAGCTGAGGCAGTATCTTATTACACATCCTTATTTCAGCGGGAACACACGCACACTTATGAGGCGATCCTTAGCAACATCACATCCATAGTCACAGCGGAGGACAATTTGATGCTTACAAAAGTGCCTACAGAAGAGGAAGTCAAAACATCAGTCTGGCATTTAGACCCTCACAGTGTTGAAGGACCTGATGGATTCCATGGTAACTTTTATCGTTCGTGTTGGTCAGTTATTTGTTCTGATGTGGTTAAGGCTGTCTAATAATTTTTTCTTGGAATCCCTCAGCCTGCTGTCATGGCAAGTACACTTATTACATTAATCCCAAAAAAGCCATCTCCAGACACGTTCAGTGACTTTCGGCCTATCTGTCTCACCAATTTCTTGAGTAATGTCTGCACGAGAATCTTGGCTACCAGACTTAATACTCTGCTCCCACAGCTCATTTCTTCGGAGCAAACTGGCTTTCTTCTAGGCTCAGATATTTCTACACAAGTTCTGCTGGCCAGAGAGATGATACATATGTTGGATAAAGGAGGTTCACAGCTATGCTTAAAGTTAGACATGATGAAGGCTTTTGACCGTGTAAGCTGGGAATATCTTGAGAGGTTACTCCGTTCTTTTGGTTTTGTAGAGTTTTTTATTCGACTCGTTTTGAATCATTTGAATGCCACCACATTATTAGTTCTACTTAATGGCCAGCCTACCACATCATTTCGACCATGCAAGGGAGTTAAGCTAGGAGATCCTTTATCTCCTTTGCTTTTTATTTTGTCGTCTGAAGGATTTAGCAGGGGGTTAAAATTTCTAGTAGCATCGGGTGTTATACAACCTTTTCGTCTGGGTAGGATTCCTTTCAATATTACCCACTTAGCCTATGCTGATGATCTGTTGGTTTTCTTACGAGGTACGCAGCGTAATCTTTGCCGCTTTCACTCTTTCCTAGCACAGTATGAAAATGCCTCTGGTCAAAAAATAAATTTCCAGAAAAGTAGCTTCATTCCATCCGCTGCAATTACGCCACAACAGCGTCACACCTATGAGTCTATCACGGGGATGAGGGCTTCACACCTACCATTTCGGTATCTTGGTTCTTATCTGCATAAGGGCGTCAACAGATCCAGCTATTGTATTTCCTTATTGCAGCACATAGATGATCGTCTGCATGGTTGGCACTCAAAGTTATTATCAGCTGCAGGCCGACTAGTTTTGTTGCGCTCGGTTTTATCTTCTTTGCCTTTACACATTCTTGCAGCAGGAGGGCTGCCTAAGTCAGTAATTCACATCATACATCGTAAAATGGCTACATTTTATTGGGGCAGTAGACATCATTGGGTAGCTTGGTCAACTATTTCAACACCACGGGAAGAGGGTGGATTGGGCATTCGGAACTTATATGTGCTACAAACAGCATATCAGTGTCGCATTTGGTGGTCATATCAGAAACAACAAACACTTTGGAGTACTTTTATGCATGCTAAATATGGTCGCTGCCATGATTATTTGCCTCGACTACCAGACTCCCCGGTGTGGAAGCTTATCTGCAGGATTCACCCTATATGTTCGGCCCACACAGCGGGACATGCGACACATCTTACATGGACTCCAACGCCATCTGGGGAATTCTCTTTGAGTAGCGCATATGACATATGTCGTATATCTGGTTTATCACTCCTCTCGTCACGGTTTATTTGGTTTAAATATCACTCGCCCACCACTCAGATATTCTTATGGTGAGACTCACATTTTCTCGCTTACATCCTTAAAGTTTACCATACAGTATAATATTTCAATGTGGTGCAAATCTATCGTGGGATCCAAATTGTTGACTGATTCGCACCGCCCATTCGCTTGGCTTCCTCCGCTTCGGAGTCCACGTCCAATTTTGGTACGCTGGAGGTTACCTCCATCTGGTCGGTTTAAGTTGAATACTGATGCGGCGGTTGGAAGACATTATAGTGCAGGTGGCGCTATTTTGAGAGACCATGTTGGTGTATGTCTAGGAGCAGTGTCCTTTAGATTACCACCAAGTTCACCTATTCATGCAAAGATACAAGCAGCGTTATTTGGACTATTGTTTTTTCTGCCTTTATATCAATCTCTTATTCTCGAATCAGATTGTGCGATGCTTGTATCACGGTTATCCCGTCCTCAGATGGTGTTCGGCAACTTTCATCTTCAATTACTACACACATTAGTAAGACTACATCGCTTGGACTATCATCACAACTAAAGAGAGGCAAACATGGCAGCCCATTATCTTGCGCAGAATGCTATGCTTAACCCCAGCACTCAAATCTATCATTCCCACTCTCTGCTGCCATTAGTTCTTAGTTCCGTCTCATTGGATCTTTCTTCAGTGCATTTGCGCGTGCCTTGACCTATCTACGTCTTCCATATGGATTGGCATCAGCAGCATTTCCCTGCCTGTGCCCTACTGGGCACGGGCAGGTTTGGTATGATTTATTCTTTGTTAGCTTTCATTCTTTCTCAAAGTTGGTTGACTGCTCTAACCTCCGCTTCATTATGTTTTACTGCACTTGCGTGGCACCCGACTGAGACGCTGTCCCCACGCTGGTTAGCTGCATTGGTCCCCAATTTGCCGAGACACAAGCTGTGCACTTTACAGGTCTTCCATATGGATTGGCGCATTCTCCCTTTCACTGCCTGCCCAATAATTAGGGCAGGCAGGCTTGGTATGATTTCCTTTCTGGATTGGTATGCTGTTCTTTCGGAGTGGTATGTCTTGATATCATTTGCTGACCGATTTGTTCATGTGTATTTACGGACGAGGTATTTCTGCATGCAAGCACATGGTCCTTTACGGTTACAAGTCTTCCAAATGGATTGGCATTTCACAATAACAGCTATCGGTGCCTTATGGTGTACCGGCAGACTTGGTACGTTTCCAATTCATTATGCCTGGATCTCTTCAGTGTATCATCTACATAACATTTACTTAGCCACGTCTTTCTTTTGTGCATGGATGCAACATATCTGTTTGATCTGCTTTGCCACTGGCGACTCGGCTCTATCTGTCGAAACGAGGACTCATCAACGGCAAACCGCTGCAGGATCTCCTTTCATATTTCGACTTTTCTACTCATTTTGGATTGTAGCTTTTATACTTTTTCATGGTAGCGCCTATCAACATTCCATCTATATAAATATGTACACTTTTTCCTTCGCCAAGGTTTATCCACAAGGGTGGTTTTTCTTGGCAAGGTTTTAATGCGGCATATCATATATAGTTGGATGTTTGATAATCATAGACTGCTACTTTCATCTTGTATTCTTTTGTAATAAGGTTTTCCTCCGCCACAAGTGAGGGCTTTCAATAACAACAAAATTTTCTTTAGAAAATATATATATATTTTATGTCATTTACTGCTAAAAGTAAATGACATAAATTGCGGAATGTAAAATGGCAAATGTTCCATTGACTTGTAAAGCGCCATAAATTGTAAAATAAATGAAACAATTTGTCGTAGGCGATGAAGCTCCCAGACGGGTAAATTGCTTATGTTGTTGACATGCAGCTGGCTGACGCAAAGAGATTCAAACGTGGATATCCAGCACTCCACAATGTTTTGTCCCTCAAAATAAAAAAGATTAGAATAAATAATATCAGAGAGATAAAGGATAAAGTACCATAATTTGATGTCATACCCATGTTTCCTGCATTCATTATGAATACAGGCAACTTCAATAAAAGTCCGCTGTGTAGTAGTCATGTAGTGACGCTGTTCAAGAGATAGCACCCTCGCATGATCATAAAAACAGCTTTATCTGTAGAATTGGTGTAAACATAATCGAAAGGCAAAAGGAAAGAAGAAAATGTACCAACGTTGCCTATATCAACAAGAGATATAAGCAACAAGAGCGCAAGAAAGCCAACCCGATGGGAGACAAGAATAAAATGCGCAAATGTGGAACCGAAGGATCCAATAAGATAGCCCCTCGAACCTCGCATGGCAAGCTTGTAAATAAAGAAAATATATTTGCTCCTGATGCATGAAGCCCATGATGAGAAAGTGAATGCGCTGCTGCATTAGCTTCGGGTGGACAATGTTGCAATGTTGAAGCATTAAGACAAAGAAAGTCGCTAGCTCGACGCAGATCCACCAAGAAATTACCAGAATATCGCTCTGGGCGTGACAAAAAGGATAATAACAAACGACAGTCAGTCTCCATAATTAGCCAATCATATTCTCTCGCATAATATAAGAGGCTATAAGTGAATGCCATAAGCTCAGCACGTAGTGGTGTGACAAATGGTAGAGAAAAAGCAATCCCCGAAATAAACTCCCCCAAGTCATTACGAAGTATAGCTCCCGCTACGGCGCCCAACCTTCCCACCGAAGCATCAACGTTGAGTTTAAATCTACCTGAAGGAGGTAACTCCCAGCGAACGAGACGATGCCATCTATGAAGCATCGATGGTGAAAACCGCCTATCCACCAAATGAGATAGTGACATCAAAAATTTACGGCCTTTAGTTGAAGCACACCAAATATATATTTGCTCAAAAGTCGCTCAAATAAATGTCTATATGAAAAGAACTATCTCTAAATCGGATAGATGTATACTCCTTCCAAATCACCTATACCGCGAGAGATGGAACCATGGCACGTAGTTGACCTACCATCGAAGTGTCTGAAGATGTGCGCCACCAACGAATTAAATATCCTTGAATTGTACCACGCTAAGGAAAAGGGCCAGAAAATAAGATTGATATCTCATGCCAAAGAGGTAGAATTAGCTGACAACGCAGAAAAATATGGTCTTGCTTGTCAGAATGGGCCTTGCAAAAGACACACTGCGACGGAAAGATCACTTGCCACGAGCATAGATTATCAACTAATGGCAATGCATGCATCCAAAACTTCCACAAAAAAAGCTTTGCCCCTGAAGGTAACGTCGGCCACCAAATAAACTTGGAACACTGAAAAGAAGTCATATGAGTACATAATTGGCTGTAAGCCGATCTCAATGAAAATTGCCCCGTTGAATCTGTAGCCCAGGAAATGCCATCAGGTGGATAAGAAACATCATGCTCCATGTATGAATGAACTCTACAAATGCGCTTCCAAATGTGAGAATCATACAAGGTTGTGGAAAATACTCCCCGTCGTCCATAGCGTTCACGACTGTATGTTGCCCAAAGGCTGTTTGAAGTGTGAAAGCACCACCATAAGAGACTGTCATAAGCATGTTCTAATAAATCCAAGTTACAGATTCCCAAGCCTCCAAATTCTGTTGGGCAGCAGATCTTGTCCCAAGCGTGCCAATGATAACGATCCTTCCAAAGAAAATGAGCCATACGCTTCTGAATTTCCTGCATTACACTTTTCAGAAGCTTGGAACTTGCCATAATATGCAATGGCATAGATCCAATAACATGACGAATCAAGACCAATCTACCCGCCAAGGATAAAAGCTTTGAAGCCCATGAATTCAATTGTGCGTCTACATGAGCTAACAAGGATGTGCAATAAGCTGAGTGATTAATACCTTTATATAAATATGAACCCAAGTATTTCATTGTCAAGTGCGTCAACCGCATGCCTAGCGTATGCGATGTTGTTGTCCCTGAAACGCTCGCACTAACGACCACCTTGCTTTTATGAAAATTGAGTAATTGTCCCGAAGCATGTTGATAATCATCTAAAAAGGACCTGAAGCGTCGCAGATTGGCAACTGAACCATTTAGGAATACCACCAGATCATCAGCAAACCCTAAATGCGATATTTGGGGTACATAGCCTGCATTAAAACAAAGAATGGTTCCATCCTGCATCAATGATTTAAGTCCACGAGAAAAACCCTCTGCAGCTAGAATAAATAACAATGGAGATAAGGGATCTCCCTGCTTAACCCCCCTGGAGGCTGGAAAGAATCCCGCTGGCTTACCAATAATGAGCACTGAACACTTCGTAGAAGACAAATTGTTTAAAATGATACGAACAAAGCGCTCATGAAAACCCATAATCAATAATACCTGACGAAGATAGGTCCAATTTACCCTGTCAAAGGCTTTAGCCATATTAAGCTTAACAATAACATGACCTCCACGTACTGGTCGGTCTAATACATGCACCATTTCTTGTGCCAGTAATACTTGCTCAGTAATATCACGACCCTTCAGAAAGCCTGCCTGCTCTGGAGAGATTAGCCGAGGTAAAAGATTTGCCTAACGAGTTGCAATTAAGCGAGTGATTAACTTGGCCAAGAAGTTTGTCAAACAAATGGGACGATAATCAGAAAATGTTTGCGGATTCAGAACCTTCGGTATTAAGGTAATAAGGGAAGCAACAACCTGACGTGGCGGAGGAATACCTAAGAAAATTCCTTCACTGCCTTATGCACATATGTCTGTATAACCGCCCAAAAACGGCGATAAATGAGCCTGGGAATCCATCCGGACCTGCTGCGCTTGTGGGAGTAAGATCCCAAACTGCAGTTTTCACCTCTAGCATTTCTTGTATAGCCATTAACATCTTATTATCTTCTGCAGATAACACCGTTGGGATGTAACTAAGTATAGAATGACATGGCGAAGTAGATTCCTCTGTGAATAACGTCTGAAAGAAACGAACTGCCTCCGGTTCTATGTCCGTCGCAGTTGCACACTCTCCTCCATCCGGTTTCAATATACGCCGAATCATTTGCCTGCGGCACCTGTCTTTCACAGTTTGATGAAAAAATTTAGTGCCCGCATCACCTTCACGTAGCCATTTGACATTTGCTTTTTTGCTTCCAATACAATAACACCCTGGACTGAGCTAAGCGAAAAATGGCCATACTGCGATGATATGCATTCTGTGTGACATCTGAGGGAGAGGAATCATACGCTGCTTCACACGTGGCTGCCTCAGCCTCATCAGCCGCATCAAAAACATTCCCAAAAAACTCCTTATTCCACCTACGTAACTGTTTCTTAATCAGGTATAGTTTGAAATAAAATCCTCTTATGCCGCCGACTGTAGGGAATGATTTCCAATGATGAATGACAAAGCTGTCAAAGTCAGAGTGTGTAGCCCAGACTTCCAGATATCGAAAAGAGGCTGCAGTCAAATTAGAATCAGTCGCACATTCGAGAAATAAGGGAGCATGATCAGAAGTAGTCCGATTGAGATGCTGATAAGACACTGAAGAGAAAAGATCAAAGAAGTTCTCAGAACATAAAAACGATCCGAACGACACCACACTTTGCCCGAACCATGACCATCACTCCATGTAAAAGTTGAGCCTTGAAAGTTGATATGCTGCAGGGAGCAGACATCTACATAGTCTTTAAAGTCGTCAAGAGATTGTAGAGATGGTGAGGAACAGCCCTTATGTTCATCTAATGATAGAAAAGCATTAAAGTCTCCTCTAATCAACCACGGGATGTCAATAGTTCCATGCATGTCAGCGAGATCAGACCACAGTGGCCTACGCGTTGCCACTGTGTGCATGCCATAAACAAAAGTTGTCCAAAAAGAGTCTCCCAATGACAACCAATTAAAACGCAAAGAATGATTTTGCACTCCATAACGTTCCCCTTCTAGTTGTAAAACTGCACTTTGCCACATGATCCAGATATGATCATCGCAAGCCGACACAGCATGTGAAAAGCCAAATTTCACTTGATATGTGGTAAGCGTTGATAGTCTAGACTTTGGTTCAATAATAAACAGAACATGTAAATGATAACGACGTAACAGAGACAGTATCCTATCGACCGAGGTTTGAAGCCCTCTAACATTCCATAGCAATATCTTCATTGGTCTGATAATACGTCAAATGAGTTTGAGAGGGCAGCCCTACATCGAGTAAGAGGAGGAGATAAAGGCATTACCAAACGGTTTTGACGTCGTAAAAGACGAGGTGGTACCTGAAAATCAATCACCTCACCAGACGGAGGAGGGGTTAACGGAAGACGCTCCTGTGATGTGAGATCAATAATAATTGCCTAGACCAAGTTTTCAATATACTCCATGATATTGTCATCTGTCGGCACATCAACTAGTTCCGACTGTGTGCTAGTGATCTCAACTTCATTATCCGAAATAGTATAAAGAGCAGAATTATCAGGGAAATCTGCTAACAAACAGTCATCAATACCTCTTATTCGCGATAAATTTTGAGAGAAAGAAACGGAGGCAGCAGGATATAGGTCTGGAGATCATAATTCCAATGGCGCCGGCTGCACCTCAGCAGGAAAATCTTAGTACATGGGTATATCATACGAAAACCAAATGTAACGCATGTAATATTGTCAACCTCCAATCATATATGATATGCCGAATTAAAACCTTGCCAAGTAAAACCACCTTGTGGATAAAACCTTGGTGAAGGAAAAAGCGTACATATTTATATCATTGGAGCGAAGACGGAATACAAAGAACAGTTAATGAAATGACAATGACTTCAATGCAGCGTCTGAGTTAATGTACTTGCAGTCTTGAGCAGGTAACGTTGTGTGGTATCCTGTTCTCACGTGAGGAATGCATAGAGGCAGCAGCGACCATGATCCATATAAATAGTCCTCGTCACAGAATAGAAATAAAGTTATTAATATCCATGATAAAACATATGCAATATATCCAAATGTAATGTATGAGCCACATACCATCGTTGTCCGTAGTCGACAGACTGCGGGAAAACAACAAACTTGCAGCGCCAACCCATGTGGGAGACATAAAAATGAAAGAGAAACATAAAAGTGTGCAAGAGTGCATACCCAATGATACAAGCAACATTGCAAAAAGTCCAGCGTGAGGAATTATGTACGGATAACATAGGTGGTACAATCTGTGAAGTAAAAACCACGTGCCGTAGGAGGGAGCTGTCCAGCCGAAGAGTAGAGAGTTGTTGTAGGGAACATTCTCGCATGCTGGGCTAGATGATGAGCAACCATGTTTATATCTCTAGGAACAAATGCAATGTGACTATCTGTAAGGCTGAGAAACATATGAAGACGAGAGTTGCAATAGCAAGAGCTGGGAATCCCCTTCTTGAGTTGCACGCATACAGTCAGATTCAACCAGTAGATGCCGATGTGAACGTCCAAAGAACATTAAACTATAGATTAGAGCTTGAATTTCTGCACGTAATGGTGATAAACAAGGGAGCACAAAAGAGATTGCTGCAACCATGTGACCCTGCGAGTCGCGAAGAATTGCTCCCGTTGAGGCAGAGTTATGTCCCGCAGAAGCGTCAACATTTAGCTTTAACTTTCCAGATGGCGGGAGTTCCCATTTTAGTCGAGTAACTGGCTTAATGCAAAGACGAGGACCGAATCCTGCTGAACATGAGCGATTGGATATATGCTGCAAGGGTGTGCCCGATCGCATGGAAGCCTAGTCATAACAAGATTGGCGCATAATGCTGAAAATTTGAGTAGGTAAAAGATCTGCCTCTCTATATATTTGATTAGTGTATACCTTCCAAGTTGCCCAACAAAGCATTATTGGTCCTACTACTTGAAAATGGCCTTGTAGAGTCCTAGCGGTGGATGTCATCCACCTTTGCATCAAGAAAGTACAAATTTGCGATTGATGATTCATAGGGCCGTCTAGTAACCATGACAAGCGCATCCAAGCCTACTTAACATATAATCAATGTTGAAATATGTGGTTGACATTAGCAGATTGCATCTTGCAAAACAGACATATGGTGGGAAAAATTGTTTCGTAACGAATCAAATTATCCTCCAATGGCAAAGCTTTGTTAAAGAGTCGCCACATGAACATGCTTACTGTCTTGGGGAGTTTTTTCCACCAGATAAACTTGTGAGAATAAATTTGTGCCCGCGTAGGACGTAGATCATTATATGCGTGCTGGATTGTAAATATACCTGAAGGGCTCGATCGCCAAAGAGGGTCCGGTGCTCCTGTTGAGAGCTGTAAGCACATAGGATGGATTGAGCATATTCGTTTCCAACCCAGAGAGTCATATATTCGAGGTGTATAATCCGCTCGTGTCCCATAGCGATGACGCATATAAA
>AP025067.1:19098214-19130964 GCA_036186865.1 Eustoma russellianum
GACCATTCCCTCTAGCCCAAGTAAATGGTGATCCAATGAATGGGCTGTCTTGCAAGCAGCATTCCTCAACACAAGACTTAAAGTCTTCCAGTGAACGAAGAGAAGGAGTAGTGCGGCCTCGATGCTCTTCCAATCGCAAGAATGTATTAAAATCACCACCAATGATCCATGGCGTTGTGATTGTGTGAGACGTTTCAATCAATGATATCCAAAGGGGTTGTCTGTCCGACTATGTGTGTCGACCATATACTACAAAGAGAATGCTTGTTGTGTTTGATTCAACACAAAAGAGAACAACATGGTTTGGATATCTTGGACAGTATGTATCAAGTTCAAAACCGAAGAATTCTAAAACACCCATACATTTCCACCGCATGTGTCTATCGCATTAGAGTAGCCTAACTTTAATCAATAGTAGGTTAACCTTATGGCGCGTTGTTTAGGCTCAATGATAACTACAATGTCTATTCTCGTTTGATGTAATAGGATGATAAGGTGCTCCAAAGAGTTTCGAAGCCCTCCCACATTCCATGTTAGAGCATTCATTGATGATCAAATTGGGAGGAGACCGAACGAATCGCACTTCATGTTACTATAGTTAAAGGTGGCCGTGGGGTAGCTCTGTTCGACGTCTTCTTCTTCGTCGGGGAGCAACAGGCAGAAAGCCTTCATTGTCAGGAGGCTCATTGCTAAAACATGCCTGAAGGATTTCCTCATCATGAGGGCATGCAGGACGAGAGGAAAGAGGTTTCTCTATATTATCTGCCGCCTCTCTCATTTGGCACGTAAAGTGATAGCAAGAATCATCATCATAATGGACTGTTGCGTCCATCATATGACCAATTTCTGAGTCTGAAAATTGACATATATCTGCTTCATCTGGCTGGTTAGTATGTGTAAGCGCATCTTCGCAATCCTCTCTTAGTCTGGCGAGATCCTGCATTATTGTAATTGGGAAATTATGATCGTTGTGTTTACCCTCTGGGGCTGATTGTTGCTCATCATGAGCATAGTTGGTTTCTACAGAAGGAGAAGATGCACGAAGAAGCAACGTAGTAGGGTTTAGGTTTGATGGGCCAGAAGGCTGATTTTTTTTAGGAGTCTTACGCGTCTGAGGCTTTTGAATCTTGGGTGGCGGCGGCTGCTGTGAGGGTGGGTGATCTCCGCAGGATGATACTTCATGACCTAGCCGCCGGCAGTCTGTGCAAAAAGAAGGGAGATCTTCATATATAATTTGTTGTTGGATGATTTTCTTCTTTCCTTGCAAAAGCAACTTCTTGGGAAGATCCTTAGATATATCATGTTCGACACAAATACGTGCCAAAGATGGTCTTAAACCATCTGCAGTTGCCACATCAAGTTTGATCGGATTCCCTACCATTCAAATAACGCAGATTTTTGATGAAAGTGCAGTGGCAACCCAGGTAGAGCGATCTAAATAGGGACGATTGGCACGTCCGCTGCCGGATCAAAATCAACAGTCCATTTTGTAATTCTCATGGTACAGCCTGCTATTGTCCAAGAACGACGGTAAAAGCACCGTATGTAGTCGGGTTCATGCATAAAGTGTAGAGGAATGTGTGTTTGATCTAAAAGTGTCACCTTTACGTCAGATTTGAAACCTATGCATTTGAAAACATCCCTTATGACCTTCAATGGTGGCCGGCCGAACCAGAAAGTTCCGACTAGTGCAAGACTGTAGGGGGCGGCTAGTGCGTCGATCTCTTTGTCTGTGAAAGAGAGCATGGGGCGACCTTTGCATTTGTTGATTGGCTTTGAAGTGAGTGGGATTGGCGGTGATGCATGTGGCAGCAAGGACCACCGCGAATGTGCGATCGCCGACAACAGCGTTCCCTGGAGAAGAAGACGCCAATTATATATATATAAAAATAAACCGTGTAGAAGAGGCTCGCGAAGGATTATCTTGAAAGCCTGATCTATGGGGACAATTTTCCTTGAAGAGTGCTTATAATGAGTGTCGCATTGCGGGTGCGACCTTAATCTCAAGCCGTTATATATGGTGGTCTTGAGTTCACCAATCCGCTAAGATGTTCATGTGGAAATTGTGGTATTGCGCATTGCCCATATCGGAGAACCTAACTAATTTTGCGAATGCTTTTCCAACAATACGCCTTTTTTGTAGGAGAGTTGACGGTCTCATTGATCATTTATTTGTTCATTGTCCAACCATATCCTTATTGTGGTGTAGATATGCCTTGCTGTTCAATAGTCTAATATCTTTTCGACCATCTTTGCGATCTTATTTGATGAGTTGGTGGCTCAAGTCCTCCAAACGAACGATGCTGGGGAATTTAAAGGTGATTTCTACACATCTCATTTGCTGGAATATATAGAATGAATATACTACAATAACAATTGGTGAGGAAACCTTTAACCATCGGCGGCTAGAGGAAAGGATTCGAATGGATATATATACATGGTGTGCAGCGTCTTCTAGGAAGAAATATGCTGCTTCCATTCCGTCGTTAATTAGTGCACATCTTTCACCACCAATTCGGACTGCAAGAGCCAAAGTGGTTAGATGGCTGATGCCACCACCTGGAAGATAGAAAATCAATGTTGATGCAGCGGCTGGGAGACAGCACGCTGCAGCTGGAGCGATTGTACGAGACTCAAGAGGAAGACTGCTCTCAGCGATTCCTTTTCCATTGCCATGTCTATCCCCTTTACATGTTGAGCTTCAGGCAGCACTGTATGTTATGATTTTTTATGCTACAAGATATCACAGCTTCATCTTGGAGACAGATTGCTTGGAGTTAATAAACATGCTAGATAACGGACATGTAGTCATGGGAGTAATGAGGGTTGATCTAGATCGATTGCGCATGTTCTTACATCTCACGCGATCAACTTGGCAATACACCCCACGCGAGACAAATTCGGTGGCACATCATCTTGCTTCATTGGGCTTGACACTCACATCTTTGTTAGAATACAAGCATCAGAACAGGCTACCACCGGTAGCTCGAGGAAGTCGCAGCATAGACTTGCAAACCCCATACTTACGGTTTTGACACTAATGCTTTTATTCTGTGTTCCTGCCTACATTTTAATATGTAGGCAGGTTGGGTATGCTCCTTTACAATTCCTTGTCTCATTGGATTTACTTTTTCAACATATGATAAGCTCTTGGACTAACTACCACTCTCCTTTTCATGCAAGATTGCTTTTGAAACGTTGGAGGATACTGCTCCTTATGACTAGCGACAACTTGGGTTCCATATGTGATCGTTGGAGGATATTGATCTTTCACTTTCATTGTAATGATTCAGACTGGATAAATATGTACTCTTTTTCCTTCGTGCAGGATTTTATCCACAAAGGGTGGTTTTGTCTGCCAAAGTTTTAATGAAGCATATCATATTCAGTCTGACCAACACGCACCCTTTCTGATTATAGCAATAGCTTATAGGCCACACAGTTGTTATTTATTGTTATGTCGTGACTTGCTTTGTAATATGGTTTTCCTCCACCAAAAGTGAGGTTTAAAGTTAATAAAATTCGGGAGCTAGCCCATTTATCAATAATATATATATATATATATATATAATATATATATATAATATAATATAATATAATACTTAAGTCATGATAATCACCATCCATTTCTCTTTTCTACCCCTCGATCAACCCGGACTTTCATACCCTTTCTATTCCACAATATATTCTTAACATATCCATGTTACACTTAAGTAAGCACAATCACAAACCCTAATTTAAGATACTTTACTATATAATCTCATATTCCATATACCATACATAACTTAACCATATTCGATATCATAATCTATTTTATACCTCTTTATAGCCATAATTATGGACAAAGTGATTTATACATATCACAATATATATATATAAATATAAATAGTATACGAATGCGGTCCGGCAATCACTTCCTTCGGCGGCAGTAGCCGCCGCCGCCTCAGGCTGTCTCTCCCGCTATTACCTTTACGCCGTGATTGGGGGATTTAGACTCCTTCATCCTATTCCACGTCAAAGCTGCTCCCTTTCTCGCCATTCGCCATTCCCCATGCAATGGCGGCTGCACCGACATTTGCTGCAGTCGTTGCCGGATCCAAAGCTACCCCGACTATCTCAATTTCGCCAAAGCCGGCTACTCGCTACAAAGGTATTCCTATGGTTTCTTTCCTTGATTCGGAAATTGACGCTCTTGCTGCTCCATTCCAGTATTCACTGGTTGGCACTTTTTGGTATGGTCATCCACCGTTAAAAATTATACGAGAGGTTTTCGAGAAAATTGGGTTTCATCATGATCTTCGGATTACACTGATTGATCAATTGCATATTTTGATGAATTTTAACAATGAGGCCGACTATCTGCGGTGTTTTTATCGCCGTTCTTGGCATATATCTGGGTGTCACATGAGGGTTACGAAGTGGACTGTTGATTTTAATCCTTCATCCGATGTCCCCATTGTCCCGGTTTGGATTGCCCTACCAGCGTTACCCATCCACCTCCATCAGCGGTAAGCGCCGTTTGAAATCGTCTGGCCCATTGGCTTGCCGATTAAACTTGATATTGCAACCTCCGAAGGACTGCGACCGTCGGTTGCTTGAGTGTGTGTGGAGATTGATGTATCTCAAGAATTGCCACAAAAGATATATCTCTAAGCAAAAGGACGTTTAATCTTGCAGACAATAGTTTACGAAGATTTACCCCTTTTCTGCACTGCCTGCCGTAGACTGGGACATGCAACCGCTGCATGTCCGCCTAAAGGAGCGTCTAGTATACCACCGCCGCCTCCTCCGCCTCCCCCGGCTCGTCAGCCCAAAATGCACTGGACTCCGGTTTAGCGCAAACCCTTAGGGAACCCCTCGGCTCAGGAGCAAATGTCCACTGGAGATGATAACGTGGGCCAAAATATGCAAGCACCATTACTTTCGGTTGATCCAACAAGGCCTCACGATGATCTCTGTAACGCAGACAATCCCCCAACCGATAATGTCCCATTACCGCCTGATAATGCTCCCGATGACCATACTCAGGATGAATTCTGTGATGCTGTGGATAACCATGTGCCAACTGACCTTACACAGCTGGATATTGGGCACTCGTCAGATAATGATTTGCCTATTGACATTCCCGTAGAGGAAATCCCTATTGTACCCGCTGATGTTGCCTGCCGCATGCAGCTCATGCAGACGTCACCGGATGATGAGACCTTAATTTCGCGTCTGGAAGGTCATGATGAGGAAGCTGCGTTCATCCCGGTGGTTCCATGTCGTAAACGTCGATCCCGCAAGGATCTACCCCCCTTGCCACTATCAACCATTTTGATGCGTAGTGCATCGCATGTTATTCAGGGAAGTTCCTCTAACCTTACTCAATGAATATATTAATATGGAATATTCGAGGCATGCGTGCCTCCTTGCCATGGCTACACAATTTGATTAGAGATCATTGATTGAATTTACTGCCTTTGATTGAACCTAAACATACTCCATCACAAATAACTGGGTTTGGTTTGCGTCTTGGTTTTTCACAGTTCTATGCCTCGCAGTAAGAGCATATCTGGTTTTTTGGCGTGATAATGAGTTTCGTTTGCTCGACATGCAGGATAATGATCAAGTGGTCTATTTCACATTATTGTCGCTATCACTGCAGTATACTTTTGTACTTTCGTTGGTCTATGAGAAACATCCACCCTCTCAGCGTCACATTCTATGGCACTCCCTGTGTGACTTCGCTACGACATTGCAATTACCTTGGCTCGTGGGAGGCGATTTCAATACTTTTAGATCTCTGGACGATCATAGTGTAAGATCCACTCCATCTCTGACAGCTGTACAAGATTTTAATGAGTGTATCAAAGCATGCTCTCTTATGTCACCCCCATATCACGGCACTATATTTACTTGGGCGGAAGGCAGAGGTCTTGGCCGTGTTCGACGACGATTGGACTGGATATTTGTCAACTCTATGTTTCAAGATAGGTTTGAGAATTTCCAATTAACTCATTTACCACGCGCGACATCTGATCACACCCCGCTACTTTTGCTATGCAAAATGAGTTCTCCGCCTTACCGTCGCTCCTTTCGTTTTTTAGATGCCTGGCTCCATCATTCGGATTTTCACGCCTATGTGCAAAATGCTTGGTTATCATATCCAACAACGGGTGGCATGCATGGGTTCTATACGAAGTTATTTTCCTTAAAGAAAGACATACAAAAGTGGAATAAAGATATCTTTGGCAACATTTTCAATAATCTGAAGCACGCAGAGGGCCTGTTGAGTAACGCAGAACATAGTTGGGATGCAAATCCCACGGAAGAGACGCGACAGGCCTATTATAAGGCCAAGGCTGACTATTTGCTTGCATCGAATTATGAACTGCATTTCTGGAAGCAAAAGGCAAGAGTTAAATGGCTAAATGATGGCGATGCTAATACAAGATTTTTCCTTCACTTGTCAAAGGTAAACGCACACGCCTTCGCATACAGCAAATACGAAATTCAGCGGGCACCCTGTTAACTAGCCCGGATGATATCATGGCTTCTGCGGTTGAGTTCTATACTACATTATTTGCTCGGGAAGCAACACAAAACCACTCGGAGATCCTTTCACACATCCCATGCATAATATCTGACCAAGACAACCTCATGCTTACACAGCTCCCGTCGGAATCAGAGGTCAAGACAGCAGTGTGGAGTCTAGATCCTCAAAGTGCAGCAGGGCCGGATGGTTTTCATGGTAGTTTTTATCGCTCATGCTGGACCATAATACATTCTGATGTGCTCAAAGCGGTGCAGGAATTCTTTCTTGGGGTTCCACAACCAGCAGTTATGGCTAGTGCTTTACTTACTCTGATACCGAAAACACAATCACCCCAAAAATTTAGCGTCTTTCGTCCCATTTGTCTTACGAATTTTTTGAGTAAAGTCTATACTCGCATCATCGCCACACGATTGGGGACAATATTGCCAAGGTTAATCTCGCCGGAGCAAACAGGATTTTTACCCGGACATGATCTTTCAACACAAGTGTTATTGGCGCAGGAAATGATACATATGCTGGATAAAGGGGGATCTCAGCTATGCTTGAAATTAGATATGATGAAGGCTTTTGACCGGGTGAGCTGGGAGTATATTGAGCTATTATTGCGCAAATTGGGTTTTCAAATTCTTCATACGAGTTGTTATTAATCATCTCAGTGCCACAAAGCTGTCAGTTTTAATAAATGGACAGCCATCGTCATTGTTTCGCCCATTCAGGGAGAGTAAAGCAGGGCAATCCGCTGTCCCCATTGCTGTTTATTTATCTTCAGAGGGTTTTAGCAGAGGCTTGAAGTCACTTGTCGCAGCAGGCCACATCCAATCTTTTCGCCTGGGTCGTATTCCCTTTGCCATCACCCACTTGGCCTATGCTGATGATCTTCTTATTTTTCTACTGGGAACACAGCGTAACCTTTCCCGTTTTCATGCATTCTTAACTAAGTATGAAGCTGCATCAGGACACAAGGTAAATTTTCACAAAAGTAGTTTCATCCCTTCGGCAAATACCACCCCCCATCAGCGACTAACATATAAGGACATTCTTGGTATGCGGCTTGCTTCTCTTCCTTTTCGATATCTGGGATCATATCTCCACAAAGGTATTAATAGATCTGTGTATTGCTCCTCTTGTTACAACACATGGAGGACCGCCTACAAGGTTTGCATGCCCGTCTGCTCTCCCAAGCAGGGCGTCTAGTTCTATTTCGTTCAGTGATTGCTGCACTTCCGCTCCATATTTTAGCAGCAGCAGTTGGATTACCAAAATCAGTCATACGAATAATCAACAGAAAGATGGCATTTTTTTTTGGGGAAACCTCATTGGGTATCATGGTCAAGAATTACATTACCTATTGAAGAAGGTGGATTAGGGCTTCGGGATCATAATATGTTACAACAAGCATATCGTTGACGAATTTGGTGGACATACCAAAAAATGATACTTTGTGGATTCACTATATGCATATGAAGTATGGCAGCAGAGGAGATTACAGGCCACGACTTCGAGACTCCGCAGGTTGGAAGTTAATTTGTCGGATACATCACATGTGCATCTCCCAGACAACCGGCTTGGATTCTTTCCTTTCGTGGACACCGACTCCTACTGGGGAATTCACTCTCAAATCGGCCTATGATATTTGTAGGACATCAACATCCACACAGCTGTCGGCAAATTTATTTGGTTCAAGCAGCACTCTCCATCCACGAAAATCTTGTTGTGGCGCATTTTCCATTCTGCTATGCCATTTGAGGACTACATTGGGCGATACTCGGTGGCTCGCCCTACGCAGTGTCCATTTTGCAAGCAGTATTCAGCCTCAGTTGATCATGTCTTCCTCCACTGTGATCGCATCTATTAGGTTTGGGCCTTTTTTGCGTCAGAACTTCAGGGGTTACTCCCGGCTTCGTTAAGTCTATGACAATATTTGTTATCTTGGTGGTATCGCTCCACATCTTCATCACTATCTGGGGTTTTAAAAATTGTTGTCCCAGCTATAACAGTTTCTAACATCTAGAGGCACTATGCTCAGCTCACATATGGGGATTCGACATCCTTTTCGGCTACAATGCTTAGGAATTCCATTCACTTTGACATTCATATGTGGATTCAGAAAATACAGGGATCCAAACTTTCCACAGGACTAAGTCTTTCCCTCTCATGGATCCCACGCTTACGTCCTCCGCGCCTCCGGATTGTTAGATGGCAATATCCACCGTCAGGTAGACTTAAATTAAATGTTGATGCAGCAATTGGCCGTCGATATGCTGCGGGGGGTGCACTCTTGCGCAATCACACTGGTGCTTGTGTATGGGCCATCTCCTTCCGTCTGCCTCCTTGCACGCCATTGATGGCGGAGATTCAGGCTACTTTATTTGGTCTATTATACTTTCTCCCTTTCTTTCGATCGATTGTGATAGAATCTGACTGTGAGCATCTAGTGTCGAGGCTCAATCAACCGCATCAGATTTTTGGCAATTATCACCTGCACCTCTTACATCGCTACTCCAGTCACATAGATTGGAAATAGCTCATACGTATCGGGAGACTAATATGGCAGCTCACTATTTAGCCCAACATGCAATGCTTTGTCCTGAGACATGATATTTTAATAGTCAAAATCTCCCGGCCTTGGTACGAGCCTCAATTATTCTAGACCTCACTTCGGCTAACCTACGCACAGGCTGACGATCATGTCTTCCTAATGGATTGGCACACTACGGATTATTCTGCCCGTACCATATTGGTTACGGGCAGGCGTGGTATGACTTATTTTCTTCTGCTAAACTGCCGCATCTTATATATTCTCAGCCTTTATAATGTTTTTTTTATTTCTCGATTTTTGGCTGGCGGCTCAATTACACTACACAATCGGATTGCTGCAACCATGGTCGTCCTACACAAGTCTTCCATCAGGATTGGCAGTTTTGCGTCCTCTCTGCCTACTCTATTAGGTGCAGGCAGACTCGGTATGTTCTATATTCTTTCAAACTGCTGGATTTTGGTATATTTTAATCGGCCCTTTCACATTTTCTCTGCTTGCTTTGTATATGACTTACACCGACACAATGATGAATTTCTCTGGATTCTGGGATTACATTATATTACGAGCATCATTCGCGCAACATCCTGCACACCACAAGTCATGGAATATACACCGAAGCAGCTCCCTCCTGATGCAAGTCTACCACATGGTTTGGCGAATCTTCAAATCTCTACCGGCACATTAGCTTGTGCAGGCATGCATGGTATGATATTCACCCATTTCATTTCCCGAATTGCATTCTGTCATTATATTCTGCTTTACTCAGCCAATCGCTTCTTTTCTGCATGGACGTGGACACGGTTTGCCCTCACTTTCTCGCCCGCTCACATGAGTGCCGTTTTGACAAGGGACCAACATAAGACGAAGATGCGCCCCAGGATCTTGGTTTTAGTGCATTTGTGTAATATTCAAGATTATTTTTCTTTTCACTTATCCGATAGAGTATATCAACACTCCGTTTATATAAATATGTACGCTTTTTCCTTCGCCAAGGTTTTATCCACAAGGGTGGTTTTACTTGGCAAGGTTTTAATGCGGCATATCATATATAACATGGATGTTGATAATCGTTTACTGCTACTCTGGACATCTTTATTTATTGTAATAAGGTTTTCCTCCGCCATAAGTGAGGGATCAAGCTAATAAAATTTTCTTTTCCAAAAATATATATATATATATATATATATATATATATATATAATAACCATATATATATATGTATATGTACATATTCACAAGTGTCATTTTAAATTCTTTTCCATCTCATCTCTTATACTTATACCTTGAATTCATATCCAGTCCTCACTATATGTAAATTCATTCATTAACATAAGATCTTGTAAATCATCATTTATTACATAACAAATCCAATGATGGAATTTATGAAAATAACGTAAATAGGATATATAAACCCTATGTTGGCCGAAATTTTTTATAAATATACATATATATATCTACTCACTTGCAATAACCCTTTTTAATTTTTTTTTTATATAAAGCAATTTTATTTATTGTCCTCTCTTATGGCAGAGGGAAACCATATTACATACTAAAACAAAAAGTAGTGTCATCATAAGAAAGAACGAATGAAAGCATAGCAAGTATGCGCAACCTCCAGTCATATATGATATGCTGCATTAAAACCTTGTCAAGTAAACCACCCTTGTGGATAAAACCATGTGTAAAAATGCAGGTTGGAAGACTTTGTTTTTCTTTTTGGAGAGAGAAGAAAAGGTTGGTTGGCAGATAAATAATTGTTGAAGTGTTGTATGAATAAAGAATATAGCTTTTCTTCTTGGTGATATCTTGAGAAAATTTCGTCCATGGATGGAGAAGAAGAAGATGAAAGACTTGTTGTTTCTTGAAGAAGAAAGAGAGAAAGTTGGGTTGAAGAGGAGAAAGAGAGAAAGGCTACGGTTTGGGAGAAAATGGAAGGAGAGACGGAGGAGAAGTGATGAAGATACAAGGGGAAAAGATGGAAGGGGTAAAAGTTGTAAGAGGTGGAGTGTAATAATGGTAAAGGAGAAGATTTTTTCTTCTCCTTCTCCCTTGAACTTTCTGCTGAAATGATGAGAAGGTAGGGTAGTCTCGGCTGGTGGGTTAGAAAAAGAGGGAAAGGGAGAAGAATGAGGGTTTTGAAAGTATTAGGTGTATGAGGGTAGGAGGTATATGTGGAAGAAAGTGTAAGAAGAAAGAAAAGGGGATGTTGGATTTGAAATCTTCCATGGTTAATCCATGTAGGGGCCGATTTTTTGGGTTGGGGTCTTTATGACCTCAACCACCACTGCTTCCTTCTTTAATGAGTTGTCTTACTTGTTCCTTAAATGCATGTCTATTTTGTTTTCTATTTATTCTTTGCATGATAACTTCTTGTCTTATCATTTTAACAATAAATTGGCTAGAGAATTCTAGAACCTCTCCATGTATAGGCCGAAATTTTAGGTTTTGGGCAACTTGATATTTCTTGTAATTTTAATTATGCACTATATTGTCTTTCTTTATTTTATCATATTCCAAGATCAACATATGTAAGTATACATACATATACACACCATGTGTATTACATATGTATATATATATATACTTATATCTATGGCAGGCCGTCTGGTGCTACTACGCTCTGTCATTGTGGCACTTCCGCTACATATTCTGGCAGCAGGCGGCATGCCTAAGTCAGTCATTCGCATGATTGATAGGAAGATGTCAGCGTTCTTCTGGGGGGATCGACACATTGGTCGCATGGAGCACTATTACTTCTCCAGTTGAAGAAGGAGGGTTAGGGCTTCGTAGTCTTGGTGAGCTACAACAGGCATATGTGTGTCGGATATGGTGGCAGTATCAGCGCCAGGATACATTGTGGAGTAAGTACATGCATCTTAAGTATGGACGACGAGGTGACTATATTCCCAGGCTATTAGATTCAGCAGTTTTGGAAATCTATTTGTCGCATTCACCCCATATGTATATCGCACTCCGCTGGCCTAGGCACATTTCTATCATGGACGGCCACGTCTTCTGGGGAGTTTACTCTTAAATCGGCCTATGATATATGTCGCACACCACGCCCCATCATTACTTTCGACATCATTTATTTGGTTTTAAACATCACGCTCCCGCCGTTCGGATATTGTTATATGGCGTTTTTTTCCATTCCGCTATGCCTTTTGAGGATTATATCGGAAACATATCAGATGGTGCGTCCTACTAATGTCCTTTTTGTAAGTCACATTCAGCATCAGTGGACCATATATTCATTACTGTTCTCGCATCCGTTATTTTTGGAGTTTTTTTGCTGCTGAGTTACACGGGGTACCACCGACATCTCAGTCTTTGCGACAATATTTATTATCCTGGTGGTATCGGTCCTAATTCTACATCACTAGCTGGAGTTTTGAAGATTGTCGTCCCGGCAATAGTCTTATCAAACATTTGGCGTCAATATGCACAACTCATCTATGGTGACGCAACAACTTTCTCCACAGCGGCATTGCGAAATTCTATCCATTTTGATATACATGTCTGGACGATGCGCCTTCATGGGACTAAGTTGGCAGCAGGCCATTGCCCTCGCTCTCCTGGCTCCCTCGGATTCGTGCTCCTCGTCTTCGGGTTCTTAGGTGGCAAACGCCCCCTTCGGGTCGTCTAAAGTTGAATGTGGATGCAGCAGTTGGCCAGCATTATGCTGCAGGAGGAGTGTTATTGCGTGATCATGATGGATGTTGCATCCAAGCCCTCTCTTTTCGCCTACCCCACGGTACACCATTACAGACAGAGATTCAGGCTACACTTTTTGGCCTGCTTTATTTCCTTCCTTTATACCGCTCCCTCATGGTAGAATCGATTGTGCTCAAATGATAATATGTCTCGGAAAGACTCGACAGCCAACAGGAAATTATCATCTTCGGTTGCTTCACAACCTGGTCAGCCATTATCAGCTCGTGTTACTTCATACTTACCGGGAGAATAATATGCCAGCTCATTATCTTGCACAACAACGCAATGATGCATCCAATAAGGGGGTTCTATAACCGTGATACTCCTTCCATCCATGGTCAAAGCTTCCGTGGATCTGGAATCTCACCTCGGCCGTACTTGCGCACGCTATAATGGAGTGCTGTCTTTTTACACCTTCTGCTTTTTACACCTTCTGCCCGTGTCCTATCAGTCACGGGCAGACCTGGTACGCATTAATGTTTATACCATACGCTGCTGCTGCATCATTTTTTTGCTCATGCATATTGATGTTGTTTCTCTTACCATGCTTCAATGGCTGTTGTGATAATTGTGAGCACAAATTGGTGTGCGGGTTTGCAACCCAACAAATATGTATCTTCCATATGGATTGCCATCAACTCCTTCTTTCTGCCTGCACAACATCTGGTGCAGGCAGAGGTGGTTCGTTTCCTTTTCTTTTGATTATCGTTCTCGCACTACAATTCTTACTACACTGACAATGATGTTTTTATTTGCTCCATGGTTTATCCACTTCACTGGGAGCTACGATGATGGGTGTCACGGTTTCCTCTCCGTCTTCCATCTCTCGGATGGCTGAAGCATGTGGTGGTCTTTGTTGGCCTTCAGGATGCAGGAGTTGCCTCTTTACATGTCTATCTGCCGGCACTTTGTTTTGTGCCGGCAGTACAGGTTTGATCTGTAACCAGAATTCTCAGGTTTATCTTTGTTCTATTGGTACGACTTACATCTCTCTTTTTTCTTTGGCTGAGTGGGAGCGAACATGGATGGCAATTCAAATTGGTTGACCTGAGTATATGGCCCTCACCTATCCACTCGATAAATACCCTTGTTGGAGGGCGTTGATCACTGGCTGCATTGGCACCACACATACATTGTTAGATTCCTTTCAAGACATCGATGGGCATTTGCGGCGCATCAGAATGTTTTGGCTTGTTCGCTTATTTTATTATGCTGGTATCGTACACGGTTATGTTCCTTTCATTCATTACACAATAGCGACTATCAACCATCTAGGCATATAAATATGTACGCTTTTTCCATCGTCGGGGTTTTTATCCACAAGGGTGGTTTTACTCGGCATGTTTTAATGCGGCATATCATATATTGACAGGACGTTGATAATTAGTAGCTTTTCTATTCACTACTTCTTTTGATTGTAATATGGTTTTCCTCCGCCACAAGTGAGGGATTTATTCAATAAAATATCACGTTTTATAAATATATATATATATATATATCCTCCTATGTATACGCATGTAGGTATTTATACATTTTGTACACATATATCCTATACACGCACATACATAATGGTAGGTACGGTTCATATAGTTCTATATTTCATATACTACTTTCTTGAAGTTTCCTTATTTAAATTGGCTTGGTATCACCTCAATAATATTAAGTAAAGAGGGTTAAGTTGACTTAAGTAACACGCGCTAAAAGAAATTGTCGCTTTCATTCCGTCTCATATTCATAGTTTTCACGTACACGATCCTTAGGGTACAACATCTATATTTCTCAAATTTTCTTTTAATCATATTGATTTTTTTTCTAAAATAAATTTTTTGTCAACTATCGACCTTGCAAGTATCATATCATTAAAATGCTTGTGAATAGATTTATCTGCTTAGGATGAACATATTTAAATTTTTTATACGAAAGAGTTTCAATATATATATATATATATATATATATATATTGGAAAAAAGAAAAGTACCCTATCCAAATTATTTTATGAAACCTTATGATTGTTGAGTTTTCAATTGTTTCATTTTACGAAACAAAACATAGCTTTCAGAATTTGTATTTTGTTTAGAAAGAAAGAAAAAAAACACCATGATCAAATCATTTTTGTAAAATAAACAACAGCTTTGCGATGTTGTGTTTCAACTATTTTAATGCAATTTCATCGAATATTTTTGTTGCAAAAGTGGTACCATTATTTTACGAATGGTCATTTGAGACATCGCTTTGCGACAACAAATATATGATACCCTGAGTCTTGTGTTTACAAAAACTAAAATGTATATTATTTCAAACAATTAGAGCTATAGTTACGTAAACTACTTCAAATTGAAGGAAATATGTCCATGCACATACTTCGTATATTAGGTTTTCGATGATTAGAACTAGCTCGTAAGTACATAAGAATTGATTTTGAGATTTGATTCTATATCTATAAGGTATAATGAGTAATAAATCGGAGGACTTGATGGATATTTTGGATATGTAACTAGGAGATGAATCATATATGACGAGTTAAGAATTCGGAATTGTAGACTACAATAAGTTGAATGATACACGTCAAATGGTATAAATAGAGTTTTATAAGTTGTCATTATAGAAAGAAAAAAAATTAAGTTAAAGATTATAGTACATCTAAGGACTAATGTTAGAAAGCTGCTGATGACCGCAGATAAAAAGTAAGTTGTAGACCGATGATCGTGTTGTAGATACCTTAGTATAATGAACAATACTCTTAAGGTTGATTCAAAAATCGTAGATAGATTATGTGATGATTTTTAATAAGAAAAAGGGCAATGGATCAGAAATTGACTTGTTGGGTACAAGTAATCACTTTGATGCATTAGCATGTGATGAAGAGGTGAAGTGCTTAGCATGTTGGAAAACGCAAAGAGGTATTTAGCGTGATCATTATCTAGGTGAATAAATCAAGTAGAACTAAACTAAGTATTGACTATGTCATACGCAAGTTTCGAGGACGAAACTTTTTGTAAGGGGGTAGAATGTTGTAACCGAAATTGAAAAGAAAAAAAAGATTTTGTTAATTAATTCAAAACAATCTTATCCTATCCTAAATAATAACCCCCCAAATCCACTCCCCTTAACCCCCTTAAGTTTTCGCCCCCATTTCCCCCTTAATTTCCCTTACCTAATTAAATACCAACCCCCTTTATTCCCCAGCAGCATTTCGGCTGCCACAAAACAAATTAAATAAAAAAAAGAGTGGCACTTGAGAGGCAGAGAAAATATGCTTGACACCATTCCAATGTCTTCGTGTTGGTGTAGAGCTATATCTTGCTAATAAATTCACTGAGAATGCTATATCTTGTCTCGAGCAATTTGCAAGATACATTAAAGCACCAATAGCACTAAGATAAGGTACTTCTGGACCTAATAATTCCTCATTATCTTCTGGTGGTCGGAATGGATCTTTCTTTACATCTAATGATTATACCACCATAGGACTACTCAATGGGTGAGCTTTATCCATATAAAATCTCTTCAAGATCTTCTCCGTGTACATAGACTGATTGAAGAAAGATTCCATTAGGCAAATGCCTCAATCTGTAGGCCGAGACAAAATTTTGTTTTTCCAAGATCTTTCATCTCAAACTCTTTCATGAGATAATTAGCAGTTTTGGTAAGCTCTTCAGGAGTTCCAACAAGGTTCAAATCATCAACGTATACAGCAATTATAGAGAACCCATTTTCAGATCTTTGATAAATACACAGGGACAATTGGATTGTTTACATATCCTTCTCTAATGAGATACTCCACTGAGACGATTATACCACAATCCTGCCAGATTGTTTTAGTCCATACAAGGATCTCTGTAATTTGATTGAGTATAATCCATGTGCCTTTTGATCACATTTTGTAGGCAATTTTAATCCTTCAGGGATCTTCATATAAATATCATTATCTAAAAAATCCATATAAGTATGCGGTAACCACATCCATTAACCGCATATCAAGGTTTTTAGCAACTGCCAGACTGATTAGATATCGTAATGTTATGACATCAATTACTTGAGAATATGTTTCATCATAATCAAGCCCAGGCCTTTGTGAAAAACCTTGCGCAACAGACGTGCCTTGTATCGCACAATCTCATTTTTCTCATTGCTTTTTCGTACAAAAAACCCATTTATATCCAATAGGTTTTATCCCTTCAGGGGTTTGAACTACAGGTCCAAATACTTTGCAACTTTCTAATGATTTCAGTTCTGCTTGGATTGCATCTTTCCACTTTGACCAATCATTTCCGCGTCGACATTGTTCAATGGATCTCGGTTCAGGATCCTCATTCTCAATTTCACATGCAATACCATAAGCAAAAACGTGATCAATAATAACCTTTTGTCTATCCCAATTTTCTCCTGAACTTACATAATTCAAAGAGATTTCTTCAACATTTTGTTCACTTGCTTCTTCTGGAGCAACTTGTTTATCAATTTTAGACTGATCAGTTTCAATTTCTATAGCGCTTTCAAGTTGTGAACTTCTTTGCTCTTCTGGAGTATTCTCTTTGGGAGCATTAACTTGCATCCTTCTCTTTCGAGGGTTTTTATCTTTTGCACCGACAGGGCGTCCACGTTTTAGACTTGCTCTTGGTATACCATTATTATGTCTTTCAGAGACATCAAGCCGAATTGGGGTATTCATCGTCGGAACGTGGGATTTTGTTATCTTTTGACTATCAGTAAATGCGTCAGGCAACTGATTTGCAACATTTTGTAATGAATTATCCTTCTTACTTCTTGATCGCATTGATTTGTTCGTGGGTCAAGATGAGAAAGTGAAGGAACGTTCCATGTAATTTCACGCCGTCTTCAGGAAACGTATTTTTCTCTCCCCCTAACGCGGGAAAAACTTTCTCATCAAAATAACAATCAACATATCTTGCCTTAAATAAATCACCCCGTCAGGTGCTCAACATATCTCACAATAGATGGAGAATCAAAACCCACATATATGCCTAGCGTCTTTGAGACCCAGTTGTCCGTTGTGGTGGGAGCAATCGGAACATAAATTGCACAACCAAAAATCTTAAGTATGAAATAGCAGGCTGCTGGCCAAGATACCATTTGCAATGGCGAATATGGTTGAAATGAACTGGGTCTAAGCCGTATTAATGCAGATGCATGCAGAATTGTATGTCCCAAGTGTCATGGGTAAATAGATCTTAAGAGCATAGTCTAGCAATCAGTTGTAAACGTTTTATAAATGACTCTGCCAGGCCATTTTGAGTATGCACATATGCCACTGAATGCTACACTCGATCCCAATCGAATGCAATAATCATTAAAAACTTGGGAAGTAAATTCACCAGCATTATCAAGACGAATAGATTTAATTGGATAGTCCGGAATTGTGCTTCTAAGCGTATAATTTGAGCAAGAAGCTTCGCAAATGCTACTGTTCTTGTTGAAAGCAAACTCACATGAGACCATCGTGAAGAGGCATCCAATAAGACCATAAAATATCGAAATGGTCCACAAGAGGGATCAATGGGTCCACAAATATCTCCTTGTATTCTTTGTAAAATATAGGAGATTGAACATGAACCTTCATTGGTGATGGCCTCTTGATTAATTTTCCTCGTGAACAAGCCACACACACACAATCACGAGGTAAAAGAATCTTCTGGTTCTTTAAAGGATGTCCATGTGAGTTTTGTACAATTCTACGCATCATTACTGATCCCGGATGGCCAAGTCGATCATGCCATAACATGAATAATTTTGGATCATTGAACTTCTGGTTCATCACAATATTAGATTCTACTGGATGTATAGTCGCATAATAAAATCCAGATAGAGAAATTGGGAATTGTTCTTTTACAAGCTTCTGGCCTGATTCTTCGGATGTAATACATAAAAATTCCATATTCCCTTTATTCATGGTTTTCAATATGAAAACCATTAAGACATATGTCTTTGAAACTCAACAAGTTTCGTTTCGACTTGGTATAAATAACGCCATATTATCAATATATGTGTATCACCCGGGTAGTATAATAGTTTGCTCTTCCAGAGCCCTCAATCAATGATGTAGTGCCTGAAATTGTACTAACATTTGCTTTTGTCAATTGCAATGTCGAAAAATATTTTTGATCACGAAGTAATTGTGTGTGTCGTTCCACTGTCAACACAGGACAGATGTCCCTACCATTCATCCTGAATATTTGTCTAGCATAACATATGTAATTTTCATAATTAAATTAATTCCAAAGAATCAACACATAAATAGAAGTTATAATGTAAACGACAATGAAATTTTATTTGTGCAAACAATAAGTTTAAAATTGAAACAAAGTTACATACTAAGACGTCATAAACAAATGAAACTTATCTAAGAAAACATGACTAATAACTAGATATCCTACATAATTATGCTTGACCATTGTTATTTGTAACATCATCCACAAACTGGATTCCATTGCCATCCATACTCGGGCCCATAAGATAATCTTCAAGATCTAAATCATCAAAATGATTGGGGATTATGTCATCGTATCTGCTATGTTTCCAAAGTCTGCAAAATTACTTTGTTTTCCCTTGCCTTTATCCTTCTGGGATGCCTGATAAAGATCAACCAAATGTTTTGGCATACAGCAAGTACGAGACCAATACCCATGAGATCTGCATCGATAACATGTCTCATCGTGATGCTTAGCATTTGCACCATCTTTGCAGCTTTTGCCTTTTCCATGTGGCTTTTCATTTATTTTCCCACTTCTGGTGGTATGGTGCAAAGCTCTACCACAGCCACGACCTCTACCGCGGCCACAGGCAACGACCACGACCACGACCACATCCTCTACCACGACCATTAAAAGTTGCATTCGCTTCAGGGAATGGTTTGACCCGGTCGGGTGAGAAGTGTGGTTTTTCATCAATAGTTCATTATTTTGTTCAGCAACTAAGAGACATGAAATTAACTGGGAATATTTTTCAAAATTTCGTTCCCTATATTGCTGCTGCAGGAGCATATTAGGGTATTACTTCCAAATTGTTGAATTGTATAGCTTTCAATCTTCATCTTCTTGTTGTTATTGTTTTATTCATCGTAGCAAAGGTGTTCTTGTTGTATTGTGGTGAGCTACAAGCCTCTTGAGCTTGATTTGTAAGATTGATTAGCCATCTTTATTAAGGCTACATCAATTGGTTGTAGAGGTGTTGCAAACTAAGTGTTGCTTAGAAGGTGATTATCCAAGTCTTGAGTAGGGTTGGTGTATAACCCAAGGATGAAGCTTGGCTCTTGTTGTAAGGTGTTCATTTCATAGTGAAATCCAAGGAAAGGTGTTCCTTGGGACTGGAGTAGGTCACATTGATCTGAACCAGGATAAATCTCGGTGTTCTTCTCTTGTTTCTTTATTTTTGTTTTCTGCCCCGTTTTTTGACTGCAGTTTTAACACAACTTCTCACAATTTGAAAAAATAGCTAAACATTTTCAAAATTCGTGATTTTTTGGTGGAGTTATACTTCAGACTGTTAGCTTTCATTTTCAACAAGAATCACTTGATTTGAGCAAGGTAAAGTTAGTCTTTCAGTCTTTGCCAGATAACTGCTCCAATCTGGCTGCAATCTGACCAGTTTTGGGAAAACTTAAATTCTGTATTTTTCAAGAATGTTTGAGGTCGGGCCTCCTTTTGGAAAGATTCATCTACACATCCTAAGGAGTTGTTTTGATATAAAGATCAACGTTTTTGGTTGAGTATTCAAAAAGAAACACGCTTTGCAAAATCAGCAACATTCTGTCCAATTCTGTTCAGATTGACCATCTGGAATCTTTTTATTTGTTTGAAGGGTCAAACGATCTTATTTTTGTCTGATTTTTGGACAGAGTCTTTGTAGCGCCCCGTACTCGGCTACCCCTCGTACGGTGCACCCGCCATTACCTTCCCTTTCGGAAAAGTACAAAGCGTCGATACTTAACTCGCAAAACCCATGGATAAACATGGATTACAAAGTCACGATCTTAACAGGTAGATAAAAATACGGCAGAATTTGAACCTTAATCCGAAAGCGTCAAATCGCGAATACATAGCGAAATTATACAAACAACATTAGCGAAATAAACACTAAATAAGTACAAACATTATCCGAAGAGAATCCGAAATAGCTAAGTCCCAAAATGTCCCAAAGGCTCATCAAAAGCTTCCATCATCATTCTCTTAACGGCAATTTCAATAACCTACGGGTATGGCATCCTTGGCTCATCATCAATCCACTCGACTTCATTACCTGGCTCTGGGGGAAAAAAAATGGGTGAGCGACAGAGTCGCCAGCAAGTATACAATAACACCGTACAATAAAGAGAAAACGGCATACAAGAATCAAACCCCAATTCCTTAAGTTAGAACATACCTGCCATTACCTTTCCGAAGCATCGTACTTAAAGTCATATCAATACTTAGCTAAGATCTAAGTGTCATCACTTAGTTAGATTCTACATGCCATAGCCAAACCTTACTTCTATGAAAAGGTATCATGCGTAATGCGTATGAAAATGTGAATGCGATGCAAATGCAACGGAAAACATTCTTTCTTTCATTTAGACATGCTCATAAAATACTTGAACTTCTTTCTTTCTTTTAAATCATGCTCATCATAAAACAAGAGAGTGTGTCAGCCTATTATACCGGGCATGACTCGGTTCTTATAACATGATCACCTTCAGGTCTATTATACCGGACCTGGCTCGGTTCTTACACTCTTCAGACCTATTATACCGGGCCTGGATCGGTTCTTATAATCTTCAGACCTATTATACCGGGCCTGGATCGGTTCTTATAATCGTGATCATCTTCAGACCTATTATACCGGGGCCTGGATCGGTTCTTATAATTCTTCAGATCAATTAACCCCGGATCTGTGGCGGGTTAAGCTGGCCAGAAGGGATGGAATTCTTTCAAAACAGAAACTTTATATAAAACTTCGATAAAATCATGAGCATGGAACATATGAGCATGTCAATGCAAGTGCATGGGATGCAACATGGTAAAATGCACTTATAACATCATAAACAACTTTCTTCATGGGCTGGAAAACGAACCAGCAGCATGTCCTGTATTGTCCGGCCTTAAAATCAACCTTTTTAGCCTATTTTCCAGAAACTAAAAATATGGACATGCACCACATGATCTTAACTACATTCTGTACAAATTTCATGCGATTTCGACAAGCGTAGATACCTCAATAAAAATAATTCCCAACAAGGGTACAACAGAAATTCTGCTGCACTCTCAACTCCATTCCTTACCTTGTCTCCATCCATAAACTCATTATGGGGCTCACTTAGCACCTGGAAATCTTTCTATTTCCTTTGTGAACAATATTCAAATGCCCATTCACCAAAACAGGTTAAAATAAATACGATACAATTCATACAAGCACAAAGGGTCAATCTGTCCTGTTTTCCAGAATGTTACACCGACTTTCCTTCAATGGTTTACCATCAAGATCAATAGATAAAATCAATTTCTTTACATGTATTTAGCTCTATGTCTTAAGTACCTCCTGTAAAAATTTCAGGTCAATCCAAGATGTTTAAGGTACTTAAATAATTTTTCTCCCTAAGGTGCTACGACCAGAAGCTGTTTTGACCCCTTGATACTAAAAATTCATTTCTGGCCAATCCACAAAGGATTTTCCAGAAATTCCAACGCCACAATAAACTAGACATAATAAGCTACGACCATACCAAAAATAAGCTCAATCCAACGCTTAGAAGGTCCTTAACTAAGTCCATCAATTTGGCATAAAATCTGTCCAGAATTCTGTTTTCAGCCAACATGCATAGAAATATCCTTTCCTTCCTAATTTTGTTCTTTAGCCTATAATCCAAGTTAATGGTCATTCAATATACATGATAAGGCTTCCCTATACTAATTCAAGTCTCTTTTAGCATGCAAAAGTCGTTCACATGGGCTTCTCATTCTTCCAAACAAAACAGTCCCCTAGTCCAACAAATTCAAAATATAAGAAAAAGGTAACAACTTAGGCATATTTTCACTAAAGTCATATCTTAGGCTTCTAGACATTCAAGTATGCACATAATCACATATATTGTAAGGGGTTAAAGTATACTTGCCTCTTCAAGCTAAAGCTCTTGCCTTTGCTTGGTTATGAAGTGAGATGTGATGAGATCCTTCACCCTCTTCACCTTGAGCACACGGTTTTGAGGGAGTGAAATGAAAAGGTTAGTTCTTTATTCAAATGGAGGAACTAGGTCATCTTTAAGTTAGAGCATCTTACCAAAATAATCTTGGAATGGAGGTTCAAGCACCTCAATGTATCTCCACCTAAGAAAGTTGATAGCTTTCCCCTATTTCACCAAACCACCCGGTTTTAGGCATGAGAAGAGAGTTCATGTGAGTTTCATTCTTATCAAAATGAGAATTCTCTTAAGGAACTAGAACAAGACTTACCTAGATGTCTCTTGGTCTTGAAGTGAACTTGAAGTCTAGCCCTCAAGATGAATGGGCCGAAATTTGATGAGGGAAATGGAAATTTTGCTAAGTGTTTTTGCTCTTGCAATATGAGAGATAGATGTTCTAGAATGGTTGAAGTTAAAACATGTTGGAGGCTTAGGGGGGACGGTTTTGGAGGGATTTTGTGAGGGTTAGGGCTTTCTTGATGTTAATCAAGGTTAAGTTAGTATAACCTTGGTTACTTTATTCAAACTATAGTTACTTTTGTGCTAACCCAAGTTACTTTATTAAATCATGGTTACATTAACCTTGGTTTAGAGAAAAGTAACCATGGTAGGATTTAAAATCCTCCATGTCTAGACATTAAGGGGGGGCGGTTTTGGTTGGGGTCTTTATGACCTCAACCATACTACTTCCTTCTTTAATGAGTTGTCTCAACTTGTTCCTTAAATGCATGTCTATTTTATTTTCTATTTATTCTTTGCATAATAACTTCTTGTCTAAATGATGTAGTAGACATTAAGTAATTATTTTAGCTAATAAAATTGGCTAGAGAATTCTAGAATTTCCCATGTATAGGCCGAAATTTTGGGCCTCTTAGGCATCTTGATATTCCTTGTAATTTTAATCCATATGCCATATTGTTGCCTATATTTTATTGTATTCCAAGATTAGTATATTATCTATAAATTACGTACACGCCTAGGTGTACCATGTGTTTATACCTTCCCTACATATATCATATATACGCACATACATATATATATGGTATGGTTTATATCACTCTATATTCATAGACTATCTCAAGAGTATTTAAGTAAAAAGAGTTACGTGGATTAAGTAACACGCTCTAAAAGAAATTGTCGCTTTCATTCCATCTCATATTCATAGTTTTTACGTACCTAATTGTTGGGGTACAACATCCTTCCCTCCTTCAATAAAGTTTCGTCCTCGAAACTTATGAATTGTCAAAGAGATATGGGTACTTTTGCTTCATGTCTCCCTCTAACTCCCAAGTGGCCTCATCAACTGAATGGTTCTTCCATTTCACCTTGACCATAGGAATAGACTTATTCCTCAATGCTTTCACTTCCCTATCAATTATCCTTTCGGGTTCTTCAACATATGATATATCAGCTTCAATCCTCAAAGGTTGCTCATCCATAATATGGCTCGAGTCATGCACATACTTACGCAATTGAGATATATGAAACACATTGTGTAATTGAGACAACGATGGCGGTAGTGCAAGTCTGTAAGCAACTTCTCCAATTCTTTCCAAGATCTCAAATGGTCCAATGAATCTAGGACTAAGTTTTCCTTTAATTCCGAACCGCTTTACTCCTTTCGATGGGATACCTTCAAGAATACTTTATCTCCTACTTGAAACTCAAGTGGTCGACGCCTCACGTCGGCCCACGCCTTGCTTCTATCCTGAGCAGCCTTCAATCTTTGTCTTGCAATCATAACCTTTTCCTTGGTTTGCTCCACTAAGTCAGGTCCTGTGAAAATTTTATCTCCAATCTCATCCAATACAATGGCGATCGACATTTTCGTCCATAAAGAGCTTCATAAGGAGCCATTCAATAGATCTGTGATAGCTGTTATTGTATGAAAACTCAACCAACTTCAAACTCTTATCCCAGCTACCTCCAAAGTCCAACACACAAGCACGCAACATGTCCTCCAACGTTTGGATTGTTCTCTCTGATTGACCGTCAGTCTGGGATGAAAAGCTGAACTCATGCGAACTTCCGTACCCATCGCTTCTGAAATGCCGTCCAAACCTTGATGTGAAGCGGGGGTCTCGGTCACAAACTATGCTCATAGGAACTCCATGCAAACATACAATCTGATCAACATACATAGAAGCCAACTTTTCCATGGGTGCTTTAATCGACATTGCCATGAAATGCGCACTCTTCGTCAGACGATCCACAATAACCCAAATAGTGTCATATCCACTTCTTGTCTAGGTAAATCGGTCACAAAATCCATAGCGATGTGATCCCACTTCCACTCAGGCACCTCAAGTGGTTGTAACAATCCAGCTGGCCTCTGATGTTCTACTTTGACTTTCTGACATACAAGACATTTCTCGACAAACTCTGCTATCTGATTCTTCATTCCTGGCCACCAGAACTTTTGCTTCAAGTCATGATACATCTTATTTGCTCCTGGGTGAATAGACAAGCGTGAATTATGGATTCCTGAAACACTTCACTCTTTATCGCATCATCATTAGGCACACACAATCGACCTCTAAACCACAAACTGCCGTCACTACGGACTTTAAAATCGTCAGATGGCTTCTCCTTCAGCTTGCTCTTAACTTTCATCAATGCATCATCCTTAACTTGAGTCTCCTTAATTCTATCGATCAAAGAAGGAACCCACTACTAATTTTGCAAGCACGTCGGAAATCGAATTTACTTCTTCCAGACCAAACTCTTCCATATCACGCTGTAAAGGTGGTTGACAGGGATGACTTGTCTTACGACTCAAAGCGTCGGCAACTTTATTAGCTTTACCTGGATGGTACTGAATAGAGATGTCATAATCCTTGATCAATTCAAGCCATCTCCTTTGGCGCATATTCAGCTCCTTCTGAGTGAAGAGGTATTTCAAACTCTTATGATCCGTGAAGATCTCACACTTCTCTCCATACAGGTAATGACGCCAAATCTTTAGAGCAAATACAACTGCTGCAAGCTCAAGGTCATGTACTAGATAATTCTGCTCAAACGGCTTAAGCTGGCGAGACGCATACGCGATCACACGCCCATTCTGCATAAGAACACAACCCAGTCCATTCTTGGAAGCATCACTATAGATCACAAACTGTTCTCCTGAAATGGGTTGAGCCAAAACTGGTGCAGACGTCAACCTTGATTTCAGCTCAGAAAAGCTATTTTCACAATCCTCATTCCATACAAATTTTGTCTTCTTCTGAGTCAATCTAGTGAGTGGCATAGCTATCCTTGAAAATCCTTCAACAAACTTGCGGTAGTAACCGGCCAGTCCGAGAAAACTCCTTACTTCAGTGACATTGGTCGGTCTTGGCCACTCAGTAATTGCCTCAATCTTTCGGGGATCAACCGAAATCCCATTTTCAGTAATAATATGTCCCAGAAAATGACACACTATGCAACCAAAACTCACATTTACTAAATTTTGCATAGAGTTGATGCTTCCTTAGAATACCAAGTATTGTCCTCAGATGAGCAGTATGAGTTTCCTCATCAGGCGAATAAATCAGGATATCGTCAATAAAGACTACTACATACTTATCCAATTGGTCCCGAAACACCCGATTCATAAGATCCATAAACGCTGCAGGGGCGTTGGTCAGTCCAAAAGGCATCACGAGAAATTCATAATGCCCATATCTCGTCCTGAATGCTGTCTTAGGAATATCCTCAGCTCTTATCTTCAATTGAAAATATCCAGATCTTAGGTCCACTTTGCTAAACACCCGAGCTCCCTGCATTAGGATACTTTAGATATTATTCATGATTATTATATTGAAATAAGACTTGGTAATTACTGACCCGAAGCTGGTCGAACAGATCGTCGATCCGAGGCAACGGATACTTATTCTTTACGGTGATCTTGTTGAGTTCTCGATAATCAATACACAGTCGCATACCTCCATCTTTCTTCTTTACAAATAAAACTGGGGCACCCCATGGCGACACACTTGGACGAATCAACTTCTTTTCCAATAACTCGTGCAATTGCTCTTTTAGTTCCTTCAGCTCAGCGGGGTGCCATACGGTAAGGAGCTTTAGAAATGGGCTCAGCTCCAGGGATGAGATTTATCTCAAAGGAAATCTCTCGATCAGGGGGAAGTCCTGGTAGTTCCTCTGGAAAGACATCAAGAAACTCTTGAACTACTGGAACTTGCGAAATGTCCACTGCTGCCTGCTCGACACTAAGAGCATAAACAAGATAGCCTTGACATCCCTTTCGCAACGCTCTACGGGCACGTACCGTATTCACAAAAATATTCTTTGACTTCTTCAACTTGGGACCTCCTTGAAATGATACTTCCTCTTGCTCCGGGGCTCTGAAAGTGACTTTCTTCTGATTGCAGTCAATATGGGCATGGTTCTTAGGCAACCAGTCCATACCAAGAATAATGTCAAAGTCACTCATAGCAATCGGGATCAGATCAGCCGCGAACCGATGGTCATCGAGCTCGACCGTGCAATTCTTATACAGATAATGAGACGTAAGCACTTGATCACCAGCGGCTTGGATTCGATAGGGTGATTTAAGCCGGATGGGATTGTGGTCTAATCCCTTTGCAAATTTTTTAGATATAAAGGAGTGGCTGGCGCCACTATCAAACAACACATTTGCGGGCATACAACATACAAGAGCAGCGCCTGAATCATATAGAGTTTTAACTACGCAGCAATATAATATTTATCAACTTAGTATTGCATAAATTTTAAATCATACCAGCCACGACGTCTCCAGCTTCCTCAACTGCAGCATCAGTCATCACATGCACACGCGCATTCGGGCGCTGACGTTGGTTCCTCTGTTGCTGACCACCACGCTCACGACAATCTCTCAGAATATGCCCAGTCTTTCCACATCCAACACAAGCAGCTCCCTTATCAGGACAATCCCTAATCATATGACCAGTCTTGCCGCAACCAAAGCACTTACCAGCTTGTACATAGCACTCGCCCAAATGATTCTTCTGACAATGGGGACACATGGGAATGGCCTGCTGCTGCTGTCCTTGATTTCCTTGATTATTTCTCTGATTATTCTGATTCTGCCCACGGCGCTGTCCACGATTCTGATTTCTTCTTTGGTTCTGATTCTGCTGCCTACCTGGCCTCCCATGAAAATTCTGTCTAGTCATTTTCCTTGCTCCTTTATCACCGGAAGTGTCCCTTCCTCTTTTCTGGCCCACTGTCGCATCGCGACGAATGATATCCTTCTCGATCCGATAACATGCGTCAACAAGTGCCTCAAAATCAGCAGAGATAACATTTACCAACCAAGTGCGAATCCTTGGGTTCAGCCCACTCTCAAACTTCACCATCTTAGATTCCTCATCATTCATCGTAGCCGGAGAAAATCTACCCAAAGCCAGAAACTTGCTCACATATTCAGACACAGTCACACCAGGTTCTTGCTTCAACATTTCAAAATCATGCCTCTTTTGCATCTTCACTGACGGAGGAAAATAAAACTTGTTGAACTCTTGGATGAATCTCTCCCATGGAATAGGTTGGGGCAAAGGTTGCAGCTTAGCCTTCCACCACTGGTTCGCCTCACCAAGGAGGAAAGGCCTTACAGCTTGGGTTTTCATATTGTCAGGGGCTCCATTCAGTTCAAAACAGTTCTCCACTTCATCTAGCCATTTTTCAGCCATATCGGGGTCAGACTTGCCTTCAAAAGGCGGCACATTCGCTCGCTTGAGCTTCTCAAAGTAGTACTGCGCATCTCTAATCGGTTCATATGGAGGAGGAGGGGCAACTTGCTGTATCATTCCCTGGCCAATCTGAGTTACGGTCTGACAGAATGCTTGGAAATCCGGAATAAGAAGTGGCACTTGCGGAAGAGGGTTTCCTTGAGCTGGTGGGGGATTTTCATTCTGCGGTGGAGGAGGAGGCGGTGGATTTTGATTCTGAGGAGGAGGTGGAGGGACTTGATCTTGAGGTTGTGGAGGGTTTGGTTCGGGTGCATGGGTAGCATCTCTGCGAGTCTACCACGAGTCCGAACCATCTGTATATGGAGCAGAAAGGTATATTTATGTATATATAGATCGAGATGACTGACTGAATTTAGACATGCTTGGAAAAGGAATTTAAAGCAGGAAAAAGAGTCAATACGCGACCTATCGGCTAACAGGTTGACCAAGGGACCCTATTCCCAATCTAAGTTGTCTAAGCTAAGGCTATCTTTCTTCTAAGATCATGACTTAAGTCTAAGATCAATTCTTAGTTTTCTAAGATCATAACTTATCTTCTACGTTCTGCCCGAATCTAGAGCCTGGGCTCTGATACCACCTGTAGCGCCCCGTACTCTGCTACCCCTCGTACGGTGCACCCGCCGTACCTTCCCTTTCGGAAAAGTACAAAGCGTCGATACTTAACTCGCAAAACCCATGGATAAACATGGATTACAAAGTCACGATCTTAACAGGTAGATAAAAATACGGCAGAATTTGAACCTTAATCCGAAAGCGTCAAATCGCGAATACATAGCGAAATTATACAAACTGAACAGGTAGCAAACTACTCCGCGAAATTATACAAACATTATCCGAAGAGAATCCGAAATAGCTAAGTCCCAAAATGTCCCAAAGGCTCATCAAAAGCTTCCATCATCATTCTCTTAACGGCAATTTCAATAACCTACGGGTATGGCATCCTTGGCTCATCATCAATCCACTCGACTTCATTTCCTGGCTCTGGGGGGAAAAATAAATGGGTGAGCGACAGAGTCGCCAGCAAGTATACAAGAACACCGTACAATAAAGAGAAAACGGCATACAAGAATCAAACCCCAATTCCTTAAGTTAGAACATACCTGCCATTACCTTTCCGAAGCATCGTACTTAAAGTCATATCAATACTTAGCTAAGATCTAAGTGTCATCACTTAGTTAGATTCTACATGCCATAGCCAAACCTTACTTCTATGAAAGGTATCATGCGTAATGCGTATGAAAATGTGAATGCGATGCAAATGCAACGGAAAACATTCTTTCTTTCATTTAGACATGCTCATAAAGATACTTGAACCTTCTTTCTTTCTTTTAAATCATGCTTATCATAAAACAAGAGAGTGTGTCAGCCTATTATACCAGGCATGACTCGGTTCTTATAACATGATCACCTTCAGGTCTATTGTACCGGACCTGGCTCGGTTCTTACACTCTTCAGACCTATTATACCGGGCCTGGATCGGTTCTTATAATCTTCAGACCTATTATACCGGGCCTGGATCGGTTCTTATAATCGTGATCATCTTCAGACCTATTATACCGGGCCTGGATCGGTTCTTATAATTCTTCAGATCAATTAACCCCAGATCTGTGGCGGGTTAAGCTGGCCAGAAGGGATGGAATTCTTTTAAAACAGAAACTTTATATAAAACTTCGATAAAGTCATGAGCATGAAACATATGAGCATGTCAATGCAAGTGCATGGGATGCAACATGGTAAAATGCACTTATAACATCATAAACAACTTTCTTCAGGGGCTGGAAAACGAACCAGCAGCATGTCCTGTATTGTTCGGCCTTAAAATCAACCTTTTTAGCCTATTTTCCAGAAACTAAAAATATGGACATGCACCACATGATCTTAACTACATTCTGTACAAATTTCATGTGATTTCGACAAGCGTAGATACCTCAATAAATAATTCCCAGCAAGGGTACAACAGAAATTCTGTTGCACTCTCAACTCCATTCCTTACCTTGTCTCCATCCATAAACTCATTATGGGGCTCACTTAGCACCTGGAAATCTTTAATATTTCCTTTGTGAACAATATTTAAATGCCCATTCACCAAAACAGGTTAAATAAATACGATACAATTCATACAAGCACAAAGGGTCAATCTGTCCTGTTTTCCAGAATGTTACACCGACTTTCCTTCAATGGTTTACCATCAAGATCAATAGATAAAATCAATTTATTTACATGTATATTTAGCTCTATGTCTTAAGTACCTCCTGTAAAAATTTCAGGTCAATCCAAGATGTTTAAGGTACTTAAATAATTTTTCTCCCTAAGGTGCTACGACCAGAAGCTGTTTTGACCCCTTGATACTAAAAATTCATTTTCTGGCCAATCCACAAAGGATTTTCCAGAAATTCCAACGCCACAATAAACTAGACATAATAGGCTACGACCATACCAAAAATAAGCTCAATCCAACGCTTAGAAGGTCCTTAACTAAGTCCATCAATTTGGCATAAAATCTGTCCAGAATTCTGTTTTCAGCCAACATGCATAGAAATATCCTTTCCTTCCTAATTTTGTTCTTTAGCCTATAATCCAAGTTAATGGTCCTTCAATATACATGATAAAGCTTCCCTATACTAATTCAAGTCTCTTTTAGCATGCAAAAGTCGTTCACATGGGCTTCTCATTCTTTCAAACAAAACAGTCCCCTAGTCCAACAAATTCAAAATATAAGAAAAAGGTAACAACTTAGGCATATTTTCACTAAAGTCATATCTTAGGCTTCTAGACATTCAAGTATGCACATAATCACATATATTGTAAGGGGTTAAAGTATACTTGCCTCTTCAAGCTAAAGCTCTTGCCTTTGCTTGGTTATGAAGTGAGATGTGATGAGATCCTTCACCCTCTTCACCTTGAGCACACGGTTTTGAGGGAGTGAAATGAAAAGGTTAGTTCTTTATTCAAATGGAGGAACTAGGTCAATCTTTAAAGTTAGAGCATCTTACCAAAATAATCTTGAAATGGAGATTCAAGCACCTCAATGTATCTCCACCTAAGAAAGTTGATAGCTTTCCCCTAATTTCACCATAAAGCCTACGGTTTTAGGCATGTAACAAGAGAGTTCATGTGAGTTTCATTCTTATCAAAATGAGAATTCTCTTAAGGAAACTAAGAACAAGACTTACCTAGATGTCTCCTTGGGGTCTTGAAGTGAACTTGAAGTTCTAGCCCTCAAGATGAAAAGGGCCGAAATTTCTTGATGAGGGAAATGGAAATTTTGCTAAGTGTTTTTGCTCTTGCAACATGAGAGATAGATGCTTCTAGAATGGTTGAAGTTAAAACATGTTGGAGGCTTAGGGGGACACGGTTTTGGAGGGATTTTTTTTGTGAGGGTTAGGGTTTTCTTGAATGTTAATCAAGGTTAAGTTAGTATAACCTTGGTTACTTTATTCAAACTATAGTTACTTTTGTGCTAACCCAAGTTACTTTACTAAATCATGGTTACATTAACCTTGGTTTAGAGAAAAGTAACCATGGTAGGATTTAAAAATCCTCCATGTCTAGACACTAAGGGGGGGCGGTTTTGGTTGGGGTCTTTATGACCTCAACCATACTACTTCCTTCTTTAATGAGTTGTCTCAACTTGTTCCTTAAATGCATGTCTATTTTATTTTCTATTTATCTCTTTGCATAATAACTTCTTGTCTAAATGATGTAGTAGACATTAAGTAATTATTTTAACTAATAAAATTGGCTAGAGAATTCTAGAATTTCCCATGTATAGGCCGAAATTTTGGGCCTCTTAGGCATCTTGATATTCCTTGTAATTTTAATCCATATGCCATATTGTTGCCTATATTTTATTGTATTCCAAGATTAGTATATGTATCTATACAATTACGTACACGCCTAGGTGTACCATGTGTTTATACCTTCCCTACATATATCATATATACGCACATACATATATATATTGGTATGGTTTATATCACTCTATATCTCATAGACTATCTCAAGAGTATTTAAGCAAAAAAGAGTTACGTGGATTTAAGTAACACGCTCTAAAAG
>AP025067.1:19130974-19313126 GCA_036186865.1 Eustoma russellianum
GCAAAAAGAGTTACGTGGATTTAAGTAACACGCTCTAAAAGAAATTGTCGCTTTCATTCCATCTCATATTCATAGTTTTTACGTACCTAATTGTTGGGGTACAACAGTCTTGTAACTCGTTGAAGTTCAATTCTGGAAAGTTTCGTAATTTTTGGAGTTGTGTACAATTATTTGAGAATTTTTTAAAAATGGGTTCTGAATCTGAGGTGGTCTCAGATTCTGTTTTCAAAGGGGATTTTAACAAAGGGTTGTAGTGTAATTTCCGCTAACCACTATTAACCCCCCCTCTAGTGGTGTTTATTGTAGGTGCACGGTCCAACACCTATCACTGCAGAATATGGTGGTACTATCAGCAGCATTCCACCCTCTGGAGCAAGTACATGCATGTCAAATATGGACGCCGAGACGATTATACTCCTCGTTTATATGACTCTCCCATATGGAAGATCATTTGTCGTATTCATCCGTTCTGCATTGCCTAGACTGAGGGACAAGCGCTCAACCTCAGTTGGCGTCCTACAGCCTCTGGCGAATTCTGCTTACGATCAGCTTATGATATATGTCGCTTATCCAATCCTACTCTGCTCACAACGAAATTTATTTGGTTCAAGCATCACTCTCCTGTCATACAAATCTTTCTATGGCGCCTTTTCCATTCAGCTTTACCTTTTGAGGACTACATTGGCAGTTATATAACCGCTAGGCCTTCGCAGTGCCCTTTCTGTAAGTCATCATCAACCATGGTAGATCACATATTTAGATACTGCTCAGATATTTGCTCCATTTAGTACTATTTTGCGGGGAACAACTTTGTCCTTCTCTGTCCACACAGCCTCTCCGTCAATACATATTATCCTGGTGGTATCAGTCTTCTTTTTATTCACTCTCTGGTGTATTAAGAGTTGTTGTTCCGGCAATTATTGTGTACAATCTATGGTGTACATACTCGACATTAACATATGGAGACGCACACAATTTCTCAGCCTCATCACTTCGGCAGTCTATTAATTATGATATTGCAATATGGAGCAAAGCTATAGCAAGATCTAAGCTGGCATCTGGACCACTGCCAAAATTTGTTTGGTTTCCCTCGCCTCAACCGCCGCGTCCTATATCGGTGCGCTGGCATACACCACCTCCAGGTCAATTAAAATTAAATTTAGATGCAGCTGTTGGTAAACAGTATAGTGCAGGTGGTGCTATTTTGCGAGATCACACCGGCTCTTGTGTGGAGGCAATATCCTTCCGCCTACCCCCCAGTACACCTCTAAGTGCTGAGATCCAATCTGCCATTTTCGGATTACTATATTTCCTTCCACTGCATCGCTCAATTATACTTGAGACGGATTGTTTGTAGCTGATAACTCGTCTCTTGCGCCCAACATCGGTTTATGGCAATTATCATCTACGTCTGCTTCATACATTGACTCACCTCCATTGGCTGGACTTTCTACATATTTATAGAGAGGCGAACATGGCTGCACATTATCTTGCACAACACGCTATGTTGCATCCTTGCACGCAATGTTATACGCATCACACGCTTCCGCCGTTAGTACCTAGCGCCATCACTTTGGATCTTTCTACTGCTCACTTGCGTGTCATTTAACCACGTCTTCCATATGGATTGGCACGAATATCATATCTCTGCCTGTATATGCTTTCTATCTTATTGATGTTTCATCTGTTGTTGTGCTCCATTGCAACTTTTAATGCTGCTTCTTTCCTAACATGTACATGGTTTGGACTCTTCCCCTGGATGTGCTACGTTTACGTGGTGGATGAGAGACGCTGGCCCTCATACTATTCACTGTTATTTTCGGAGATGGCATATTCACGCTGGTTGTTGTCTGTGTTTCTTAACACATGCAACATTGGTGCGTTTTCTTCTTCTACTCATCAGGCAACCCTTCAATTTATATCTTCATATAAATCTTCTACGCTCACATCTGTGTTTTGTTTCTTATGGTTGAATTCGCGGCAACTATCCTTCACGAGGACGACACTGTTCATCTACAAGCAGACACTGACTGATATCTTGGCAATGCATCGCCCCACCTGCGGTCTTCCTTCAGCGGCAATACTTCTCCAACGCAACCGAGACAACATTTTTCTCCATTATACAACAATCATTTCCTTGTATTTATGTTTCTATCGCATGTATGTCAATGAATGTCGTATAAATATGCACGCTTTTCCCTTCGCCAAGGTTTTATCCACAAGGGTGGTTTTTCTTGGCAAGGTTTTAATGCGGCATATCATATACGACTGGAGATATGCTCTACTTAGCTCTTTGATTCATTTATTCACATACGACGACTTTTTTGTAATAAGGCTTTTCCTCCGCCACAAGAGAGGCTTTTAATATAATATCCTTCTGATTAAAAAAATATATATATATATTTAGTGAAAGACGGGCGGTACCATCTGGCGATTTTATTAACAATATGCCCTCACTTGTGGCGGAGGAATACCGTGGTGACATATGATGTATGAGACTCTCCTACGCAAAAATAAATGAAATGCGTGATATGTACAATAGTACCTGCAACAATAAGATGCAATAAAATGTGGAATGTAAAAATGATAATGTCCTATTAACATCAATTGCACACGTATGCCTAAAATGTAAGAATGGCTGCTATTGAGCCGCTGCTGGTGCACGCCGATGTATTCACATGCTGTGTTCCAGCTCTCCTCAGTATCGTGTACCTCAGAATAAGATTGATCAGAAGTAAAAGAAGCATGTATGAGTACAAAAGAATAGCATAGCTCCGGAACATACCCATGTTGCTTGCATTCGCTATGAATACAGGCAACTCCATTTGTGTTCAGCCGTAATGAAATCATCAAGTGCCGTCGTTTAGGCCATGGATCCCTCGCATGCGCTTAAAAAACAGAATTATCCACACTATTTGTGAAAACAAAAGCAAATGTAAAGGCAAGGGAGGAAAACATACCGACGTTGCCTATATCAACGAGTGACAAAGGCGACCCGAGTGAATAAATGCCAACCCAATGGGAGACTTCCTTCAAAGACGCAAATGTGGGACATATATATCCAATAAGAGCGCTCCCCGTACCTCGCATGGCAAACTTGATAATGAAGAATATGCAGTTGCCCCTGACAAAACGCAGCCCATGACGAGAGAGCGAATGCGCCGCTGCATTGGCTTCTCGCGGACAATATTGCAAAGATGAAGCGTTAAGACAAAGGAACTCGACAGATCGACAAAGATCCACTAATAAATTGCCTGTGAAACTCTTCGGATGTACAGATAGGTTAGTAACGATTGACAATTAGTCTCAATGATAAGCCTGTCATAATCTCGCGCAAAGTATAATAGACCATAGATCAACGCCTTAAGCTTAGCTCTCAATGGCGTTGCGTGTGGCAGCGGGAATGCAACCCCCAAAACAAAATCGCCCAAATCATTACATAATATAGCTCCTGCAGCCGCTCCCATCCGACCAACCGCAGCATCAATGTTTAGTTTAAAACACCCTGAAGGGGGCAACTCCCAACGGACGACCTGATGACGCCGCCGGAGCAATTTTGGCGAGAAACCCCTGTGTACCAAGTGATGCAACGACATAGAAAATTTACAACCTTTGGTCGAGGCACACCAGATAAATATTTGATCACGAAGTCGCTCAAATAAATGGTTGTATGAAAAATTACTGTCACCAAATCTGATAGATGTTACTCTTTCCAAATCCCCTAAACTGTGAGAGATGGTGCCACTGCTCTCAGCTGTCCAATCATAGAAGTAGCAGATGAGGTGCGCCACCAGCGAATTAAGTATCTTAGAATTGTAGAATTCTACGGGAGTGGACCAGAAAATAAAATCGAAATTTCCTGCCAAATAGAGTGAATAGCCAGACATTGTAAAAAGATATAATCTCGCCGGTCATAATGAATCCTACAGAAGATACACTGGGATGGAAATGCCGTCTTCCATGAACATAAATTATCTACTAAAGGCAAAGCACGCATCCATAACTTCCACAGAAAAACTCTCGCTCCAGAAGGCAGGGTCGGCCACCAAACAAACTTTGCACATTCGAAGGAGGACATATGAATACATAACTGGCTATAAGATGGGCGTAATGAAAACTGACCCGATGTATCCACAGTCCAAGAAATTCCATCAGATGTATAAGAAACGTGCTGCTCCATGTAGGAGTGAACTCTACTAATACGCTTCCAAATGGGAGAATCATAAAGATTAGAAGATACAAGGCCCCTTCGTCCATACCGTGCTCGGATGTGATTGCCCAAAGGGTTTGTGAGTTATGAAATCACCACCATAAAAGACTATCATAAGCCTGTTGAACCATATCCAAATTTCGAATCCCCAAGCCGCCAATTCCGTCGGACAACAGATCCGCTCCCAAGAACGCCAATGATACTGATCCTTCCAAAGAAACTGAGCCATGCGCCTGTTAAGTGCCCGCATTACACTCTTCGGAAGCCTTGAACTCGCGATGATATGCAACGGCATAGAGCCAAACACATGACGAATCAAAACTAGACGATCCGCAAATGATAAAAGCTTAGAAGCCCATGAACTCAATTTTGCATCCACATGAGCTAACAAGGATGTACAATAAGCGGCTCGATTAATACCTTTGTATAGATATGATCCCAAATATTTCATCGGCAACTGCGTCAATCGCATGCCTAGCGTCTGTGAGGCTCTTGTCCCTGATACTCCAGCACTAACTACCACCTGACTTTTGCGAAAATTGACCAATTGCCTAGAAGCATGTTGGCACTCATCCAAGAAAAGCTGAATCCGAGGTAAATTTGCAACTGAGCCATTTAAGAATACTACAAGACCATCTGCAAATCCCAGATGCAAAACTTGTGGCACTTGGGCGGCATTAAACCCCTGAATTGTACCGTCCTGCATCAAAGATTTAAGCCCTCGTGAAAAGCCTTCTGAAGCAAGAATAAATAACAGCGGTGATAGAGGATCACCCTACTTAACCCCTGTAGACACCGAAAAGTAACCCGTTGGTTTACCATTAATAAGCACTGAGCATCTTGTTGCAGAAAAGTTATTTAAAATAAGACGAACAAAACGTGCATAAAATCCCATGGCCAATAACACGTGACGAAGATAAGACCAGTTAACCCTGTCAAAGTCTTTAGCCATATCCAACTTGACAATAACATGACCATCACGTACCTGTCTGTCCAAAACATGAACCATCTCTTGTGCTAGTAATATTTGCTCAGTAATATCACGGCCTTTTAGAAATCCCGCCTGTTCAGGAGAGATTAGTCAAGGAAGATAATTTGCCAAATAAGTGGCAACTACGCGTGTAGTTACCTTGGCCAGAAAATTTGTCAAACAAATAGGCCTATAATCTGAGAACGTTTGCGTATTTATAACTTTCAGGATGAGGGTAATAAGTGAAGCAGCCACCTGGAATGGGGGAGGGATACCCAGGAAAAACTCCTGAACTGCCTTATGCACATCCATATGTATAACTGTCCAAAATCGATGATAAAATGAACCTAGAAAGCCATCCGGACCTGCAGCACTTGTTGGACTAAGATCCCAAACTGCTGCTTTAACCTAATGCAACTCTGGCAGGGCCATCAAAAAATTGTTATCCTTATCAGAGAGCATGTTTGGTATGTAGCGAATAATAGAATGACAGGGGGTGGCCTGTTCCTCTGTGAATAATGACTGGAAATACCGTACTGCTTCCGCCTCAATATCAACCGTAGTACAACACTCCACTCCATCTGCCTTGAGTATCCTACGAATCAATTGTCTGCGTCTTTTGTCTTTCACGGTTTGATGATAATACTTAGTGTTTGAATCACCCTCATACTTCGGTGATAATCAGTTCGCGTCAAAATGAAGGGGCTGAGTCATAGGCGGCTTCACTGCGTAAGGTATCCGCTTCAGCAGTGGATATGGCATCAAAAATATTGCCCATGACCTCCTTATTCCACCTACGCAAGTGTTTCTTAAGTTGCCCAAGCTTAAGATAAAAACCCCTCATACCTCCAACTGTACTGAATGATTGCCAGTGATGAATGACAAAACTGTCAAAGTCAGAATGCATAGACCACACATCCAAATAGCGAAAAGAAGCTGATGTAGAGGGGAAATCAGTCGCACAATCCGAATATAAGGGTGCGTGATCAGAAGAAGTGCGATTTAGTTTCTGATAACGCACTCAAGTGAAGAGATCAAAGAAATCTGATCAGCACAAAAAACGATCCAGACGATGCCAGACTTTGCCCAACCCACGAGCATCACTCCATGTATAGAGGGAGCCTTGGAAATTAATCGACTATAACCAACAGGTGTCAACACAATCCTTAAAATCCTTGAGTGACCGTAATGATGGTGATGAGTGCCCTTTATGCTCATACAATGACAAAAAAGTATTAAAATCTCCTTCAAGTAACCACGGAATGTCTATAGACCCTTGCATGGCAACAAGGTCAGTACATAGAGGCTTGCGCGCAGACACTGTATGAAGTCCATAGACAAATGTAGCCCAAAAAGAATCGCCCGATGCCAACCAAGTAAAACGCAACGAATGATTTTGCACACCAACTCGTTCACCTTCTAATTGCAGCACATAATTTTTCCATAATATCCAAATGTGCTCATCACAAGCCGATACAGCATGAGAAAAGCCAAATTTCAGGCGATATGAAGTTAGCGCAGACAGCCGAGCTTTTGGTTCAATAATCACCAAAATATGTAAATGATAACGACGAAGAAAAGATAATATACGATCAATCGAGGAGCAAAGTCCTCTAACATTCCAAAGAAGCATCTTCATTGGTCCGACAATACTTTCAAATGAATTTGAGAGGACAGCCCGAGAACGTGTAAGCGGAGAGGATAAAGGTGGTCACTAACTGATTCTGCCGACGCAACAGTCTAGCAGGTACCTGAAAACCAACATCCGTACTGGAAGCCGGAGGAGTTAAAGGAAGTCTTTCCTGTGACATAGAATCAATAACCACTGCTTGTACCAAGTTTTCAATATAATGCAGTATGTCCTCATCCATGGTTTCTTCAACTAAACTCGTATGACAATGATCCATCTCAATCTCACTATCCGAAATAGTAAATAATGCTGGATTATCAGGCAACTCAGCCACGAAACATATCAATCTCATTTTAATCATAGCTTACGCATATTTCTTGAGTTCAACAATTTTTATAACTATATGCATACTAGTTTCCATGAGCATGATGATTTCCAATGTTAAGATCATTATGAAATATACATGCAACATATCAATCTCATTTTAGTCACAGCTTACGCATATTTCTTGAGTTCAACAATTTTTATAACTATATGCATACTAGTTTCCATCAGCATGATGACTTCTAATGTTAAGATCATTATGAAATATACATGCAACATAAGGATGACAGAAACCATGAAAACTTACCATCTCGAACTATGATCATCAAGATTTTATATCATCATAATTTTGATGATGAAGCTCAAGTAAACAGCCTTTCGCCGTGTGGTTCATACGTATGCAAAATGACATGATGACCATCTAGAAACAACACTTGTGATCTAGCATTATAGTCATGAATACGATTGTTACAACCCGCACCCTTGTTCCGTTAGGAAAAGAAATACAAAGAAGATTACAATGATAAAGATAGGGTGTACCAAATAAAATTGATTAAATCATTTTTCCACGTTCAGAGGTATAGGTAAGAATGTGGTACACACAAAAATAAATAAGTGAACCCTAGGTAACAAATAGTTTATGTGAAATAACTAAATAAAAATGAAAATAGGACACAACCTTTTTCCTACATTTAAATAAAAGGAAAAAATGATAGACATAGAAAATGAGGTGGATAAGTTTTTGTCCTATTATACCCACTCGAGGGCACCCTTGGCCGCCCCTTACTATATATGGGTGGAAGATTATTTTATTTCTCTTCTTCCACTATCATTAGTCTTCTTACACCATTTTAGAAAATTAACAAGTGTACAACTCCTACCCACTTTCTTCGAACAAGCCTTCATTATGTCATATTCTTACATCTTCTGTTTTCAAGACACACCCATTTCCCTCTTCCACCTCCACATGGAAAACTCTTGCATGTAAGAAAGAGGAAAGAATAGTGTCTTACAACACTTAACCTCCCAATGCTCCTAAGACATGCATTCCCTACACTTTGTCGTTTCCCTTACAACCTTCCAGACATAAGCATTCCTCCTTCACCTGTGCTTGGCCGGGCACCCACACAATAAAAGCAGAAGGAATCACATCTCTTTCTTTCTTGCGATACCTAATTCCCAACCAATAGCAAGGCATGCAAGCCTTACATCTTAATCATCCCTTTTTCCATCCAAGAAACAATAATAATGTCTTCCATTTCCTCCACACTCCCACATGTTCCTGGCCTTAGCGTATACGAGGAGAATATTTTATCTTACTTCCACTTTCCTTCATTCACTTCCATCCCAAGCCAAAAACCACTCCTATTTTCCTCCTTAAGGAAGAACCAAAGTCCTTCTAACCTACATCATCATGATTTCATAATCCGTCTCCGACAAGATATGGACAAGGACTTTTTAAGATATAAATTGTTTTGATGACATAAAAATTTTTTAAAATAAGTTAAATTTATACTTGAGACTTGATGCAAAATGAGAAAATTACACTATGTCAAAACTGGTTGAGATTGGAACTTACTGTCCAACATCGATCTCTGAGACTGAAGACATCGATCGATCGATGTCACTTCAGTCTCTCACATCAATCGATCGATGTTAGGTAGAAAACTTTCTATCCAATATTGATGTCTCAACCAGGTGACAACGATTTGGTTGATGTCACTTCAATCTCTCCCCAGAGTAGGCATATAGTTGTTCCTTTTGTAAGGTTTCAAACATAGCTCTCAAATGGATCAAGATGTTCACTTATGGATTTGGAGTAGATAAGGATATCATCAAAGTATACTACTACAAATTTCCTAATGAACCTCCTCAAGAGTTCATTCATCAACCTCATAAAGGTACTAGGGGCTTTGGTTAGGCCAAAGGGCATGACTAACAACTCATACAATCCAAACTTACTCTTGAAGGCAGTTTTCCATTCATCTCCTTCCCTAGTTCTCACATGGAAGTATCCTTGCTTAAGACTACTTTGGTAAAGTATCTAGACCTATGTAACATATCCAACATGTCATACAACCTAGGAATAGGATATTTATACTTCACGGTAATCTTATTGATTGCTCTACAGTCAGTGCATATCCTCCAAGTTCCATCTTTCTTAGGGAAGACTATCACAGGTACGGCACAAGGGCTCATACTTTAACCTTACCTTGGTCTAAGAGTTCCTCTACTTTTCTTTGAATTTCCTTGGTTTCCTTTGGATTGGATCTATAAGCAAGTCTATTAGGTAGGATAGCTCCTGGAATGAAATTTATTTGATGTTCAATGCCTCTTAGAGGTGGTAAATATGGGGGATCTCCTTTAGGGAACAGGTTAGTAAACTCTTACAGTAGAGAGGTGACTTCACTTGGCAAAGTAGATGGTAAATCAGATGAAGAAAACAAGGTTTCTTTGTAAAGTAAAATGTAGAGAGTTTTGTTGGAATGGATTGAATGAAACACCTCACTTTGTGATGCAAAGAAAGCACTCTTTTTCTTAGGTTTATTTTCTTCAGAAATGTCAAGTTCTTTTCCTTTTGATTCAATTCTGTCAGGGCGAATGTTTTTAAGGAAGATTTTTTCCATTTCTTTCTCTTTAGGATCATTTCGATTTTTGGTCATTCTCTTTTGATCCTCAAACACTCTTTGTGGGGGTAATGCATACAGCTTAAATAGTTTTTTGTTATGCCTAAAAGAATACCTATTTAAGTAGCCATCATATGTTCCTTTGTTATCAAAGTGCCATGTCCTACCTAACAAGAGATGACTTGAATGTATAGGTGCTACATCACGTAAAATCTCATCAGAATACCCACCAATTGACAAAGGAATCATGACTTGTTTATTAACCTTAACTTCTCCACAATCCTTAAGCCAAGTAAGGCTATAAGGATGTGGGCTATTGATTAAGGGTAAATCAAGTTTCCTAACAATTTCAATGCTTGCAACATTCATACATGAACCAGAATAAATGATAAGTGTACACACTTTGCCTTTAGCCACACAACGAATATGAAAAATGTAGAGAAAAGGGGGTTTGAGTGATTTCAAAATAAGTGACTTAAATGCATGATATATATATATATAAACGTGCATGATACGTTGCTATTACTTGCCTTATTTAGCTTATATATAATGTTGCCGGACTAACGAGCCATGAAGCGTTAAAGCTTACATCATATGGCAAACATTTGTTGTGTTTATACTATTTTCAGGTGCCACCATTAATGAACTAAACTAGTTCATTAAGTGAAGTACTTAGTTTATTAAACTAAGTAGTTCATTAAAGGAAGCCACATTTGGAAAAGGCACAAAGGCAACAAGGCTAAGGAAGGAAAGTTTTCTCCTCCTCTCCTCATTAATATATATACATGCATATACATATATAAGTACACATATTTTCAGATTTTTTGAAAAAGGCACATACACATGTATTCCAACGTACTACCGACACGTTATATATTTTACGTACGTACGTTAACGTCACACCACTATACTTAACTCATATTTATGAGTATATTCAGGTCTTATATCATATGATATAAGTCATGGTGATGACAAATTAAATACGACACGTTAAAAGGTTCTAAACCGAAAATTGTCGTATCGGCCGAATACCGAAACTTCGCCAACGTGTCACGTACTTGCCATAAATAGATGGCCAGCCCCTATACTTCAAAATTTCATAAAACTTTCGTGCACATGACTATATATTCAGTCAAAAATACTTTCCATGTTGGCACACACAAATCACCCCACATTAAGGCCAAAATGTGAAGATTCTAATTTTAATTTTGACACATGATAAATGGCGCCACTTTAGACCAGCCAAGTGCTGAGATTTAAAGTATATATTATATATATTATGTGTAAGATAATATATATAACATGTGCAAAAAGTTGGAATATAATTAGAGAAAAATCGGGTAATCGATAAATATCGAAAATTCGGTTTTCTACGCACACAACACATGGAACGTTTTTGGTACATCATATGACACGTATCTAGACACTTTTTACATATTTTATACATCTTAAATTGTTATAGAAAATTAAATTAAGGGCTGATTGGAATATAACATGTGTGTATTATTAAATGTGCACTATTTTACAAAGTTAGCAAAAATAATTTTCAGCATATGTATATACATCATACACACACATTGCAGCTGAGATGGAGCTTTTTTCGAGCCTTTTTGGCATATTGATTGGTCAAGTATCAATCATACATTGTTGGTGAATTAAAGAGAGAAGCTACAAATAGTAACATTTCAAACTTTGTCTCACTTATAACACATGCTGAAAATTTCATCATGCTAAACTTGGCTGGCCGATTTCTTCACTTTAATATGACATATTTTATCATCTTGAATTATGTGATTGATTGGTAGAAGAAATGAAAGTAATTTGAATATTATTTAAATTCATAAAGTGATATTTTATATATCACACATGCTGAAAATTTTTCAGCATGTGTATGACATGTCATGGCCGAATTCTTGAGCTTAAAAGTGTCCAAGTTCATTTCCAATGTGATAAAGATATTTACCATCAATTGGTGATTTATTTCAAAAAGAAAAATCAAAGAAAAATGGTAATATTTTGAATTGTACAACCATGTAACACATGCTGAAAATTCAGCATGGTAAAACCATTATGGCCGATTTTTGTGTCTTAGCAAGGAAGGAATTTTGTCTTGCAATTTATGTGACAATCTTGTGCATTATGGAAATAATTTTATGATTGATATTGTCACATGTTTTAAGTGTTATTCTCAGATTTTCCAAGTCATCAATGATGACAACATCCAACCAATCATGAAGTGCCAAGTAAGCAAAGCTTAAGTGATCATCCAATAAGAAGATGTCAAGTAAGCAAGACCATGTCACGATGATATCTTACATTCTCCCAATGACATAGAAGATAATTTTTAAGAGGGGGATAGCACCATAGGGGACGGCCACTCAAGCTTAAAAGGAAAGAAGTTGAGCAAAAACAAGACAAGCACAAGCATTGCAAAACAAGTGATCAAAAACGCCTAAGCGTCTTCTTCTACATTCTCCTTCTTACTTTCTTCTTGTAAGCCTATTGTATTCATATCTTTCAATATTGAATAGGCTTGATATAGACCACCACATATTCCATATCTTTGTAAAAGATTGATCAAGGTGTGATCAATCTTCATTCTTGCGAGGTGGTGGTGTTCGTGCGAATTGTATTCATCGTACAAGGTTTGTAAAGGGTTGGAGTTGGTGTGTAACTCCATCAACCCTGTGGTAAGGTGTATTGCGTGTGTGTGATTAGTGTGAACCAATGAAGGTGTTCCTTGATGACTGGAGTAGGTTGTTTATGTAGCGCCCTGCACCCGGGCCTCGTCCGGATATGGTGCACCCGCCGTACTTCACTAAGGAGAGTACAAGGCGTCATGCATAACATCCGAATATCCATAACATAAGTCTTGGACTCCCATGCTAACATTCAACATGGTAGTAAAATTTCGGCAGAATTAAAACTTTTCAAAATAAACATGCATTACTAAATTACTAAGTTCCCAAAAGTAGTAGTCCCACAAAATGACATAACCGAAATCCAGAGAGTTCCATCATAGTCATAATACAAAACTTCTTGGCAGCACAACAGTCCTTAAGCTTAGCTCCCTTCATGCTCCTCGCCTATGGATAAGGTACTCTCGGCTCGTCCTCGATCCATTCTATCTTGGCATTATCCGGCTCTAGGGAAAAATAAAGTGTGAGTGATAAAAATCACCCAGCAAGAATACAATAAACTACCATGAAATACGTAAAGAATCATAACATGAATGTATTACCCCAAAAACCTCAAATAATCATAATTCATACCTGATCTTGGATCCTGTACTTACTTGACGATCGGCTTAAGCATGTTTTTAGGGAATGCTATACCATACCTGACCGTGAATCTTGAACTTACTTGGCGTTCGGCTTAAGCATGTTTTTAGGTAATGCTATACCAATAATAACTTATCACCATTAACTGTAACATGCAACATGTCCTCATGATCGTGAATTATGCAAGATGCAATGCATGATGTCATGTCATGCCAAAACATCATTTTGGTCCCATAAAGTAACATGTCGTAAAAAAACAAAGTGTCAGATCAATTAACCCCGGATCTGAGCGGGTCCAGAACATATCATCAGACCAATTAACCCCGGGTCTGAACGGGTCCAGAACAGATATCAGATCAATTAACCCCGGATCTGAACGGGTCCAGAACAGATATCAGATCGATTAACCCCGGATCTGAACGGGTGCAGAACAGATATCAGATCAATTAACCCCGGATCTGAACGGGTCCAGAATAGATATCAGATCAATTAACCCCGGATCTGAATGGGTCCAGAACATATCGGGTTAGTCGCATGCATGGCCGGCAAAGGAATCATGAAGCTTTCTTTAAAAACATGGGACCGTAAAAAAACTTTTCATGCATAACGAAAACATAGTCGCTTGTAAAACTTGCTTGCATCATAAAATCCATGAAAATCAGTTTCATGATCATGCATGATACATGTCGTGATATGAAATGCAAGTCATGACATGAATAATCGTATGCATTCCTTATAACATATCAACATACATGAGTTTGGAAGCTAAATATTTCCAGAATTTTACTTCATATTCATAGGGCGGTTAAGCTAACCAATTAGGTCCATTTCCATAATTCTTTTGTCACAAATACGTTTGGTGGAATCTTAGATACATGTCGTAAAAATTTTAGATTATTTCAATAACCATAAAAGGCTCATTTAATTAACTTCCGAAACGGATTAAGTGCTGAAACTGAACTGACATATTCTACTAAAAATTCACTTACGGCAAATCCGAGATTCGTTTTTAAGAAATTCCAACTCTCACAAATCATAAACATGTGGAACTAGTATCCTACCAAAATTTAGCCTATTTTCATATCTCTAAGTCCCCTTTCTGAGTCCATAAAGTCGTTACTAAACTTCAGGTTGGTTCAAGTGATTTCAGTTGAGCAGTGTGACTAATTAAGTCATATAAAATAATCCAGAGCTTGTTTTACCAAAATTACAGCTGGCGTGCTCACTATACTCATAGGGTTATTGCCACGCCAAAAATCAGCTTTATTGGTCCTCTACAAAGTCCCTTTTCAAGCCATTCAAAACGTTACACCATTCTGTCATGTTTCAGAATTTACAGCCTGAGCAGTCTTACCAATTATTTTATTAAAAATTAACCATAATTATTTTACCAAAATTCCAATTCTAACCTCATCTACACTCATGGAGCTAGCATTGTGCCAAAAATCAGATTTATTGAAGGTCGACAAGGTCCTATTTAATTCGTTGAAACCAGTGATCAATTCTGCCCATCTTCAGAATTTTCTACTGGAGCAGTTTTACCGCATAATTTCTTAAAAATAATCTGTAACTGATTTTAACGAAATTCCAACTCTCACTTGTACTACACTCATAAGTCTAACTTTGTACCAAAAATTAACTTCATTGAAGGTTTGTAAGGTCAGTTCTTAAACCATCTAAAACGTCACTATATTCTGTCTAATTCCAGTGGTTTGCTATTTTGTCATCTATCCAAGTCAAATGTCCATGTTTTCAATCAATACTTTGGGCCGAAGCTTGTGTGGTGCCTCAACCATATTTTACAACACATATTCAAGCATGCATTCACATTCAAGAGTCATCTTAATCTAAACTTACCAACAACCTCATAAAGCTCCTAGCTTTCACATGTATACTTTCCTTAGGACCTTTTGTGTTACGTTCACAAGTCAATCTTGTCTAGACCTTCTTAGGTGGACTTTATTTCACTCTAGGTCAGCCTTATTTCATATAGCATATAGGAAAAGACTTCATCTTTAAAGAAATAAATCACATGCAAGGCATTGTTCTTAGGGAATCACTAAGATATAGTCTCAAACTTAAGACATTCAACTAAAGATCATATCTTAAGAACTTCTAAGCATTCAAGTCACAAACTCTTTAAATAAATCATGAGAGATCATTGTATACTTGCCTCTTCAAGCTAAAGCTCTTGTCTTTGCTTGGTTATGGAGTGAGTTGAGTTGAAATCCTTCTCCTTCCTTACCTTGAGCATACGGTTTTGATGGAAATGAAAGGAAAAGATACAGTCTTTATTCAATAGAGGAAATAGGATAGGTTTGAGGTCTAGAGCTTCTTACCAAAATGAGCTTGGAATGGAGATGTAAGAACCTCAATATAACACCACCTAGGAAAGTTGAAGGCTTTCACCTATTTAACCCATGGATGTCACGGTTTGGATGTGAAGGGGAGGCTCATGTTAGCTTCATTATTCACCAAAATAAGAATTCACTTAAGGAAGCTTGGAACAAGACTTACCTAGATGTCTTCTTGAGTCTTAAAAGTGAAGTTGAACTTCTATCCTTCAAGATGAAGGGGCCGAAATCTTTGTGGTGATGGGAGATGGAAATTATCTAAGTGTTATGCTCTTGCATGATGAGAAGGTAGATGTTTCTAGAAGGGTTTAAAACATGCTAGGGGTGACGGTTTTGGAGGGATAATAGTGAGGTTTAGGGCTTTCTTGAGTGCTAATCAAGGTTAGGTTAGTATAACCTTGGTTACTTTATTCCAACTATGGTTACTTTGGTGCTAACCCAAGTTACTTTATCAAATCATGGTTATCTTAACCTTGGTTTAAGGCAAAAGTGACCATGGCGGGATTTAAAAATCCTCCATGTCTAGACCCTAAGGGGGCGGTTTTGGTTGGGGTCTTTATGACCTCAACCATACTACTTCCTTCTTTAATGAGTTGTCTTACTTGTTCCTTAAATGCATGTCTATATTGTTTTCTATTAATTCTTTCCATAATAACTTCTTGTCTTAATGGTGTAGTAGACTTTAAGTAATTATTTTAACTAATAAAATTGGCTAGAGAATTCTAGAATCCCCTTCATGCCTTGGCCAAATTTTGAGGCTTCTTGGGCAACTTGATATTTCTTGTAATTTTAATTCATGTACTATATTGTTTTCTTTATTTTATCATATTCTAAGATTAACATGTGTATGTATACATACATATACACGCCATGTGTACTACATATATATATAGATATATATCCTCCTATATATACGTATGTAGGTATTTATACATTTCGTACACATATATCATATACACGCACATACATACATAGTGGTGTGTATGGTTATATAACTCTATATTTCATGTGCTACTTTCTTGAAGTTTCCCTTATTTAATTTGGCTTGGTATCACCTCAATAATAATTAAGTAAAGAGGGTTAAGTTGACTTAAGTAACACGCGCTAAAAGAAATTGTTGCTTTCATTCCGTCTCTTATTTATAGTTTTCACGTACATGATCGTTGGGGTACAACATCCTCCCCCCCTTATCATAAGTTTTGTCCTCGAAACTTCGGAACTAGTCAAAAAGGTGGGGGTATCTACTCCTCATATCCCCTTCCGTTTCCCATATTGCTTCTTCTTCCGAATGATGCTTCCATTGTACCTTCACCATGGGTATGGATCTCTTCCTTAAAGCTTTCTCTTTCCGATCAACTATTCTTAAGGGTTCCTCTTCATAAGTTACATCTTTTTCAACCTTCAGTTGTTGATCTCCAAGGATGTGGCTTGGGTCATATACATATCGACGGAGTTGAGAAACATGGAATACATCATGAAGCTGAGAAAGAGATGGTGGCAACGCCAAACGGTACGCAACCTCACCTATTCTTTCAAGCACTTCATAAGGTCCAACGAATCTTGGGCTTAGTTTTCCTTTGATGCCAAATCTATTAACTCCTTTGGTCGGAGAAACTTTCAGAAAGACTTTCTCTCCTTCTTGGAATTCTAAAGGTCTCCTTCTTTCATCTGCCCATATCTTCGTTCTATCTTGCGCTGCTCTTAGTCTTTGTTGGACTAACTTTACCTTCTCTCGTGTTTGCTCAACAATGTCAGGTCCTGCGTAGATCTTATCTCCAATTTCGTCCCAATATAGTGGGGACCGACATTTTCGTCCATACAATGCCTCATAAGGTGCCATTCCGATGGATCTGTGGAAGCTATTATTGTAAGAAAACTCAACGAGCTTAAGGCTTTTATCCTAGCTTCCTCTAAAATCAAGAATGTAAGCGCGGAGCATGTCCTCAAGGGTTTGGATTGTTCTCTCTGATTGTCCATCTGTTTGAGGATGAAATGCGGAACTCATTCTTATCTCTGTGCCCATTGCCTTTTGAAAGGCGGTCCAAAATCTCGAAGTAAATTGGGGATCGCGGTCGCATAAAATACTGATGGGCACTCCATGTAAACAAACAATCTGATCAATATACATAGAGGCTAACTTCTCCATAGATGCTTTAATCGTCATAGCCAAAAAGTGAGCAGACTTAGTCAAACGATCCACAATGACCCATATAGCATCATTCCCATGCTTAGTCTTGGGTAAATCAGTCACAAAGTCCATGGTGATGTGATCCCATTTCCATCTGACACTTCTAAGGGTTGTAACAATCCAGCAGGTCTTTGGTGTTCGGCTTTTACTCTTTGGCAGATCAAACATCGCTCAACAAATTCTGCTATTTGTTTCTTCATACTAGGCCACCAAAACTTTTGCTTGAGATCTTGATACATCTTATTCACTCCAGGATGTATAGATAATCGAGAATTATATGCTTCCATCAAAACTTCATCCTTGATTTCCTTGTTTTTGGGAACACATAACCGTCCTTGATACCATAAACTGCCATCACTGCGAATCTCAAAGTCATCTCGCGGCTTTTCATCCATCCTTTCCTTGACCTTTCTTAAGTTTTCATCGATTCCTTGAGTCTCCTTGATCTTATCAATCAATGAAAGGACAAGAACTAACTTAGCGAGAACTTCATCGATGGAGTTAACTTCTTCTAGGCCAAATTCTTCCATATCTCGCTGAAGAGGTGGTTGCCGTGGGTGGCTTGTTTTTCGACTTAGGGCATCAGTGACTTTGTTAGCTTTTCCCGGATGATACTGAATGGAGAGATCATAATCTTTAATCAATTCCAACGATCTACGCTGCCGCATATTGAGCTCTTTATGGGTAAATAGGTACTTTAGGCTCTTGTGGTCTGTATAGATCTCGCACTTTTCGCCATATAAATAGTGCCTCCATATCTTTAACGCGAATACCACTGCGGCAAGTTCAAGATCATGGATAGGATAGTTTTGCTCAAATGGTTTCAATTGTCGGGATGCAAAGGCTATCACTTTGTCATTCTGCATAAGGACACATCCGAGACCATTCTTCGAAGCATCACTGTACACTACATACTTCTCACCAGGAGTGGGCTGAGCTAGGATAGGAGCGGACGTCAACTTTGCTTTCAGCTCCGAGAAACTCTTCTCACAGTCGGCACTCCACTCAAACTTGGTCTTCTTTTGGGTCAATCTGGTGAGGGGTACAGCTATCCTCGAGAATCCTTCCACAAACTTCCTGTAATATCCGGCTAGTCCGAGAAAACTTCTCACTTCAGTAACATTTGTTGGCCTGGGCCATTCCGTGATAGCCTCAATTTTCTTGGGATCTACCGAAATCCCATCTTCTGAAATCACATGACCAAGGAATGATACACTTCGCAGCCAAAACTCGCATTTGTTAAACTTAGCGTACAACTGTCTTGCTCTTAGAATATTCAAGACTGTCCTCAAATAGGCTGCGTGAGTCTCTTCGTTGGGTGAATAAATCAAGATGTCGTCTATGAAGACCACTACGAACTTGTCCAACTGTTCTTGAAAAATTCGATTCATGAGATCCATAAAGGCGGCAGGGGCATTGGTCAAACCAAAAGGCATGACCAAGAACTCATAGTGTCCATAGCGGGTTCTGAAAGCAGTCTTAGGGACATCTTCCGCCTTAATCTTCAATTGAAAGTATCCAGATCGTAGGTCAATCTTACTAAAACTTCGAGATCCCTGCATTAGAATGCTTTAGATAGGGTTTCAAAGGATTTAATATCCTAGTCAAGTAAAACTTATGAGTTACTTACCCTGAGCTGATCGAATAAGTCATCAATCCGTGGTAATGGGTACTTGTTCTTTATGGTGATTTTGTTGAGCTCCCGGTAATCGATGCATAAGCGCATACTTCCATCTTTCTTTTTCATGAATAGCACCGGAGCACCCCAAGGTGAAACACTGGGGCGAATGAGTTTCCTTTCTAACAGTTCATGTAACTGTTCCTTTAACTCCTTTAGTTCCGCAGGTGCCATGCGATAAGGGGCTTTTGATATGGGTTCGGCTTTTGGAACAAGGTTTATTTCGAAAGCAATCTCACGATCAAGAGGTAATCCAGGCAAATCATCAGGATATACATCCGGGTATTCATTAACAACTGGAACTTGTGCAAGGGTAGGGCTGTCTTGTCCAGCACTTAAAACATAAACCAAGAATCTTTCATGACCTTTCTTTAATGCTTTACTAGCACGAGCTGCGTTAACAAAGACTTTATTAGATGGTTTCTTTAACTTAGTTCCTCCTTGGAATGACATCTCTGTGTAAACACATGTTAGCTATACTTCGTATATATTCGTATCGCTCGTTTATACTTAGATAATGAACAATTTAGGTGCTTCTTAGTTAAATGGCGGTTAGGCATACCTGTTACAGTTTGAGGTTTCAGGCACTGCTGAATCAGGCACTCTTTCATCCAGGTTAGCGTTCTTGGTTGTTTCTTTATTACCCCTCTGTGGACGCGGCCGCCACCTCCTGCTTCATTCCTTAGTATGCTCCTTAAATCCTTTATTTTGTCCTTCCATTAGTTTAATATCGTGTTCTGCTCTGTAGCAGTCCTCCTGTAATTCCTCGAAAGTGCTATAATATGCATTAGCTAGCCGAATCTTGATCCGGAAGTCTAGACCTCGCACGAATCTGATCACCTTGTGCTCTTCGTCTTCCATGATCAAGGGAACATGGCGGCCCAATGTAGTGAATCGACGAGCGTACTCTGAGACAGTGATACCTAATTCTTGTCTTAGGGTGTCAAATTCCTCAACCCTTCAGAACAGATATCAGATCAATTAACCCCAGATCTTAACGGGTCCAGAACAGATATCAGATCAACTAACCCCAGATCTGAATGGGTCCAGAACAGATATCAGATCAATTAACCCCGGATCTGAGCGGGTCCAGAACATATCATGTCATCAGACCAATTAACCCCGGGTCTGGAGTCGGGTTAGTCGCATGCTTGGCCGGCAAAGGAAACATGAAGCTTTCTTTAAAAACATGGGACCGTAAAAAAACTTTTCATGCGTAACGAAAACATAGTCGCTTGTAAAACTTGCTTGCATCATAAAATCCATGAAAATCAGTTTCATGATCATGCATGATACATGTCGTGATATGAAATGCAAGTCATGACATGAATAATCGTATGCATTCCTTATAACATATCAACATACATGAGTTTGGAAGCTAAATATTTCCAGACTTTTACTTCATATTCATAGGGCGGTTAAGCTAACCAATTAGGTCCATTTCCATAATTCTTTTGTTGCAAATACGTTTGGTGGAATCTTAGATACATGTCGTAAAAATTTCAGATTATTTCAATAACCATAAAAGGCTCATTTAATTAACTTCCGAAACGGATTAAGTGCTGAAACTGAACTGACATATTCTACTAAAAATTCACTTGCGGCAACTCCGAGATTCGTATTTCAGAAATTCCAACTCGCACAAATCATAAACATGTGGAACTAGTATCCTACCGAAATTTAGCCTATTTTCATATCTCTAAGTCCCCTTTCTGAGTCCATAAAGTCGTTACTAAACTTTAGGTTGGTTCCAGTGATTTCAGTTGAGCAGTGAGTTGAAATCCTTCTCCTTCCTTACCTTGAGCATACGGTTTTGATGGAAATGAAAGGAAAAGATTAGTCTTTATTCAATAGAGGAAATAGGATAGGTTTGAGGTCTAGAGCTTCTTACCAAAATGAGCTTGGAATGGAGATGCAAGCACCTCAATATAACACCACCTAGGAAAGTTGAAGGCTTTCACCTATTTAACACATGGATGTCACGGTTTGGATGTGAAGGGGAGGCTCATGTTAGCTTCATTATTCACCAAAATAAGAATTCACTTAAGGAAGCTTGGAACAAGACTTACCTAGATGTCTTCTTGAGCCTTGAAAGTGAAGTTGAACTTCTATCCTTCAAGATGAAGGGGCCGAAATCTTTGTGGTGATGGGAGATGGAAATTATCTAAGTGTTATGCTCTTGCATGATGAGAAGGTAGATGTTTCTAGAAGGGTTTAAAACATGCTAGGGGGACGGTTTTGGAGGGATAATAGTGAGGTTTAGGGCTTTCTTGAGTGCTAATCAAGGTTAGGTTAGTATAACCTTGGTTAATTTATTCCAACTATGGTTACTTTGGTGCTAACCCAAGTTTCTTTATCAAATCATGGTTATCTTAACCTTGGTTTAAGGAAAAAGTGACCATGGTAGGATTTAAAAATCCTCCATGTCTAGACACTAAGGGGGCGGTTTTGGTTGGGGTCTTTATGACTTTAACCATACTACTTCCTTCTTTAATGAATTGTCTTACTTGTTCCTTAAATGCATGTCTATTTTGTTTTCTATTAATTCTTTGCATAATAACTTCTTGTCTTAATGGTGTAGTAGACTTTAAGTAATTATTTGAACTAATAAAATTGGCTAGAGAATTCTAGAATCCCCTTCATGCCTTGGCCGAATTTTGAGGCTTCTTGGGCAACTTGATATTTCTTGTAATTTTAATTCATGTACTATATTGTTTTCTTTATTTTATCATATTCTAAGATTAACATGTGTATGTATACATACACATACACGCCATGTAAACTACATATATATATATATATATATATATATATATATATATACGTATGTAGGTATTTATACATTTCGTAAACATATATCATATACACGCACATACATACATAGTGGTGTGTATGGTTATATAACTCTATATTTCATGTGCTACTTTCTTGAAGTTTCCCTTATTTAATTTGGCTTGGTATCACATCAATAATAACTAAGTAAAAAGGGTTAAGTTGACTTAAGTAACACGCGCTAAAAGAAATTGTCGCTTTCATTCCGTCTCTTATTCATAGTTTTCATGTACATGATCGTTGGGGTACAACAGTTTATAACCGAACCAGTATAAAATTCTTGGTGCTATTTACTTTCAGCATTTACTTTCTGTTACAGCACAATTTACTCTTCTTGTTGATGTTTGTAAAAATAGTAAACGACTTTCAAAAATCACAGAAATTTCCAGAAACATAGCCACACGTTCTAGGGTTAATTTGGCACAAGTTTAAACCCTTTTGGATAAGTATAAGTTGATCAAACATCAAAAGTTCTGAGACTAGTGCAGTCTGATCTTCAGACTTGCAAAGGTTGAGACTTTGATTGTAATGGACCTACTTCCCAAAAGAATTTGGCAAAACTGTTTCAACCCACTTAAATTTAGTATGTAAGGAGTTAGTGGTTAAAATTTCAGAGCATTTGGATGTACACACAAATAGGAATAAAGTTTTCAAAACCGTCTACCGTTTCTGGCAGATTCGCGCAATCTGATCACCAACGGTTTTTTGAAGGGGTTAAAGGTTGAATTTTAATTTGAAATTTTTAGGGGGCCCTCATAACATCTGAGGCTAAGTTCTCTCAAAAGTTCAGAATTTTTGGAGACCTATAACCTGGTTTTAAAAATGTTTTAAAACTGGTCCTGGAAACAGAATCTGTTTTCAGAAGTTGAGTTGTTTAGTTTTAAACAAATTTTAAAAACTACACTGTCCGCACCACCTATTCAACCCCCCCTTCTAGTGGTGCCATGCAGATCCTACAAGTGGTATCAGAGCGCAGGAACACTCGCTTCAAGGAATCCAACGATTCTGTGAGATGGCAACCACAAATCTCAAAACCGAGCAAGAAGGTATGTCGAGCCAAAGGCCTCCACTTTTTGACGGTGAGTCGTTTATTCAGTGGAAACTTAGAATGAAGCTTTTTCTTATGGCTATAGATATAGATCTTTGGTCAATCATTGAAGATGGTCCTTTTGTCCCATCTAAGTTATGTACCGTAGACGGAGTCACATTAGAAGTTGTTAAACCGAGACAAGAATATACGAGTGACGATAAAAAGAAACTTAGTATGAATGCTAGGGCTATGCAATTGCTCCTAAACGGATTAAGTAAAAGTGAGTCTAGTTATGTTTCAAACTGTTCGTGTGCATAAGAAATGTGGAGGATACTAGAAATGAAACACGAAGGCACGAGTCAAGTAAAAGAGTCAAAAATAAACATGCATATGTCCACACTTGAGTCGTTTAAATTATTACCTAATGAGTCTATTGTTGATATGGATCTTCGTTTAACTAACATTTACAATTCTCTTGAGTCTCTTGGTAAAGCTTTTACCGCGCAGGAAAAGGTACAGAAAGTCCTACGAAGCCTTCCATCCGAATGGGATCCTAAAGTGACCGCTATAGAAGAAAGCAAGGAAACTAAGTCAATAAAGATGGAAGAATTAATCGGATCACTTAAAGTTTATGAGAATAAACTCACCATACAGAAATCGGAGTCATCTAAACAAGGTAAAGCTATTGCTTTTAAATCAAATGAATACTTCTCCCCTCCCTCCGATCACATAGATGATAGTGATTCTTAATCGGATAACGATGACCTAATTCTATTGGCTAAAGGCTTAAGAAAATTTATGAGAAGGTCATTTAGAAACAAAAATAAGGGTACTACATCCAAGAGAAATGAGAACAAGTCAAATGATAAAGACGTTAAACGTTATGAATGTGGCAAACTCGGACACTTATCATATGATTGCCCCAATAAAGAAAAGCAAACAAATAAATACCCTGACAAGGAGCAGAACAAAAATAGACTCGTCTCAGAACCCAAACAAAGGAAACGTGCTCTAAAGGCCTCCACCTGGAGTGATTCATTGGATTCTTAAACTGAGACCGAAGAGGAGACTGCACAAGTATGCTTTGCATCCAGAGCATCTAATGAGGTATCATCTGATTCTGACTCTGACTCTGAACCCTCTTATGAAGATCTTTTTAGTTAGTATTTAGAACTGCATAAATTCACTAAGACTCTCGCTAAGGAAAATAAGCGATTAATTGAAGACAAGAAACTGTTAGAATCTTCTAACGAGAATCTTGTCGCTCAATTAAGCGATTCAAAGAAAGAGTCATCATGTGTCATTACTGCATTAAAGACAGAGATTTCATCATTAACCACTCAAAATAATGAAATGAAATCCGAGATTTCAAATTTGAAATCAAGGAATACCGATTTAGAGAAAATGATGAAACAGTTTGATACGGGGTCCAACATGCTGCATCGCATTATATTATCACAAAAGCATGACAACGACAAAACGGGTTTGGGATACGTTGATACAAATAAAGTATCAACCAAACCAACTAAGTTTGTGGTGTCTAAGAAAGTAGACACCCCTAAGCCTCAAGTGGCGTCTAAGATGACGCAAAAGCCGCCCCTTTCCTCATCACGCCCCACTTCTTCTTCATATCATGTGAAATATAACTTTGTACCATATAGATACGAAAAGAAAAGGATAATGCATACACGAAATTCATATCATCCACGCACTACGCACACACACACAAGGACATACCAAAAACGTCCTTCATTTAATGAGTATAAAGGAGTCCTTGGGCAAAGACCCAAAGTGCATGCACCACATGTCTACTATATCGCACCTTCATCTACATTCTTGCCATTTGATAGACCGAGAAGGATCACCCAAGTATGGGTATCGAAAGGTACTTTTACCAAGAGGTGACTAACTAACTCGAAAAGACCCAAAGTTAAAAGGGTACCTAAATCATCTTTGCACATTGCAGGGAGCCCACACATCGAAAGATACAACTATTAAGTGGTTCCTTGACACTGGATGCTCGAGGCACATGACAGGTGACCCGAGCTTGTTCACCAAATTAAAGAAGGTCACAAAAGGCGAATCCATGACCTTTGGAGACAACAACGAAGGCAAGATCATCGGAAAAGGTACGATTGGAGATCCAAGTACTCTCCAAATCTCCAACGTCTTTTTGGTAAGCAACTTATCTTACCATCTTCTTAGCATTTCTCAATTTGTTGACAATGGTTTTAATGTGTGTTTCACCCACCTTTATTGCAATATAATAAATAAAAATGGAGAAACCATTTTAAAAAGAAAACGAGAAGGTAATATTTTTTCGCTTTCTATGGATGATGTGGTAGACGCTAGAGTTAAGTGCTTTATGTCAAATGAACCCAATGTGAATTTGTGGCATAGACGTTTAGGACATATTGGTATCTCCACACTAGATAATCTTCAACGAAAGAACCTAGTACGAGGATTGCCCAAGCTTGATTTAGACAACTTTCAGTTGTGTGAATCTTGCATAAAAGGCAAACAAACACATGAGTCACTTAAGCCTAAAAATGAAATAAGCACGACTAGAGTCTTAGAACTATTACATATTGATTTGTTTGGTCCTAGTCGCACTACAAGCCTTGGTGGGCGCCACTATGCATGTGTGATTGTTGATGATTTTTCCCGTTATACTTGGACTTTATTTCTTGCGCATAAGGATGATAGTGTCATTGAGATTGCAAAATTAATTATACAACTTGAAAATCAATACGGTGTAAGTGTGAAAAAGATAAGAAGTGATAGAGGCGGTGAGTTTAAAAACGAAGAAATGATTTCATTTTGCAAAGAAAAAGGAATCAAGCATGAGTTTTCGCCACCTAGAACTCCACAATTAAATGGAGTAGTAGAAAGAAAGAATCGTACATTACAAGAAATTGCTAGGACTATGTTATGCGAAAATAAATTACCTAGATTTTTGTGGGCGGAAGCCGTAAATTGTGCATGCTATATTGTAAATCGCCTATCTATAAGAAATAAAATAAACAAGACGCCTTATGAGATTTTGAATAATCGCATGCCTAAGATTGACTATTTTCGTGTGTTTGGATGCAAATGTTTTGTCTTGAATACAAAAGATAATTTAGATAAATTTGAATCCAAATCAATTGAGTGCATCTTTGTTGGATATTCTATAAATTCAAAGGCATATAGGTGCTATGATCCTATCACTAGACAAATCATGGAATCTATTCATGTGAAATTCAATGAATTTGGTGAAATTGATAAAGATAAGGAATATGACGATGACTTTGAATTGAAACCCGTGTTGAATGAAGATGATGGTTCTTTTGATATGCATGATATGAATAACACACTAGAAATGCATGATCACATAGAAATGCATGATAACATAGAAAATAATCAACCAAGATGGCATAGAGATCACCCACATGATCTCATCATAGGCGACCTCACTCACGGTGTGCGATGACGTAGAAGAATTACTTCGGACGAAATAAATGAATTTCATGCTATGATTTCTGAAATTGAGCCCAAAAATGTGCATGATGCTTTGAGTGATTCTTCCTGGATTGATGTCATGCATGATGAACTTAATCAATTTGTTAGAAACGATGTATGGGATTTAGTGCCACGACCACAAGATAAGACTATAATAGGCACAAAGTTGGTGTTTAGGAATAAAATGAATGAAGAAGGAAAGGTCGTTAGAAATAAAGCGAGACTTGTAGCACAAGTTTATAATCAAGAAGAAGGGATTGACTACGATGAAACATTTGCACCCGTAGCACGTTTAGAAGCTATACGACTATTACTTGCTATTGCTTGCATGAAAGATTTCAGATTATATCCAATGGACGTAAAAAGTGCATTTCTAAACGGATTTATACAAGAAGAAGTATACGTGAAGCAACCACCCGGTTTTGAAGATTTGAAACATCCCGATCACGTGTACAAACTAAAGAAGGCACTATACAGCCTAAAGCAAGCACCGAGAGCATGGTATGATCGTTTTGCTACTTTCCTTTTAGAAAATAATTTTAAACGAGGTACTATAGATAGTACACTATTTTTGAAACAAGATAAATCGGATTTACTTATTATCCAAATCTACGTTGATGACATTATTTTCGGTTCTAGCTCACATAGACTTGTTGAAGATTTTGAAAATTGCATGAAATCTGAATTTGAAATGTCTATGGTTGGTGAACTTAATTATTTTCTTGGCTTACAGATTAAGCAAACTAGTAAAGGGATTCACATAAGTCAAGCAAAATATGTCAATGACATGATTAAAAAGTTTAACTTTGAAAATTTGAAACCATCCCCCACCCCTATGAGTGTCACCACAAAATTAGACAAAGACGAACATGATAAAGAAGTTGATAATGGCTTATATCGATCTATGATAGGTTCTTTGCTATATTTAACTGCTAGTAGGCCTGATATCATGTTTAGTGTATGCATGTGCGCACGATTTCAGAGTCAACCTAAGGTGTCTCATTATAATGCGGTAAAAAGAATATTCCGTTATATTAAGCACACGCCCACCTCAGGAATTTGGTACGATAAGGATTCCACATTTGACATACATGCTTATACTGATGCAGATTATGGTGGCTGCAAAATAGATAGAAAAAGCAAGAGTGGGACTTGCCAATTTATAGGAAACTCACTCATTTCATGGTTTTCCAAAAAGCAAGCAAGCGTTGCTTTGTCCACTACTAAGGCTGAGTACATGGCACTTAGCCTTTGTTGCACACAGTTGTTGTGGATAAAACAACAGCTCTCAGACTTTGGAATTACCGTAAATAAAATTCCTATATATTGTGATAGTATGAGTGCCATTAATTTGTCTAAGAACCCCGTGTTGCACTCTAAGGCTAAGCATATAGAAGTACGCTATCACTTTCTTCGTGATCACATAAACAATGGTGATATCGTCATAGAACACGTACGCACAGAAGCACAAGTAGCGGACATTTTTACAAAAGCCTTAAATCAAGCCACATTTGAATCTCTTCGCTCTAAATTAGGCATGATTCCAGTTGATATGATTTGATTTGACGTGATTTGATTTTCTTTCCTTATTTACAGGAATCTTTTGATTTACTTTCCAAAATAAAGGGGGAGAGAAAGCATGATTTAAGGGGGAGAGAGAGAGACATACATTGATAGCATGATTTAAGGGGGAGAGAGAGAGACATACATTGATACAGATTGCACAAATCAAGGGGGAGCTTGAAATTTGAATTCAAATTTCAAATTTGTGCATGTTTGAAGGGGGAGCGATGGCATTTAAATCATGTGCATAAGTTATTTTGAAAATCATCAAAAGGGGGAGATTGTAGAGAAAATGGAGTTTGAGTGATTTCAAAATAAGTGACTTAAATGCATGATATATATATAAACGTGCATGATACGTTGCTATTACTTGCCTTATTTAGCTTATATATAATGTTGCCGGACTAACGAGCCATGAAGCGTTAAAGCTTACATCATATGGAAAACATTTGTTGTGTTTATACTATTTTCAGGTGCCACCATTAATGAACTAAACTAGTTCATTAAGTGAAGTACTTAGTTTATTAAACCAAGCAGTTCATTAAAGGAAGCCACATTTGGAAAAGGCACAAAGGCAACAAGGCTAAGGAAGGAAAGTTTTCTCCTCCTCCCCTCATTAATATATATACACGCATATACATATATAAGTACACATATTTTCAGATTTTTTGAAAAAGGCACATACACATGTATTCCAACTTACTACCGACACATTATATATTTTACGTACGTACGTTAACGTCACACCACTATACTTAACTCATATTTATGAGTATATTCAGGTCTTATATCATATGATATAAGTCATGGTGATGACAAATTAAATACGATACGTTAAAAGGTTCTAAACCGAAAATTGTCGTATCGGACGAATACCAAAACTTCGCCAACGTGTCAGGTACTTGCCATAAATAGATGGCTAGCCCCTATACTTCAAAATTTCATAAAACTTTCGTGCACATGACTATATATTCAGTCAAAAATACTTTCCATGTTGGCACACACAAATCACCCCACATTAAGGCCAAAATGTGAAGATTCCAATTTTAATTTTGACACATGATAAATGTCGCCATTTTAGACCAGCCAAGTGCTGAGACTTAAAGTATATTATATATATATATATATATATATATATATATATATATATATATATATTATATGTAACATAATATATATAACATGTGCAAAAAGTTGGAATATAATTAGAGAAAAATCGGGTAATCGATAAATATCGAAAATTCGGTTTTCTACGCACACAACACATGGAACGTTTTTGGTACATCATATAACACGTATCTAGACACTTTTTACATATGTTATACATCTTAAAGTGTTCTAGAAAATTAAATTAAGGGCTGATTGGAATATAACATATGTGTATTATTAAATGTGCACTATTTTACAAAGTTAGCAAAAATAATTTTCAGCATATGTATATACATCATACACGCACATTGCAGCTGAGATGGAGCTTATTTCGAGCCTTGTTGGCATATTGATTGGTCAAGAATCAATCATACAATGTTGATGAATTAAAGAGAGAAGCTACAAATGGTAAGATTTCAAACTTTGTCTCACTTATAACACATGCTGAAAATTTCAGCATGCTAAACTTGGCTGGCCGATTTCTTCACTTTAATATGACATATTTTATCATCTTGAATTATGTGATTGATTGGGAGAAGAAATGGAAGTAATTTGAATATTATTTAAATTCATAAAGTGTGATATTTTATATATCACACATGCTGAAAATTATTCAGCATGAGTGTGACATGTCATGGCCGAATTCTTGAGCTTAAAAGTATCCAAGTTCATTTCCAATGTGATAAAGATATTTACCATCAATTAGTGATTTATTTCAAAAAGAAAAATCAAAGAAAAATGGTAATATTTTAAATTGTACAACCATGTAACACATGCTGAAAATTCAGCATGGTAAAACCATTATGGCCGATTTTTGTGTCTTAGCAAGGAAGGAATTTTGTCTTGCAATTTATGTGACAATCTTGTGCATTATGGAAACAATTTTATGATTGATATTGGCACATGTTTTAAGTGTTATTCTCAGATTTTCCAAGTCATCATTGATGACAACATCCAACAAATCATGAAGTGCCAAGTAAGCAAAGCTTAAGTGATCATCCAATAAGAAGATGTCAAGTAAGCAAGACCATGTCACAATGATATCTTACATTCTCCCAAGGACTTAGAAGATAATTTTCAAGAGGGGGATAGCACCATAGGGGACGGACACTCAAGCTTAAAAGGAAAGAAGTTGAGCAAAAACAAGACAAGCACAAGCATTGCAAAACAAGTGATCAAAAACGCCTAAGCCTCTTCTTCTACATTCTCCTTCTTTCTTTCTTCTTGTAAGCCTATATTATTCATATCTTTCAATCTTGAATAGGCTTGATATAGACCACCACATATTCCATATCTTTGTAAAAGATTGATCAAGGTGTGATCAATCTTCATTCTTGTGAGGTGGTGGTGTTCATGCGAATTGTATTCATCGTACAAGGTTTGTAAAGGGTTGGAGTTGGTGTGTAACTCCATCAACCCTGTGGTAAGGTGTATTGTGTGTGTGTGATTAGTGTGAACCAAGGAAGATGTTCCTTGATGACTGGAGTAGGTTGTTTATAACCGAACCAGTATAAAATTCTTGGTGCCATTTACTTTCAGCATCAACTTTCTGTTACGGCATAGTTTACTCTTCTTTTTGGCATCTGTAAAAATAGTAAACGACTTTAAAAAATCACAGAAATTTCCATAAACATAGCCACACGTTCTAGGGTTAATTTGGCACAAGTTTGAACCCTTTTGTATAAGTATAAGTTGATCAAACATCAAAAGTTCTGAGACTAGTGCAGTCTGATCTTCAGACTTGCAAAGGTTGAGACTTTGATTGTAATTGACCTACTTCCCAAAAGAATTTTACAAAACTGTTTCAACCCACTTAAATGTAGTATATAAGGAGTTAGTGGTTAAAATTTCAGAGCATTTGGACTTACACACAAATAGGAATAAATTTTTCAAAACCGTCTACCGTTTCTGGCAGATTCGCGCAATCTGATCACCAACGGTTTTTTGAAGGGGTTAAAGGTTGAATTTAATTTCAAATTTTTAGGGGACCCTCATAACATCTGAGGCTAAGTTATCTCAAAATTGCAGAATTTTTGGAGACCTATAACCTGGTTTTAAAAATGTTTTAAAACTGGTCCTGGAAACAGAATCTGTTTTTAGAAGTTGAGTTGTTTAGTTTTAAACAAATTTTAAAAACTATACTTTCCGCACCACCTATTCAACCCCCCCCCCTTTCTAGTGGTGCCTTGCAGATGTTTTCTCTTTGCAAATCTTGTTCTTCCATTTTTACTTGAATATTTAAAGCACGTCTTACAACTAAGAACTTTTTATTTTCATATTCATTAGTGTTATCAATTATTTCTTCCTCTTCCTCACATGTTTCCTTAATTTCCTCATTTTTTTCTAACTCTTCTTCAGAATAGTACTCATTATACTCCTTAATAAATAGAATACGTTTAGGGTTGGGACATTGATTTACAAAATGAACTTTACCTAAGCACTTAAAACATTGAATTTCTTTGCCTTTATCCACAGATAGATTGTTGTTGGTTGTGGGACGTTTTGGAAAGCTTTGTGATGCCTTTCCTTGAAATCCACGGCCTTGACTTGGTGGAGGTTTGAAACTTGTCCCAGGCTGTACCTTGGAGAAGTTTGATAGATTAGGCCAAAATGTAGGGGTAGAGGCATGTACCTTAAGCTGCCTTTTCACTTTCTCAGTAGTATGAACCATAGAAGCCAAGTCTGAATAAGGTGTGAGTTCCACCTTGAATGTAATTTCTTTATTAAGACCAGCTAAGAATCTTGTTATTGTGGCCTCTTCAGCTTTTTCTTTGTTTGTCCTGATAAGCAAATGTTCTAATTCTTTATAATATTTATCAACACATTTGTTACCTTGAGAGAGTTGTTGCAGCTTCTAGTAGACCATTCTTTCATAGGACTGAGAGATGAATCTCTTCCTCATCTCTTGCTTAAGTTCTGCCCAAGTGACAAAAGGAGGTTGTCTTGCTCTTCTTCTTGAATTCTGCAGAAGTTCTCACCAAAGTAAAGCATAATCCACAAACTCAAAGGTAGCATATCGAACTTTGGCCAACTCAGAATAGTTAGTGCATGAATACATATGTTCTACCTTAAGTTCCCATTGTGAGTTATGCCTTAGCATCACTTTTCTCCTGGAAGGAAGGTATATTCAGTTTCATTATAATGAACTCCTCTTTAGGAGGTTCATTCCTTTCATACCTGGGGTTATAATACCTTTCTTCTTGATAACGGTCATTTATTCAAGGGGATCATCAAATCTATCCTCAAATGGAATGTTCCTACGACCACTATTTAGACCACAACCTTTACCACGTCCACTGTGGGACATGCTTCCACGGTTTTCAGGCCGAGATTCATCTCCAAAAGAAGTACCCTTGTTAAAAGGTGCACTTGGGGGTTTCTCTTCTACCTTAGGTAGCACTTTCTCCCTTGGTAGGCCGTGAGTTGTTCTTAAGATCATCAAGTTCAGTTTTCATACAACCAAAGGCATTAATCATGCTAGCAATAGTTTGTTGCAATGTTTCAAGTGTGCCAGGACCTTTAGGTAAGATGGGGGTAGAAGGGGGTGTAAGGGGTGAGTTTTCCTTTTCTTGTAAATTAACCATGACTGAAATCAAGTAAAGAAATCCAACTATAAAGTTAACAAGACTTTTACTTCTACTTTAAGTGATAATTGATCAAACAACAATTTTGGACTTTCTAAGATTCAAGAATGATATAAATCAATTGATGTTTTGGGCTGATTGCAAGAAAAATAAGGGTTTGTACAAAACAGTCCCCTAACTTACTTTAACCTTTATGCAATCTCAATTGTAATAAAGTGAAAGCTAAGTACACATACACAATTTTTTAGTAAGGGTTTGTTCTTAAAACTTTTCAACAAAGATCAACTCTTTGGGGATGGGTACTTTGTGTTTTTTGTACATATTTTATTTATATATTCCTTTTGTGAATTTGGAATTTTTGTATAGGGCTATACCTCTCTTTCCTGTGCAACACTCATGCGTCTTGCCTCTTACTTTTGTGACGTTAAGTTGGCTTTTCTCTCAGTTTCTTTCTCAAACAAGCACTATTTGCTTTCTTGTTCTTTTGGCTTGTTTTTTTGGTGAGACTACTGCTCACAGCCTTTATGAGACGTTGCTCACGGCATTTGGGTTTATTTGCACAAGCTTTGGTTGTATTTATGCAAAAGTTTCCTTTGCAACACGGCTGAACACTAATGAAGTGACAAATGTTTCACAAATACAACAACCAAGTATGTATAAAGTTCAATGCAAGTCCAGAAAGAGTAGTGACAACAAGATGATTTGTTCAGGTTGGCAATATAACAATATCAATCAATCAATCAATCGAACCCAATATTTTCCAACGACAGCAAAAGTTATCGCTAGGGTCTGGGGAGGGTAAATGGCAGGCAAACAATACCTTTATCCCAAGGGATACAGAGTTTGCTTCCAGTGAGACCCCCGGCTCTGTATGTACCTGCATAAAGGGGCACAATAATACGAATATGATGTGCTAGTGTGTTAGTGAGGCAATTCAAGAAATACAAAGAGGAAGCTGTCGATATTAAAATACTCCTAACGTGTATATGTACATATAATATAAAACAACGGCAGACCATAGATAAACAAGTGCAAAGTCAACTTAAACATATACAAAAGCCTTCCACTATTAAAATAGTCATAATAGTGCACATGCACAAATAATTGAAAAAAGACCAAAACAAAATATGCTAAGTCAAATTAAAGTGCAAATACTATCTAACCCTCTAAGTATGTTCTAAGATGTCATATATCCTGTCTACCCCTCCTTAACCCTAATCCTCTGTATCCATGAACTCCTATCCTGGACCATGTCCTCAGAGAGGTGTAACTCTAGTAAGTCATGCCCAATCTGCTCATCCCACGTCAGTTTGGGTCTGCCTTTACTCCTCTTCCCTTCTACAGTAACGTTTTCAATTGCTCTGATAGACGCCGTTTTCTATCTCCTCTTGACATGCCCAAGCCATCTCAGTCTTCCCTCTCTTATCTTATCTGTTACACTAGTCACCCTAACCTTTCTCTGTATACCTTATTTCTTATCTTGTCTAGCCTTATATGCCTACACATCCACCTCAGCATCTTCATCTCTGCCACTTCCATCTTCTGTGTCTGTGTTCTTTTGATGGCCCAGCAGTCTGTTCCTTATAACATTACAATATAACAATGTGGGCTGAAAATAGAGAAAAACTGATTTTAAATGAGAACCTAAGTCCAACAATGTTTTGAATCAATATAAATCAACACAAAGCAAAGATAAATGTTCAGCCAACATTATGGTGTGATTTAATCGATATTCAAACTTCTAGGATGTGTTTGAACTAGGTTAAGATCAAAGGTTACCAGAAACACAAGCTTCAAACATAAACCACAAGCTGAAAACAAAAATTGAAGACATAACACTTGTAAGTAGCTAGCTGTTTCGGATTTTTTTTAATTCAACAACTAATAAAACGTCTAAACACTTGCTACACAACATATCCTAACATCTTAACTATCTTTTAGACTAAATTCAAGGGCTGGAATCATGAAAGAAAATCGTAAAACACGCAAACACAACAGAACTGAAATTCTGGAAACAGGACACTTAAACAACTAGCTACTGTTTTTGTTTTCTGATTTTTTTGACCAACTAACAAATGTTAAAAACAGCATTAACACTACATTTATAAAACCTTAAGGCCTGTTTTGAACATGGTTTAGGTGCTGGAATGTTAATTCAGGCATGCAGCAACACAGAACATAAACACAACACAAAACTGAAAACTGAAACTGAATTGCCTATATGGACTGTTTTGGTTTTTTCAGATTTACGTGGTTAATACAAACGTTAAAACAACACTAACACAATATTTCTAACATATTATACTATGTTTAGGACAATATTCAAGTGCTGGAAACAAAATGAAAAACGTAAACAACACAGAGCAAAAAAAACAGAATACAAACACGCAACTGAAACAGAAAAATAGTAAACTGAAACACAAGATATTTGAGTGGAAGAAGCACCTAATAGCTCTGATACCACCTGATGCGCAAAGTGCAAGAATAAAGAACCTTTCTTCACTCAAGAAACCAAGCTGGAACCATGGATGGAGATGCAAAACATTCTAAGAACATCAAGCCAATTTGTGTCTAGAATTCAGCCAAGTAAGTGAATCAGCTTCAGCGAATGATCTCAACTTGTTTCGACAAGCCTAAAACCTTCCAAACAATATCCACTCCAAGCTTAAGAAGCAATACAATCAAGTTATGATTCAAGAACTTCAAGGAAATCAAGTGATTCAAACCAGAAACTGAAGATAGTTTTTGGAGCAAATTTTCCATTTTATGTATTCTGAAAGTCCAAGCTTACAAACGTTCTTAGCTACTTTAAATAAACTAAAATAAGATTCTAAGATAAGCTTCAGAGGTTCCAATGTTCTATGTGAGAAAAGAAGCTATTTCATCTAAGCTAAAATCAAGAAAATAATCATTGTTGTTTGGAAATTGTTCTCAGCAGAAATGTCTTGTTCTTGCAAGTTGTGTTTCTCTTTTATTTCTAATTTGTCCAGTTTCTCCTTGCATTGGGATATTATTTGAGATGTCCTTGAGCTGCTGGTTAAGCCCCATGAAGCTAATTGGTTGAAAAGGTTGCTTGAAAAGTGAAGAAACTGAAAACTGTCCAGTTTTGACCGGTTTTCTGTTTTAGATTATAACATAACCTTCCATTTCGAATTATGTAGAGAAAAAGGGGGTTTGAGTGATTTCAAAATGCATGATTTAAATAACGTGTATTAAAGAAATGCATGACATATTTCATGACATGACATGTTGTTGCATAAAACTTTCCTTATATAGTTCATATATAATGTTGTCGTACTAACGAGCCATGAAGCTTTAAAACTTACATCAAATGGCAAGCATTTGTTGTGTTTGAACTATTTTCAGGTGCCACCATTAATGAACTAAACTAGTTCATTAACTGAAGTACTTAGTTAATTAAACTAAGTAGTTCATTAAAGGAAGCCATATTTGGAAAAGGCACAAAGGCAACAAGTTGAGGAAAGGAAAGTTCTCCATCCTCATATTACACGCCATTTTCAACATATATATATATATATATATATATATATATATATATATATATTCAGATTTTTTTAAAAAAGACACATACATATATATTCCAACGTACTACCGACACGTTATATATTTTACGTACGTACGTTAACGTCACACCACTATACTTAACTCATATTTATGAGTATATTCAGGTCTTATATCATATGATATAAGTCATGGTGATGACAAATTTATTACGACACGTTAAAAGGTGTCGTATCGGGTGAATATCGAAACTTCGCCAACGTGTCACGTACTTGCTTCAAAAATGACCACAAATTTCGTGGCTTACATGGTATGTGCAGACATAAAATCATTCCATGTTGGCACACACAAATCACCCTCAATTAAGGCCAAATTGTGGAGATTCCGATTTTAATTTTGTCACATGTTTAGGCGCCACTTTAGATCAGCCTAAGTGCTGAATATTAAAGTTTAATTTATGTATATTATATGTAACATAATATATATAACATGTGCAAAAATTTGGAATTTAATTAGAGAAATATCGGGTAATTGATAAACGTCGAAAATTCAAGTTTCTACGTACACGACATATGGAACATTTTTTGGCATGGCATATAACATGTATCTAGACACTTTGTACATACTGCATACATTCTAAAGTGTTCTAGAAAAATCAATTAAGGGATGATTGGAATATACCATGTGTGTATAACTAAATGTGTACTATTTTACAAAGTTTGCAAAAATAAAATTCAGCACATGTACAATCATGTCACATGCATACTACAGCTATATTGGAGCATATGTGGAGCGTTGTTGGCATCTTGATTGGCCAAGAATGAAGCATGCAATGTTGGTGACATAAAGAAAGGAGCTACACAAGGTAACATTTCAAACTTTGTCACATTTATGACACATGCTGAAAATTCAGCATGTGTAAAGTAGAGCTGGCCGATTTTCTCAACTTAATAAGGCATATTTTACTATCTTGAATTAAGTTGATTAATTGAGAGATAGTATGAAACTATTTTGAATATTTTATGAAATTAGTAATGTGATATTTTCAAATATCACGCATGCTGAAAATTTCAGCATGTGTGTAATGTATGTTGGCCGATTTCTAGGGCTTATTGGTGATCAATTTTATTCCAAAATTGATAAGAATGTTATCTACTAAATGATGCTTGATTTCTTCCTTATTCTCAAGAAATAAATCAAAGCAAACTTGGCAACATTTTGAATAAAATACAAATGTTACACATGCTGAAATTTCAGCATGTAAAGAGGTGAATGGCCAAAATTTTGATGGAAAGTTGTGATAAGTTGTCTTGCTAATTATGTGGGATGATTATATGCTTTACGGAAATAATTTTATGGCTAATTGACACATGCTTTTTGAGGTTTAAATTCAGATTTATCTAGTCATCAAGTGATGACAACATCTATCCAATCAATGAGTGCCAAGTAAGCAAGAGCTTAATGATCATCCAATGAGGAGTTGCCAAGTAAGCAAAGACATGTCACAATGATGAAGTACACTCTTTCAAGGACTTGGAAGATAATTTACAAGAGGAAGAAAAAGGCTATAGGGGGCGGCCATATGGTGATAAAAAGGAAAGAAGAGAGCAAACAAAAAAAAGAACAAGTCTTGCAAATTGAAGCATCAAAACGTTTTCTAGCCTCTTCTCTCTACACTTCTTTCTTTCTTCTCTCTAAAATCCTATTGTACTCATATTCATATATTTGAATAGGCTTCATATATACCAGCACATATTCTATTTATTGTTGTAAAAGATTGATCAAGGTGTGATCAATCTTGCACTTGCAAGGTGGTGGTGTTCGTGATCAATGTATTCTCATACAAGGTTTGTAAAGGGTTGGAGTTGGTGTGTAACTCCATCAACCATGTGGTAGGGTGCTATTTTGTGTTTTGTGGTTAGTGCTAACCGAGGAAGGTGTCCTCGAAGATTGGAGTATGTTGTTTATAACCGAACCAGTATAAAATTCCTGGTGTTATTTACTTTCAGTTTCAGCACTGTTTATCGTTTTTGATCACAATGGTAAAAATAGTAAATGAATTTCAAAAATCATGAAACTTTCCAGAATCATAGCCACACATCTTAAGGTTGATTTGGCGCAGGTTTCAACCCTTTTGGACAAGGATAAGTCATTCAAACGTATAAAGTTCTGAGACTAGTGCAGTCTGATTTTTAGGCATGCAAAGGTTGAGACTTTCATCGTATTTGACTAACTTCCCAAAAGAATTTTTCAAAACTGTTTCAACCCATTTAAATACAACTAATAAGGGGTTAGTCATTAGTCAAGTAAAAGAGCTCAAGAAATGTGGAGAATTCTCGAAATGAAACACGAAGGCACTAGTCAAGTAAAAGAGTCCAAGATTAACATGCTTATGTCCACACTTGAGTCATTTAAATTATTGCCAAATGAATCTGTCGTTGATATGGATCTTCGCTTGACTAACATTTACAATTCTCTTGAGTCTCTTGGCAAAGCCTTTACTATGCAGGAAAAGGTACAAAAGGTCTTGCGAAGCCTTCCATCCGAGTGGGACCCTAAAGTAACGGCCATAGAAGAAAGCAAAGAAACTAAGTCAATTAAGATGGAAGAATTAATTGGATCACTTAAGGTTTATGAGAACAAACTCACCATAAGAAAATCGGAATCATCAAAACAAGGTAAGGCTATTGTATTTAAATCAAATGAATACGTCTCTACTTCTTCCGATCACGTAGATGATAGTGATTCTGAATCAGATAAAAATGACTTAATTTTATTGGCTAAAGGCTTAAGAAAATTCATGAAAAAGTCATTTAGAAACAAAACTAAGGCTACTTCAACTAAACGAAATAAGAACATGACAAATGATAAGGATGTTAAATGTTACGAATGCGGTAAACTTGGACATCTATCATATGACTGCCCTAATAAGGACAAACAAACAAACAAATACCCTGACAAGGAACGGAACAAGAATAGACTCGTCTCATAACCTAAGCAAAGGAAAAGAGCTCTCAAGGCCTCCACTTGGAGTGATACATCTGATTCTGAGACTGAGACAGAAGAGGAGACTGCACAAGTATGCTTTGTGTTCAAAGCATCAAACGAGGTATCATCTGACTCTAATTATGACTCTGATTATAACTCTGAGCCTTCTTATGATGATCTTTTTAGTCAGTACTTAGAATTGCATAAATTTACGAAGACTCTCGCGAAAGAAATGAAGCGATTAATTGAAGACAAGAAGCAGTTAGAATCTTCTAACGAGAATCTTGTTGCTCAATTAAACGATTCAAAAGAAGAGTCGTCATGCATCATTAATGCATTAAAGATAGAGATTTCATCATTGACCACGCAAAATAAGGAAATGAAATCCGAGATTTCAAATTTGAAATCAATGAATACGGACTTAGAGAAAATGATAAAACAGTTTGATACAGGATCTAACATGCTAGATCTATTATTTTATCACAAAAGCATGATAGTGATAAAACGAATTAGGATACATTGGAACAAATGAAGTATCCATTAAACCAATCAAGTTTGTATTGTCTAAGAAAGTAGACACTCCAAAAGCAAATACGGCGTCTAAGATGACGCAAAGACCCCCTCTCCCCTTATCTCGTTTTACTTCTTCTTCATATCATGCGAAAATATAATTTTGTGCCATATAGATATGAGAAGAAACAAGTAATGCTTACACGACATTCATTTCATCCATCTAGATCCGACACTACGCACACTAACACAAGGACATATCAAAAACGTCCTCCATATAATGCGTATAAAGGAGTTCTTGGCCAAAGGCCCAAAGTGCACTCACGACATGTCTACTACATTGCACCTTCATCTACATTCTTGCCATTTGCTAGACCGAGAAGGATCTCTCAAGTATGGGTACCGAAAGGTACTTTTACTAAGAGGTGAGTAACTAACTCGTAAGGACCCAAAATTAAAAGGGTACCTAAATCACTTTTGTACATTGCAGGGAACTCACACATCAAAAGATACATCTATCAAGTGGTTACTTGACAGTGGTTGCTCGAGGCACATGACGGTTGACCCGAGCTTGTTCACTAAATTGAAGAAGGTCACAAAAGGTGGATCCGTGACCTTTGGAGACAATAATGAAGGCAAGATCATCGGGAAAGGTACAATTGGAAACCCGAGCACCCTTCAAATCTCAAACGTCTTTTTGGTAAGCAACTTATCCTATAATCTTCTTAGCATTTCGCAATTCATTGACAATAGTTTTGATGTGTTTTTTACTCACCCATATTATAATATAATAAATAAAAATGGAGAAACAGTTTTAAAAGGACAACGTGAAGGAAACATCTTTACGTTTTCTATGGATGATATGTTAAACGCTAAGGTTAAGTGTTTCATGTCAAGTGAACCTAACGCAAATTTATGGCATAGACGCTTAGGACATATTGGCATTTCTACACTAGAAAAACTCCAACAAAAGAACCTAATACGAGGATTGCCTACACTTGATTTAGACAACTTTCAGTTGTGTGAATCTTGCATAAGAGGCAAACAAACACGCGAGTCACTAAAACCTAAAAATGAAATTAGCACAACTAGAGTTTTAGAATTATTGCACATTGATTTGTTTGGTCCTAATCGCACTACGAGTCTTGGTGGACGTCATTATGCTTGTGTGATTGTTGATGATTTTTCTCGTTATACTTGGACTTTATTTCTTGCACATAAAGATGATAGTGCCATTGAAACTAATAAAACAACTTGAAAATCAATATGGTTTCAATGTGGAAAGGATAAGAAGCGATAGAGGCGGTGAATTTAAAAACAAGGACATGATTTAATTTTGCAAAGAAAAAGGAATTAAACACGAATTTTTGCCACCTAGAACTCCACAATTAAATGGATTAGTAGAAAGAAAGAATAGGACATTACAAGAAATTGCTAGAACTATGTTGTGCGAGAATAAATTGCCTAGATTTTTGTGGGCGGAAGCCATAAACTGTGCATGCTATATAGTAAATCGCTTGTCCATTAGAAAGAAAATAAATAAGACGCCTTATGAGATATTAAATGATCGCATGCCTAAATTGACTATTTTCGTTTGTTTGGATGCAAATGTTTTTTTTAATACAAAAGACAATTTAGATAAAGTTGAATCTAAATCAATTGAATGCATCTATGTTGGGTATTCTGTGAATTCAAAAGCATATAGGTGTTATGATCCTCTCACTAGACAAATTCCAGAATCTATTCATGTGAAGTTTAATGAATTTAATGAGATTGATAAATATAAAGAGTATGATGATGATTTTGAATTGAAACCCGTGTTGAATGATGATGATGGCACATTTGATATGCATGATATGCATGATACACTAGAAATGCATGATCACTTAGAAGTGCATGAGAACGTAGAAAATAATCAACCAAGATGGAATAGAGATCACCCACATGATCTCATCATAGACGATATCACTCACGGTGTGCGACCACGTAGAAGAATAAATCCAGATGAAATAAACCAATTTCATGCCATGATTTCTGAAATCGAACCTAAAAATGTGCATGATGCTTTGAGTGATTCTTCTTGGATTGATGCTATGCATGACGAACTTAATCAATTTGTTAAAAATGACGTATGAGATTTAGTGCCACGACCACAAGATAAGACCATAATAGGCATAAAGTGGGTGTTTAGAAATAAAATGAATGAAGAAGGAAAAGTTGTTAGAAATAAAGCTAGACTTGTGGAACAAGGCTATAATCAAGAAGAAGGAATTGACTATGATGAAACATTTACACCCGTAGCACGTTTAGAAGCTATACGACTTTTACTTGCCATTGCTTGCATGAAAGATTTTAACCTTTATCAAATGGACGTGAAAAGTGCATTCTTAAATGGATTTATACAAGAAGAGCTATACGTGAAACAACCACGCGGTTTTAAAGATTTGAAACATCCCGATCACGTGTACAAACTAAAGAAGGCACTATACGGACTAAAGCAAGCACCTAGAGCATGGTATGATCGTTTTGCTACTTTTCTTTTAGAAAATGGTTTTAAAAGAGGTACTATAGATAGTACTTTGTTTTTAAAACAAGATAAATCGGATTTACTTATTATTCAAATTTACGTTAATGACATCATTTTTGGCTCCACTTCTCATAAACTTGTTGAAATTCTGAAAATTGCATGAAATCCGAATTTGAAATGTCTATGGTTGGCGAATTGAACTACTTTCTTGGCTTGCAGATTAAACAAATGAGTAAAGGCATCCACATAAGACAAGCTAAATATATAAATGATATGATTAAAAAGTTCAATTTTGAGAACTTAAAACCATCACCCACCCCTATGAGTGTCACTATTAAATTAGATAAAGATGAATATGGTAAGGATTTTGATAATGCCTTATATAGATATATGATTGGCTCTTTACTATATCTTACGACTAGTAGGCCTGATATCGTGTTCAGTGTATGTATGTGTGCACATTTTCAAAGTCAACCTAAGGTGTCTCACTTTAATGCGGTGAAAAGAATATTCTGATATATTAAGCACACACTCACCTTAGGCATTTGGTATGATAAATATTGTGAATTTAATTTGCATGCCTACACTGACGCTGATTATGGTGGATGTAAAATAGATAGAAAAAGCACAAGTGGCACTTGTCAATTTATAGGAAACTCACTTATTTCATGGTTTTCCAAAAAGCAAGCAAGCGTAGCTTTATCCACTACTGAAGCTGAGTACATGCCACTTAGTCTTTGTTGCACACAATTACTATGGATAAAACAACAACTTTCGGACTTTGGAATTACCGTAAATAAAATTCCTATATATTGTGATAGTATGAGTGCTATCAACCTGTCTAAGAACCCCGTACTACATTCTAAGACCAAGGATATAGAAGTACGTTATCATTTTCTTCGTGATCACGTAAGTAATGGTGATATTGTCTTAGATCACGTACGCACAGAGTCACAAGTAGCAGATATTTTTACTTAGGCATTAAATCAAGCCACGTACAAAAATCTTTGTTCTAATTTAGGCATGATTTCTGCTGATTTGAATTGATTGCCTTTCCATATTTACATGTATTTTTGATTGACTTTCTAAAATAAAGGGGGGAGAATGCATGATTTAAGGGGGAGAGAGAAACTGATTGCATAAATCAAATGGGAGCGATTTGAATTTAAAAATTTGAATTTATGCACAATTGGAGGGGGAGCGATAAGATTTAAATCATGAATGTAGGTTATTTTGTAAATCATCAAAAGAGAGAGATTGTAGAGAAAAAGAGGGTTTGAGTGATTTCAAAATGCATGATTTAAATAACGTGTATTAAAGAAATGCATGACATATTTCATGACATGACACGTTGTTGCATAAAACTTGCATTATATAGTTCATATATAATGTTGTCGTACTAACGAGCCATGAAGCTTTAAAGCTTACATCAAATGGCAAGCATTTGTTGTGTTTGAACTATTTTCAGGTGTCACCATTAATGAACTAAACTAGTTCATTAAGTGAAGTACTTAGTTAATAAAACTAAGTAGTTTATTAAAGAAGCCATATTTGGAAAAGGCACAAAGGCAACAAGTTGAGGAAAGGAAAGTTCTCCATCCTCATATCACACGCCATTTTCAACATATATATATATATATATATATATATATATATATATATATATATATATATATATATATTCAGATAAAAAAGAAATGCTCCAGCGATTCCCTGGCGAAAACGCACCCCGGCGGCGCTAGCCGCCGCCGCTATTGCCGGTCCATCCTCCTTCTACTTGCTCTACCCGATTATACATTATTCACCCTCATCATCTCCGATTGCTTCATTTGCATCTAAAGTTTGAATTTTTCCAGTTCATCTCCGTTTACATCGCTCTCATCATGACAACCGCACTGACGTTTGCTGCGGTTGTCGCCGGCGCCGGCACTTCAAGCACTATCGACATTACGCCGAAAATGGTCTCCCGGTATAAAGGAATCCCCATGATCTCGTTTCTTGACACTGAAATTGATGAACTGGCTGAGCCCTACAGGTATTCTTTGGTTGGCACTTTCTGGTATGGCAGGCCACCTCTAAAAATCATACGTGAGGTTTTTGACAAAATTGGATTCCATCAGGATTTGCGTATCACATTGATTGATCAATCTCGTATTCTTTTGAATTCCGCAATGAAGCGGATTATTTGCGATGCTTTTATCGGCGTTCTTGGCACATCTCTGGATGTCATATGAGGATTACAAAGTGGACAGTGGATTTCGATCCAAGCGCTGACGTTCCTATTGTCCCAGTCTGGGTTGCACTGCCGTCATTACCGATTCATCTGCACCACCGTGCCGCCCTATTTGAAGTTGTTCGACCAATTGGGACCCCATTGAAACTGGATGTTGTGACTGCTGATGACGTGCGACCATCAGTGGCTCGTGTCTGTGTTGAAGTTGACGTATCGCAGGATTTGCCTCAGAAAATATATTTGCAGGCAAAGGGTAGGATGATCTTGCAATCGATAGTCTATGAGGATCTACCTTTATTCTGCACTTCCTGCCGCAGATTGGGTCATGCAACAGCTGCATGTCCGCCTAAGGACAACAGAAATGCTCCCCCACCGCCTCCTCCCCCGCCACCGCCTCCACCCCAGCCGTCTCGTCCAGCACGGCAACGTTGGACCCCGATCAAAAAGAAAATGACGGAACCTCCTCCGTCACAACCTGATGTAATAGCTGAAAATTCTACCCATGACGACCAACAAGATATGGCAGCACAACCTTCGTCTGATACAATACCTGCCCTAGTGGTCGAAGAGTTCTGTGATGCTGCAGACCATCATATTCCATCCGACATAAACCCCGTTGAAACGGGACATTCATCAGATACAGATTTGCCGCTTGAGGCTCATGTTGATGATATTCCTAATGTTCCAGCGGATGTGGCCCGACGAATGCAGCTTATACCCCCATCGCCGGATGAAGAAATATTGATATCGCGCTTAGATGAGCAGGCTGCTGAGACTGAATTCATCCCGGTTGTCCCACGTCGTAAGCGCAGAACATGCAAGGATTTGCCTCCTCCTCCGCCATCCACAATCTTGACACGCAGTGCATCGCACATCATACAGGGTACCTCCTCTCTTACTCAATGAATGCATTAGTATGGAATGTCCGAGGCATACGTGCCTCATTACCTAGATTAAAACAAATGATTCATGTGTTAGGAAATCAACCGAGATCACTGCAAAACGCGCAGTGGAAAACAAAAACTTGATCTCCGATTTCCTACCAATGATCCATGTTGTTCGTTTAATTCGATGAAAGAAACTCGAAAACTACCTTTGTAGATCCGAATTACGCAGATGAAGTAGGTGCGAAAATACGATCACCCTCTGTCGGTATCCACACGAACGCTTCCGTCCGGAGTGCTAGCTCTTCAAACGGCGCGGCTGAAGAACTCGGTTTTTCACAAAAACGGCTCTAGGGTTTCTTTGATGACTGTGTATTTTCGTGTGTCTAGTGTATACGAGATACACAAGTATATATACACATACGTAGACATCAAAATCCGAGTCCTAATCGGATTAGTTGATGCCAATCAAAATCCATATCAGATACGGATTCTATCAGGATATTCAAAATCCATATCAGATATGGATTCTCTCGTTATTATCCGATAACACACATGTATATATAATCACCAAAAAAACGAAAATAATAATAATAATAATTAATATCCAATATTAATATTATTAATATTAAAAATGATAATAATAATAATAATTAATATCCAATATTAATATTATTAATATTATTAATCTCAGCCTTACGCATTCTTGTGTAACCCGATAGGCCCATATTAATTGGCAGTTGATTAAATCTCTATTAAACCAACAAGTCGTAATTGGCCTCTAGCAAGGCATTAAAACTACCCAATTAATACGAGTAAAGTCCAACTAGCCTAATAATAGTACATGCATTAATCCCTTTGTCACACGATATCTAGTTTGAACATAAGTCATGATCATCGTCATACTTATATAGTTCAAACATATGATTACTCGATCTCTAAGTAGACTGATAAAACAAATGATATTGATCACACTATCAATTCGTTTGAGCACGGCCATGCATTTCACAGTCTCACTAATCGAGGGGCCCAAAGATATCTCTCTCAAAAGAGAGGGACAAATTCTATCTTGATTGTTCAATATCCTCTACATAATTTCTATCACATTCAATCATGACCTTCATTATTATCCAGTTACAGATAACGTTTGATCATGTCAACATATAATAGTCCTTATGTTGGAAACTATGACAATCTCAAGTCAAAGGATTAAAACATGACTATCATGAGATTTACTTATGACGCTAATCCATGTAGCAATCTCATAATGGGTTTGTCCAATACACTGTTCTCTAACAAGTATCTATGAGATTGATTCGTATCACCATACACATAATCATCTCATGATTATCAAATCAATACTCATACTGATTATAAAATATTTTATCTCCATAACAATAATGAATCAGGGACATATATCAAAATTGTGTAACATACTAACCAACAATAATGATAATAAAACCTCTTTTATTAATAATAAATGCATAACATAACTATCCAAATCATGACCTAGGGCACATACACTAACAATCTCCCACTTGCACTAGGCCTACAAATATCTGAGACCCATAGATCTAGTGTGCTGATCATGCTTGACCCGTGAGAGAGGCTTAGTCAATGGATTCGCTATGTTATCGTTTGTGTCAACATTGCATATCTTGACATCTTCTCTGTCGATGATGTCTCGAATGAGATGGTACCGCCTGAGTATATGTTTAGATCTCTGATGAGACCTAGGCTCTTTTGCTTGTGCTATGGCACCATTGTTGTCACAATAAATGTCCACAGGATTTGCAATGCTAGGTACTACTCCTAGCTCAGTGATGAACTTCTTCAACCAAACTGCTTCTTTAGCTGCATCTGATGCTGCTATATACTCAGCCTCTGTTGTAGAATCAGCCACAGTGCTTTGTTTTGAACTCTTCCAACTAACAGCTCCACCATTCACTGTGAATACAAAACCGGAATGCGATCTGAAATCATCTATGTCGGTTTGGAAACTAGCATCTGCGTAACCATTTACAACTAACTCGTCATTCAAACCTCTATAAACCAAGAATACTTCTTTAGTCCTTCTGAGGTACTTAAGAATATTCTTGACAGCTGTCCAGTGACCTTCACTAGGGTCAGCTTGATATCTACTGGTTGTGCTCAATGGATATGAGACATCTGGTCTAGTACATAACATGGCATACATGATCGATCCTATAGCAGAAGCATAAGGAATTTTATTCATTCGATCTCGCTCATCAGATGTCTTAGGACATTGATTCTTGCTTAGATAAATGCCATGAGACATAGGCAGGAATCCTTTCTTGGACTCTTTCATGTTGAACCTTTTCAACATTTTATCTATGTATGTACTCTGACTCAAGCCTATTATCCTTTTAGATCTATCTCTATAGATCTTGATACCAAGGATATAGGTAGCCTCACCCAAGTCCTTCATTGAAAATGAATTCCCTAACTAAACCTTAACCTTTTGCAAGGTAGGGATATCATTCCCAATAAGCAATATGTCATCCACATATAAGACCAGAAACACTACTGCACTCCCACTAACCATCTTGTAAACACAAGATTCATCTTCATTCTTGATGAAACCAAAGTTCTTAATTGTTTCATCAAAACGAAGATTCCAGCTTCGAGATGCTTGCTTCAATCCATAGATGGACCTTTGAAGCTTGAAAACCTTCTTTGAATTCTCAGGATTTACAAAACCCTCAGGTTGTGTCATGTACACATCCTCGAGTAAATTTCCATTAAGGAAAGCAGTTTTGACATCCATTTGCCATATCTCATAATCATAGTATGCTGCAATGGCAAGGAGAATTCGAATAGACTTAAGCATAGCTACTGGTGAAAAGGTTTCATCATAGTCTATACCATGAGTTTGCTTGAAACCTTTAGCCACAAGCCTTGCTTTGTAGGTTTGCACATTTCCATCTATGTCAGTTTTCTTCTTGAAAAACCATTTGCAACCAATAGTCTTAATACCCTCCAGAGGATCAATTAAAGACCAAACTTGATTATCAAACATGGATTGCATCTCAGAATTCATGGCTTCAAGCCATCTATCTGAATCTGGACCAGACACAGCTTCCTGATAGGTAGTAGGTTCATCTTGATCTATAAGCATAACTTTACTATCATCAGTCACAAGAAATCCATATCTCTCTGGGTGACGATGTATCCTATCAGATCTGCGTTGGACTTGTGTTACATTTTCAGGCTCCAAAACTGTTTGTGTTTCTGAAATTGTCTCTAAAGACGGTTCAATGATATCTTGTGGAACTTGATTTTCCTCAAGTTGTACTATACTCCCACTAGTTCTCTTGGAGAGAAACTCCTTTTCCAAAAAGACTCCATTTCGAGCAACAAACACTTTGTTCTCTAAGGGAATATAGAAATAGTACCCTTTAGTTTCTTTAGGATACCCCACAAAATTACATTTGATAGATTTTGGAGCTAGCTTATCTGACACTAATCTTTTCACATAAGCTTCACAACCCCAAATCTTAAGAAAAGACAAACTGGGTCTCTTACCAGTCCACATCTCATACGGTGTCTTTTCAACCGCTTTAGATGGTACACGGTTCAAAATGAATGCAGCTGTCTCCAAGGCATAACCCCAAAAAGATAAAGGAAGATCTACTTGACCCATCATAGATCGAACCATATCTAATAAAGTTCGATTTATCCTTTTAGAAACACCATTCCATTGTGGAGTTCCTGGAGGAGTCAACTGTGAAACGATTTCACAATTTCTTAGATGTTGGTCAAATTCTTGGCTCAAATATTCACCACCTCGATCTGATCGAAGCGTTTTAATTGTCTTACCAAGTTGATTTTGTACTTCATTTTGAAAAGTTCTAAACATTTCAAAAGACTCATGCTTATGTTTCATTAGGTAGACATAGCCATACCTACTGAAATCATCAGTAGAAGTAATGAAATACTGAAATCCTCCTCTGGCACTAATGCTGATTGGGCCGCATACATCTGTATGTACCAAGCCCAATAAGTCATTGGCCCTTTCACTATGTCCAGTAAAAGGGGTCTTTGTCATCTTTCCAACCAAACAAGACTCGCAATTTTCAAATGATTCAAAATCAAATGAATCTAATAATCCATCTTGATGGAGTTTAGATACGCGCTTCTCATTTATATGGCTAAGGCGACAATGCCATAAATATGTAGGATTTAATTCATTTGGCTTAGTTCTCTTTGAAGATATGTTATAAATATTACCGTCATTGGAATCATCAAGGTTAAGTACATAAATGCCATTATAACTACTTGCAATACAATAAAGCAAGTCATTTTTATCAAAAATAGAACACTTCTTATTTTTAATTAAAAATGAATAACCTTCATCATCCAAAACAGATACTGAAATAAGATTCCTACTCATAGTAGGAACATAAAAGCAATTGTTTAAAATTAACAAAAGCCCATTGGGCAAGACAAGCTCATAGGTCCCTACAGCTATAGCAGCAACTCTTGCTCTATTGCCAACACGTAGGTCCACCTCGCCCTTCTTCAGCATCCTACTCCTTTTGAGCCCCTGCATATTTGTACAAATATGGGATCCACATCCAGTATCTAATACCCAGGAAGAAGAAGTAGATAAATTAATTTCTATAACATAAATACCTGAAGATGTAGTCGCACTACCCTTCAGCTTCTTCAAATCCTCCAAATAAACATCACAATTTCTTTTCCAATGCCCAGGCTTGTTGCAAAGGAAACAAGTTCCTTCCTTAGGAACCTTTGCCTTGGGACCAGGTTTCAGTTTAGCTTGACCCTTGGACCCTTTTGCACCCTTCGCACTTTTGGGCTTACCCTTGCCTTTACCTTTCTTTTTCATAGGCTTGATGTTGACACTCAATACATGGGTAGGCTTTTTGATATTCCCCTCAGCAGTTTTGAGCATACCGTGTAGCTCAGGAATGGACTTTTCCATATTATTCATATTGTAGTTCATAACGAACTGAGAAAAACTGCTAGGCAAAGAGTGTAGGATCAAATCCGTGGCGAGTTCCACACTCAGGGGATATCCAAGTCTTGCAAGGTGATCTATATAGCCTTTCATCTTTAAAACATGAGCGCTAACAGATTCACCTTCAGACATCTTACAGTCAAAAAGTGCAACAGCGGTGTCGAACCTATCCTGCCTAGCCTGTTGTTGGAAAGCTTGTTTGAGATGCACACTCATCTCATAAGCTTCTAAGTGTTCCAGGTCTTTCTGAAGTCCTGAACACATAGTTGCCAACATTAGACATCCTATGTCATTGGAATCTTCCACATGCTTCTTATATTTGTTCTTAACAGCAACAGAAGCATCAGCAGGAGGGGGTTCAGGGACAGGGTCATCGAGCACGTAGGACTTCTTTTCTTGCTTGAGAACGATTCTCAAGTTTCGAAACCAATCAACAAAATTAGTCCCACATTCTTTTAATTTTTCCTTCTCAAGGATTGATCGCAGCGATAAGGTGGAATTGTTATTAGCAGCCATTTATGATCTACAAAACATGCAAAGTAACACTTTATTAATAATGAGGTTAAAATTTATAAAACTCTCACTAAAACATAACCCTCAAAAGAAATATTTTAGTGAGCTAAGATCCATATTTGACTTAATTATAAACTCAGCTTTGGCATGACGCTTAAAATTAAGTTATTTAGGTAGGTAATTTCTTTACCAATTACATCTCATGTAACTCTTAGAATTTATGGAATAATGACATCATATATCATTGTATGTTAGATTCCATCTAATACCTTGGGCCCAAAACCGTTTTGATACCCCAATTAAGTCTAACCAATTTTAAACATATGAGTAGCACTATTACTCATCCTACGTAGCTAGGAATGTTTAAAGCATATTGCTTTGGCAATACCTACTTTAATACAATCCCAGTTTTAATAGGTGTTTAAGACATGGATGGCATAAAGACTTAAATTATTGATGAGGGTTCAACTTAGTTTATGTCTTGCATTGCATATCATCATATCATAGCATCCTATATGCATATATAATCTATCATTTACGCATCTCATACAAAATGATAAATATGTAAACGTGACATAGCATGGCCAAACTAAATATGATCTTCATGAGACCAAATGAAGATCATAAAGGAAACCCTATGTGAAAGACTTCCTATTACAACATTTGCAATGATACATATCTTCTTGTCTTGAGCTCGTGCCTCCATCTCCATGGAATCCACCCGTCCTTGGTATGTGTCGCCATCACCACTTTTGTAGCTTGATTCTTCATTTATTAAAATAATAAAGAAAAACCTAACTAATTATATAATAAAATACAACAAAAACTACAGCGGCACGCAGGCCATAATAACCCAAAACAGAAATATGACTAAGTCAATCACATAGGTCCTGAGGCCATGCTATGCACCATGCAAAGACATCAACAATTATAATATATTTTGCACAGACATATTATAACAAATAAATATATATTGACATTCTTAATGTCACGGTAACGAACTATAGGGCGTACGCATACTGTTTTGATTACGTGTAAACCCTTATAGAAGCATCAATCGAATCGATGGCTGTCATTCGTAAACCTTAAAACAGAATATCAATCAAATCGATAATCTTCACCCGAAACCAGAAATCAGAATCATCATCGAATTGATAATCTGTCTTTCGAAACACGAAAACAGAACCATCAATCGGTTGTTCATATTGATATAAACATAATCGTTTTTGATCATCTCATGAAAAACGAAAACTTTATATCACATATAACAATCTCGAATGATAACATCTGAAGAAAACGAATTGAAAACATCAATCCGCTCTCACCAGATGAGATTCGAATAGGGTTTTACAAATAGCGTATGTTTATATCTAATATAAACAGAATCGGTTTTGATCATCACATGACAAACGAAAACCGCCGTATACAAATCATTCATGAAAACGATTTGAAAAACACCATTCTTCTCTCATCATATGAAATCCGAGTTGGGGTTTTTGTAAATATCATGCCATACGAAAAACAGTAAACATATAATCACATAAGCATGATATAATCGATTTAAACGAAATCAACAAGTGTCTCTGATACCACTGTTAGGAAATCAACCGAGATCACTGCAAAACGCGCAGCGGAAAACAAAAACTTGATCTCTGATTTCCTACCAAGGACCCATGTTGTTCCTTTAATTCGATGAAAGAAACTCAAAAACTACCTTTGTAGATCCGAATTAAGCAGATGAAGTAGGTGCGAAAATACAATCACCCTCTGTCGGTATCCACACGAACGCTTTCGTCCAGAGTGCTAGCTCTTCAAACGGCGCGGCTGAAGAACTCAGTTTTTCACAAAAACAGCTCTAGGGTTTCTTTGATGACTATGTGTATTTTCGTGTGTCTAGTGTATACGAGATACACAAGTATATATACACATACGTAGACATCAAAAATCCGAGTCCTAATCGGATTAGTTGATGCCAATCAAAATCCATATCAGATACGGATTCTATTAGGATATTCAAAATCCATATCAGATATGGATTCTCTCGTTATTATCCGATAACACACATGTATATATAATCACCAAAAAAACGAAAATAATAATAATAATAATTAATATCCAATATTAATATTATTAATATTAAAAACGATAATAATAATAATAATAATTAATATCCAATATTAATATTATTAATATTATTAATCTCAGCCTTACTCATTCTTGTGTGTGACCCGATAGGCCCATATTAATTGGTAGTTGATTAAATCTCTATCAAACCAACAAGTCGTAATTGGCCTCTAGCAAGGCATTACAACTACCCAATTAATACGAGTAAAGTCCAACTAGCCTAATAATAGTACATGCATTAATCCCTTTGTCACACGATATCTAGTTTGAACATAAGTCATGGTCAGCGTCATACTTATATAGTTCAAACATATGATTACTCGATCTCTAAGTAGACTGATAAAACAAATGATATTGATCACACTATCAATTCATTTGAGCACGGCCATGCATTTCACAGTTTCACTAATCGAGGGGCCCAAAGATATCTCTCTCAAAAGAGAGGGACAAATTCTATCTTGATTGTTCAATATCCTCTACATAATTTCTATCACATTCAATCATGACCTTTATTATTATCCAGTTACGGATAACGTTTGATCATGTCAAAATATAATAGTCCTTATATTGGAAACTATGACAATCTCAAGTCAAAGGATTAAAACATGACTATCATGAGATTTACTTATGACGCTAATCCATGTAGCAATCTCATAATGGGTTTATCCAATACACTGTTCTCTAACAAGTATCTATGAGATTGATTCGTATCACCATACACATAATCATCTCATGATTATCAAATCAATACTCATACTGATTATAAATTATTTTATCTCCATAACAATAATGAATCATGGACATATATCAAAATTGTGTAACATACTAACCAACAATAATGATAATAAAACCTCTTTTGTTAATAATAAATGCATAAAATAAATATCCAAATCATGGCCTAGGGCACATACACTAACATCATGAACACCGTTTACATTTAATTGCTTTAATTGAACCCAAGCATGCACCTTCACAAATTGATGGGTTTGCCTTACGGCTTGGTTTTTCACATTATTATGCTTCACAATCGGAATGTATTTGGTTTTTCTGGCGTGACACTGAATTTCGTTTGGTTACTACTCAGGATCAAGATCAAGTGGTACATTTTACTATGCAGTCATTCTCATTGCAATGGACGTTCATTTTATCTGTTGTATATGCGAAGCATACCTCTCTTCAGCGTCGTCCACTCTGGCACTCATTATGTCAATTTGCTGAATCATCTCAATTGCCCTGGGTGGTGGGAGGTGATTTTAATACTTTTAGAACCATCGAGGATCATAGAGGACATTACACACCATTGCTCGCAGCATTACAAGACTTTAATGAGTGTATTGAAACATGTTCCTTAATGATGCCTCCGCATCACGGTTCTAGATTTACTTGGGCAGATGGCAGGGGGCTTGGACGGATATGTCGTCGCTTGGACTGGGTTTTCATAAATTCAGCTTTCCAGGATGTGTTTCATGATATACAGTTATCGCATTTACCGAGGGTTACATCGGACCACATGCCTTTATTATTACTGTGTAGACACGGTGTCTCAACTAGCAGGCGTTCCTTTCGGTTTTTGGAAGCCTGGCTCCATCACTCCGACTTTCATTCTTATATGAGCAGGCATGGTTGTCATATCCTACTACTGGTGGCATGCATGGATTCTATAAAAAACTGTTTGCATTCAAAAGAGATATCCAGTGGTGGAATAAGGACATCTTTGGAAATATTTTCAACAATCTGAAAAATGCAGAGGCTCAGCTTAATCATGCCGAGGCAGCCTGGGATGCACATCCGACAGCAGAGACAAGGGAGGAGTATCATAGATCCAAGGCAGAATATTTGCAAGCCTCGAATTATGAATTACAATTCTGAAAACAAAAAGCCCGGATAAAATGGCTTAAAGAAGGCGATGCTAACAAACAATACTTTCATTCCATTGTCAAGGGGAAGAGAACAAATTTGTGCATTCAGAAAATTCGCAATGCTGCGGGGGATATTTTGACGGACACAGCGGAGATTATGGCTGTTGCCGTCTCTTTCTATAGGGATTTATTTGCTTCAGAATCAACACAAAATCACTCATCTATACTTTCTCACATTCCTCGACTGGTAACAGAATCGGAAAATGCCATGCTGACGCAGCTTCCTATGGAGACAGAAGTGAAGGAGGCAGTGTGGCATCTGGACCCTCAGAGCGCCGCAGGACCAGATGGGTTTCACGGTAGTTTCTATCGTTCATGTTGGTCTGTCATACATTCTGATGTTGTTAAAGCTGTGCAGGAATTTTTTCTTGGCGTCCCACAGCCGAATGTCATGGCTAGTGCCTTAATTACTTTGATACCCAAGACTCAATCTCCTAAGATATTCAGTGATTTTCGGCCTATTTGTCTTACAAACTTTTTGAGTAAAGTTTGTACCCGTATAGTTGCCACACGTTTGGGGACGCTACTCCCGAAATTGATCTCTCCGGAACAGACAGGTTTTCTCCCAGGACATGATTTTTCCACTCAAGTTTTATTGGCTCGGGAAATGGTACATATTTTGGATAGAGGTGGGTCTCAATTATGCCTGAAGTTAGATATGATGAAAGCCTTTGATCGGGTCAGTTGGGATTATTTAGAGCGGTTGTTGCGTCAGTTTGGATTTTCGGATTTTTTCCATTCGGATTATCATTAATCATCTCCGTGCTACTACATTATCGGTATTAATACATGGGGAGCCATCGTCTACATTCCGTCCAGGCAGAGGTGTCAAACAGGGGGATCCTTTATCTCCCCATCTATTGATTTTGACATCGGAGGGATTCAGCAGAGGTTTAAACTCTTTGGTTGCTGCGGGACATATACTGCCATTTGGTCTAGGCCGCATTCGTTTTGCCATAACACACTTGGCGTATGCAGATGACCTACTTATCTTTCTGCAGGGAACACATCGCAATTTAAGGCGCTTTTACACGTTCTTAACTGAGTATGAAACTGCTTCGGGTCAAAAGGTCAATTTTCAGAAGAGCAGTCTAATCCCCTCGGCAAACATTACCCCTCGTCGGTGCCGCTCATTCCAAGAAATATTGGGCATGCGGATCTCTTCTCTCCCTTTTCGATATCTTGGTTCTTATCTCCACAGAGGGATTAATCGTTCCCGATTTTGTTCTACTCTCCTACATCATATAGATGAGCGATTACAGGGTTGGCATTCACGTCTCCTTTCATCTGCAGGTCGTTTAGTTTTGTTACGGTCAGTACTTTCTGCACTCCCACTTCATATTCTTGCAGCAGGAGGCTTACCAAAGTCTGTCATTAACATGATACACAGAAAGATGGCATCTTTTTATTAGGGAAAACGTCATCATTGGGTTGCGTGGTCGAAGATAACTTTGCCTATTGAGGAAGGCGGCTTAGGCCTTCGCGATCTTAATATGCTTCAACAAGCTTACCACTGCAGGATTTGGTGGTTATATCAAAAGCAAGATACTTTATGGAGTCGGTATATGCAAGTCAAATACGGACGGAGAGGGGATTATCGGCCAAGACTGCCGGATTCACCGGTTTGGAAACTTATCTGTCGTATTCATGCCACTTATATTTCGCAGACGACCGGCATCGGTTCTCATCTTACATGGAATCCATCATCCTTGGGCGAATTTACACTCAAATCGGCCTATGACATTTGTAGGACCTCCACGCCTACATTACTTTCGGCTAAGTTTATTTGGTTTAAACAACATTCACCAGCCACAAAAATACTACTTTGGCGTATATTTCACTCGGCTCTACCATTTAAAGATTATACTGGCCGTTATTCCACCGCACGTCCTACGCAATGCCCATTTTGTAGACAGTATTCAACAACGGTTGATCATGTATTCCTACATTGTCAACCAATTCGGCTACTGTGGACTTTCTTTGCGACGGAGTTGCATGGAATTTCCCCCATAACTCTGAATCTGCGCCAGTATCTTTTATCATGGTGGTACCGCTCCTCCTATTCTTCACTATTTGGGGTATTGAAAATTGTGGTTCCGGGTATCCTGGTGCAAAATATCTGGCGTAATTATGCTAATTTAGTGTATGGGGACACCACATCTTTTTCAATATCGACACTTCGGGCCACAATCCATTTTGACATTAACATGTGGCTTCACACATTGCACGGATCAAAACTAGCAGCAGGACCATCTCTCTCTCTTTCATAGATTCCATATGTTCGACCTCCCCGTATTATGGTGGTAAGATGGCTAACTCCGCCAACAGGCAGATTTAAGCTTAATGTGGATGCAACAGTTGGACGTCTCTATGCTGCAGGCGGCGTTATCATGTGGGATTATGCGGGCATGTGTGTTCGCGCGATATCCTTTCGATTGCCTCCATGCACACCTTTGATGGCAGAAATTCAGACTACTCTATTTGGCGTACTATATTTCCTTCCATTATATCGAACACTCGTCATAGAGACTGATTGTGCGCAAAAGTCACTGCGCTTACGTCAGCCGCAGACTGTCTATGGCAACTTTCATCTCTGGCTACTACAAACATTGGTTAATCTTTATCGGTTGGAAATCACACATATATATCGAGAGGCTAACATGGCGGCTCACTACCTGGCCCAATATGCAATGACATCACCGGGCACAAGCTATTTTGATAACGACAGTCTGCCTCCCATGGTACGCGCTTCAGTCAATTTGGATCTCACGTCAACAAACATACGTACTCATTGAGTTTCTGGTCTTCCATATGGATTGGCACACAACAGTATCTTCTGCCTGTATTTTTTTAAGTACAGGCAGACTCGGTATGTTTACCTTCCTACTTTATCACATGGTATGTCATCTGACCAAATCTGACATAATGGTTGTTTTCTATGATGCATGGCCAACATCGAGTTCTGGTTTGATGTTTCTATCATTGGGGGAGTCTCAATACTATCAAGTCTTCCGCAAGGATTGGCATGCTGACAATATCGCTGCCTGTACTCTGACGGGTACAGGCAGACTCGGTGAGATCCACGTCTCTGCAGTTTATGATCTCTGCTTATTTTTATTACTCCTGCTTCATGCACTTACATGTCTATTCGATATCTGGGCGGTCTCATATATTTACCACAATTACACTGCTTCATCACTCGTCTTCCATATGGATTGGCTTTCATTTCTTTTCTCTGCCTGTACTTGGCTGAGTACAGGCAGAGTTGGCATGTGCAATATTCATTTGTTCGAGTGCCTTCTATCACGTCTTTTTAATATGTTTAACACACTCTTATGTTTTCATGACACATGGACGGAGTCAACGATACTACTGCCTTCTCATGGGCTACAACATGGCGGTATGGAGTTCTTTTGCCTTCTACATCTACTGCTTCAAAGGTGCCATCTGCGGATTTCGGATTTACTACTTTTGCATTGGATTGGAAGGGCATTTCATCAAGAGCTCATGTTCATACGGATATTTATTTTGTTACACCTATGTAATTTCCGATTTCTATATATTTTTTTACACTGTAGCGTCTATCAACAGTCCATTTATATAAATATGTACGCTTTTTCCTTCGTCAAGATTTTATCCACAAGGATGGTTTTACTTGGCAAGGTTTTAATGCGGCATATTATATATAATATGGATGTTGATAATCATATACTGCTACTATTGTCATATTTTCTTTTGATGTAATAAGGTTTTCCTCCGCCATAAGTGAGGGTTTACGTTAATAAAATATCCTTTCCATAAAAAAATATATGTATATTCAGATTTGTTTTAAAAGGCACATACACTTATATTTCAACGTACTACCGACACGTTATATATTTTACGTACGCACGTTAACGTCACACCAATATACTTAAATCATATTTATGAGTATATTCAGGTCTTATATCATATGATATAAGTCATGGTGATGACATTTATTACGACATGTTAAAGGGTTCTAAACCGAAAATTGTCGTATCGGGTGAATACCGAAACTTCGCCAACGTGTCCGTACTTGCCATAAATAGATGTCAAGTCCCTACACTTCAAAAATGGCCACAAATTTCGTGGCTTACATGGTATGTGCAGACATAAAATCATTCCATGTTGGCACACACAAATCACCCTCAATTAAGGCCAAATTGTTGAGATTCCAATTTCAATTTTGTCACATGTTTAGGCGCCACTTTAGATCAGCCTAAGTGCTGAATATTAAAGTTTAATTTATGTATATTATGTGTAACATAATATATATAACATGTGTAAAAAGTAAGAATTTAATTAGAGAAAAATCGGGTAATTGATAAACGTCGAAAATTTGGTTTTCTACGTACACGACACATGTAACATTTTTGGCATGGCATATAACATGTATCTAGACACTTTTTACATACTTCATATATTCTAAAGTGTTCTAGAAAAATCAATTAAGGCTGATTGGAATATACCATGTGTGTATAATTAAATGTGCACTATTTTACAAAGTTTGCAAAAATAAAATTCAGCACATGTACAATCATGTCACACGCATACTGCAACTATATTGGAGCATATGTGGATCCTTGTTGGCATCTTGATTGGCCAAGAATGAAGCATGCAATGTTGGTGACATAAAGAAAGGAGCTACACAAGGTAACATTTCAAACTTTGTAACATTTGTGACACATGCTGAAAATTCAGCATGTGTAAAATAGACCTGGCCGATTTTCTCAACTTAATGAGGCATATTTTACTATCTTGAATTAAGTGGATTAATTGAGAGATAGTATGGAAGTATTTTGAATTTATTATGAAATTAATAATGCGATATTTTCAAATATCACACATGCTGAAAATTTCAGCATGTGTTTAATGTATGTTGGCCGATTTCTAGGGCTTATTGGTGATCAATTTTATTCCAAAATTGATAAGAATGTTATGTACTAAATAATGCTTGATTTCTTCCTTATTCTCAAGAAATAAATCAAAGCAAACTTGGCAACATTTTGAATAAAATACAAATGTTACACATGCTGAAATTTCAGAATGTAAAGAGGTGTAATGGCCGAAATTTTGATGGAAAGTTGTGATAAGTTATCTTGCTAATTATGTGGGATGATTATATGCTTTATGGAAATAATTTTATGGCTAATTGGCACATGCTTTTTGAGGTTTAATTTCAGATTTATCTAGTCATCAAGTGATGACAACATCTATCCAATCAATGAGTGCCAAGTAAGCAAGAGCTTAATGATCATCCAATGAGGAGTTGCCAAGTAAGCAAAGACATGTCACAATGATGAAATACACTCTTCCAAGGACTAAAAAGATAATTTACAAGAGGAAGAAAAAGGCTATAGGGGCGGCCATATGGTGATAAAAAGGAAAGAAGGGAGTAAACAAAAAAAAAACAAGTCTTTCAAATTGAAGCATCAAAACGTTTTCTAGCCTCTTCTCTCTACACTTCTTTATTTCTTCTCTCTAAAAGCCTATTGTACTCATATTCGTATATTTGAATAGGCTTCATATAGACCACCAAATATTCTATTCATTGTTGTAAAAGATTGATCAAGGTGTGATCAATCTTGCACTTGCAAGGTGGTGGTGTTCGTGATCATTGTATTCTCATACAAGGTTTGTAAAGGGTTGGAGTTGGTGTGTAACTCCATCAACCCTGTGGTAAGGTGCTATTTTGTGTTTTGTGATAAGTGCTAACCGAGGAAGGTATCTTCGAAGACTGGAGCAGGTTGTTTATAACTGAATCAGTATAAAATTCCTGGTATTATTTACTTTCAGCACTTACTTTCAGTTTCAGCACTGTTTATCGTTTTTTATCACGTTGGTAAAAATAGTAAACGAATTTCAAAAATCACAAACTTTTCAGAATCATAGCCACACTTCTTAAGGTTAATTTGGCACAAGTTTCAACCCTTTTGGACAAGGATAAGTCATTCAAACGTATAAAGTTCTAAGACTAGTGCAGTCTGATTTTCAGGCTTGCAAAGGTTGAGACTTTGATCGTATTTGACTAACTTTCCAAAAGAATTTTTCAAAACTGTTTCAAACCATTTAAATAAAACTAATAAGGGGTTAGTCATTAAATTTTCAGAGTATTTGGAGTTACAGACAAATAGGAATTAATTTTTTAATCAAACTACCGTTTCTGGTAGATTTGCGCAATCTGACCACCAACGATTTTTCAAGGGTTAGAGGTTGAATTTTAATCTTAAATTTTTAGGAGATACTCAGAACATTTGAGAGTAAGTTCTCTCCAAATTTCAGAATTTGTGAAGACCTGCAACCTAGTTTTCAAAATGTTCTAAAACTAGTCCTGAAAACAGAAACTGTTTTCAGAAGTTGGGTTTTGGTTTAAAACTATTTTAAAAACCACATTTTCCGCACCCACTATTCGAACCCCCTTCCAGTGGTGCCTTGAAGATCCTACAAATTAGCTCTTGTACTTCAAATCACAATTGTATATCGTTTCCTTTAGATGTGTTTAGACACCAAAATGACGTCTTTTGGAGCTAGGATGAGTGAGTTATGCCTGTTTGAAATTGACCTGCTTGAAAATGTCTACTTTTGAAGTTGCTGACTCAGCAGCCAGCTTGTTTGCAACGATTGTGTAGCTTGGTACAGGCCTTTTATGGGAAAGTTCTGGGAATCAAAATTGTAGCTAGTCCTCTTAGCTTTAACCTCCAACTAGAATCAGGTCATAAGTTGTGGTTGATAAGTTATGGCTGAAATACTAAGAGGGTGTCAACCTGCCTGCTTGCCTTTTCAATTTAGCTTTGTGCTTGAACTTTGGCATGGTTTCAATCAAGCTTCCTTGACCTAAAAAACAGTTCAAACATACACCAAATAACATGTAATCTTTTGAGTGTTGTTCATATTGTTGAGTACTTAGCTTTCTTTCCTTTATAAATTGTCGTAAACTAACCTACATATGTCCTAGTATGTTGTATATGTTAACATATTACAACATGGATCAAAACTAAATTAAAGCTTTTACCAAATGGACCCAAAGGATGCTACTTTGACTTGGTTCATCCTCAACATGCTTGTAAAGGAATGTTCCCACTTCATGCATCAATTTCTTGGCCATCTCCTTGTTATGGGACCCTTGTCTTGCATTGGTGTACCTCCCACTGTGGTTGGTTCTTCTTGGCTTGGATGGGGCTCATCAAAGATGGAACTTGGAGGATGTGCATGGACTGTAGAACAATTAATAAGATTACTGTGAAGTATAGGTACCTTTTTCATAGGTTGGATGGCATGATAGACATGTTACATAGGTCTAGACACTTTACCAAAGTAGATCTTAAGCAAAGATAGGATTAAAGAAGGAGATGAATGGAAGACTGCGTTTAAGACTAGGTTTGGATTGTATGAGTGGTTAGTCATGCCCTTTGGTCTATCTAATGCATCTAGTACCTTTATGATGTTAATGAATGAGGTCTTGAGGAAGTTCATTGGAAAATTTGTCGTAGTATACTTTGATGATATCCTTATCTACTCCAAATCCATATGTGAACACCTTATTCATTTGAGGGTTGTATTTGAAATGTTGCAAAAGGAACAACTCTATGCCAACCTTAAGAAATGTTTATTCTGATTAGAGAAAGTCGTGTTCCTAGGTTCTATCATTGGTTCTGAGGGAATATAGATGGATCAAGAGAAGGTCAAATCCATCACCGAATGGCAAACACCTAAGACTGCTGGAGATATTAGGAGTTCACATGGCCTAGCAAGTTTCTATAGGCGTTTTTCCAAAGATTTATCTACCGTTGTGGGGTCCCTTAATGAGTTAGTCAAAAAGGATGTAAGTTTTTAAGGGGAAGAATCCCTTTAGTGAACTTAAGCAAAGATTGACCACAGCACCTATCTTAAGATTGCCCAACTTTGAAGAAATCTTTGAGGTAGAATGTGATGCCAATAGAGTTGGCATTGGAGATGTTTTAAACCGAGGAAAGAAACCCATAGCTTACTTTAGTGAAAAGTTAAAAGGAGTTGCGTTGAACTATTCAACTTATGACAAAGAACTTTACGCTTTAGTAAGATCATTGCAAACATGGTAATATTACCTGTAGCTTAAGGAATTTGTGATTCATACGGATCATGAAAGTCTTAAATACCTTAAGGGGTAGGGTAAGTGGGACAAATGGCATGCTAAGTGGGTAGAATTCATTGAGCAATTACCCTATGTCATCAAGTCTAAACAAGGAAAAAATAACTTAGTTCCTGATGCTTTGTCTCGTAGATACACCTTGATCACTATGTTATCTTCACACATGTTTGGATTTGAAACTATCAAAGAGTTGTATGCCAAGATCACTACCATTTCAACATTCACATCTCCAACGTCTTGAATGAGCCAAAGTGACCCATCAAGCCTCCACCATGAGCCTCTTTGATCAATGTCTCCTTCATTGAACACATAGCAATGCATAACTTTCGTTCTTTAAACAAGATTCCTTCATGTAAGTAAAACTTATCAAATGGGGATTCAAGACATGCTTTATAAATAGAACTAGAGTCATGATCAGTGGCATACAACTCCTGTAAAGTCTCAAACCCAAACATGTGTGAAAATAACATAGTAATCAAGGTGTATCTATGAGACAAAGCATCGGTAACTATGTTATCTTTTCCTTGCTTGTACTTGATGACATAAGGAAATTGCTCAATGAATTCTACCCACTTAGCATGCCGTTTGTTCAACTTTCACATGCTCCGTAAGGTATTTAAGACTTTCATGATCAGTGTGTATCACGAATTCCTTTGGTTGAAGGTAATGTTGCCATGTCTATAATGATCTTACTAAAGCTTAAAAATCCATGTCATAAGTTGAATAGTTCAATGCAGCTCCTTTTAACTTTTCCCTAAAGTAAGCTATGGATTTCTTTCCATGGTTCAAAACAGACCCAATGCAAACTCCACTGGCATCACATTCTACCTCAAAGGTTTCTTTAAAGTTGGGCAACCTTAAATGGGTGTTGTGGTAAGTTTTTGCTTAAGTTTATCAAAGGCTCGTGGTTGGGATTCTCCCTGTTGAAAACTTACATCCTCTTTTACTAGCTCATTTAGGGGAGCTGCAATGGTAGAGAAATCTCTGACCAAACGCCTACAGAAACTTGCTAGGCCATGGAAACTCCTAACATCTCTAACAGTTTTAGGTGTTGGCCATTCAGTGATGGATTTGACCTTCTCTTGCTCCACCTCTATTCCCTTAGCACTAATCACAAAACCTAGGAACACGACTTTCTCTAAGCAGAATGAACATTTCTTAAGATTGGCATATAGTTGTTCCTTTTTCAAAGTTTCAAATACAACCCTCAAATGGATAAGGTGTTCATTTATGGATTTGGACTAGATAAAGATATCATCAAAATATACTACGCCAAATTTCCCAATGAACTTCCTAAAGACCTCATTCATCAACCTCATAAAAGTACTAAGTGCATTAGTTAGGCCAAAGGACATGACTAGCCACTCATACGATCCAAACTTAGTCTTGAAGGCAATCTTCCATTCATCTCCTTCTCTAATCCTTATTTGGAAGTATCATTGCTTAAGATCTACTTTGTTAAAGTATCTAGACCCATGTAGCATATCCAGCATGTCATCCAACTTAAGAATAGTGTATCTATACTTCACAGTAATCTTATTGATTGCTCTATAGTCTATGCACATTCTCCAAGTTCCATCTTTCTTTGGGACTACTATCACGGGTACTGCACAAGGGCTCATACTCTCCCTCACCTTACCTTGGTCTAAGAGTTCCTCAACTTGTCTTGGGATTTCCTTGGTTTCTTCTGGATTGGCTCTATAGGCAGGCCTATTTGGTAAGACAGCTCCAGGGATGAAATCTAATTGGTGTTCAGTGCCTCTCAAAGGTGGTAATCTGGAGGGATCTCCTTCAGGGAATGCGTTAGAAAACTCTTGTAGTAAAGAGGTTATTTCACTTGCAAAGTAGTTGGTAAGTCATTTGAAGAGAACAAGGCTTCTTTATACAATAAGATGTAAACGGTTTTGTTGGAGTTGATTGAATGTAACACCTCACTTTGCGATGCAAAAAAAGCACTTTTCTTCTTGGGTTTGTTTTCTTCTACAGTGACAAGTTCTTTACCTTTTGATTCAGGACGATTGTTCTTGAGAAAAATTCTCTCCAATTCTTTCTCCTTAGGATCATTTTTACTCTTGGACATTTTCTTTTGATCCTCATACACTTTTTGTGGGGGAAATGCATGAAGCTTAAACAGTTTGTTGTTATGCACCATCATAGGTAACCTTGTTATCAAATTCCCATGGTCTACCTAACAGGATATGACTTGAGTGCATACATGCTACATCACATAATACTTCATCCTTATACCCACTAATTGACAAAGGAATCAAAACTTGTTTATTAACCTTAACTTCTCCACAATCATTTAACCAAATGAGCTTGTAAGGGTGTGGGTGATCAATTAAAGTTAAATCAAGTTTCCTAGAAATTTCCATAGTTGCTACATTTGTACAAGATCCAGAATCAACGATAAGTGTGCAAACCTTTCCTTTAACCATACAATGGATGTGAAAAATGTTTTCTCTTTGTAAATCTTGTTCTTCCATTTTAACTTGAACATGTAAGACACATCTTACAACCAAGAACTCTTTGTTTTCACATTTATTTGTTTTATCTACGACTTCCTCTTCTTCCTCAAAGATTTCTCAGTTTCTTCCAACTCTTCCTTAGAATAATACTAATTAGACTCCTCAATAAACATAATTTGTTTAGGATTGGGACATTGATTTGCAAAATGACCTTTTCCTAAGCATTTAAAACATTGTATGTCACGAAATCTAGTATTAGAGTTAGGCATAGTACCTTCCGCCTTGGCCTTTCCTTTGTCCATGTTTGGAGAGTTGTTTGTTGGATGTTTGGGAAAGCTAGGTTGGTTCCTCCCCTGAAATTTACGGCCTTGACTTTGTGGTCTAAAAATTGTCCTAGGTTGTACCTTGGAAAAGTTTGAAGGGTTAGGCCAAAAACAAGGGGTATGGGATCGTACCTTCAACTGCCTTTCTACCTTTTCTATCGTATGTACCATAGAAGCAAAGTCTGTCTAGGGTGTGAGTTCAACTTTGTAGGATATCTCTTTGTCTTGGCCAGCCAGAAATCTTGTCATTGTGGCTCTTAAGCTTCTTTTATGTTAGTTCTGGTAAGAAAGTGTTCCAATTCTTTGTAATACTCGTCAATACTTTTGTTACCTTGAGTGAGTTGTTGCAGCTTTTGGTAGATAGTTCTTTCATTGGATTGTGGAATGAATCTCTTACTCATTTCTTGTTTTAGTTCTTCCCAAGTGACAATAGGTGGTTGTCTTGTCATTGTCCTTGTATTTTGTAGATGTTCCCTCCAGTTTAAGGCATAATCTACAAACTCAAATGTGGCATATCAAACTATGTCTAACTAAGAAGAGTTAGTACAAGAATACATCTGATCTACCTTTAGTTCCAATTGCAAGTAAGTTTCAACACACTTTTACCTTGGAAGGAAGGTATATTTTGTTTCCTTGTAATAAACTCCTCTTCAGGAGGTTCGTTCCTTTCATACCTGGGGTTATAATACCTTTTTTCTTGAAAGTGGTCATTGTATTCGGGGGGTCATCAAATCTTTCTTCAAAGGACATGTTCCTACGACGACCATTCGGTCCACGCCCTCTTTGAGGCTGGTTCCCTCGGCTCTCTTGCCATGTTTCATCTCCATAGGATGTTCCTTCATTCAAGTGCATGCTTGGTTGTTCTTTCCTTTCTTGAGTGGCGCTTTCTCCCGTGCTTTGGTCAGCTTGTGTTTAAGATCTTCAATGTCACTGTTCATGCATCCAAACACATGGACCAGGCTGGACAACACTTGGTGCAATGTCTCCATAGTCATGGGACCTTGTGGCATGGTAGGAGTAGTAGGAGGGGTTTGCTCCTTTCCATGTGATTCAACCATTGTTCCTGAAAATGATTAAGAAAACAAAACAAGCACAAAGACAGAAGAGAATTTGTTACGATAGTTTAAAACAACTGTTTCTTCTCTATCTGTCGAGTCGATGTTCTTTCAATCCTTGTTTTGCTTCCTTGTTAGAATCTCGAATTTATCAAGGGTAAATATATCCAAATACCCCTCAAGTGCTTCAAACAGCTTCCACACGGCCTACACTTAAGATGCAATGATTTAATACTATCTTGGACTATCTAGGATTCAAGAAAAAACTAGAAACAATCAAGTATGTTATAGGATGAGTCAAGAAAAACTAAGGGTTGCTCTGGGAAATCCTTAACTTACTTTAAGCCTTTATGCAACTCAAATGGATGTAATAAGTGAAGATAGATGCAACCAACTGTTCAAAGTTTAATTTTGGTTCTTGGAGCAAATGTACTCGTGAGGTGTAAGGGACCTTTTCTTTTTTTTTTGCTTGATAATTTTGCTAACCTTCCCTTTTGGAACTAATTTAGGAAGGAATGATTTTTCTTTTGTTTTGGCTTCTTGGTATAACTTGATATAATTTCAGCTAGACCAATGTATAGATAGGATGTTTTTGTTTGGCCTTGTTTTGTTTGTAACTCTCGGTTCTTGGGTCAAAGTGAACAAAACATAGCCTTCTTTTGGAAAAAGATGGTTAGGCAGCCTTGAACACTTAATATGCAATGTAAATTCACAATTACAAACAATCAAGTATACACGAAGTCTTAATGCAAGCTAAGAGCTTCGATTACAATAAGATGATAATAAGACTTTGGTAGCTTTCTTAGCTTTGAACTGAATATTAATGTGGCTGAAAACAACAACTAAACAAAGTTCCTAAGTCCAAGAAAGTGCAAACATGTAATGAATTTGAAATCCAACCAAAACCAGCCCGCATTTACCCTTCCTTTCCTCAATTTATGCCAAACGAGTTCAACTTGCTTAACTTGCTTGATGCAACGGTGGAATGAAGAAAACATATTTTTCTTTTTGGTTTTTGAGTTTAGGACACAAATGAGAAGCGAGACAACATACTTTTATAAGCTAGGAAATGAAAACAACACTTGTTTCTGACCTTTGTAGTTAGAACAAAGAATGAACAAGTGCTCACCCTCGGTTTCTAATTCAAGAATCAAAACACAAACAGTTTTTTGATGATTTTCTGACTTAGGGAATTTGACAACTGAATATAAGACACAACAATGATATTCAATCTCCTTAAGGATAGATTGAATGACACTATGGACCGCAACAAGAAGTTCAAACAAAAATTGGATAGAATTTAAGGATAAGTGAGTTAAAGTGTATCCTTCGCTCTGATACCACTTGATGCATGTCTGAACACAAAGGAGGACCTTCATTTAACTCCAAGATAGCTTAGAACAATGGAGGGTTGAAGTGAAACACATCCAAGTCCACCAAGCCTCTCATCCAACCAGTTTACGTTCAGCCTGGTATATAAACACACTTCCACAAGTGATTTCAACTCATTTAGGCAAGAATTAACCCTCCTAAACGATATCCTTCCCAAGTATATAAAGTATACAATCAATATTGTTCAATTCTTGAAGGGAATCAAAGTTTGATTCAAAGCAAAGCAAGACAAGTCTTGAAAGTAGCTCTCGGCTAAATGTTTGTATATTTCAGAATTGGATAATCTTTTATAAGGGAAGCTGGGCTATTTATAGGCTAAATCTAAGTTAAAAAATAATATATCAACCTAATAGCCAATGAAATCAATGGCTGAGAAAATGAAATTTGAACAACGTTACAAGTAAATGAAAGAAATTCAGTTTTCTGGCAAATTGGACATCCGATGTGTATACCCTTTTGCAAGTTGTCTTGAACCTTTTCTTCTTATTGGACAATCTATAAATCTCCCTTAAGATGCCTTTTGATGTTCCTTGTAAGCATCTTGGTGTCCTCCCCTTGATTGGTTGAGCTTTGAGGCTGATTTGACAAGTGGGTCAAGTTGTTCAGCACACGACAAACTGTTCCACGTCATTTGTGTTCCTTCCAGGCATATTTTTCCATTATTTTCTTCATCAGTATTATATATAATGAAAAAAACTTCAATTTTGGCTATTGAATCATTTGATATGGAGTTGGGAGGAAGGAGATATAACATATTGAATTTTAGCTGCTTCCGAGTGGTCCTTCAAGCAGACAGCTGATCAGCAGCTACATCTTCCTTGTGATATTTGAACCTGATAAAGACCTTTTCTGAAGATGTTCTGAACATCAAAGTTGTAGCTTGGTCTCTTATGTTGAAGGTACAATCAGAATAAGGTCAATTGGAGTTGTGGTTATGGAGCTATGGTTGCAATACCATCAGTGTGTCATGCTGCTTACTTGACAATCTTAGTTCAGCTTCATGTTTGAATGTTGCCTTGTCTTCAATCATTCTTTCTTGACCCGAAAACAGTTCAAACACATACAAAATAACATATACGACATACTAGGACATATCTAGATTATATTACAACATTTCATTAAGAAAAAAAACTAACTAAAAGGAATGTAAACATCATTCTTAAGTCTACTAATATATTACAAGCTTTCTGCATTTACTATATTAATGCTTGCACTAAATGGGCCCAATGGACATTTTCTTCACTTGGTCATCCTCCACATGTTCATACAGAAAGGTGCCCACCTCATGCATTAGTTTCATTGCCATGCTTCCTGTTATGGGACCCTTGTCTTGTATTGGCATAATATTAAGTGTGGACTGCTCTTGGCTTGGCTTGGCCTCATCAGGTATGTGATAATAATATCACATGTAAGCCAACTAAGTCTAGAACACAACCACATGGATTGTACACACATTTACCTGTACCTGATTCACCTTGGATTGATCTTTCTATGGACTTCGTGTTAGAATTGCCCAGATCCAAAACTGGTAAAGATATTTTCAAAAATGGCTCACTTCATTGTATGTAGAAAGGTAGATGATGCAACACATGTTGCTGACTTATTCTTCAAGGAGATTTTATGATTACATGGCATGTCCCGCACCATCGTAAGTGATAGAGATACAAACTTTCTAAGTCATTTTTGGCGTGTATTGTGGAGTAAACAAGGAACTAAACTTCTTTTCTCTACCACTGGTCACCCACAAACTGATGGTCAAACTGAAGTAGTCAATGAAACTTCGTCACAGTTGTTGCGTATCATAATCCCAAAGAATCTAAAGAATTAGGAAGATTGTCTCGCATTCATAGAGTTTGCATATAATAGGAATGTTCATAGTGGTACTTCACATTCACCATTTGAAGTTGTTTATGGCTTTAATACTTTATCACTACTTGACTTAGTCCCTATTCCTACGCATGAATGTACTAACCTTAATGGTGAGCGTAAAGTTGAACTGTAAAAAGCTTGCATGAAAAAGTTAAGTCACATCTTGAAGCAAAGAATAAAGTGTATGCCAAAAGAGCAAATAAAAACCGTAAGGTTGTTATATTTGAATCTAGAGATCTTGTTTGGTTACACCTGAGGAAAGAAAGATTTCCTAAAGAGAGGAAATCAAAGTTAATTCCAAAAGGAGATGGACCGTTCAAAGTTCTCAATAGACTTTAGGACAATGCATATGTTCTTGACATCCCTGAAGATAAGTATCGCTCTGTTTCTCAGACATTTAATGTTGCTGATCTTACCCCTTTTAGTGTCGACTTAGATTCGAGGTCGAATCCTTTTCAAGAGAAGGGGAATGATGAGGCCAAGCCAAGCCAAGAGCAGTTCACACTTGATACTACACCAATTCAAGGCAAGGGCCCATAACAAGAAGCATGGTAAGGAAACTGATGCATGAGGTGGGTACCTTTCTGTGTAAACATATGGAGGATGAATCAAGTGAAGAAAACGTCAACCCGGTCCATTTAGTGCAAGACTTGATATAGTTCATGTATAAAAGTTTGTAATATATTATTAGACTTAAGAGTGATGTTTACATTCTCTTCTAATTAGCTTTCTTTTCTTAATGAAGTGTTGTAATATAGTCTACATATGTCCTAGTATGTTGTATATGTAGTTTTGTATGTGTTTGAACTGATTTTAGGTCAATAAGGAGTGATTGAAGTCAAGGCAAAGTTCAGAAATGAAGCTAAACTAAGATTGTCAAGTAAGCAGCGTGACACACTGATGGTATTTCAGCCATATCTCCATAACCACAACTCCAATTGACCGATTCGAATTGGAGCTTCAACATATGGGACCAAGCTACAACTTTTTTGTTTGGCACATCTTCAGGAAATGAATTTATCAGGCTCAAACATCACAAGGAAAATGAAGCTACTGATCAGCTGCCTGCTTGAAGGACCACCCAGAAGCAGCTGAATATTCAACGCGTCATATCTCCTTCCTCCCAACTCCAACTCAAATGATTCAAAAGCCAAAATTGAATTGATTTTAATTATCTACAATATTTATAAAGACAAGACTGGCTAAATGTTATTGGAAGGAACCCAAATGACGCAGAATAGTTTGACGTGTGCTGAAAACACACAACTTGTCTCACTTGCCAAATCAGCCTCAAACTTAGCCAATCAAATGGAGGATGCCCAAGCTAATTACAAGGAACATCAAAAGGCAGAGATTTGTAGTTGGTCCAATTAGAAGAAAGGGTTCAAGACAACTTGCAAAGGAAATTACCATTGGAGTTACATTCTGCCAGCGAAATAGAATTTTCTTTCCTTTGCTTGCAACCTTGTTCAAGCTACACTTTTCAGCCATAGATCTCATTGGCTATTAGTTAGGTTCATATGTTATTGTTTAAGTTAGTTTTAGCCTATAAATTGCTCAGCTCTCCTTGTAAAAATGCAACCAATTCTTTATTTTATACACACAGCCGAGAGTTGTTCTTCAAGACATTGTCTTGATTTCCTTTGAATTAAGGCTTGATTTCCTTTAAGACTTGAACAATGTTAATTGTATGCTTCATATACTTGAGAGGGATATCATTTAGGAGGGTTAATTCTTACCCTAAATGATTTGAAATCACTTGTGAAGTTTGTTCAATATTAGGCGGTTTAGCAAATTGGTTGGTAAGAGGTTTGGTGGACTTGAGTTTATTTTGCTTCATTCCCCACCTGTTGTAAGTTGTCTTTGGGAGTTAAAGGAAGGTCCTCCTTTGTGTCCAAACGTGGGTCAAGTGGTATCAGAGCAAAGGTTACACTTTAACTCACTAATGTTTACATTCTGCCCGAATTTCATTTGATCATTCCTGTTGTTGTCTAAAGTTTCATTCAATCTACCCTTAAGGAGATTGAGTATCATTGTTGTGTCTTATATTCAGTTGTCTCATTACCTGAATCAGAAAATCATAAAAGCAAACAGATTGTGTTTTTAGTTCTTGTGTAGAAGCCGAGAGTTGGCTCTTGTTGTTGTTCTTTGTTTCAAAATCCAATACAAGTATTGTCTTTATTTCCTAGCTTATAAAAGTGGCTTGTCTTGTTTCTTATTTGTGTCATGAACTCGAAAACAAAAAAAATCTGTTTTCTTGATTCCATCTTGGCATCATAGAACTTGTGCAAGCTGAACACATTTGGCATAAGTTGAAGAAAGGAAGGGTAAGTGCGGGCTGGTTTGGTTGGATTTCAAATCTCTCACACGTTTACACTTTCTTGGACTTAAGATCTTTGATTAGTTGTTGTTTTCAGCCTCACTAATATTCAGTCCAAAGCTAAGAAAGCTACCAAAGTCTTTATTATCATCTTGTTGTAATATGAGCTCTTAGCTTGCATTAAGACTTTGTGTATGCTTGATTGTTTGTAATTGTATACATTGCATATTAAGTGTTCAAAGCTGCCTAATCATCTTGTTCCAAAAGAAGGCTATGTTTTGATCACTTTGAGCCAAGATTCGAGGATTACAAACAAAAGAAGGCCAAACAAAGAAAATCCTATCTATACATTGGCCAAGCTGAAATTACACCGAGTTATTCCAAAAAGCCAAAACTAAAGAAATACTATTCCTTCTTAAATCAGTCTCAAAAGGAAGGGTTTAGCAAAAATAGCATCAAAGAAAAGAAAAGAAAAAGTCCCTTAGTGCCTCATGGATACATTTGCTCCAAGAAGAACCAAAGGTATACTTTGAACACTTGGTTGCAAATATCTTAACTATTACATTCATTTGAGTTGCATAAGGCTTAAAGTAAATTAAGGATTACCCAAAGAAACCCTTAGTTTTTCTTGACTTAGCCTATAACATACTTGTTGGTTTCTAGTTTTTTTTTGAAACCTAGATAGTCCAAGATAGTATCAAATCATTGCATCGGCACATGCTTCAAATATTGACTGAAAGTCAGGATCAGATGTATACAATTCCTTGATGCACTCAAATCCAATCAAATGAGATTACAATGTAGTAATCAAAGAATGTCTCCCTAGATAATACATCAGCTACAATGTTATCTTTTCCTTGATTATATTTTATCACATAAGGAAATTGTTCAATGAATTCAACCCATTTTGCATGTGTCTTATTTAACTTTCCTTGGCACTTAAGGAACTTAAGACTTTCGTGATCAGTATGAACCACAAACTCCTTATGTTGCAAATAATGTTGCCAGGTTTGCAATGATCTAACCAGTGCATACAACTCTTTGTCATAGGTTGAATAATTCAATTGCGCTCCCTTAAGCTTTTCACTAAAATAAGCAATCGATTGTTTAGACTGAGATAGTACAGCTCCTATACCAACACCACTAGCATCACATTCAATTTCAAATGTTTCATCAAAGCTAGGTAGTCTTAGAATAGGTCAGAAGTTAACCTTGTTTTAAGTTCATCAAAGGCTTTCTGTTGTGACTCTCCCCACTGAAATCCTACGTCTTTTTTAACAATTTCATTCAAAGGTGCAGCAATAGTGGAAAAGTCCTTAACAAATCTTCTATAGAAACTAACCAACCCATGAAAGCTTCTCACCTCTCCAACAGTTGTGGGAATTGACCATTCTAAAATTGAGTTCACTTTATCTTGGTCCATTTCAATTCCATTTGCACTAAGCACAAATCTTAGAAACACAACTTTTTCTATACAAAAAGAACATTTCTTGAAATTTGCATATAATTGTTCTTTCTTTAATGCTTCAAAACGCTTCTTAGGTGGCCTATGTGTTCATGCAAAGTCTTAGAGTAAATCAAGATATCATCAAAGTACACAACAACAAATTTTCCAATGAATGCACGTAAGACTTCATCCATTAATCTCATGAAAGTACTAGGTGGATTAGTTAAGCCAAATGGCATGACTAACCACTTATACAATCCAAACTTAGTCCTAAATGCAGTTTTCCATTCATCACCTTCTCTAATGCGTACTTGAAAGTAACCACTTTTAAGATCAATCTTGGTAAAATACTTAGCACTGCGTAATTCATCAAGCATATCATCAAGTCTAGGAATAGGGTACCTGTATTTTATAGTTATCTTGTTGATGTCTCTACAATCAGTACACATCATCCATGTACCATCTTTCTTTGGTACAACGATCACAGGAACAACACAAGGACTCATGCTTTCCCTCACCTTTCCTTTGGCCAAGAGTTCTTCTACTTGGCATTGCATTTCCTTCGTTCAGCAGGGTTTGCTCTGCAGGCTGGCCTATTAGGCAGGATAGCACCAGGTATGAAGTCTATTTGGTGCTCAATACCTCTTAAAGGCGGAAAAACAGAAGGTTCTTGTTCAGGAAAAAACCCTGAAAACTCATCAAACAAAGATACAACTCCACTGGACAAAGTGGAGGGTAAGTAACTCATAGAAAACAGAGACTCCTTAAATATCAAAACATAGACAGTTTTCTTTGAGTTTATGGCATATGACACTTCACTTGGTTTGGCAAAGAAAGTAAATTTCTTTTGAGATTTGTCTTCATCAATGTTTACTATCTCTTTACCTTTAGACTCATTTTTCTTTCTTTCACTCTTAATACACTCTAGAAATTTCTTTTCTGCCTCTTTCTGCTTGGGATCATTCTTATTCTTACACATTCTCTTTTGATCTTCAAATACCTTGTGTGGGGGTAATGCATATATCTTAAACAACTTATTGTTAAACCTGAATGGATGCCTATTCAAGTATCCGTCATAAGTAACTTTCTTATCAAACTGCCATGGTCTACCTAACAGGATATGACTTGCATGCATAGGAGCTACATCACATAAAATATCATCTTTATAGCCACCAATAACAATAAGATCAAAACTTGTTTGCTAACACTCACTTCTCCACAATCATTCAATCAAGATAGTTTATAAGAGTATGGATGGTTAAGTAATGGCAAATCAAGTTTTCTAACAAGTTCAACACTTGCCATATTAGTACAGGATCCAGAGTCAATAATCAAAGTACAAACTTTCATTTTAACCATGCAAGGGATATGAAAAATGTTGTCTCTGTGTTGATCTTGTTCATCAATCTTAACATGTGCATTAAGAGCTCTTCTAACAACTAAGAATTCTTTTGATGCAAGTTCTTCATCCTCAGTCATACTTTCTTCATTTTCATCATGATTTTCCTCAACATTAACATGTTCCTCTTCCTCATCATCAGAATAATATTCATTAGACTCTTCAATGAACATGATACATTTAGGGTTGGGACATTGATTTGCAAAATGACCTTTACCTAAACATTAAAAGCATTGAATGTCTCTAAATCTAGTAGTGGAGTTAGAAATGTTACCTTCAACCTTGTTTTTCCCTTTGTCCAAGTTTCGTTGAGGTGGTTGAGGTGGTCTTTGATTTGGTTGAGTCTTGCCTTGGAACCCACGGCCTTGAGGTGCAGTTGGCCTGAAACTTGTACCTTGATTAGTCCTAGGTGGCATTCTTGGATAGGATGAAAAATTAGCTCGAACAGATAAACTAGATGTAAAGGGTTTTACCTTGAGTTGTCTCTCAATCTTTTCAGCTTTATGAACCATGGAAGTCATATCAATATATGTGGTAAGTTCAACTTTGTTTGCAATTTCCTTGTTCAATCCAACTAGGAATCTAGCCATGATAGCTTCCTCTAGTTCTTCAATGTTAGCTCTTATCAATAAGATCTCTAACTCTTTGAAATACTCATATCCACTACGTCTTCCTTGAATGAGTTTTTGCAAGTTTTGGTAAATGGTTCTTTCATAGTCTGTAGGAATGAATTTTTTCTCATCTCAATTTTCATTTCTTCCCAAGTAGATATTGGTGCTTGTCTGGTTCTTCTTTTTTTACATTGTCTAATGGATCCCACCAAATTAAGGCATAATTTGCAAACTCTATAGCTGCATACCGTACTTTAGTCAAATCAGTACAATTTGTGCAAGAGTATATGAGATCTACCTTTTTCTCCCATTCAAAATATGCCCAACATCACTTTTTCCATGGAATGTGGGGATGTTCACTTTTGTTTTGAGGAATTCATCTTCTTCTGGGTTACTCTTTTGATTCCCATGATTTCGGAACTGTTTGTACACTTCATCAATGCTGTAGTCATCAAACCTTTGGTTTGGTTCTTTTTCTCTTTCATCAAAGGTCCTCATATGTATAAAATCCCTATCAAGCCCTCTTCCTTTGCCTATGCCTCTCCCTCTTTCTGGAGCAAAAGAGCCACGGCTTTCAAGCCTATATTCTGGTACATGTGATGGTTGTCCTTCATGAAAAGAATTTTCTCGATGAGATTTTGACTGTTTTTCTAGGCCCTCTACACGGCTACTCATCAATTTCATTTCCCACAACATCTTTTGCGTTAGCTGTGCTAAATCGTCCACATTTATGGACAATCCTTCTCCTTCTTTGTTAAGGTCCATGGTACTCTCAGGTGTCTTATCCATGGCACAATTACCCGAAACTGAACAAGAAAAAAACAAAGGAAAAAGAAAACTAACACAAAGACAAAAGAAACTTGATTATGTTAGTGGAAAACAAAAAAAAGTGTTTGGTCCTTTCTCTCTCTTTTTGTAGTTCACACAATCTTGTGTTTCCTTGAAGAATCTGAGGCTAGGACAATTCAAAGAAAACTTGCCAAGTGAGTATCAATTTCGATAATGTAGCGCCCCACTGCTCAGCCCTAACATCAGTAACAATGCACCCGCCGTACTCTACTAAGAGAACTACAAGGCGTCGATACAAATTTCTTACACTTCAGCATGTGACGTAGAAATCAGTAGCGGAAACGTCATAATTAAAACTTTTAAATAAATACATTCCCAATAAGATACACCAGGTATAGGAACAATTAATCTCAAATCACAAGTCACTAAAATATACATATTATCCCAATCACCTCGTTGGTAATCCGATAGCCTCAATCAACATCCTCCTGCAGAAGTCTCATAAGTCCCTCAGCATCCTCACACGACAACGCCCTTCGTGCAAGCATACCCTAACTTCTCATGCCTGCAAAACTGGTGAGTGGTGGTGTAAGCCAAAATCAACAAGCTCAGTAAGAAACCTTCCATATACCTGTTATAGAAATCATACACGCAGAAGCAAATACAAATAACCTTTATAGTTAACTCACATATCCTTAGTCCATAAATAGTTTCACTTAATTATCTTTAGCAGTTAACACTTTGAAAAAAAACACAAAATAAATAATTCATCTGCTCAATCTACATTACCGTGATGCATGCACTTCTCAAATATGACATACACAACAAACAAATAATCACATAAGCAAAGAAGAGAACAATACATGGCAATAGAGCAAATAAACTGTGAAAAGTAAGTCACTCCACATAATAATGCGCAACTTCATGATGCATGCCTTTCTCTAAGTGTCACATGCAACAAAAGACATGTCACACACAATGCTTATATCTCCACCGTGCAGTGCATGATCTTGTGACCTACTGGATGCCTGTAGTCCATACACTACAATCCACCCCAAACGATGCCCATGGCCCATACACCACGATCTACCATAATCGAGTGCTCATGGCCCGTACACCACGATCCATCATAATCGAGTGCACATGCCATGAATGCAATGTGAATTCCACTTTAATATATATATATTATGTTCAGGGCCGAGGCCTGTCACGTCAACCGGCCCGCTGGCCATCTGGCCTGGCTTGGCGGCCTGCATGCTCCGGCTCTCTTTTCTTTCATCTCATTTCCATTTTCATTCTCATTTATGTTCTTCTCATCTTTTCTTTAATTTGGTGCATCCATGCTCATATATACACATAGTTCACGTGTACATACATATCTCAAATATACACACAACTCGCATATAGAGAAAATCTAATTACAAATATGCAATGAACAACACACTGATGCATGATGAACAGATTTAGCACAAATAGACCACTTACCTGTGATGCATGACAGTGTAACGAGTACAGATAGACCACTTACCTTGAATCTGGTATTCACTTCCTTCTCTTCTAGGATCGAATCTAAACAATTGTAGTATAAAATCAATATTAATAATAAAGGTTAATTTAGCTTACTTAAAATATATAGTTCATAGCTTTCTAGTTTTTTCCTATTTGTCATACCAACATATCTTTTTTTAGGTGAAGGACGGGCGGTACCATCCGGGTATTTTATTAATTATATACCCTCACTTGTGACAGAGGAATACCGTGGTTACATGAAGCATATAACTAAGGCAGGAGACTCTCCGAAACTAAGCAAAACAATAAAGTAAATACAATTAATATTTGTGATATCGTTACAATCAAATGTTTATCTAATGCAAGAATATATAAAAAATGTGTAGCTCCTGCGTCCTGGCGGCAAATTCTTTTAGGCGAAAGATGTTGGAAATCGTTACTGCCTTTGACATTCTAGTGATCAGCCTCGGAACCGAAGAATGACAGCATAAATTGTGTAATATATGAACCGTATGTATGATGTTGAGAAGACAGCATGAGTAGTAGAGTAAGAACATTACTTAGGTTGCCCGAAAACAAAGAGGTATCTGGCAACAAAAACACGAACAAGCTCTGTCTAGCCATTGCACCAGATGCAGGCGCGATGAAGAAGATAAAGGTCTCAGCATTTTAAAAGCAGAAAATATTAGTAACCTAGCAAGATGCAAAAGGATAGCAGAAAAAGTAGTGAAGATGACGTACCCAACCGCCCACATAAGTATGATGCAGGCGGGCAAATGATATACGCTACATCGCTGTGTCTTATACACGAACATATGGAGTACAGATGTCAGTCTGCATGCTGCCACGAACAATAGGTGGAAGAGTCGACGGATGAATGAAGACATATTTATGGTCGTGCATGATACCATATTGCGCTAGATAGTGTGATGCAGAATTTATCTCCCTTGGCCCAAATGATAGCATCACATGCATTGTGGAAAGAAGTAATCTCAGCCGGAACAAATCCGATTGGAGTCGCAGGGATACAACTGCAGATCGGTTGATTATATTCAGAAGCTCCTTACAATCTACTTCCACTTCCAGATGTACATACCCTTGTGTGACAAAAAAGATGAGGGAGAACAATAAAGCCTATAGCTCTGCGTGCATGTGAGGTAAAGCAGGCAGCATAAAGCAAATCGCTTGTACTAGTTGCCCCGCGTCATCCCGTAATATTGCTCCCGCTGCCGATGCTTTTCTACCAACAGTTGCATCAACGTTCAATTTTAATTTACCCGACGGTGGAAGCTGTCATCTCAATACCGTGAGTCATTTAGATTACAATCGGGGTGAGTAATGAAGAGCAAGCAAATACGGAATTGACTCAGCATACTTGGTCCCCAACGCAGACAGACACCATGTATAAATACCATGCCGGATCCCTTCCTTTAATCTAGCAAGAGAAAAGTTGTCATCTCCAAAATATACCGCCGCATACGCTTAGTTGACCAAACATCTTTCGCTGATTAAAGGAACAACCGCAGCTAGTTGACCAAACATCTTCGCTGATTAGCACAAGACCACCATCGACATAAATAGAGCTTAAATGTGTTATCCCTCAGCATAGGCCCGTGAAAAACAGTTGCCAAATGTATCCAAATTTGTGTTATAACTGGACATTTATAAAAGATATGATTGAGATCCATTACAGCCCCTCTACAAAACGCGCAACAAGTGGGAAACGAGACAATCCATCTACTAAAATTTTGTGGAAATGGTAATGCATTAAACCATAATTGCTAAATAAAAACGTTAGCCGCCAAAGCTATACCTGGCCACCAAATATATTTTGCATATGAGAAAATCGTACCTCTTGCTCTAAAATTGTTATAAGCAATTTGTAGGTTGAACTGCCCATTTGATGTTTTGTCCCATAACAAACCCTCAGCAGTTGGCATCGAATGCAATGACCAAAAGGGATGAATACGACATAACCTCTTTCAATACGCTGAATCGTAAATATTTGCCGTCAGTTCTGCTCGCTAACCATACTTACGTCGTAAAAACTGCGCCCACAATGAAGAAGATGTTTGATATAGCCACCATAATTTACACTCGTAGGCAATCTACAAAGTAGATAAACTGCGAAGCCCTAAACCACCCTCTTCCTTTGGATTGCAGACTGCTATCCAGGCCCGCTAATGATGCAGATTTTCCCATAAAAACATTGACATTTTCTTATTTAGCTCAGCAATAACACTCGCTGGCAGCTTTGCAGCAGCCATGACGTGAAGTGGCAGGGTAGACAGGACCGACGGAATAAGTGCAAGTCTGCCTGCCATGCTTAATAACTTTTGCGACCATCCCCCTAGACGCGAATCGAAATGAGCCAAGAGGGAAGTACAATATTGGGATCTATTGATCCCTTTAAACAGATAAGATCCCAAGTACTTAATGGGCAATTTAGCAATGCACATATGTAGCATTGATTCAATGCGGGTCAGCGAAACGCCCTCCCCCGCCACCAACTGACTTTTATGATAGTTGACTAGTTGTCCTCATGCATTTTAATATTGTTCCAGAAATAATTTGAATCGCCGTAAATTATCAATTGAACCATTCAAGAAGACTAGTAAATGATCTGTGAAACAAGGATGAGATACTACCTGCAATCTTCCACCATGAAAGCCTCTTAATAATCCTGACTGAAACAAAGCGTTAATACCGCGTGAAAACCCTTCTGAAGCCAAGATAAATAGTAACGGCGATAACAGATCACCCTGTTTTACACCTCTTGTTGGCGCAAAAAACCACACGGCTTGCCATTAACCAATACTGAGCAATGAGTAGACGACAGATTATTCATAATGAGTCGAATAAATCTTGAGTGAAATCAAAGGCTTGAAGGAGCTTTTCCAAATATTGCCAAGGGATGCGATCAAATGCCTTAGCCATGTCGAGCTTGATCATAACCTGTCCCCCTCGACATTTTCGATGTAGTATATGGACCATTTCCTTTGCCAACAATACTTGTTCCGAGATTTCCCGGCCAGGCATAAACCCTGCTTGTTCCAAAGAAATCAATTTAGGCAACAAATTGCGTAAGCGGCTGACAATAACGCGCGTGACCACCTTAGACAAAAAATTTGTCAAACAAATGGGGCGATAGTCCGCAAATGTGTTTGGGTTTGTATTTTTTGGGATTAAACATATTAAAGAGGCTGCCATCGCTGTGGGTATTTTAATGCCGAGAAAGAACTCTTGTGTCACCAATAAAACATCTAATTCAATCACATCCCAAAAACGTCTATAAAATGAACCAAGAAAGCCATCTGGGCCTAGGGCACTAGATAGACTTAGTTGCCAAGCTGTTGCTTTTACCTCACTCATCTGAGGTAACTCTAACAATAGCTCATTTTTGACTACAGTCAAAACAGAAGGTATATATTGTAGCAATGAATTATGGTTAGTGGTCTCTTCCGCCGTAAAGAGATGCTGAAAAAATTGCACTGCTTCCTCTTGTATAGCAGCTTCATCGTCACACGTTGTACCATCTGACTTGCGGATGGCTAGTATGGACTGGCGTTGTCTCCTAATCTTAACTAGTCGATGATAATAAGCTGTGTTTGAATCTCCCTCTTTAAGCCACTTGACATTAGTCATTTGCTTCCAGTAAATATGGGCTCGCTGTTGAATTGTTATAACCATCGCTTTTGGCCGATGATAGGCTGATCTTGTGTCTTCTGACGGAAAGGTATCATATGCTTTTTCTGTTCTGACAGTTTCCTCTTCAGCTGCCTGTAGATCTGTGAAGATATTTCCAAATATATTTCGATTCCATGTTCTAAGATCTGACTATAGACGACATAGTTTATCGTAATAGCCATACATACCCCCACTGTTGTATACGATTTCCATTGCACCCGAACATAAGAATCGAAATCCGCATGAGTAGTCCAAGCCTCAAAATAACGAAATGAGGTAGGGCCCCTGGGAGATGCCAATTGACACGTTAAAATAAAGGATCATGATCAGAAGTTGCCCGATGTAGATGCTGAATTTGACATTTCTCAAAAATGTCCAAAAAATCTGCTGAAGCCAAGAAACGATCTAGGCGGCGCCATACTCTACGAGGCTACGTCCATCCGACCATGTAAAATGAGAACCTTGGTGCGGAATATCTAATAATTCACCTGACTCCATAAACTGCCTAAAGTCCGCAAGCGTACGAATTGATGGCGTAGACCGCCCTTTGTGCTCGTCCAAAGATAAAAATGTATTGAAGTCGCCTCCAATAAGCTAGGGCTGTGTCATCTGCTCTCGAAAGCCTAAAAGATCCTGCCACATAGGCTTTCGTGCTGCCACTGTATGATGGCCATATACTGCTGTAACCCAAAAGTCACTCTGGTTAACTAACCATCAAAATTGTAAGGATATATTCTGCACCCCCTGCCTCACATCTAACAACTGAATGGAAGATGAGTGCCACAGTACCCAAATCGTGGAGTCATCAGAAGAACAAGCATGTGAGAAACCTAACTGCAAACAATATTGTTCTATGCGCATTCGTCTGAGCTTTGGTTCAATGACCACCAAGATGTGTAACCTATGTTGACGAATTAATGAGTATAATCTAACTATAGAGGTCTGATACCTCTTAAATTCCAAAGAAGGACATTCGTTGATCAGATTGTAATGCATAAATTGATGAACGTTGTGCTGCCGCTCGCGTTACTATTGATGTAGAAGGCTCAGCAAGCATGTCACTTCTCTTTTGACGCATACAACGTTTACGGACCTTCAATAAATTATCTATCGCAAGTGTAACCTTTGGGTGTGAGACATTTGGGTTTCCATCCGCTGCAGGGTGTGTAGCCGATATCACCCTAGCAGCTTCTAACACTGCTGATCTCAATTCCACCTCATCTACCTAGGTATCATCATGTATTTCAGAGTCCGAATAGGGCAGTAACACTGGGTCAGATTCCTGCATCTGAGAAGGAGCTAAGGTCGCAGAAGAACAATTCAAACGCTGCAACTCTTGTTGATTGGAGATCTCCTGTATAGGTTGGTGCTGAGTATCTATCGCGTCTGGTAGACGATCCACTGGAGTAGATGGAGAATTGTCGTCTAGAATTACCTAGGGATGGTCTGGCCGTCTGATTGTCTCAGTTAGCAGAGTGTCTTTCCTTTCGAGTTGACGTGCCATTGTAGTATCATGCTGGCCTATTGTAATATTGGTACTTGGTTGGGCTGCTTCAGATTGAGTATTTTTGTCTACCTTTTTTGGTGTCCATCTTTGTGCAGGTTGAGAGACAGAAGAAGTTGGCGGAGGAGCATCCTTGACTGTAGGTAGCAGGGGTTCTAATTGTTGATCCCGCCTATATGAAGAAGCTGAGTGTCCGAGAATGCGACATGTTGCATAGTACGCAGGTAAATTCTCATACTCAACAGATTGAAAGAAAAAATAATCATCACTCTGTATGTATAAACATTGTGGAAGCTCTTTGGAAACATCAATTTCAATACAAATACGAGCTAGGGATGGTCGCAGCAATTGCAATGTTGCTGAATCCGCTTTTAATGGTGTACCAATCATACGTGCAATTTCAAAGAGTACCTCTGCCTTATGTAGATAAATTAGAAGACCTGGCAATGAGATCCAGACTGGAACAATAGACATATCAATCTTGGGATCAAAATCATAAATCCATTTAGTAACTCGCATATGATAACCCAGGACCGTCCACGTGCGATGTGAAAAACATCGATAGTAATCAGCTTCCGCATCAAAATGCAAGAGAATATGCATGGAATCCAACAACGTAATTTTTACCAAGGCAGAGAAACCAATTTGATCAAAACACTTACGTATAGCATCAAGTTTTGGGCGGCCATAGCAAAAAGTACCTACCAAGCAATATTTGAATGAATCCACCAACGCTGCGACTTCCTCCCGAGTAAATTTAATTGCCGGTACCCCCTTAAACTTAGTGATCTCGCAAGGTTGGATCGTTGTTGCAGCGGTTTTAAAAGAGAAGCGTAGGATCGATTTTGATCAATGGCTCCAGGAGAATTGCCGCCGCCAATAGAGGATGTGAAAAAGTAAACCAAAACAAACCAGAAGAGGAACAAAATAATCGATCGCAAAAAGGAAGGGAAGAAGAACCGTGATCATAATGGCGATTAGCAACAAATTGTTGCAGTCACCCATCGCTGGAAAAATCGCCATAGCGCCGCCATCTTTTTTTATACCAACACACACACACACACACATATATATATATATATTCTTATACTTCGTATCATATACCTATAAAAATTATACAACAACATACTCCCCTCCGAAACATTTTTTTTTTCAGCCGACCTTTATACATATCTACTACTTAGACATAATTTCGGATTGTGAATAGAAATAATATTGAATATTTTGTTGACCCTGCAAATAATGCATATTACTATTTAATAGTTATCAATAATGATTTGTTAAAATGACACTTATTCCATATTGAGAAAAACTGTAGAAACTCAATAAAGTCTAGTTCCTAGAGTAAGCTTTAGCAAATACATAATATATTTCTTTGTAATACTCTTCAAAAGTGTTGCACACATGAAAATTTGTCAAATTTCACCACTTTAAAGTTTCGGCCACAATAATAATACAAATCCCCCCTTAATATGTATCTACATATATGTATATAATATTAGCCATATTGCTGGAGAAATGGATAACCAATTCCTTTTGTTTCCTGACCGTGCATTAGAGGACTTGAATTTCCACTAAAACTTTCACAACCCTACATCTTTCCCTCTTTATTTTATTTTATACCACGTTACAACTTATAATTTACATATATGCATTAAGTAATCGGCCCACAACAATTTCATTCCTAAATTCCTGCACGCTAATTATGCTTTAATATTTCAGATAACAATTTATGGTTCCACAAAGATTGTAGTGGCAGTGGTTCTGACGAGGGTACGTACTAAAACTTTAATCATCCATGTGGTTCAGCACATACTACTATTAAAAGAAGGTTAACCGAACTTTTCTAAAATTTTTTCATTTCCAGGATATGAATTATGGCAGAATTTATATGAACAAAAAGTATCATTGAGAAAATAGAACATGAATTTAAGCAAATAGAAAGCCCCAGTACAAGAGGAAAGAAAAAAGTGCAATAATTTGGCACTACCCCAAACTGACGGAATATTAACAAAAAAATTATGCCTTTTATACGTAAACACATATATCTGATACATAAATACAACGAGTACGTATAATCAACAATCTATGCAAATCACAAATAAATCCTGCATTTGATATAAAATAACATTATAATGTTGGAAAATCATAGCAAATATAGGAAAGATACTTGCCTTGATCTCGTTTACACTATGTCGTATACCGCAAGCTTATGGTTGAATTAGGGTCAAAATTCTTCCTTTTTTCCTCTCGGTTACACTTGGCTGCAGGGTTAATAGCAACGCTGAGGAAGGTTTTTTATCCTTGAACCTGCGACATAATTGGGGTTGAGGGGAAAAGGGGTTTGGCAAATATTTTTCCCTCTTTTCTCCTGTTTGGGTGGCTGAAATGGTTGGGGGAAAGGGTTAGCCTAGGTATTTAAATAGGTAATTTAAGGATAGGTGTAGATAAGTATTTAGGTATTTGGTAAATTCCTAATAAGTTTAGGTAACTAATTAAGGTTATCTCCAATATTCAATTCCTATCTTTAATTCTCCTATTTCTATTAGGATAACTTTTATCCCCTTTAATTTATCTTTACATTATGTAATTTATGTTTATTATATTATATTATATTTTCTTTTACTTATGCCTCGTCACGGGCATAATGTTAGGAAATCAACCGAGATCACTGCAAAACGCGCAGCGGAAAACAAAAACTTGATCTCCGATTTCCTACCAAGGATCCATGTTGTTCGTTTAATTCGACAAAAGAAATCAAAAACTACCTCTGTAGATTTGAAGTCTGCAGATGGAAGAGGTGCGAAATCACGAACACCCTCTGTCGGTATCCACACGAACGCTTCCACCCGGAGTGCTAGCTCTTCAAACGGTGCGGCTGAAGAACTCGTTTTTCACAAAAACGGCTCTAGGGTTTTTTTATGACTCTGTGTATTTTTCTTGTGTCTTGTGTATACGAGATACACAAGTATATATGCACATACGTAGACATCAGAATCCGAGTCCTAATCGGATTAGTGGATGCCAATCAAAATCCATATCAGATACGGATTCTATCAGGATATTCAAAATCCATATCAGATATGGATTCTCTCGTTATTATCCGATAATACACATGTATATATAATCACCAAAAACCCGAAAATAATAATAATAATAATTAATATCCAATATTAATATTATTAATCTTAAAAACGATAATAATAATACTAATAATTAATATCCAATATTAATATTATTAATATTATTAATCTCAGCCTTACGCATTCTTGTGTGTGACCCGATAGGCCCATATTAATTGGCAGTTGATTAAATCTCTATTAAACCAACAAGTCGTAATTGGCCTCTAGCAAGGCATTACAACTACCCAATTAATACGAGTAAAGTCCAACTAGCCTAATTATAGTACATGCATTAATCCCTTTGTCACACGATATCTAGTTTGAACATAAGTCATGGTCAGCGTCATACTTATATAGTTCAAACATATGATTACTCGATCTCTAAGTAGACTGATAAAACAAATGATATTGATCACACTATCAATTCATTTGAGCACGACCATGCATTTCACAGTCTCACTAATCGAGGGGCCCAAAGATATCTCTCTCAAAAGAGAGGGACAAATTCTATCTTGATTGTTCAATATCCTCTACATAATTTCTATCACATTCAATCATGACCTTTATTATTATCCAGTTACGGATAACGTTTGATCATGTCAAAATATAATAGTCCTTATGTTGGAAACTATGACAATCTCAAGTCAAAGGATTACAACATGACTATCATGAGATTTACTTATGACGCTAATCCATGTAGCAATCTCATGATGGGTCTATCCAATACACTGTTCTCTAACAAGTATCTATGAGATTGATTCGTATCACCATACACATAATCATCTCATGATTATCAAATCAATACTCATACTGATTATAAATTATTTTATCTCCATAACAATAATGAATCAGGGACATATATCAAAATTGTGTAACATACTAACCAACAATAATGATAATAAAACCTCTTTTATTAATAATAAATGTATAACATAAATATCCAAATCATGGCCTAGGGCACATACACTAACACATAACATTCCTCTCCCCTTACAAAAAGTTTCGTCCACGAAATTTGAGTATGGTTTATCAATTGTTCTACTTAATCATTGGCTTAGATAATGGCCACCCTAAATATCCATCGCGTATTGTGATATGTTAACCATTTTACTTCCATATCATAGGCTAAGGCCTCGAACATCATTCCTTATACCCAACAAGGTAGTTTCTAAGTCCGTTATTCCCTGATTATTTAAGATCATAACCTACTCTTCTTATAATTCTAGAATCAAACTTAGTGGTATTATCGTCATATCGGTGGTTCCATAACCCAATCATCAGTCGATATCGTACTTATATCTATGGTCATAGCAGCCCTCTAAGATCGGTTTTTACGTGAACTATAATCTTTAATTTTATCTCTATAATTACAACTTATGAACTTCTATTTACACCACTTGACGTGTATCACTCAATTTTTTGCGATTTACAATTTCGTATTGTTAACCTCATCACATATGATTCATCTCATATTTACATAACCATCCAAAATATTCATCAAGTCCTCCAATATGCTATCCATCAATCTCCTTTATCATCAAATTCTCAAAAGCAATTCTTAATCCTATGATCTAGTTCAGTAATCATGCTCTTACTTTTTTGGAGATATCATCAACACCCTAGTATACAAAGTATGTGCATGGACATATTTTCTTCGATTTATGTAACTATGATTTTGAAAATATAGCTTTGATTGTTGAGAATAATATTCATTCAATTTTGTTGTAAACACAAAACCTAAAGTATCATATATTTGTCTTCGCAACACGGTGTCTCAATTGACCATTTATAAAACAACGATATAACTTATTCACAAGAGTATTACGGTTAAAACCACTTTAAAACAATTGAGACACGACAATCGTAAAATTTCTTTTACAAAACGATTTGAACACGGTTTTTTTTCTTTTCAACGAAATATATATTTTGAAAGCTATGTTTTATTTCGTAAAATACAACAATTGAAAAGTCAGAAAATATAATATTTTATAAAACAATTTGAATATGGTACTTTCCTTTTTTTAAAAAAATAGGTATCTATATTTTGAAACTATTTCTACTTCGCAAAATTAAATAAGTTCATCACAAGAAGATAAATATATTCAAAAGGATTTAGTGGTCAAATGCTTGCAATATCGATAATTGACAAATAAAATTATTTTAGCAAAATAAATATAGCTAAACAAAAATTTTTAGAAATATAAGAGATATATAAATATATCATTGTTTGAAAACATCAATATTTTGAAATGTATCAGTTTTTTCAGTAGTAGTCGAAATTCCATAGGTGGCTATACGAATTCAGAAAGGAGTATAGACTTGTCAAGTTAATAGACTATATAAAAAAACAAAACTAGTTATAATATTTAATAGCAAAAATCTTTGAAATACCTTCAAAATATGAGATATATCTTGGCGTAATTGCTTATAAGAAAACGTTTAACTAATTGAAAAATAATAGTCCAATACTTCGTATAATTTCTCTGAGTCACCCCTTAATGTCAAATGAAAATCCACATATGTACCATTTCTTATAAATCTTTAACATAAGTTGTCCAATCCTAGCATGACACACTAAATATCGATCGACTTAAGGTGTTTTAATGCACAATGATCCACCGTCTACTTGGTTATTTCAACCGCTAATTTCAATTTAGTTAGATCTCACCAGAAAAACAACCACTGCTTGTTCATACTTACCCTATTTCAATTCAAGTCTACTCGATATATCAGTACTTACGTGTGCCTAGGAATCAACACTTATCCTAAATTTGTAATTATTTTAGTAGTGCTCATTTATCGCTATCAATCAATATCCCTAATATGACTAATATCTTCAGATTATTAGATGCTCTATAATTCAACATCTTAATCATAACTATAAAACCCTTTGTACGGTATTCTTTGCTAAATTCTACATATCATAACGCTAATAAATCATTTTCTTAATAATTCGTTTTACTATCAGTTGTTCCTTAGGATCTACGATCCCAACTTATATCCAGTTATGCTCTGCCACTACTGTCAAATGTAGGGGCATGAACCCGCTTCGTTTATCATAATTGTACTGGGTCTGCAGGGGTCAGATCTAAGAAATTGCACAAATGGTTATAGTCAGCACTTAAGTAAGGCAAATAATTCAGAGCCATATGGTGTGCCCTGGGCATACGTAGACACATCCCTTATCCGATCATCACTTAGGTCTAATGTCATGACTTATTTCTAGAATCGATGTTTGGTGTCATCATTTCTTACGTCTAAAATCATTACTTATTTCTAAGTTCAATGCTTAGAATATAATCATCGCTTATGTCTACGATCGTTACTTAGTATAATCAGTTCGTATGACTAAAATCAATCCTTATGTTAAAATCATGACCTAATGTTCAAACCATCTCTTATATCTAAGATCGTAACTTATGTTTGTGATCATTGCTTATGTTCAAGTCATCACTTAGTTTCTACGATCATGACCTAAATCTACTTTTCCGCCGTGGATCTAGAGCTATGCTCTGGTATCACCTGTAGTGTCCTACTCCCGAGCCCTAACATCGGGAACAGTGCACCTGCCATAGTCTACTAAGAGAACTACAAGGCATCGATACAAATTTCTTACACTTTAGCATGTGACGTAGAAATCAGTCACAGAAACATCATAATTAAAACTTTTAAATAAATACATTCCCAATAAGATACATCAGATATAGGAACAATTAATCCCAAATCACAAGTCACTAAAATATACATATTATCCTAACCACCTCGTTGGTAATCCGATAGCCTCAATCAACGTCCTCCAGCAGAAGTCTTATAAGTCCCTCAGCATCCTCACACGACAACGCCCTCTGTGCAACCATACCCTAACTTCTCATAGCTGCAAAACTGGTGAGTGGTGGTGTGAGCCAAAATCAACGGGCTTAGTAAGCAACCTACATATATTTGTTATAGAAATCATACATGTAGAAGCAAATACAAATAACCTTTATAGTTAACATACATGTCCTTAGTCCACAAATAATTTCACTTAATTATCTTTAACAGTAAACACTTCAAAAAAAACACAAAATAAATGATTCATCAGCTCAATCTATGTTACCGTGATGCATGCTCTTCTCAGATATGACATACACAACAAACAAATAATCACATAAGCAAAGAAGAGAACAATACATGCCAATGGAGCAAATAAACTGCGGAAAGTCAGTCAGTCTACATAATAATGTGCAACTTCATGATGCATGCCTTTCTCTACGATACCACCTGTAGCGCCCCACTCCTGAGCCCTAACATCAGGAACAGTGCACCCGTCGTAGTCTACTAAGAGAACTACAAGGCGTCGATACAAATTTCATACAATTCAACAAGTGACGTCGAAATCAATCGTGGAAATGTCATAATTAAAACTTTTAAATAAGTACATTCCCAATAAGATACACCAGATATAGGAACAATTAATCCCAAATCACAAGTCACTAAAATATACATATTATCCCAACCACCTCGTTGGTAATCCGAGAGCCTCAATCAACGTCCTCCAGCAGAAGTCTTATAAGTCCCTCAGCATCCTCACACTACAACACCCTCCGTGCAAGCATACCCTAACTTCTCATGCCAACAAAACTGGCGAATGGTGGTGTGAGCCAAAATCGACGGGCTCAGTAAGCAACCTACATATACTTGTTATAAAAATCATACATGCAGAAGCAAATACAAATAACCTTTATAGTTAACATGCATGTCCTTAGTCCATAAATTATTTCACTTAATTATCGATAACAGTTAACAAATGCGGTCAACCAGTTTGCCTTTTCGATATCTGGGGTCTATGTTGCACAAAGGTATCCCTTGCGCCCGTTATTGTTCCTCTTTGTTGGAACATATTGACGCACGGCTGAAAGGTTAGCACAACAAGCTTTTATCACAATCGGGGAGGCTTATATTACTGCGGTATGTTATTTCCTCGATTCCTTTGCATATTATTGCTACAGGAGGTCTTCCACAGTCCATAATCAAAATCATCGAATGCAAGATGTCTGAGTTTTATTGGGTCAAAAACGTGATTGGAAGGCTTGGAGAGATATTGCAATTCCATGCGAAGAAGGTGATTTGGGAATTCGCAACATGCGAGTGTTGCAGGAAGCATACTATTGTCGTATATGGTGGTCTTATCATCAGTATAATACTTTATGGAGTATATTTCTGCATGCCAAGTATGGTCTTCGAGGAGATTATATACCATGGTTGCTGGATTCTCCCATCTGGAAGATTATTTGTCGCTATCATCTGCACTGTCATTCACATTGCCGTCAAGAGGGCCTGCCGCTGGCCTAGACACCAGCAACCTCGGGAGAGTTCACTTTAAGTTCAGCATATGACATCTGTAGAACTCAGCGTCCAACTCTTTTCTCGGCTATATTTATTTGGCACAAACATCATCGGCCTATAATCATCAACTTTCTTTGGTGGATGTATCATCGGGAGCTCCCCTTGCAAGACTATGTATGCGGTTTTATAGTGGTAATGCCAACGCAATGTCCATTCTGTAAGCAGGCTTCGGCGGAGGTTGATCATATATTCTTACATTGTAAGTGCATTCGGCCCATATGGACATTTTTTGCCTCTTTGTTAGATGGTATATTCCCTCATTCTTTCAGTCTTTGGCCTTATTTACTTTCATGCTGGTATCGCTCATCATCCAATTTACTGGGCATCTTGCGGATAGTTATCCCGGGTATTATTACTTATAATATCTGGCGTTCTTATGCTTCACTTGTTTATGGAGATGGCACCTCTTGTGCAACAGAGTCAATTTTGGCTGTTATGCGCACATACATTTATTCTTGTGCTAAGACACTTGATGGTACCAAATTGGCTTATGGCTATCAGTTAGTTCCTAGAGTAAGCTACAGCAAATACATAATATATTTCTTTGTAATACTCTTCAAAAGTGCTGCACACATGAAAATTTAGCAACTTTCACCACTTTAAAGTTTCGGCCACAATAATAATACAAATCCCCCCTTTATATATATCTACATATATGTATATAATATTAGTCATATTGATGGAGAAATGGATAAACAATTCTTTTTTTCTCTTGACCATGCATCAGAGGACTAGAATTTCCACTCAAATTTTCACAACTCTACATCTTTCAATTTTTATTTTATTTTATACCACCTTACAACATAAAATTTACATATATGCATTAAGTCATCGGCGCACAACAATTTCTTTCCTAAATTCCTGCATGCTAATTATGCTTCAATATTTCAGATAACAATTTATGGTTCCACAAAGATTGTAGTGGCAGTGGTTCTGACGAGGGTACATACTAAAACTTTAATCATCCATGTGGTTCATCACTTACTACTATTAAAAGAAGGTTAACCGAACTTTTCTACAATTTTTTTTTCCAGGATATGAATTTTGGCAGAATTTATATGAAAAAAAAGTATCATTGAGAAAATGGAACATGTATTTAAGCAAATAAAAAGCCCCAGTACAAGAGGAAAGAAAAAAGTGCAATAATTCAGCACTACCACAAACCGACGACATGTTAACAACAAAATTATGCCTTTTATATATATACACATATATCTGATACATAAATACAACGAGTACGTATGTATAATCAACAAATTATGAAAATCACAAATAAATCATGCATGATCCGATTTGATACAAAATAACATTATAATGATAGAAAATCATAGCAAATATAGGAAGGGTACTTGCCTTGATCTCGTTTACACTATGCCGTATACCGCAAGCTTATGGTTGAATTAGGGTCAAAATTCTTCCTTTGTCCTCCCGGTTACACTCGGCTGCAGGGTTAATAGCAATGCTTAAGGAAGGTCTTTTTTTTCCTTGAACCTGCGGCAGAATTGGGGTTGAGGGGGAAAAGGGGTTTGGAAAATATTTTCCCTCTTTTTTGCTGTTGGGGCGGCTGAAATGTGTGGGGGAAAAGGTTTGCCTAGGCTATTTAAATAGGTAATTTTAGGATAGATGTAGATAAGTATTTAGGTATTTGGTAAATTCCTAATAAGTTTAGGTAACTAATTAAGGTTGTCTCCAATATTCAATTCCTATCTTTAATTCTCCTATTCCAATTAGGATAACTTTTATACCCTTTAATTTATCTTTCCTTTGTTTTATGTAATTTATGTTTATTATATTATATTATATTTTCTTTTACTTATGCCTCGTCAAGGGCATAACAGATAACTTCAATCATATAAAGTAAACTTTCTTCACAAGTCTCCCACTAATTCACTCACAATTCCAATGTTATAAACAACAAACTTGGATTGTACTAATATTCAAAAAGAATTGAAATCAAATTTGATGTAATAGGATGAGCCAAAGAAATGCTAAGGGGTTACCCTGGGCAGTCCTTAACTTAATCTTAGGCTTTATGCAAGATAGATGCAAGTATGAATGAACTAGAAGCACTCAAGTGTTCAAAAGTGAAAACAAATGGGTACTTTGGGTTTATGAAGGAAACAAGACCAGTTCTTTTGCTCTTTGCAGTTTTAATTTTTTTGTGCAAACTTTTCTTTGAAATAAGCTTCTGTTTCTTTCTTTTTCTTTTTCCTTGTTCAGAGCTAAACAAGGTGTATATATCTTGGTAAAATTGATTGGTAAGGCTTTGTGTGTTTGTTTTGGATGGATATGTTGACGTTTTTGTGTGTAGTTGTTGTACCCCAACCGTAATGTATTTGAAACTATGATGAAGTGGCGTAATGAAATATTAATTTTTCCAAGTGCATTTTATTAAGTTATATTAATGCTTATTTACTTAAATTCATTTAAGATAGATACTATATAATTGTACAAGTGGATGTCATAAGTATGTGAAATGACCATTTTGCCCCTCCACAACTTAGGGGATTTTGGCCATAAGACATTGAGGGACCTTAGAATATTTTCCTTTTTATAAGAAGACTAACCTAAATGGTCTTCATAAAAACAAACCTAAAATCATATACAAGAAATTAGATAATATAAATAATGGTATAATTATATAAGTGTAAGTTATGAAAAATGTGAAAGGACAAAAATGCCCACCCCAAGGCTCCAAGAATTCGGCCAACCCAAGGGAGTCTCTAGAACTCTCTTCATTTTTCTAGTCTATTCCTAATATTTAAAATATTTTATTAAATTATAACTAAATAATAAAATAAAGCAAGCATGGGAGACAAAAGCTTGCAATTCACAAGACCAAGATTACTTTTCATATAAAGCCTTGTCTCCCTCCTTCCATGCGCTGGCCTCCCCTCTCCCTCTTACGCCATTAAACCTTCTTTATAATAGCTAGAAGCTTCCTCCATCCATCTCCACCTTGTACTCCCTGAAGAAGTTCACAAGCAAGAATACTTAGACTATTTTCACCACCATCGACCTCCTACTATACGGCCCTTGAAGCAAGGAGATTCAACACTATTTCTATTTTCAAGCTCAAAGAATCATCTAGGTTAGTCACATTCCAAGCTCTTAAGTGAATTTCTCTATTCCAAAGAATGAAGCTCACAGGGGTTCTTTTTTCCTACCCAAACCCGTGACCTCCTTGGTCACTAGGTACAAGCTTTTCAAGCTCCTAAGTGGTGCTAGCCTCTTGATAGTTTGAATTCCTTTCAAACTCCATCCAAAGCCTCATCTTAGTAAGTAAATCTAGCATCAAGTTAACTCTATTTTTCATTTAAAATGGTAGCTAACATTTCCCCTTTTTCCTCCCTCAAAACCGTATGCTTCATGGAAGTAGTGGAGGAAACTTCAACCCATTTCATCCAAGATCAAAGCTAAAAGAAGGTTCTAGCTTGAAGAGGCAAGTATACTCTAGACTTTCATGAATTTATGACTTGAATGACTAGCTATTTTAAGATATGAACCTTAGTTGAATATACTAAGTGAAAAGCATGAGATCTTAATGGTTCTTTAAGAAAAGTGGCTTGCATGTGAATATTTCTTCCAAAGATGAGTTCTTTGCCTACATGCAATATTATATGAGGGCTGTTTTAGGATGGTGTATCGATTAGTAAAGTGATTCTTGGCAAGAATAGGTTTTGTGTAGCACCAAGATGGCGTGCGTGTGCTATATGTAATTTTTACAAGTTGTTTTGACATGATTGGAGTGAATTAGCATATAAATGAGTTGCATGCCTAGATAAACATAGTAGGAGATGTATACCTCATCATAAAAGGGACGTCCAAGGAGAATTAGTTGGAGGGAACATTGAACCTAAGGAAGAACATATCTTGTGAGCCCAAAGATATATGAAATTTGCATGCTTAATGATTTATTTCATGGGTATATGATGAGGATCGGGGATCCCATCAAGAGGTCATGGGTCCTATGACATGAAGGAGAGCTAGAGAACTTGGATATCAAGTAGGAACCTTCTTGTACAAGCATGTTCAAGACGAACCAAAGGCTCATTGGGTTCACCTCATTGAACCCATATTATGAACATGTTCCCCTCCCCAAAACGTGTGTTCTTTATTTTTGAAATTTTTGTCTTGTTTTCTAGTGATCCTTATTTATTTGTGTTTGCTTTGTAGGTAAGTAGGTACATGAAAAGTTACAAGCCAAATGGAGAACAACAAATGGCTTAAGAGGCGTGTGCACCCAAAAAGAAAACAAAAGGAATGTTGTCTTGAGGAGAATGTTTGTCTCCACAAGGACAAATTCAAATGTGGTATAAGATGGAATTTATGTTCAAAATGAAGCTCAAAATATCCCAATCAACCAGCAAAAGGGGCGCCCAAATTTGAAGACAAATTGAAGATCAACTTGAATTTAAATTGAACCTTGATTTGAATTCAAGTTTCAACCAAATTGAGGCTTCAAATTCAAGATGAATTCAGCCAATATAACATGCTATCCACACGCCATTTTGAAGAAAAAGAAGGAGATAGATCACAATTCAAATTGAATCCAAGTTTGAATTCAAATTCAAACTCAATTTGAATTCAAACTTCAACCATCATTTGAATTCAATTCCAGCCATCTTATCATCATCAAATCAGGTTTTCTACACCTCATTTACTCAAGGAGCACGGCTGGAAAAGGTGGGAAGGATAAACCAACAAGCAATTCAAAGTACACTCAAGTTCAAACTCAACTTGAATTCAAACTTCATCCAACTTTTGAATTCAAGTTCAAGCACATTCTACTTATCAAAATCAGCTTCTCCAAGACTCCATCAAGTCCTCATACATGGCTGAGCATAGGAGGGATGACAACTTGCAAGCAACTCAAATTTTAGCTAGGATTTGTTTTACTTTTGAATTCAAATAGTTTTCAAGTTTCAAACATTATTAGCTAGTTTATTTTGAAATAAATTCTGGCCATTTTGAAGGCTGATAGGGCGTGGGTTTGAGCCTATAAATAGACCCCTTTGGCTGATTGTAAAAAAAACTTTTGATGAATAAGAATTCTTGATATTTCTTTCACTTTGTGTGAGACTTTGTTTTCTTGGTTTTACATTAAAAACCTAGGTTAAGATCCTTCAAAGTTGAGCATTTTGAAGGTGTTGCCATTGCTTAAAGGTGCCGTCCAGGAGGTCCTTATTGGTTTGCCTGATCAACAACCATCTTCAAGTATTGGTCTTGCTCATTTTAATCCATACGTTTTTATTCACTAAGAAGCAAGGGGAAGTCTTATTCCTTGTGCCTAACCCTTTGTGAAGGACGTTTGGAAGGTGGAATTGTTGTAGCCCCACGAGGTGCACGCATCAAATTGGTATCAGAGCCAGGTTACTCTATTCCACCATCTATCATTTCCTTTTTGTTTGAGTCTTTGCATTTTTGTTGAGTCTTGTTATACATCATTCTATCATCTTTGTTGATTCTTGTTCTAGTGTCACGTTTTTGAGCATCAAACATCTAAATCCAATCATTCAAACTTGAACAATTAGGGTTTGAGCATTTAGAGTGCATTCAGATCTCTATTTTATTACAACCATCAGCCTATAAAGCTACCTCGGTTTCAAATCATCTTGTTGCTACCGAAGCTTTTAGTTGATGATGATTGTATGCATCTTGTGATTCATATTGTGGTTAATTTCATGCTTCAATCTTGCTTATCATACGTGTGAAAACCATTTCCACAACAAACACAAAAGCTGAAAACCCACCACTCAAAACCCTAATCTCGGTTTACCCACTAATCCCTAACCGAGATTCATCCCCATTCATAATCACCTTGCATAATATTGCATATTTGAGATTACCTTGGCTGAATTGAAAGCTCCTTGCCAGGTTTTGTCAAAAAAAAAACGTTTAGGCAAAAGAAGATAAGTTACGTTTTCTTGCCTTGAACAAAAAAAAGAAGAATCTGAACTTGATGACGTCAAAACAGCAAGAAGAGAACCAAAAAAAAAGTGAATAGAAAAGAGGAAAAACGGTTGTGCAATTGTTTGAATTTTTTTGGACAAACTTGGCGTCATCTTTCATAACCATCCCATACCTTTTATCCATATCCTGAACATCTTGAACCAATCACACACTTGGATACTTGATTATTGCATGACTTGAACCATTTTGTGGATAGTAAGTGCATAGAATCAACATTAACTAAAGATTGCCCACGGAAACCCTTAGTTCATCTTTGGTTCAGCCTTATACAACAATTTTGGTTGCTTAATTTCTTTGAATCTTAGTAGAAAATTTCAAGTTTGTTTCCATTTCACTTGATTCTGTTTTTGATATTATTTGGTGCAACTTGAAAGCAAACGGAAGAAACAAGTGGAGATCGTTGTGATTTGGAGAAGCATTGGCAAAACACTTTCTTAATTGATCACTTTGAATCTTATTAACTTCAGGTTGTCCAAGAAGCAAAGTGGTAAGAGAGTGGACGTTAAAGAAAGAGGAGTGCCCGTATTTCTTTCTTTTCCCACTCACGTAACGAAATCTCTTTCATCTTTGTGTTAGTTTTTCCTTTCTTTGATGCTCGATTAATTTCAGGTTACTCATGGATTCCATGGAAGATGACATTAGAGACGTCTATCACGTAATGGTAAAAGGCTTCAATCAAGCTTATTACGAAATTGATTCGCTTGATTTTAGTGTTGGTAATGAGCATGATTCTTATGATGATGATGCTGAAATTTCGATTGATAAACATGTCGTTCATGATGCTAAAGTTGATGTGCTGTATGAACATAACTCTGTGAAGTTCTTAGAACGTAATGCTGACATTCGTAAGAAATTTCTATCACAAAAAGAACGCAACTCTGAAATCCTTTTAGAAGTAGAAGAACAAAAGGTACACAGATTAGACCTCCTTAATAAATTGCAAGGTCTTAGGAGACTTGTCGATGTTCATAGTGTTCATATGCATGAGACTGACTTGCGTACTGAAAGTGATGAGCATGAATCTAAAGTTGTCTGCGCTTCGCATGATTCACATGATTTGCTTGATTTACATGCTAATTTACAAGATGATTGGAGTGACATTTCAAGTGAGAATAATGATGTCTTAGGTGACAAACATGATAATGTTGAGAAGCATGAATGGGTTGTCTATAATAATCCATTGTTTGAGTGTTTTAGTGACATTCCATCCCATGAAAATTCCAATTTACATGAGTATGAATATGCAATTCCACTTCACGTTACGTTGCAAATTGATTTTGAGGATGATAATCTGCATGTTAGTGCTGGTTTGTGCTTGGTTGAGCATGACAGCCCAAATACATCTGATTTGGAGGTTCTAAGGAGCGTACAAGGTACGTTGTTTATTCCTTATGTTTTACATACATTCTTTTTCATGCATGACAGATCTTATGTGAAGAGTCTTCTATCTACCATGTTAGTGCATCCTAAACACATTAGGAAAAGGTGCTTCTTGTTGAGTGTTCATGTAGATATCTGCTATGATGTGTCCTTATTTGTATATGTCATCATTAAATTGATTGCTCACCCTAAGTACGTAAGACTTAAATTATGTACGATCATTGCACTTGGTTTGCTTGAACTTGTATCTTACATAGCTTATGAGTCATTTGTGGAGTATCAATCTTATCCAATTGTGTGTTTAGATTTGAGGTATCCTTTTGCTGACCTCACACCTTTCACTGATAAACACTTCGATTCGAGGACGAATCCTCTTGAGGAGCAGGGGAATGATGAGGATCGGGGATCCCATCAAGAGGTCATGGGTCCTATGACAAGAAGGAGAGCTAGAGAACTTGGACATCAAGTAGGAACCTTCTTGTACAAGCATGTTCAAGACTAACCAAAGGCTCATTGGGTTCACCTCATTGAACCCATATTATGAACATGTTCCCCTCCCCAAAACGTGTGTGCTTTATTTTTGAAATTTTTGTCTTGTTTTTTTGTGATCCTTGTTTCTTTGTGTTTGCTTTATAGGTAAGTAGGTACATGACAAGTTACAAACCAAATGGAGAACCACAAATGGCTTAAGAGGCGTGTGCACCCAAAAAAGAAACAAAAGGAATGTTGTCTTGAGGAGAATGTTTGTCTCCACAAGGACAAATTCAAATGTGGTATAAGATGGAATTTATGTTCAAAATGAAGCTCAAAATATCCCAATCAACCAGCAAAAGGGGCGCCAAAATTTGAAGACAAATTGAAGATCAACTTGAATTTAAAATTAACCTTGATTTGAATTCAAGTTTCAACCAAATTGAGGCTTCAAATTCAAGATGAATTCAGCCAAAATAACATGCTATCCACGCGCCATTTTGAAGAAAAAGAAGGAGATAGATCACAATTCAAATTGAATCCAAGTTTGAATTCAAATTCAAACTCAATTTGAATTCAAACTTCAAACATCATTTGAATTCAATCCCAGCCATCTTATCATCATCAAATCAGGTTTTCTACACCTCATTTACTCAAGGAGCACGGCTGGAAAAGGTGGGAAGGATAAACCAACAAGCAATTCAAAGTACACTCAAGTTCAAACTCAACTTGAATTCAAACTTCATCCAACTTTTGAATTCAAGTTCAAGCACATTCTACTTATCAAAATCAGCTTCTCCAAGACTCCATCAAGTCCTCATACACGGCTGAGCATAGGAGGTATGACAACTTGCAAGCAACTCAAATTTTAGCTAGGATTTGTTTTACTTTTGAATTCAAATAGTTTTAAAGTTTCAAACATTATTAGCTAGTTTATTTCGAAATAAATTCTGGCCATTTTGAAGGCTGATAGGGCGTGGGTTTGAGCCTATAAATACACCCCTTTGGCTGATTGTAAAAAAAACTTTTGATGAATAAGAATTCTTGATATTTCTTTCACTTTGTGTGAGACTTTGTTTTCTTGGTTTTGCATTAAAAACCTAGGTTAAGATCCTTCAAAGTTGAGCATTTTGAAGGTGTTACCATTGCTTAAAGGTGCCGTCCAGGAGGACCTTATTGGTTTGCCTGATCAACGACCATCTCGAAGTATTGGTCTTGCTCATTTTAATCCATACGTTTTTATTAACTAAGAAGCAAGGGGAAGTCTTCTTCCTTGTGCCTAACCCTTTGTGAAGGATGTTTGGAAGGTGGAATTATTGGAGCCCCATGAGTTGCACGCATCAGTATATTTGTTCTCAATTTGAAATGTGACATGAGCCCTCTTTAGTACAAGAAAACGGGCTGTTATGGTGGTTAGGTGATGCATAAAATATTTGTACCAAGGTAGACTCTATAAAGTGCGAAAGGAGCAAATGTGATAAGTGATATGTGCATAATGCGAATTGTTTTGGATTAGTTCATAAGTGGCTTAATGAATGCTATGAAACCTGGAAATGTTGATGATAAAGGGTGTAGTTAGCACTTAATAAATTGTTTATTAAGAGTAAGGCTAGTTGGTAAACACTTGATATGAAAAATTGACAAAAGACAAAACTACTGGAGCAGGACAGTTTATGTGGCATGTTGTGTGACCTGGAAATGGACCATAGGAACGTGAAAATGAGCTGATTTTTGGTAGGATGCTAGCCTTTATTTTTATTAAGTCTGTGAGTTGGAATTTTGGTAAAAGGACTTATGGTTTTTCCACAATAAAATTTTTAGGAAAACTGGTCACTCCAGAATCAGCACGTGACCAATTTTGGGAAAATGATTAAATGACCCCTTTAAAGTTGTTGGATGGCTCTACAATTTTTATGGTAATTACTTAGGATATAGATGAGCATGTCCATGTAAATTAATAAACTTGGAATTATTGTTTTGATGGGTAACAACTGAATTGAAGTTGGCATTACAAAACTGGAAAACATGGCAGAATTATGGAATAAGTTAGGAGGCCTTAGTTTTATGGATTTGGTCATGTATTATCGGATTGGGCCCATGTATATTACTCCTTGATGTGTTTACCGTGTTTCCCAGGTGTTGGCCCAAATTAATTAAGATTTTATGATTTTGGAAATGAAGAAAAAGATGGATACTGTACTGCTATATTCAGCAGTACACCTTTTAGTGACTTAATGATTTAAGGGTCTTATTCATCTTGAAACGTTAAGAAAATTTTATGGCATGAAGATAGGACCCTATTATGCATGTGTAAGGCAAGAAATTATGAAAATAGGCCTGATTGGTTATATTTGATGCCTCATGAACCGAACGTAAATTCTGAAAAATTTTCAGCTCATGGGAATTATGTCTATGTCATGTTCTAAGTAATTTTAAGATTAATTATGCCATGACTTGCATTGCATTTCACTCCATGCATCACGCATGATCATGTGCATCATGAATCTGATTTTCTAAGTTTTTCTATATGCTAGTAAGCTCTTTTCAAGCAAGAAAGTTTTCGTTATGCATGTAAGTAATTTATGGTCCCATTATTTTCAAAAGAAATGTTTTATGACTTCCTTGCTGGCTAAGCATGCTCATAACCCGATTCCAGACCCGGGGTTAATAGGTCTGATGACATGATAAGTTCTGGACCCGTTTCGGACCTGGGGTTAATTGGTTCGATGATATGTTCTGGACCCGATCCAGGCCCGGGGTTAATCGGCCTGATGATATGTTCTGGACCCGTCCCAGACCCAGGGTTAATTGGTCTGATGACATGTTCTGGACCCGTTCAGATCCCGGGTTAACTGATCTGACACTCTGTTTTCTGACACGCTTGCTTTATGGGACAAAATGATGATTTTCACACGACATGACATCATGCATTGCATCTTGCATATTTCATGTACACTTTGCATGTTAGAACTGTTAAGTTAGGAAGAGATAAGATATTGTCAGTATGGTACTACTTAAATTATGATTAGGCTATATCTTCAGCAGATCAAGGATTAAAGGCTAGGTATGAATTAACGTTTGAGGTTCTTGGGGTTTTTCCATTCAAGTTATGATTCTTTATTTATTTTATGGTAGTTTATTTTATGGTTGCTGGGTGATTTTTATCACTCATACCTTTATTTTTCCCCAGAGCCAGGAAATGCTAAGGTTGAGTGGATCGAGGATGAGCCGATAGTGCCGTACCCGTAGTCAAGGAGTCAGGAGAAGACGATGCTTAAGGACTTTTGTGCTGATGTGATGTTTGTACTATGAACTATGTTAAAACATTTGGATTTCGGTTCTATCTTGTTTTGTGGGACTAATGTTTTGGGGATTTAATATTTCGGAATGCATGTTTATTTCAAAGTTTTAATTCTACCTAAATTTTACTACATGTTAAATGTTAACATAGGAGTCCATGACCTAAGTTATGGATTTTCGCATGTTATACATGACACTTTGTACTCTCCGTAGTGAAGTACGACGGGTGTACCGTATTCGGATGAGGTCCGGTGCAGGGCACTACAGATTGTATCAGAGCCCAGGCTCTAGATTTCGGGCAGAACGTAGAACTAAGTTATGATCTTAGAATCTAAGTTTGATCTTAGACCTAAGTCATGATCTTAAATGAGTGACGGCCTTAGATTAGGACAACTTAGACCGGGTTTATGATGTAATTTAATAATTAATCCTGACTTATAAAATCCGGATCTCTAACGTAAGATGTGTGTTTTCTCTCCCTCATTTAAATTTTTTTTTTGAGAATTATGTCCTTTAGCCAAAATAATTTGGTTTTATTCCAACATTTGTATAAATTTAACACTCCGTAGTGCAGATGGTGCGACCTCGTGGCAGACCTCTCACCGGTTCAGGTCTCGCCGCCGCGGAATCCTCCTGTTCAGAATAATCCACCTCCACCACCACATGCACCTATTCCTCCGGTTATTCTTGACATTAATGCCTTTCAGGCCTTCTGCCAGGTGGTCACACAGATAGGGCAAGGCCTAATCTATCAGAATGCTCCACCCCACCCATGTGAACCTGTGAGAGATGCACATATTATTCGAGAAGTTAAAGAGGGCTAATGTACCACCGTTTGAGGGAAAGCCAGATCCGGACATAGCGGAGAAGTGGTTAGATAAAGTCGAGAATTGTTTCGAGCTAATTCAAGCCCCTGACGAGATGAAAGCTCAAGCCATAAGGCCCTTTCTGTTAAGTGAGGCCAATCAATGGTGGATGACCAACTTACACCCCTTGCCAAGACCAATTGATTGGGAAAGATTTCTGTAGGAGTTCCATAAATTCTACATTCCTCTGTCAGTGAAGTTACAAAAGAGGCATGAATTTGAATCACTGAAGCAAGAGCCCGGTATGACGGTAGCAGAGTATGCTAATAAGTTCATTGCATTGGGGAGATTTCAGCCTACCACTATGAATGATGAAGAGACAAAAATGCTGAAATTTGAAAAAGGGCTGAACCCGAGGATCAGAACATGGTTGGTGAATGCAAACCCTGCAAATTTTGGAGCCCTTCTGGACGCTTGTTACAGGATCGAGAGAGATATTATCCGCCGAGACAATGTGCGACAGAAAAGAGAGAGACAAGTGACTAGAAATAAGAAGTTTAGAAAGGTAGCCAAGAAGAATTACATAGGATCTGTTCATCAAGGGAGATCACAGGGTCAGAATCAGCGCCGCCAGCAGCATCAAAATAATCAGCAGAGGAATCAAGATCCACCCCAGCAGCCAGCTATACCAGTGTGCCCTCAGTGCCAGAAGAGGCACATGGGTGAGTGTCGATGGAAGACTGGACAATGTTTTGGATGCGGCAAGGATGGTCACTTGATTAGGGATTGCCCAGACAGAGGAGCACAACAACAACAGCAACAACCAAAGAACCAACGGCCATGTGCAAATGCAAGGGTGCACGTCATGACAGATGTAGATGTTGAGGAGATGGCAGACGTAGTGACTGGTAAGATTTAAAGTTATATGCCTTAAGTATGTTTTGCTTATGCATGCCTATACTGTTGCTTAGTTAAATATACATGATTCAGGAACTATCTTAGTATGTAGCATACCTGCGAATGTATTGTTCAATAATGGCGCCAACCACTCATTTATCTCCAGAAAGTTTGCTAAGAATATCAATCATAACTCAGTCCGATTAGAATCACCCAATAGAGTACAAGCAGCCGGCGATCAGGTGCTTGTCTCTCATCATATCTTCAGAAATTGCACGCTTGAGTTCGATGATCAGCGGTTGGAAGCCGATTTAATCCCCATATCCATGAGCGATATTGATGTGATTCTTGGAATGGATTGGCTCTCAAAGAACCATGCTCACATTGATTGCCGGAGTAGGCAAGTTATAATCAAGGATCCTACTCGAGATGAAGTATCATTCCAAGGAGGAGCCAAGCTAAAGAAACTATCCAAGAAGGTCTATGTTAATGTGGCTCGTGCCAGCCGAGCATTGAAGAAAGGCCATGAAGGATTCTTTGTTTATGTCCTAGGTGCTGAGCAAGTGAGTTCCACCCTTGCTCAAGTTCCAGTCGTTAATGAAGACCCTGATGTTTTTCCAGATGAATAACCCGGGTTACCTCCTGACCGCAAAATTACCTTCGAAATAAACCTTGTTTCAGGAGCTGAACCCATATCGAAGGCCCCATATCGGATGGCACCTGCAGAACTGAAAGAACTAAAGGAGCAGTTACACGAGCTCTAAGAGAAGAAGCTCATCCGTCCCAACATTTCACCTTAGGGTGCTCCTGTGTTATTCGTGAAGAAGAAAGATGGAAGTATTCGTTTATGCATCAATTACCGGGAACTTAACAAAATCACCATAAAGAATAAGTACCCGTTGCCCCGGATCGACGACTTATTCGATCAAGTTAGGGTACGTAACTAACAAGTTTTAGTTCACTCAAGATTGAAATTGTCCAAAACCCTATCTAAAGAATCTTAATGCAGGGATCTCGAGTTTTTAGTAAGATAGACCTGTGATCTGGATATTTCCAGTTGAAGATTAAGGCTGAAGACGTTGCTAAGACTACTTTCAGAACACGCTATGGACACTACGAATTCCTAGTCATGCCATTCGGTTTAAGCAACGCTCCTGTCGCCTTTATGGATCTCATGAATCGAGTCTTTCAGGATTAGTTGGACAAGTTTGTAGTGGTCTTCATAGATGATATCTTGATCTATTCACCAGATGAGGAAACTCATGCAGCCTATTTGAGGACGGTTCCGAATATCTTAAGAGAAAGACGTTTGTACGTGAAATTTAGCAAATGCAAGTTTTGGCTGCATAGTGTGTCCTTCCTCGGCCATGTTATATCAGAAGATGGGATTTCAGTAGATCCCAAGAAAATCGAGGTCATTACAGAATGGCCCAGGCCAACTAATGTTACAGAGGTGAGAAGCTTCCTTGGACTGGCAGGGTATTATCGGAAGTTTGTTAAAGGATTCTCGAGGATAGCTGTCCCCCTCACCAGATTGACACAAAAGAAAACCAAGTTCGAGTGGAATGCCAATTGTGAAAGGAGCTTCTCGGAGTTAAAAGAAAAGTTGATATCCGCCCCTGTCTTGGCTCAGCCCACTCCTGGCGAGAAATATGTGGTGTACAGTGATGCTTCAAAGAACGGTCTCGGATGTGTCCTTATGCAGAAAGATGGAGTGATAGCTTATGCATCCCGGCAATTGAAGCCATTCGAGCAAAACTACCCCATTCATGATCTTGAGCTTGCCGTAGTGGTTTTCGCATTAAAGATATGGAGGCATTACTTGTATGGTAAAAAATGTGAGATCTTTACGGATCAAAAAAGCGTAAAGTATCTTTTTACACAAAAGGAACTGAATATGCGGCAACGCAGATGGCTCGAGTTGATTAAAGATTATGATCTCTCAATTCAGTATCACCCTGGGAAAGCCAATGAAGTGGCTGATGCGTTGAGTCGAAAGACAAGTCACCCACGTCAACCACCTCTTCAGCGAGACATGGAAGAATTTGGACTTGAAGAAGTTGACTCCGTGGACGAAGTGCTCGCCAAATTAGTTCTTATTCCTTCACTGATTGATAAGATCAAAGAGGCTCAAGGAAATGATGAAGCCTTGAGGAAGATCTAGGAGAGGATAAAAGATAAGCCACTGAATGATTTTGAAGCTCATAGCGATGGCAGTTTATGGTACAGAGGACGGTTATGTGTACCTGAGAACAAGGAAATTAAAGATGAAGTCTTGATGGAAGCCCAAAACTCGCGCTTATCTATACACCCTGGAGCTAACAAGATGTATCAGGACCTCAAGCAAAGGTTTTGGGGGCACGGCATGAAGAACCAAATAGCTGAATTTGTTGAGCGATGTCTTGTGTGTCAAAGAGTAACAGCTGAGCACCAAAGACATGCCGGGTTACTACAACCTTTAGAAGTTCCTGAATGGAAGTGGGACCACATCACCATAGATTTCGTGACTGATCTTCCCAGGACTAAGTACAGAAATGATGCTATATGGGTCGTCGTGGACCGTCTGACCAAGTCTGCTCACTTAATGGACATGACGATTAAGACATCTATAGAGAAGTTAGCTTCTATGTATATCGACCATATTGTCTGCTTACATGGTGTGCCTATAAGCATCGCTTGTGATCGTGATCCCCGTTTTACCCCTATATTTTGGAGAACCTTTCAAAAGGCAATGGGCGCTGAGATCAGGATGAGTGCCGCTTTTCATCCTCAGACTGATGGCCAATCAGAAAGGACAATTCAAACCCTTGAAGACATGCTTCGTCCTAGCATTCTTGACTTTGGAGGAAGCTGGGATAAGAGTCTTAAGTTGGTTGAGTTTTCTTACAATAACAGCTTCCATAGATCTATGGGATGGCACCCTATGAAGCGTTGTATGGGCAAAAATGTCGGTCCCCACTCTATTATGACCAAATTGGAGACAAGATATATGCGGGACCCGACCTTGTAGAGCAAACACGAGAAAAAGTAGAGATTGTTCGGCAAAGATTGAATGCGGCACAAGATAGAAGTAAGATATGGGCTGATGAAAGACAGAGACCCTTGGAGTTTCAAGAAGGGGAAAAAGTTTTCTTAAAGGTATCTCCATCTAAAGGGATCAAGAGATTTGGCATAAAAGGAAAGTTGATCCCAAGATTCATTGGACCTTATGAAGTTCTAGAAAGAGTTGGTGAAGATGCATATCGCTTGGCGTTGCCCCCATCACTGTCCTAGTTAGTTGATGTGTTCCATGTCTCCCAACTTCGCCGGTATGTTTATGATCCAAGTCACATCCTTGAGGATCAGCAGCTGAAGATTGAAGAAGATGCGTCCTATATAGAGGAACCCCTAAGGATCATTGATTGGAAAGAGAAGAAGTTGAGGAAGCGATCTATACCGATGGTGAAAGTTAAGTGGCCACATCATGCCGGAGAAGAAGCCACTTGGGAAACTGAGGAAGATATGAAGAATCGATACCCACACCTTTTTGACTAGTTCTCTTAAGTTTTGAGGACGAAACTTATGATAAGGGGGAGGATGTTGTACCCCAACCGTAATGTACTTGAAACTATGATGAAGTGGCGTAATGAAATATTAATTTTTCCAAGTGCATTTTATGAAGTTATATTAGTGCTTCTTTACTTAAATTCATTTAAGATAGATACTATATAATTATACAAGTGGATGTCATGAAGTATGTGAAATGACCATTTTGCCCCTCCACAACTTAGGGGATTTCGGCCACAAGACATTGAGGGACCTTAGAATATTTTCCTTTTCATAAGAAGACTAACCTAAATGGTCTTCATAAAAACAAACCTAAAATCATATACAAGAAATTAGATAATATAAATAATGGTATAATTATATAAATGTGTGTTATGAAAAATGTGAAAGGACAAAAATGCCCTCCACAAGGCTCCAAGAATTCGGCCAACCCAAGGGAATCTCTAGAACTCTCTTCATTTTTCTAGTCTATTCCTAATATTTAAAATATTTTATTAAATTATAACTAAATAATAAAATAAAGCAAGCATGGGAGACAAAAGCTTGCAAATCACAAGACCAAGATTACTTTTCATAAAAAGCCTTGTCTCCCTCCTTCCATGCGTCGGCATCCCCTCTCCCTCTTACACCATTAAACCTTCTTTATAATAGCTAGAAGCTTCCTCCATCCATCTCCACCTTGTACTCCCTCAAGAAGTTCACAAGCAAGAATACTTAGACTATTTTCACCACCATCAACCTCCTACTCTACGACCCTTGAAGCTAGGAGATTCAACGCTATTTCTATTTTCAAGCTCAAAGAATCATCTAGGTAAGTCACATTCCAAGCTCTTAAGTGAATTTCTCTATTCCAAAGTATGAAGCTCACATGGGTTCTTTTTTCCTACCCAAACCCGTGACCTCCTTGGTCACTAGGTACAAGCTTTTCAAGCTCCTAAGTGGTGCTAGCCTCTTGATAGTTTAAGTTCCTTTCAAACTCCATTCAAAGACTCATCTTGGTAAGTAAATCTAGCATCAAGTTAACTCTATTTTTCATTTAAAATGGTAGCTAACATTTCCCCTTTTTCCTCCCTCAAAACCGTATGCTTCATGGAAGTAGTGGAGGAAACTTCAACCCATTTCATCCAAGATCAAAACTAAAAGAAGGTTCTAGCCTGAAGAGGCAAGAATACTGTAGACTTTCATGATCTATTTAAGGAATTTATGACTTGAATGACTAGCTATTTTAAGATATGAACCTTAGTTGAATATACTAAGTGAAAAGCATGAGATCTTAATGGTTCTTTAAGAAAAGTGGCTTGCATGTGAATATTTCTTCCAAAGATGAGTTCTTTGCCTACATGTAATATTATATGAGGGCTGTTTTAGGATGGTGTATAGATTAGTAAAGTGATTCTTGGCAAGAATAGATTTTGTGTAGCACCAAGATGGCATGCGTGTGCTATATGTAATTTTTTCAAATTGTTTTGACATGATTGGAGTGAAGTAGCATATAAATGAGTTGCATGCCTAGATAACCATAGTAGGAGATGTCTACCTCATCATAAAAGGGACGGCCAAGGGGAATTAGTAGGAGGGAACATTGAACCTAAGGAAGAACATATCTTGTGAGCCCAAAGATATATTAAATTTGCATGCTTAATGATTTATTTCATGGGTATATTTGTACTTAATTTGAAATGTGACATGACCCTCTTTAGTACAAGAAAACGGGCTGTTATGGTGGTTAGGTGATGCATAAAATATTTGTACCAAGGTAGACTCTATAAAGTGCGAAAGGAGAAAATGTTATAAGTGATATGTGCATAATGCGAACTATTTTGGATTAATTCATAAGTGGCTTAATGAATGCTACAAAACCTGGAAATGCTGATGATAAAGGGTGTAGTTAGTGGTTAATAAATTGTTTATTAAGAGTAAGGCTAGTTGGTAAACGCTTGACATGAAAAAATGACAAAAGACAAAACTACTGGAGTAGGACAGTTTATATGGCGTGTTGTGTGACCTGGAAATGGGTCTTAGGAACGTGCAAATGAGTTGATTTTTGGTAGAACGCTAGCCTTTATGTTTATTAAGTCTTTGAGTTGGAATTTCAGTAAAAGGACTTATGGTTTTGCCACAATAAAATTTTTAGTAAAACTGGTCATTCCAGAATCAGCACGTGACTAATTTTGGGAAAATAATTAAATGACCCTATTAAAGTTGCTGGATGGCTCTGGAAGTTTGATGGTAATTACTTAGGACATAGATGAGCATGTCCATGTAAATTAATGAACTTGGAATTATTTTTTTGATGGGTAACAACTGAATTGAAGTTGGCGTTACAAGACTGGAAAACATGGCAGAATTATGTAATAAGTTAGGAGGCCTTAGTTTTGTGGATTTGGTCATGTATTAACGGATTGGGTCCATGTATATTACTCTTTGATGTGTTTACCGTGTTTCCCAGGTGTTGGCCCAAATTAATTAAGATTTTATGATTTTGGAAATTAAGAAAAAGATGGGTACTGTACTGCTTGATTCAGCAGTACACCTTTTAGTGACTTAATGATTTAAGGGTCTTATTCATCTTGAAACATTACGAAAATTTTATGGCATGAATATAGGACCCTATTATGCATGTATAAGGCAAGAAATTATGAAAATAGGCCTGATTGGTTATATTGGAGGCCTCATGACCAGAACGTAAATTCTGGAAAATTTTCAGCTCATGGGAATTACGTCTATGTCATGTTCTAAGTAATTTTAAGATGCTTTATGCCATGACTTGCATTGCATTTCACCCCCATGCATCACGCATGATCATGTGCATCATGAATCTGATTTTCTAAGTTTTTCTGTATGCAAGTAAGCTCTTTTCAAGCAAGCAAGTTTTCGTTATACATGTAAGTAATTTATGGTCCCATGATTTTCAAAAGAAATGTTTTATGACTTCCTTGATGGCTAAGCATGCTCATAACTCGATTCCAGACCCGGGGTTAATAGGTCTGATGACATGGTAAGTTCTGGACCCGTTCCGGACCCAGGGTTAATTGGTCCGATGATATGTTCTGGACCCTATCCAGGCCCAGGGTTAATCGGCCTGATGATATGTTCTGGACCCGTCCCAGACTCGGGGTTAATTGGTCTGATGACATGTTCTGGACCTGTTTAGATCTGGGGTTAACTGATCTGACACTCTGTTTTCTGATAGGCTTTCTTTATGGGACCAATTGATGATTTTGACACGACATGACATCATGCATTTCATCTTGCATATTTCATGTACACTTTGCATGTTAGAACTGTTAAGTTATGAAGAGATAAGATATTGTCAGTATGGTACTACTTAAATTATGATTAGGCTATATCTTCAGCAGATCAAGGATTAAAAGCCAGGTATGAATTAACGTTTGAGGTTCTTGGGGTTTTCCATTCATGTTATAATTCTTTATTTTTTTCATGGTAGTTTATCGTATGCTTGCTGGGTGATTTTTATCACTCATACCTTTATTTTTCCCCAGAGCTAGGAAATGCTAAGGTTGAGTGGATCGAGGATGAGCCGAGAGTGCTGTACCCGTAGTCAAGGAGTCAAGAGAAGATGATGCTTAAGGACTTTTGTGCTGTTGTGATGTTTGTACTATGAACTATGTCAAAAACTTTGGATTTCGGTTCTATCTTGTTTTGTGGGACTAATGTTTTGGGGATTTAATATTTCGGAATGCATGTTTATTTCAAAGTTTTAATTCTGCCTAAATTTTACTACCATGTTAAATGTTAACATGGGAGTCCATGACCTAAGTTATGGATTTTCGCATGTTATGCATGACGCTTTGTACTCTCCGTAGTGAAGTACGGCAGGTGCACCGTATTCGGACAAGGTCCGGTGCGGGGCGCTACAGTAGTAGGCTGTCAAGTTGTTCACGATGAACAAATTAATTTTCTTTCTTGTCGAGACTACCTAATCAGATATTAAGCATAAGAAAATGCAACTAAACTCACCACACAATACAACTAAACAAACACAAAGTCTAAAACAAGTTAAGAGCTTCGGTAACAACAAGAATATAGGAAAGACCAAGGTAGATATATAAGAAATGGACTAAATATAAGTTATGCGGAAAAGCTTCTAAACAGAGAACTTAAAGTCCAAGAAAGTGTCTAAACATAAAGAAATTGAAATCCAACCAAATGAAATAAACAAACCATAAATCATCACAAAAAATAATCTTTATGTGATTTACAAGATGTTTGTCCTTAGTCTTTTCTAATTTCACATAGGTCCAGCATTACGGTTATTTTTCTGAGTCCAATTCAACGTTATATCACTAATTTTCATGTAGGTCCAGCGTTACAGCAATTTTACAGAGTCTAATCCAACCTTATATCACCAAATGCTACACTAAGATTTTATATCGATTTGTTTGAGTTTTTCTTGCTTGTTGAATTGGAAGAAACAAAGAAACTTGATAAACAACAAGATGACACTTTTTTTTGAATGATGGACAACAAAGAAAACAAGATGTAACAGAAAAAGAAGTGAATATCAAACTTTTTTTTTGAATAGACAAAAAATGAACTCGAAAACACAAGGATAAATTGTTTTGGTTTTGGTTTCTTTTTTTTTCTGAATTATACGATTCAAAACAAGAAGAAGACACTAAACCAAATAGAATTCAACCTTCTAAGAAGATGGTTGAATGGTGGATGAAGAAAAGAACGAAGGAAAAAAATTGACACAAAGTAAATGATAAGTGGAGTTAAAGAAAAACCTTCGCTCTGATACCACTTTGATACGTGCAAGAATGAACATTTCTTTAACTCTAAACCTTCTCCTCCAAATATGATTTAGGCACAATGAAGATAGCTTCACCTTACTTCAAAATAAGTTGAAGAAAACCTTTTGAACATAAGCCCTCCAATGAGTTCTACGTAACCCAAGCAAGATACTCCCTCTTGGATGTTTTCCTCCACGGAATTGGACAACTCTCACAAGGATGTTCAATCCTTGAAAGGTTCTAGCGTTGATTTTGAATATGAACCAAGAAAACACACAAGAATTACTCTTGAAGAAGAAGAAATTTTCATTGAAGGTAAATGATTACAAGGCTTCTCTTATGTGCCTTTTATAGGCAAAAATAACACAAGACAACAAACTATCTTACAAATTGAAATGATGATTGAAAAGACTACACACTTCTAAAAATTATTCATATAGGCTCCATAAAAACTAGTCTTGTAAGTCTTGAATGCTGATTGAAAAGACTACATACTTTCAAATACTATTCATATAGGTTCCATAAAAACTAGTCTTGCAAGTCTTGAATGATGATTTTCAAAGTAGGTCCCTCAAGTACTATTTATGGAAGACTTTCAGGATTTGTCTTTAACTTGAAATCTTTCCTGCATTGTGGCTGGTTTTTGGACACATTCCGATTCGAACTAGGCCTTGCCTTTTTACCGAATTGTAGCCCATTGAGTGTAGAGAATAACCAAATAAAGTTCTTTGTATTTGGCACGACCATTGAGGAGATATATCCAAATTACTGAACGTATGTCACAGAATTTGGTAGAAACAGTACTTCAACTTGCATGCTGTTTTTGGCTATCAAGACGACCGATTTGGAAAAAATACAAGAAATAAAGTTGTAGATCATTGTCTTAGCTTTCTAACGCATCTTGAAACTCCTAATGTGGCATTGTGGTTGGTGAGATACGTCAATTCTACCAAAACTGGCCCTGTAGACACTCACAATCTGAGATGGGCCTAAACTAATACCACATAAACATTTAAAAAGCAAAATAAAGAACACATTCTAACTTAATGATATTTTACAATGGTACTAAAAACTCTTATAAATCATGTTATAGGTTCAATAAGGTGAACCCAATGTATAAATTCCTTTGGTTCATCTTGCACATGTTAAATAAGAAGGCCCCTACTTCATGCATTAGTTTCTTAGTTTTACTTCTTGTTAGGGGTCCCAGATCTTGCATTTTTGTAAAATTATGTGCATTCTCATTATCTTGACATGGATGAGTGTTATGGACCTCATCAAAAAGTTAAGTCATATCTTGAAGCAAAGAATAAAGTGTATGCCAAAAGAGCAAAAAAGAACCGTAAGGTTGTTATATTTGAACCTGGAGATCTTGTTTGGTTACACCTGAGGAAAGAAAGATTGATGAGCATCAAGGATCTCATCATAAGGACAACGGCCCAATAACAAGAAGCAAGGCCAAACAACATGGTTATGAAGGTGGTAGCTTCTTGTGTAGGCATGTGCAAGATGAACCTAAGGTTCATCACCTCATATAGCCCAAAAAGTGAATCTTTTTGGCACCTTGCGTATGTGTGTTTTATAACTTAGTTCTTATTCCATTTACTAATGATCCTTGTTTTCATGACTTTGTTATACATGAAGATGGTCCATGTGAAAGGTCTAGTCAAAAGGGAACAAAAGGAATGTTGGTATTTTGGAAGACAAAGAGAATGTTTGAAGAGAATATTTGTCCTGAGGAATGTTTGTCCTAATGAAATGTTTGTCTTAAGGAATGTTTGGCTTGAGAAACATTTGTCTCAAGGAATATGTGTCCTAATCCTTTTCACATCCTTATACACGGCTTTTGGAGGTTGCTTGTAAGCCAACTCTTCAACATGATAAAATCAGGTATATTGTCAAATCAACCACCATGGAGCCAGCCAAAGGATGTATTCAAGATGAAGATAAATTTGAGATCAATTTGAAGACAAAGCGATCTCAATTCAGCCAACTTCTTCCAAGCATATCCGAACTTCAAGATTGAGTTAACCACCCTTCCAAGAGCTACCAAATTCTTGACTGAAGAAGGAACTCTCCAAAGATCAACATGATCAACCCATTTGAAGACTAGATTATAGCTTATCCAATTATTAAACATCATCTTACATCATATATTGTTATTATCTAGATTTTTGATTTGGCTTTTAAGATGGAATTTGATCCATCTAGGACTCTTTTTTTATAGCCAAAAAATCAACATAAATAGGCCATAATGGCCGTGATTAGGCAGCTTATACTTAATCAATATAACCTTAGGTTTTCTTCTTTCCATTAAGTGGGACTTGTTTACTTGATTTTGCAATAAAAATCAAGGTTAATCATCTTCAAGAGTGACCATTTTGAAAGTGTTTTCCATACCTACGGGTATTGTCTATGAGGACCATGTTGGTTTTCCTAACAACTATTCAATAGTTTTGGTACATTACTAAAATCAGCCGATTCTACTCAAAGGAAGCAAGGAGATGGGTTCTTCTTTGTGCAATTTCCGATTGTGAAGAAAGAGGTTGAAGGTGGAAGAGTGGATCCCCCACATGCTTGCATCAAAATTAGTATCAGAGCAAAGGTTACTTTATTCCATCTTTGTCTTGCGTTTTTGAGTCATTTCTCTATCCTACCCCATTCTGTTTTTTGTGCCTTTTTCTACCCATTAGTGCACGTCTTCTTGTGTCACAAAACAACAAAAAAAGTTTCATCTTTGAGTCCTCATTCAGTCATAAAACTGTGTACCATAAAGTGTGTCCAAAGCTGAAAATTTGTGTGTCTTAAAACCCTTGTTTTGCATTCCATTCATTTGTTCTTTATCACAACTCGTTTCCCCATCATTTTGTGCGTGTTTCATACATAAAAGGTCTGATCTTGATTGCTCAAACTTGAACAAAAGGAGTTGCAAATTTTGTCTAGTAATCAGCCTACATAAAATCACGTTAATTAGCTTAAAAAAGCTACCTAGTCACAATTAATCTCGTTGCTACCGAAGCTTTTGGTTAATTGTGATCTTGTGTGTCTTAAACTTCATAGTGTGACTGAATTCATGCCATAATTTTGCTGTTCAAGTGCTGATTCATACCTTCCACAAAATCAAATATGTCTTGAAAACCCTAATCTGCACTCATACTTAACTGCGATCCAACATACCCAAAAAAAAACCAACTCCACAAACCCTCCAACCAGACCTTAACCACCCCTATCTTGACCCTCAAATGAAAACCCTAAGTCAATTAAACTCGTAGCCATTAGATTCCAAAGATTCCAAAACATTTGAATCAAAACCCTAAATTACAAACTCTAAGGTTTGAAGTTGATTCAAATCGGCCCTACACCGTATGCACACCTAAATTGACCAACCATAACCTTAATTCCCAGCCTTTATAACCTAGACATCCTATACATTCAGTTCTCAAACCCCTATTACACCAAAACCCAAAAACAGCCGAAAATCCCCAAATTTTAGCCAAAAACCCAAATTGAAACAAAACCCTAATTCATTCCACCCTAAATTAACCCCAATCCCAAAGATATTTACTGAAATTGAAGGTGTCATTTATGTGATTAAATTCATTGCATCATTCTGCACGAAAACAAAAAATTTTAGCACAAAAGTGTGAAATTACGCTTTTACACCTAGACAAAAAAAAAGAGAACTTCTCAGAATTGCTCACGTTAAATACAGTAAGAAAGAAAAGAAAAACAAAAGAAAAGGTGAGAAAAGAAAAGGGAAAAACACTTGAAACTTTTGGAACAAATTGTGCAATTTTGACTAGTTTGTGCACCTTGCAATAACCTTGTGATTTTTGGCCAAACCCTACTATTTTCCACCATATACTGAACATTACAAATTGATTACACACTTGAATACTTGATTATTGCATGTTTTGAGCCATTTTGTGAGTTTAAGTGCCAAGGATCAGAGTTAACTAAAGATTTCCCACAGCAACACCTAGTTATTCTTTGGTTCAGCTTCTTACATATTTTTGGTCTCGTTTCTTCTTTGAATCTTAGTAAAAATGTTCAAGTTTATATTGGTATCCTTTGGAACTGATTTGGTGTGAATTGGTACAAATTTGTTGCAAAATTGAAGTTTTTTGTTGCTCTAGGATTCTCCAACTTTTTGGTACTGTTTGGACATCTTTTTGAGAACATTTGGAACTTATATAAGTGGTCTACTAACCTGTTTTGGTCTAGCAAGTTGCTCGAAGGTGTTTGAGTTGATTTGAAGGCAAAAAGGTAACAAATGTGCACATGGGTTTTTGTTAGAGAAAGCTTGGCATACACCCATCTTGCTCTCTTGATCCTTACTAACTCAGATTGGTCAAGAAACAAGGTGGTAAGATAGTGGAAACAAAAAGTTAGAGGAGTGTGCGAATACTTTGTTTTCACTAATCCGCTCACTTTGCTTGTTTTTGTGTTAGTTTGCGTTTTCTTTGTTTTATATTTTTTTCATCATTTCAGGTATACAATGGATCCTAACTCCCAAGGTTTGCTAGCAAATCCAAAGTTGTTGAAAGGCATGAACCTTCAATGCAACAAATCACTGAAATTCTACGAACCATTCTGAACAATCAAAGCATGTATAGGGTTGAGTTGGATGACCTCAACCAACGGCTAGATACACGTGAAGGCCAAGGAACAAGTAGAGCAGCCCCTACAAATCAAATAAGAAGGCCTACACACGAAGAATTTGAAGGAGAAAGACAAAGGCAACCAACCGTTGATCCAAGAAGGTTCATGCCACCACAAGGCCCTTGAAGAAGTCAACCACACAATTATAACGATGAACAAAACCCATTTGAACATGATGAGAGCGATTATGGTAAATTTCAACCCGTGGTTATCATAGACGACAAAATCCCCTTACCCCAAGATGACTACTTCTTACAAACTAAAACAAGCATTCCAACATTTTATGGCAAAAGCAGCCCAGAGGAATACTTAGAGTGGAAAACTAAAGTGGATTTAAAGTTTTCGTGTACAAACTATAGTGAGTTGCAAAAGGTGAGGTACGCTTCCATAGAATTTTCAAGATATGTGCTAAACTGGTGGACTAATCTTTGTAGAAATAGGACTGAAACAAGACAACCACAAGACCTAACATAGGAAGAAATGAAATACAAGTTAAGACAATATGTTCATCACAAACAACTATGAAAGTTCCACTTTTATAACTTTACACAACTTAAGACAAGGAACTAAAAATGTAGATGAATACTACAAATAATTAGAGGTTTTGTTGGAAAGATCTAACTTGAAGGAACCTGAAGAATCAACCAAAGAACGTTTCCTACATAGATTAAACCGAGACATAGCCCAACGGGTTAAACTCCAACCCTATCTTGATTTGACATTCATGGTGCATATGGCTAAAAAGATTGAGCAACAACTTAAGGTACGTAGCTCTTCTAATTTCAATTCTAAGTTTTCGTACTAATCAATCTTCTTCGAGGTTTCAAAACAGGTCTACAAGAATTGGAAACTCTCAGCCCTCAGAAGGTCATAACCGTGACTCTTCCCGGCCTTAAAGGAATGAAACGCGTGTCTAGGGCATACAAAAGCAGGATGAGAGAGACAAACAAAATGCCTCTATGTGGAGTTCTTCTAAACCTTCTAGTGGATATAGAGATATCAAATGTTTTAAGTGTTAAGGACGTGGCCACATAGGAATGAATGTCCTAATAATAAACAAATCATGCTAATTGAAGAAACAAATGAATATGTAACTAAATCTGAGCATGACACTAAATCTGAGCATGATAATGAACTTGAACTGGAAAAAAACTTAGGAGAAGAAGATGACTATGATACAAAAGAATTTCTTGTTGCTAGAAGGTCTCTAAATGCATATCAGAAGATAGATGATCATGAACAACATAGAGGGGACATTTTGTTGAGAAATATGTTTGGATAATTTTCAAATTCATGATTTTAAGTGTTGAATACTTAATAAAGTCACACATGATAGTATAAATAATAAGAAATTGAAGTGTATTAAATAAGTAAAGAAAAATGATATCGATCTCTCAAACATAGGTACTGCGATTGATAGATTTTTTAGAAAATTTTTTTTCTAAAATGAGACAAAATGGATGTTTTCATTTGTATATGCTTCATATATGTTTATTGTGTTATTTTGATTGATATTATTATGTCTTATGATTAATATGCCCTAGAAGTTTCTATAACTTACCAAAAAGGGCAAAAATGGTATTTTGAGTTCTTGTAGGTACTTGATATGGAGAAAATGATTCAAGGACTCAGTTATATCTTATTTATCATGACAAATGTGTTATTATATCTATGTCTGGCCATCGGGGTCATTTTCGAAGGTTTCTCTCACCAGGGGTATTTTGGTCATTTTACCTCCAAAGGCAGTTTTGGTATTTTTACACAAGGAATCTCTTGAGTAACTTATTGTATTAATTCTGGAGTTCATTTATGATATTCTTGAAGATTATTTGGTGGTTTTCCATTATATTTCTTTATTTGTTGATATTATCGACATCGGCGATATATGTGACGGTTTTCGTGTCACGTTCTATTTTCTTCTTGCAGACTCTTACGTATATGTTATTGGAGAGTCTTATTCATCATCTTGAAGAGATTATAAGGTGTCCTTGATGCAAAATTCATCACAACATATAAAGGAGAAAAGTGGAAATTTTGGTATTATATGTTGACATAATATTGTCAACTCTTATTTGTTATTTTCTCTTCAAAAAATCTGAGTTGGTATGTATACATACAGCGGAAAAACATCCATAAAAGTGTGGAAATGATGGTGCATTCATTTTGTGATTTATGGACAAGTGGACAAACCAAATAAAGCTAGTTGGCAAAATTCAAATTTGAAAGTAAAGGCTACAAGACTATTTGGAGTTGCTTTTATTCAAACTTTTCAGCCATCACATGGCCTATAATCATGCCAAGGAGTTGAGGTAATTTTGAAGGGAACATGCCATCTTATTTCACACTATAAATAGAAGGCAAGGTGAAGAAGAGAAGACACACACTTGAAAGCAAACTTGAAGATTGTTGTCTAGATATTCTCTTCTCTTATTCTTGATTCATTCTTTGTGTAGCCAAGGTGCTCTATCGTTAGTTGTTGTAATAGCTATACTACACACCTATTGTGTGGCATTTTTAAGATTGATTAGTCAAATTTATAAGGCTACATCAATAGGTGTTTGAGGTGTTTGCAACCAAAAGTTGCTTGGAGGTGATCATCCAAGTCTCGAATGGGGTTGCTGTTTAACCTAAGGATCAAGCTTGGCTCTTGTTGTATTTGTATTCATACCATAGTGAAATCTAAGGAAAGGTGTTCCTTGGGACTGGAGTAGGTCACATTGACCGAATCAGGATAAATCTTTGGCGTTCTTGTCTTCTTTCTACTTTTCTGTTTTCTGCTCATTTTCACTGTAGATTTCACACAACTTCACACGTCTTAAAAATAGCAAACCATTTTCAAAATTCGTGATTTTTTGTGGAGTTATACTTCAGACTGATATCATTTGCAACAAGAATCACTTGATTTGAGCATACAAAAGGTAGTCTTTTAGTCGTTGCAAGATAACTGCTCCATTTTGGCTACAATCTGACCAGTTTCAAAAAAACTTGAATTCTATTTTTATCAAGGATAGTTTAAAGTCAAGGCCTTCTAGGAACATAAACTAGACATCCTAAAGAGTGTTTTGATATAAAGATCTACCTTTTTGGTTGAGTAATCAAAGAGAAACACATTTTCAAAGTTCAGCACTATTCTCTTCAATTCTGTCCATATTGACCATCTGAATCTTTTTATTTAGTTGAAGGGCCAACGATCTTAGTTTTGTCTCATTTTTGGATAACTTCTAGTCAAGACATTGAAATTAAATTTCTAGAAAGTTTCACAATTTTGGAGTTGTCTACACTGAGTTTTGAATTTTTAAAAAGCGGATACTGAATGTGAGGAGGTCTCATATTCTGTTTTCAAAAGGAATTTAACCAAGGGTAGTAGTGTAATTTTCGGTAACCACTATTCACCCCCCCCTCTAGTAGTGTTTACTGCAGGTGTATGGTCCAACAATTGGTATCAGAGTCAGGCCAATACCACTCTATGAAGCAACGTTAAGACAAGGATAAGACGCAAAGAATTCATTATAGCCTACACATCCCAAATCAAAGGTATATACAATGGCCATAGTTTCTCACAAAGGTGAGTTGGAAGGTATGTCTACCAACGCCCTCCCTCTTTTTGATGGTAATAATTTTGTTTATTGAAAAACCTAGAATGAGGTTATTCTTAATGGCTATTGACATCGATTCATGGTCTATAGTTGAGGATGGGTTCATATATACCTATGAAAATTGTACAAGATAGTGGAGTCACAGAAGCAGTTGAGAAATACAAAAGTGAATGGTCTGTAGAAGATAAAAAAGAAATGTCCATGAATGCCAAAGCTATGCAATTACTTCTAAACAGACTTACTACCTCTGAAGCAAGTTATGTTTCAAATTGCACTAGATATGTGGAAATCTTTAGAATTAAAGCATGAAGGTACTAGCAGTGTAAAAGAGTCAAAATAAACATGCTTATGAGTGAATTGGAATCTTTCAAAATGTTGCCGAATGAATCCATAATATCTATGGATTTGAGAATTACTAACATCTTCAATGCACTTGAAGCTTTAGGTAAATCTTTTACCAACAACGAGAAAGTTAAAAAGGTTGCTGCGAAGTCTTCCCACTGAATGGGATCCAAAGGTGACGACAATCGAAGAAACAAAATCAATCACTAAGATGGACGAATAAATAGGCTCACTCAAAGTATACAAGGTAAAATTGATCCAACGAAAATCCGAGTCATCAAAACTGTCAAGTAAGTCTATTGTTGTCAATCATCCGAGTCATCTCGTATAAACAATGCTGAAGTAATAGCGATCGTGAATTAGAATGACTTAATATTAATAGCTAGAAAACTTAGAAAGTTTTTCAAACGGCCCTAATAGGAATAGACAACAGTCTTCTTCTTGTCAACCTAAGAAAAATAACTCTAATAATAACAAGTGGTATAATAAAGAATTAAAATGCTATGAATGTGGTCAAAAAGGATACATTTCTTATGATTGTTCGAAAAGAATAATAATAATAATAATAATAATAATAATAATAATAATAATAATAATAGAATAATAATAATAATAATAAGAGGCCCCAACGACCCCAAGGCAAAGGAGCCAAGGTAAGAAAAGGGCAAAGGGCAATGAAGGCGAGCACATGGAGCGACTCGTCCGATTCAAAATCCGAAAATGAGGAAGCTCAAGTCTTCTTTTTGTCCAACGAGGTAAGTTCTTCATCTGACATAGAATCTGATAGTGAAATGTCTTTTGATGAAATGTATGAAGAATTCTTAAGGATGCATGCTCACTGTAAAAGGCTGTCTAAAGAGAAAAAGAAACTAACTGAAGAAAATGACAAGTTGAAGACGTCCAACTTAGAATTTTCTGATCAGTTAGAATCTTTTCAACAAGAATCTACTAATACTCTTGATTCTTTAGAGATTAAAATTGAATCATATAAGAAAAATGAGCACACATTGAAAACTGAAAATAGTATGTTGAAAACTAAGGTAGAAAAAGCTGTGAAAATGAAATAGCACAACCTAAACTTCTAAGCTAGACTTAGAAAAAATGTTAGAACAATTTAAATCCGGAACTAATTTTTAGATACATTAATATCATCACAAAAATATGGAAATGATAAAACTGGATTAGGATATAAAGAAGAAAATGTTAAGGTAGATAAAAGCACTAAGTTTGTTTCATCTAGTACAAAGCTACCATACAAGGAAACTAAAATAAATTCAATTTTGCCTACTTATTCTGCTAAAACGAATTTTGCACAACATGCATCTAGGAAAAACTTTGCATCTAGAAAACCTAGAAATTATGCACACATGTATACAAATGTATCTAGACAAAATCAAATGCATCCAACTTTTTATAAACCTAAATATAGGTAATATACATATCTCCCTTATAAGACCTATAGGAATGAACATACATCTTACATGGCGCCATTCAAGAAACAAAATCATATGCCTGACACTCATTATCAAAGTTGGCCAAAATATAATGCATATAAACCAAGATATAACATGTTTGACAATGTATCTTCTTTTAAATGGAATCGTCAAATACATGTTAATTCCTCTTTATTCAACTTATGAAAATGCCAAATATGTGCCCAAAAGGTACATCCAAGTTTGCATACCCAAAGGGTATATAACAAAGATGGAACCTCTAACATTCAACGACCCAGGTAAAGGGTACCCTAAAACTTTGTCTCCATTGTAGGAAAATTGTAAGAGTACAAGAAGTAGGCAAAGTCAAAGATTCTAAAAGCCAAGTGGTTTTTAGATAGTGGGTGTTCAAGACACATGACGGACAACCCAAACTATTCACCGAACTGGAACAAATCGAGAATGGAGTAAGGTGACATTCGGTTGACAACAACCAATGCAAGATTGTTGGAAAATGAACAATTGGGGATCCTAACGCATTTCAAATACGAAATGTGTTGTTAGTAAGCAATCTTTCTTACAATTATTTAGTATTTAGCAACTCATAGATTCCGGTTATCATGTTTCTTTTCTTCCTAATTGTGTGATATAATAAATGAAAAGAGAGAAATTGTACTAAAAAGAAATAGGGATGGTAACATTTACACACTATCACTAAATAATATATTGAATGCTAGGATTAAGTGTTTAGTATCACATGACTTAGATGTGAACTTATGGCATAGACGACTGGCCATATAGGAGTTTCAACCATAGAAAAATTATCTAAGAAGAATCCAATTAGAGGAATGCCTAAGTTAGATAATTTTCAATTATGTGAAACATGTATTAAAGGAAAACTTATAAAAGAGAAAATGAAACCAAAACATGAGGTGAGTACTAGTCATGTATTAGAATTGCTCTACTTAGACTTATCTGGTCCAAGTAGGACAAAAAGTCTAGGTGGCCACTACTATGTGTGTGTCATAGTAGATGATTACACACGATACACATAACATTTTTCTTAACACACAAAGACGATGCTCCATTGATAATCAAAATATTATTGAGCAACATGAAAATCTTTATGAAGAAAATGTTAGAAGAATTAGGAGTGATAGAGGTGGAGAATTTAAAAACAAAGATATAATTAAGTTTTGTGAATTACATGGAATAAAACATGAATTCTCACCATCAAGAACACCACAACTCAATGGAGTTGTTGAACGTAAAAATAGAACACTACAAGAAATAGAGTAGAACTATGTTGTGTGAAAAAAAATACCTAGATATTTGTGGGCTGAAGCTATTAGTTGTGCATGTTATATAATAAATAGGCTTTCTATTAGAAAGTTAAATAAAACACCATATGAGTTATGAATAATAGACAACCTAAGGTAGATTATCTTAGAGTTTTGGTTGTAAATGTTTTGTTGAACACTAAAGATAATCTAGACAAATTCGAACAAAAGTCTATTGAATGCATATTTGTTGGGTATTCAACTAACTCAAGAGCATATAGGTGTTATAATCTGTATCTAGAAAAATAATTGAATCATACATGTAAATTCAATAAGAATGCATATTTTGAAGTGATAAAAAGAAACAAGAGAATAATGTTGAAAATATGTTTGATGATGATGATGATATATTACTTGAGCCAGTATGTGATCATCTAGAACCAACTTCCCCTGAACAAGACGTGCATGAATCTTTAGGTGAAATATATCAAGAAATTTTACAGTTGGAAGATAATTTATCTAACTTACAAGATGTTCCAATTGTATATGAAAATGTTCACACTAATGAAACGTTTGAACAAGATGAAGGTGAACCTAGTCAACTAGAAATTGGTGGCACATAAAAACAAACATAAACATCCTAAGGAATTGATCATTGGGGATCCGAGTGATGGGATTAGAACACGTAGAAACATAAGTCAAGCCGAAGGGCATAGCTTAATATCACACTTGGAACCAAAAATATTAAGGAAGTCTTAGGTGATTTATCATGGATAGATGCCATGGATGAGGAGTTAAACCAATTTACCCGAAATAATATGTGGGACGTAGTGCCTAAATCTGAAAATAAATCCATAATAGGTACAAAATGGGTATTTAGGAATAAAATAGATGAACAAGGCAACATTACAAGAAATAAGGCTAGGCTAGTCGCACAAGGTTATAATCAACAAGAAGGAATAGATTATGATGAAACCTTTACACCCGTTGCACGACTGAAGCAATTAGATTATTACTTGATATTGCAAGTCTAAGCAACATTAAACTCTTCCAAATGGATATTAAAAGTGCATTCTTAAATGGATACATCCAAGAAGAGATTTTTGTCAAACAACCCCCTGGATTTGAAGATCCAAAGAACCCTAACCATGTATACAAGCTTAAGAAAGCTTTACATGGTTTGAAACAAGCTCCAAGAGCTTGGTACGACAAATTTGCAAACTTTCTTATTGCAAATAATTATCAAAGGGGGGTGCCATAGACAACACATTATTACTAAGAATAAAAGATAATGACTTATTAATAGTTCAAATCTATGTAGATGACATCATCTTTGGTTCAACCAACCCTACTTAGTAAAGGACTTCGAAGAGTGTATGAAGTCTGAATTTGAGATGTCAATGGTAGTAGAATTGAATTACTTCTTAGGGTTTCAAATCAAACAAATCTCTCAAGGAATCCACATTAGTCAACTTAAGTATGTAAATGATATGATTAAGAAGTTTGGTTTTGAAGAGTTGAAATCAACAACTACCCCCATGAGTGTTAGCACCAAACTAGAAAAAGATAAAAATGATAAACCTTTTGATGACACACTATATAGTGTTATAGCTCGCCAATTAATTACGTGAGAATGCATGCAATGGATACTATGCACACACGTTAGCACAACAACAAAATAACTATATATACATTACACATACACAACACGACATCAAAAGAAAAAGAAAACAACAATAAAATATATATGCATATTACATTACACACATACGGCAAGAATTAGGAAAAAGAAAATAAAATAGATAAATATAAACCTAGGATCCTAATATGATTAGGAGAGTGAATAGTAGATAAGTTTAAATCAAAATACAAATTCAAATTAAACTAGGAGAAGATAATCTAATCAACCTAAGATTTTTACCTAATAAACCATCTATATCTATACACACATAAAAAGAAACCATCCCCATTCATCCCCATTAAGTGAATTAATAAAGTGGTATCTTCCAAGCGTCTTTCACTAAGTTTCCTTAGTGATTCTTTCATTTTAGGATGATAAGCAAATGATATAATCAATTCAAGCATGAGTTAGGGACTATATGCAGTGACCAATTCATTCCCAAAGGCTTAAGAAAATTTCGGCCACAAGGTTTAAAAAGGGCCTTAAAGGGTTTTTCCCAAATTATAGGAGAGTTTAATCTTAAGGGCCTCCCTAAAATAAAGCCAAATGAAAATTAAGGAGTGTAAGTAGTGGGCAATTCTTCCGTAAATTCTTGGAGAATTTCGGCCTAGCCCAAGGGAAATTGGGAATTTCCTAACTTTATTTTAAAACAAGAAAAAGGGAAACAATTAAAAAGGGGGCAAATACCCACATGGCTTCTTATTAAACTCATTTGGAGAGAAATTAAGCATGGTAAAGTTTCTCCCCAAGGAGTCAAAACCGCCCCCCCCCATGGTTGACCAAGAAAGATTACCATGGTTACTTAATATTTACTATAAGGTTAAGGAAATAACTCTAGTTGGATAAAGTAACCTAGGTTAGCCATAAAGTAACTATAGTTGACATAAAGTAACTATAGTTGGCATAAAGTAACTATAGTTGGCATAAAGTAACTATAGTTGGCATAAAGTAACTATAGTTGACATAAAGTAACTATGGTTGACATAAAGTAACTATAGTTGAACTAAAGTAACCTTGGTTGGGCAAAAAGTAACTAGGCTAATTAACTCTAATTAGCCTAAACCAAGCTATGGAAAACTCCCTTCCCTCTTACTACTACCCACGGTTACCTCCTTTAACCAAGGGGAAAGAAAACTTTCTTCAAAACAACTCTAGAATATTCAACTCTCAAGAAGTCACAATGGAGTAAAGAGATTTCCCCATTTCTCCATTGTAATATACGGCTAGTGAAGAAGGTCCAAGAACCATCTTCAAGCTCCAAGAATTCATCTAGGTAAGTGTATGATTAAATCTTCTAAGTGAGTTTATATTTCAAAGGATGAAGCTCACAATATACCCTCCTTTTTCCATGCTAAAAACGTGACCTACAAAGGGTCACTAAGTGAGGATTCTTCAAGCTACTAAGGAGAAGCTAACATCTTGGTGGTTTGAATCCATTTCAAGATCCATTCAAGCTTCATTTTGGTAAGATGAATCTAGCCTCAATCTAGCTCCATTCTTCATTTCAAATGGTAGCTAATGTTCTCCTTCTTCTCCTCTTCAAAAACGTGTGCTATGAGTAAAGTGGAGGAAGACTTCATTCCATTTCAACCAAGGTTCAAGCAACGGAAAAGCTCTAAGGTTCAAGGAGGCAAGTATACTCTAGCCAATCTTGCCTTATTTGTGAAGTGCATGCTTGAATGACTAGCCATTTTTAAGTTATGAATCTTAGTTGGAGATTCTAAGAACAAGACATGAACTTAGTTGATGTAAAGAAAAGTGTTGGTATGAAAAGTGACATGTTCTAAGCGTAAATGGCAAGACTGTTGGTATGAGTCATGTGTAGCCTAAAATGAGTTATGAGACTTGAAATAACTATGTTTAAATGTGTATTTGATGTATAGTAAGTCATCTTAATGAATGGTTGGTTGAAGGATGCTTGAACAATAAAAGGTGAAGAAGTGCTGAAACTACTGGAGCTGGCAGATTTGTGTTGCTGATTGTGTGACTTGAGAACGAACCTTAGAAGTGTTCTATTAAGCTAAATTTTGACATGACACTAGCTCTTGTGTGTAGTACAAGTGAGAGTTGGAATTGCAGTAAAAAGAGTTATGGTTTATTTTTAATAAATCTTTTGGTAAAACTGCTCAAGAAGAAATTACTGGAACTGGGCAGAACAGTGTGACGTTTTTCATGACCTGAAAATGAATCTTAGGAGTATTCAAATTGGCTAATTTTTGGTGTGATGTTAGCCTCATATGTAGAAATGTGTGAGTTGGAATTTCAATAAAAGGAGTTGTGGTTTGTCCTTGATGAAGTTTTAGTAAGAAGTGGTCAACAAACAGAAGTACTGGAACTGGACAGATTTATGTGTTATGTTGAACGACCTGAACATGAATCTTGAGTGTTCAAATTGGCTAATTTTTGGTATGGTGATAGCCTTATGTGTATGTGAAATGTGAGAGGTAATTTTGATGAAAGGAGTGTGAATTATTATTAATGAAATTTTGGTGAAACTGCTCAAACAGAGTTTGGAACAGGACAGTTTTGAGTAGTAAGTGTGTGTGGCTTGAAAATGCACCTTAGGAATATGCAAATGAGCTGATTTTTGGTAGGATGATAGTTTGATGTGTTATGACATCTGTGAGTTGGAATTTTGGTAAAAGGAGTTGTGGTTTGGTCACAATTTATTTTCGTGATACAACTGGTCAATCCAGTCTCTGCATGTACCCAATTTGGGAAAGTAATTAGATGACCCCTTTAAACTTATTGAATTGCCTTGGAAATTTTATGGTAATTACTTAGGGCATAGATGTGCATGTTCATGTAAGAAACCAGCCTAAAACCACCATTTGATGGTTAACAACTGAGTTGAAGTTAGTGGTACAAAACTGGAAATAGGACAGTTTAATGTTAAGTCGTAAGGCTTCGATCTTGATCATTTAGGCTTGAATGTGATGTTAGCCATATGAATATGTTCCTTGGTGAATTAGCTTGTTTTCCAGGTGATGGATCAAAATGAATAAAGTTTATGACCCACGAAACTGAGGTAAGGCGGTACTGCCTGCTGATTTCAGCAGCACCTTTGATGATAGTATGATGTTTTGAGGTAGTTAGACATTTCGGAATGTTACGAAATTTTAATAGCATGTGTCTAAGCCTTCATTATGCATATGTATGGCATGGTTTATGAATATGAGCACGAATTGATGAGCACGAGGCTGTATGAACAAATGTGATTGCTGGACAGTTTTTCCAGTTTAAAAGACAAGTCCGTGCATGCATGATATGATGCATTTGTTCACGAGTCGCATAATGCATGTCATACATTGCACCATCGTCACGTACATGATTTACAGCATGATTTTTATGTGAAAGAAAGATGAAAGCGTTTTCAAAAGATGATTTTTTTGCAAAGAATGATTCCCCACCGGTACCATGTGTGAGTATGAACTTGGCCAGTATGATGACGTTACCGTTCCGAATCCGGAAATAATAGATTCGAAGGGGAGATGTTACTGCCTCAGATCCGGGAAGATAGATCTGAACATAAGAAAGATAACGTACCGTTCCGAATCCGAGAATAATATATTCGAAGGGGAGACGTTACTGCCTCAGATCTGGGAAGATAGATCTGAACATAATAAAGATGACGTTACCGTTCCGAATCCGGGAATAATAGATTCGAAGGGGAGACATTACCACCTCAGATCCGGGAAGATAGATCTGAACATAAGAAAGATGACGTTACCGTTCCGAATCCAGGAATAATAGATTCGAAGGGGAGACGTTACCGCCTCAGATCCGGGAAGATAGATCTGAACACTCTATTGTTTTACGACGATGATGATTTTTAAAGAAAAGCATGAAAGTTCATATTTCCCTTATCATCTCTATGCATCACGTACATAAGCATGCATATTACATTCATTAAGTGACACATGATACCTAGACTAAGTTGTGATGACCTCGTAGACCCTAAGTATGACTTCCCTAAGTGATGATTCTTGTTATGTTATGAATTGATGCGAGGTACAGTCTTTTATTGTTATGCTCTTTAAGTAACGATCTTGCTTAAGTATGATCTTGATGCATTAAGTGTTGATCACAACGGCATGGGATGGAGGGCATTATTGCTACTCTTGAACATTCATACGCATTTATATGGTCATGAGCATGATGTTGAGTCTATTTGCACTAGGCTTTGTTATTAATTGCTTCGTGACTAAGTTATGATTTTATTGCCTTAACGGCTATTGATTGAAGGGATGAGATGCTAGCCAAATGATAGAGGCAATGTTACATAGTTATGATCCTCCTATCTCTGTTACCTAAGTTATGATTTCACTACTGTTGATACGTAAGCTATGATCTTATTCATGACATTTAGGTCAAGTTGTTATGAATTGGTAGCTCCTAGGTTATGATCTTTATTGAGTGATGACCTTTTGTATGTCATGATCTTTATTGAATGATGATCCTTTCATAAGCTATGATCTCTGTTAAGTTTTAATCTCTGTTAAGCTATGACCTTGGATATACCTTGTGTTGACTTCTTACGGGTGTTTAATGGAAGGTCAGGTATGTTCTAAACCGAATTTTGGGGTTGGTTCTTGTATGTACTTTCCATTTAATGCATGATTGTTTATGGTGTACTTGCTGGTGACTTTGTCACTCACCCTATTTTTCCTCCCAGAGGCTGCAGGGAACAAGGTAGAATGGATTGAGGATGGACCTAGAGCCCCTACCCGTGAGTGCAGCGAAGGATGGGCAGATTAGGAGACGTGACTTGACGATTATGACTGATGACTGATTATGTAGTTGTGATGGGAACATCTACTTTTGAGAATTTCGATACTTTGATTTGGGTTGTAAAACAAAGAATGATCTAGTGGATGTTTTTAATTTAAAGTTTTAAATTCTGCCACGGTTTCGCATACTTATCTGCGTGTAAGCGCGAAAATCCATGCATTATACCATGGATCATGATACGTATGAGACGACGCCTAGTACTCTCCTTAGTGAAGTACGGCGGGTGCACCGACTCCGGCGGGGCCGGGGTGCGGGGCGCCACAGGTGGTATCAGAGCAAAGGCTCCAGATGGGCAGAATGTAGAACTAAGTTATGATCGTAGTCAACTAAGTTTGATCTTAGACCTAAGTTCTGATCTTAGATGAGAGTTGACCTTAGACCAGGATGACTTAGACTGGAAATTAGGGCTTTGACCAAATGATAAAGCCCTAGTCGATGGCCATCTATAGAATGTAATCATGCCTGCTTGCATGACCATAAGATCGTATATGGATTACGAATTAAATGGTGTCGCTTATTCTGAATATTTATACCTTAAGTAAGACTCCGACACTTCGTGGTGCGGATGGCACCACAATTCAGTAAGATGACATCATCACTGTCACCCCAGGAGGCAGTAAACTGTACTAGCAATAGTTAAAGAGAACACGTATTCAAGGTTTGGCAGGGAATTTAGTTCATAGTAGGCGGAAAGATGGTTAAGTAAAGTTGAAAGTAACTCCATGATGATACTAGTATGGATAGGATAAGGGCAAAGTTCCAAGAGGAGTTTTGTGAGTTCTTCCTCTTCAGGACTTAGTCACGAGAAGGGTTGAGGAATTTGACTCACTAAGACAAGGGTCAGGCAGCTCCGTACTCATTCATTACTTTGGGACAGTATGTTCCTTTGATTATGAGAGATGAAAGGTTTAAGTGATCAGATTTGTGCGCGGTCTAGACCCCCAGATCAAATTAACTAAGTTAAGTCGTATTCAAGGACCTTTGGTGAATTATTGGAGGACCGCTACGGAGCGGAATGCGATAGTAAGGGAACGAAAGATGAAAGAAAAATGATTTAACAAGCAAACGAAGTAGAAGGTGGAAACCGTATCCATATAAGGCTAGTTTATGCGGATGAAAGAAACAACCAAGGTACGCCTAATAAGTGTGAAGTACCTATGTCCTCTGCTCTACTTCCTATTAACCAAGAATGAGTGATTATGATAGTTTTCTTTAAGTTATGATGAGTAAACCACAAGTAAGCAAGTGAGATTATTAGCGATAACATGACCAAGTATGACACTGCGTATGGGACTCGGGGTCCTCGTCATGATGCGTCACTATGAGCACTTGTACACATTTTATGGAAAAGGAAATTATAAGCCTGCTGTGATCATGATTACACGGAATGGAATTCATTATCAAGTACATAGTACCAAGGTTGCAAGTGCAAGTGCTTGATATGAGATAGGTTACGAGAACACCGAATTAGATAAGTTCTGATGAAATCTCTAAGATGAATGGAACAAAGCAGTTCTGAGGGAACTAAATAGACGCTTTATGCGATCTTATTTACCTAAAAGAAGAAGCCACATGGGGAAACGGAAGACGACATGAGGAGTAGACGCCCATTTTGTTGACTAGCCTGAAGTTTCGAGGACGAAACTTATATTAAGGGGGGAGAAAGTTGTACCCCGCCAAAAAGTCGTATAGTACTTGAAGACTCATATAAGTGAATTAATAAAGTGGTATCTTCCAAGCGTCTTTCACTAAGTTTCCTTAGTGATTCTTTCATTTTAGGATGATAAGCAAATGATATAATCAATTCAAGCGTGAGTTAGGGACTATATGCAGTGACCAATTCATTCCCAAAGGCTTAAGAAAATTTCGGCCACAAGGTTTAAAAAGGGCCTTAAAGGGTTTTTCCCAAATTATAGGAGAGTTTAATCTTAAGGGCCTCCCTAAAATAAAGCCAAATGAAAATTAAGGGTATAAGTAGTGGCAATTCTTCCCCAAATTCTTGGAGAATTTCGGCCTAGCCCAAGGGAAATTGGGAATTTCCTAACTTTATTTTAAAACAAGAAAAAGGGAAACAATTAAAAAGGGGGCAAATACCCACATGGCTTCTTATTAAACTCATTTGGAGAGAAATTAAGCATGGTAAAGTTTCCCCCAAGGAGTCAAAACCGCCCCCCCATGGTTGACCAAGAAAGATTACCATGGTTACTTAATATTTACTAAGGTTAAGGAAATAACTCTAGTTGGATAAAGTAACCTAGGTTAGCCATAAAGTAACTATAGTTGACATAAAGTAACTATAGTTGGCATAAAGTAACTATAGTTGGCATAAAGTAACTATAGTTGACATAAAGTAACTATGGTTGACATAAAGTAACTATAGTTGAACTAAAGTAACCTTGGTTGGGCAAAAAGTAACTAAGGCTAATTAACTCTAATTAGCCTAAACCAAGCTATGGAAAACTCCCTTCCCTCTTACTACTACCCACGGTTACCTCCTTTAACCAAGGGGAAAGAAAACTTTCTTCAAAACAACTCTAGAATATTCAACTCTCAAGAAGTCACAATGGAGCAAAGAGATTTCCCCATTTCTCCATTGTAATATACGGCTAGTGAAGAAGGTCCAAGAACCATCTTCAAGCTCCAAGAATTCATCTAGGTAAGTGTATGATTAAATCTTCTAAGTGAGTTCTATATTTCAAAGGATGAAGCTCACAATATACCCTCCTTTTTCCATGCTAAAAACGTGACCTACAAAGGGTCACTAAGTGAGGATTCTTCAAGCTACTAAGGAGAAGCTAACATCTTGGTGGTTTGAATCCATTTCAAGATCCATTCAAGCTTCATTTTGGTAAGATGAATCTAGCCTCAATCTAGCTCCATTCTTCATTTCAAATGGTAGCTAATGTTCTCCTTCTTCTCCTCTTCAAAAACGTGTGCTATGAGTAAGTGGAGGAAGACTTCATTCCATTTCAACCAAGGTTCAAGCAACGGAAAAGCTCTAAGGTTCAAGGAGGCAAGTATACTCTAGCCAATCTTGCCTTATTTGTGAAGTGCATGCTTGAATGACTAGCCATTTTTAAGTTATGAATCTTAGTTGGAGATTCTAAGAACAAGACATGAACTTAGTTGATGTAAAGAAAGTGTTGGTATGAAAAGTGACATGTTCTAAGTGTAAATGGCAAGACTGTTGGTATGAGTCATGTGTAGCCTAAAATGAGTTATGAGACTTGAAATAACTATGTTTAAATGTGTTTTGATGTATAGTAAGTCATCTTAATAAATGAAGTTGGTTGAAGGATGCTTGAACAATAAAAAGGTGAAGAAGTGCTGAAACTACTGGAGCTGGCAGATTTGTGTGCTGATTGTGTGACTTGAGAACGAACCTTAGAAGTGTTCTATTAAGCTAAATTTTGACATGACACTAGCTCTGTGTGTGTAGTACAAGTGAGAGTTGGAATTGCAGTAAAAAGAGTTATGGTTTATTTTTAATAAATCTTTTGGTAAAACTGCTCAAGAAGAAATTACTGGAACTGGGCAGAACAGTGTGACGTTTGCATGACCTGAAAATGAATCTTAGGAGTATTCAAATTGGCTAATTTTTGGTGTGATGTTAGCCTCATTGTATGAAATGTGTGAGTTGGAATTTCAATAAAAGGAGTTGTGGTTTGTCCTTAATGAAGTTTTTAGTAAGAAGTGGTCAAACAGAAGTACTGGAACTGGACAGATTTATGTGTTATTTGAACGACCTGAACATGAATCTTAGGAGTGTTCAAATTGGCTAATTTTTGGTATGGTGATAGCCTTATGTGTATGTGAAATGTGAGAGGTGGAATTTTTGAAAGGAGTTGTGAATTATTATTAATGAAATGTTGGTGAAACTGCTCAAACAAGTTGCTGGAACAGGACAGTTTTGAGTAGTAAGTTGTGTGGCTTGAAAATGCACCTTAGGAATATGAAAATGAGCTGATTTGGTAGGATGATAGTTTGATGTGTTTATGACACTGTGAGTTGGAATTTGGTAAAAGGAGTTGTGGTTTGGTCACAATTTTTTGTGATACAACTGGTCAATCCAGTCTCTGCATGTACCCAATTTGGGAAAGTAATTAGATGACCCCTTTAAACTTATTGAATTGCCTTGGAAATTTTATGGTAATTACTTAGGGCATATATGTGCATGTTCATGTAAAGAAACCAGCCTAAAACACCATTTTGATGGTTAACAACTGAGTTGAAGTTAGTGGTACAAAACTGGAAATAGGACAGTTTAATGTCTTAAGTCGTAAGGCTTCGATCTTGATCATTTAGGCTTGAATGTGATGTTTAGCCGTATGAATATGTTCCTTGGTGAATTAGCTTGTTTTCCAGGTGATGGATCAAAATGAATAAAGTTTATGACCCACGAAACTGAGGTAAGGCGGTACTGCCTGCTGATTTCAGCAGCACCTTTGATGATAGTATGATGTTTTGAGGTAGTTAGACATTTCGGAATGTTACGAAATTTTAATAGCATGTGTCTAAGCCTTCATTATGCATATGTATGGCATGGGTTTATGAATATGAGCACGAATTGATGAGCACGAGGCTGTATGAACAGAATGTGATTGCTAGACAGTTTTTCCAGTTTAAAAGACAAGTCCGTGCATGCATGATTATGATGCATTTGTTCACGAGTCTCATAATGCATGTCATACATTGCATCATCGTCACGTACATGATTTACAGCATGATTTTTATGTGAAAGAAAGATGAAAAGCGTTTTCAAAAGATGATTTTGTTTTGTAAAGAATGATTCCCTACCGGTACCGTGTGTGAGTATGAACTTGGCCAGTATGTTACCGTTCCGAATCCGGGAATAATAGATTCGAATGGGAGATGTTACCGCCTCAGATCCGGGAAGATAGATCTAAACATAAGAAAGATGACGTTACCGTTCCGAATCCGGGAATAATAGATTCGAAGGGGAGACGTTACCGCCTCAGATCCGGGAAGATAGATCTGAACATAAGAAAGATGACGTTACCGTTCCGAATCCGGGAATAATAGATTCGAAGGGGAGACGTTACCGCCTCAGATCCGGGAAGATAGATCTGAACATAAGAAAGATGACGTTACCGTTCCGAATCCGGGAATAATAGATCCGAAGGGGAGACGTTACCGCCTCAGATCCGGGAAGATAGATCTGAACACTGTATTTTTTACGACGATGATGATTTTTAAAGAAAAGCATGAAAGTTCATATTTCCCTTATCATCTCTATGCATCACACGTACATATGCATGCATATTACATTCATCAAGTGACACATGATACCTAGACTAAGTTGTGATGACCTCGTAGACCCTAAGTATGACTTCCCTAAGTGATGATTCTTGTTATGTTATGAATTGATGCGAGGTACAGTCTTTTATGGTTATGCTCTTTAAGTAACGATCTTGCTTTAAGTCATGATCTTGATGCATTAAGTGTTGATCACAACGGCATGTGATGGAGGGCATTATGTGCTACTCTTGCACATTCATACGCATTTTATATGGTCATGAGCATGATGTTGAGTCTGTTTTCACTAGGCTGTGTTATTAATTGCTTCGTGACTAAGTTATGATTTTATTGCCTTAACGGCTATTGATTGAAGGGATGAGATGCTAGCCAAATGATAGAGGTAATGTTACATAGTTTATGATCCTCCTATCTCTTGTTACCTAAGTTATGATTTCACTACTGTTGATACGTATGCTATGATCTTATTCATGACATTTAGGTCAAGTTGTTATGAATTGGTGGCTCCTAGGTTATGATCTTTATTGAGTGATGACCTTTTGTATGTCATGATCTTTATTGAATGATGATCCTTTCATAAGCTATGATCTCTGTTAAGTTTTAATCTCTGTTAAGCTATGACCTTGGATATACCTTGTGTTGACTTCTTACGGGTGTTTAATGGAAGGCCGGGTATGTTCTAAACCGAATTTTGGGGTTTGGTTCTTGTATGTACTTTCCATTTAATGCATGATTGTTTATGGTGCACTTGCTGGTGACTTTGTCACTCACCCCCTATTTTTCCTCCCAGAGGCTGCAGGGAACAAGGTAGAATGGATTGAGGATGGACCTAGAGCCCCTACCCGTGAGTGCAGTGAAGGATGGGCAGATTAGGAGACGTGACTTGACGATTATGACTAATGACTGATTATGTAGTTGTGATGGGAGACATCTACTTTTGAGAATTTCGACACATTGATTTGGGTTGTAAAACAAAGAATGATCTAGTGGATGTTTTTAATTTAAAGTTTTAAATTCTGCCACGGTTTCGCATACTTATCTGCGTGTAAGCGCGAAAATCCATGCATTATACCATGGATCATGATACGTATGAGACGACGCCTAGTACTCTCCTTAGTGAAGTACGGCGGGTGCACCGACTCCGGTGGGGCCAGGGTGCGGGGCGCCACATTATTTCTCCCAAAACAGCAACCATACTCCATTTACAATTGCTTTCATTATGGTAATCTTTATACGATCTTGGAGCTCGTATTTTATGGTTATTTTGAACCAATTCATTCATAAGAAGCAGGTGAATTCTGGCCAACTGATCCATCCTTCCATAAATCTAAACGGTTTGAGTCCAAATTCTGTCAAAGTTTCACTGAGTAGTGCACGGGAGTAATCAGCGGAAGTCCTGGGCATTCAAAATGATGGAATATGGTCTTCCAATCCTCAAGGGCACAACACCCAACCAATTTTTCTGAAGACCCTCTGTAGCCCATCCCTCCTGTTGCTCAGGTATATTAACAGCACCTGGATGCCATACTCCAATTACAATTGCTGCCGCCAACAAACTTGGGGGCAAGGCCACAATTTAATTATTAAACTTCAATTCCTCAATCTCCTTATCTCAATATACGGCCTGCCACTATACCCTACAATTGCAACAAGCGGCCGCCTGCATTAAGTCAAGAAGCAAGTGAATTTTTGTCCGTTCTTCACGTAGTATGTTTAACCGTGATATGAAGCAAGTACCCTTGCTATATTTGCTATGTTTTTCCAACGTTATTATGATGTTTTCGTATCAATTTGGATCATGCATATATAATTGTGATTTGCATAGATGTTTGATTATACATATGTATTCGTTGTATTTATGTATCGATTATGCATATATATGTATAAAAATTGCTTGAACCTTGATGTTGTACATGATAGGCCGCGGGTTGGTGCTGTGCCGCTGTCTATATGTGAGTTATATATGTATATATGCAGGACGTAACTGAATTGTTAGATAACAAAAAGCCGGTCGATGGCTCTGGCGATCGCGGGTTGCTGCACATAGTCGGCGGCCGCCGCTGCCGTTTGTCGGTCTTCTTCTTCTTTTGATTTCTTTGCTTGTTGCCGGATATTATTCTTCCAGGCTAAGGTTCGATTTTTTACATCAGTCTTGTGCAATGGCTTCATCGCAGCCGCTATCTTTTGCAGCTGTGGGTTCCGGCAATGCCTCTGCCACGTCTATAGCAATCTCTCCTAAGACAATCCCTCGATATAAGGGTATTCCAATGATTTCTTTTTCGGATGCTGAGATCGACGCACTTGCTGCATTCTTCAGGCATTCATTGGTTGGAACATTCTGGTATGGTAGACCACCTTTGAAGCTTATATGTGAGGTTTTTGAAAAGATTGGCTTTCACAATGATTTATGGATTTTGCTAATTGATCAAACTCATATTCTGATGAATTTTTGCAATGAATCTGATTATCTACGTTGTTTTATCGTCGATCATGGCATATATCTGGCTGTCATATGCGTATCACAAAATGGACAGTGGATTTTGATCTTGCGGCAGATGTCCCGATAGTTTCGGTGTGGGTTGCTTTCCCTGAACTCCTGATCCACCTTCATCAACGCACGGCCCTTTTCGAGATTGTTCGTCCTATTGGTACTCCAATCAAGTTGGACGTCGCCACGTCTGATGGTTTGCGGCCTTCTGTTGCTCGTGTGTGCGTTGAAGTGGATGTCTCGCAGGAGTTGCCACAAAAAATTTATTTGCTGGCTAAGGAAAAATTCCTTTTGCAATCTGTGGTTTATGAGGATCTACCTTTATTTTATACGTCATGTCTATAGGATCTGTAAGGCACCACTAGAAGGGGGGGTTTAATAGTTGGTGCGGAAAGTGTGGTTTTTAAAATAGTTTTGACTCAAGAACTCAACTTCTGAAAACAGTTTCTGTTTTCACGACCAGTTTTAAAACGTTTTCAAAACTAGGTTGTAGGTCTTCAAAAATTCTTAAATTTTGAGAGAACTTAGGCTCAGATGTTATGATTGTCTCCTAAAAATTTCAGATTTAAATTCAACCTCTAACACCTTGAAAATTCGTTGGTGGTCAGATTGCGCAAATCTGCCAGAAACGGTAGACTTATTTGAAAAATTAATTCATATTTGTACGTGACTCCAAATGCTCTGAAAATTTAAATACTAACCCCTTATAAGTTTTATTTAAATGAGTTGAAACAGTTTTGAAAAATTCTTTTGGGAAGTTAGTCAAATACGATCAAAGTCTCAACCTTTGCAAGCCTGAAAATCAGACTGTACTAGTCTCAGAACTTTGGACATTTGGATGACTTATACTTGTCCAAAAGGGTTGAAACTTGTACCCAATTAACCTTAGGACGTGTGGCTATGATTCTGAAAAGTTTCATAATTTTTTAAATTCGTTTACTATTTTTACGAATGTGATCAAAAATGATAAACAGTGCTGAAACTGAAAGTAAGTACTGAAAGTAAATGACACCAAGAATTTTATACTGGTTCGGTTATAAACAACCTACTCCAGTCTTCGAAGACACCTTCCTCGGTTCACACTAATCACACAACAAAAAACAACTTACCACAGGGTTGATGGAGTTACACACCAACTCCAACCCTTTACAAACCTTGTATATGAATACAATGCACACGAACACCACCACCTTGCAAGTCTAAGATTGATCACACCTTGATCAATCTTTACAATGATAAAAAATATGTGGTGGTCTACATGAAGCCTATTCAAGTATATGAATGTAAGTAAAATAGGCTTTTAGGAAGAAGAAAGAAAGAGAGTGTAGAAGGAGAGGGCTAGACATTTTTGATCTTTCAAAATTGCAAGACTTGTTCTTGTTCTTGTTTTGCTCTTTTGTTTCCTTTTTATCAATGTGGCCGCCCCCCTTGGGTGATCTTCCCCTTTTGAAAATTATCTTCTATGTCCTTGGAAGAGTATATGGCATCATTGTGACATGTCTTTGCTTACTTGGCATCTCCTCATTGGATGATCATTAAGCTCTTGCTTACTTGGCACTCATTGATTGGTTGGATGTTGTCATCACTTGATGACTAGACAAATCTGAGAATAACACTTAAAACATGAGTCAAAATCATCATAAAATAGTTACCATAACTCATAAGATTATCAACCAAAATTAGCAAGACAATTTTCTCCAAAATGGTATGCAAAAATCGGCCATAATGAGTCTTGCACATGCTGAAATTTCAGCATGTGTAACATCCACCTCTTGTTCCAAATATTGCCTATTTTGTATTGATTTAATCCAAAAAATCATAAGATAATTCAATCACCATTAAGTATAAAATATTCTCATCTTTTATGGAATAAAAATTAGACAACAATGTGGCCAATATTTCGGCCACTATACATTCACACACATGCTGAAATTTTCAGCATGTGTGATATTCAAATATATCACCACTTTAATTCCATGTGCTGGTTTAGGCGTGTATAATGTGTAGATCCATGTGCTGAATTTATTTTTGCAAACTTTGTAAAATAGTGCACATTTAATAATACACACATGGTATATTCCAATCAGCCCTTAATTGAATTTTCTAGAACACTTTGAGATGTATGAAATATGTAAAAAGTGTCTAGATACATGTTGTATGATGTGCCAGAAACGTTCCATGTGTCGTGTACGCAGAAAACCGAATTTTCGATGTTTATCGATTACCCGATTTTTCTCTAATTAAATTCCGAATTTTTGCACATGTTATATATTATGTTACACATAATATACAGAAATTAAAATTTAATATTCAGCTCATAAGGCTGATTAAAGTGGCGCCTAGACATGTGACAAAATTGAAATTGGAATTTCCACAATTTGGCCTTAATGTGGGGTGATTTGTCTGTGCCAACATAGAATGATTTTATGGCTGCACATACCATGTAAGCCACGAAATTTATGGCTAATTTTGAAGTGTAGGGGCTGCCCATCTATTTATGGCAAGTACGTGACACGTTGGCGAAGTTTCGGTATTCGCCCGATACGACAATTTTCGGTTTAGAACCTTTTAACGTGTCGTATTTAATTTGTCATCACCATGACTTATATCATATGATATAAGACCTGAATATACTCATAAATATGATTTAAGTATGGTGGTATGACGTTAACGTACGTACGTAAAATATATAACGTGTCGGTAGTACGTTGGAATAAATGTGTACGTGCCTTTTTCAAAAAATTTGAAAATATATATATACATATATATAAATGGCGTGTAAATATGTGTGGGGAGGAGAGTGGAAGACTCTCCTTTCTTCACCTTGTTGCCTTTGTGTCTTGTCCAAATATTGCTTCCTTTAATGAACTACTTAGTCTAATTAACTAAGTACTTCACTTAATGAACTAGTTTAGTTCATTAATGGTGGCACCTGAAAATAGTTCAAACGCAACAAATGTTTGTCATTTGATGTAAGCTTTAAGATTCATGGCTCGTTAGTACGACAGCATTATATATGAACTATATAAGGCAACTTTTATCCAACAACGTGTCATGTCATAAAATATGTCATGCATTTTTTGTAACACGTTATTTAAATCATGCATTGTGAAATCACTCAAACCCCTTTTTCTCAACAATGTCATGTCTTGGCCATGCAACTGGTTTATGCCCTTCATCATCTAAGTCGTTTGTGCCACCACCAACGGCCCCGCCTCCGCCAATAACACGGTGGATGCCGAAAAAAGCCAGCTGCTGTTAGTACTGCTGTTGTCCAAGACCCACTGGTTTCGCATTCTCAACAGGCAATGGAAAATACGTCTTTTGATCCTTAACGGGACATTGCGCTTGCGCCTAGCAGGGAGTAGGATATTTCTAGGTTAGGTGCAGATGCTGATTTTCCACCATAGCAAGATTCTCTGGACCAATGTGACATTGGTCATTCTTCATATACAGAGCTGCATGTTGATGATCAGCATCCTGATTTGCCGGCTGTCCCTGACGAAGTTGTCAAAAAAATTCAATTACTCCCACAATCTCCAACGGAAGATGTTCCAATATCACGACTGGAGGAGTCGTCCTCAGATGCAGGTTTTATTCCAGTGGTTCCACGTAGACGTTGCAGAGCGCGAAAGGATTTGCCGCCTTTACCACCCTCAACAATTTTGACACGTAGTGCCGCGCGAATCTCTCAGAGAAGTGATATTACTCTTTCTCAATGAATGTTTTGGTTTGGAATGTTTGAGGCACACGTGCCTCTTTGCCAAGGTTGCATCATTTGATTCATGAACACAAGTTTAATTTGATTGCTATTATTGAACCAAAGCATTATCCATCTCGTCTTGTTAGGTTTGGTATAGAATCTGGCTTTTCATACTCGTGTTCGTCAAGCTTTGAGCATATATGGGTTTATTGGCGCGACACCGTGTTTCGTTTAGTGGCCACCCAGGATGATGGCCAGGTTATTCATCTCAGTTTCGTTTATGTTCCACTGCAGCAGTCTTTTACTTTCTCGGTCGTTTATGCGAAGCACTCTCCAGCACTTCGTCATTTGTTGTGGCAATCCTTATGTGATTACTCTCAGAGTCTTAGTCCTCCCTGGGTGGTAGATGGAGATTTCAATGCCTTTCGGTCTTTAGAGGATCACAGTGGTCGATCACATCCTTCCTTAGCGGTTTTGCTAGATTTTAATGACTGCGTCGAATCCTGTTCTCTGATGGCTCCTCCTTTTCATGGTTCACAGTTTACTTGGGCGGATGGCAGGAGGACTTGGTCGAGTTCGGCGCCTTCTAGATTGGTTATTCACAAATTCTTCATTTCATGATGCATTTGAAGACATGACACTTACCTATTTGCCTCGGGTTTCTTCAGACCATACGCCTTTGTTGTTTATATGTCGTGTGAGTAGTTCGACTGGTACTCTAGCTTTTCATTTTTTAGATGCATGGTTATCACATCCAGATTTTCTTAATTACGCAAAGGAAGCTTGGGTTTTGTACCTGACCACCGGTGGTATGTATGGCTTTTATTCAAAGTTATTACGATTGAAGCAGGATATTCAGCGCTGGAATAAGGAGATTTTTGACAATATTTTTTCCAACCTAGCACAGCAGAAACAGCTGTACGATGAGCAGAAAGGTTATGGGATGCTGACCCTTCTGAGGCTAATAGATCTTCATATCATCAAGCAAAGGCTGAGTACATTAGAGCATCTAAATATGAAATGTAGTTCTAGAAGCAAAAATCTCAGATTTGATGTATGCAGGATGGAGATGATAATACACAGTATTTTCATTCGGTGGTTAAAGGCCGATGTACACAGCTACGTATACATCAGATCCGTACGTCATCCGGTGACATATGCACATCGCCACTTCTATTCAGAGTGAAGCAGGACAATGTGTCGCTCATGGTACTTCCACAAGAATCTGAAGTAATGGATGCTGTATCGCAATTAGATCCACATAGTGCAGCAGGGCCAGATGGGTTTCATGGTAACTTTTTCCGTACATGTTGGCACATTATTCATACTGATGTTGTTTTGGCTGTGCAAGAGTTTTTTCTTGGAGTACCACAGCCGTCAGTGATGGCTAGTGCATTAATCACGTTAATCCCAAAGACAGCTTCACCCAATACATTTATCCATTTTCGGCCCATTTGTCTCACAAATTTTCTGAGTAAAATTTGTACGAGAAATTATTGCGACTCGTTTGAGTGTTTTACTCCCAAAGTTGATATCACCAGAGCAGGCTTGCTTCTTAAAGGGGAAGGATATCTCCACACATGTATTACGGGGCGGGGGGAAATGGTGCATATGCTTGATAAAGGCGGGACTCAATTATGCTTAAAGCTGGATATGATGAAAGCTTTTGACAGAGTCAGCTGGGAGTATTTGGAATTGTTGATGAGAAGATTCGGCTTTGCAGATTTCTTTTCCCGCATTGTCTTAAATCATTTGTGGTGCACACATTTTGCAATATTGATAATGGTACACCCACTCGATCTTTTCAACCGCACAGGGGTGTCAAGCAAGGCGATCCTTTATCTCCATTGTTATTTCTTCTGTCCTCTGAAGGATTCAGTAGAGGCTTAAAATATCTAGTTACTTCTGGATCTTTGCAACCACTACGGATAGGTCGAGTTCCATTTCATATTACGCACTTGGCATATGCGGATAATCTGCTGATATTCTTGGCGGGGGTTGACCAGGAATTTGAGACGATTTCAGTCTTTTCTAACAGCTTATGAAATAGCATCGGGTCAAAAGGTGAATTATAACAAAAGCAGTTTTATTCCTTCAGCTTCCACATCATTACAGCAGCCCAGGCGATTTGAGGAGATTATACATATGCGGCCCACATGTTTACCCTTTCGCTATCTTGGATCTTTTCTACATAAAGGAATTAATCGATCAAGATATTGTGTTACTCTACTAGAACATATTGATGCTCAGCTGAATGGCTAGCATAATCGGTTGCTTTCTCTGGCAGTTAGACTTGTTTTATTGCGTTCTGTTATCTCGGCCCTACCATTGCAGATTATTGCAGCAGGCGGCTTGCCACAATCTGTTATTAAAATTATAGAAAGGAAAATGGTTGGGTTCTACTGGGGCAGCAACATCATTGGGATGCATGATCCACTATAAGTAATCCTTGTCCTGAAGAAGGGTTGGGAATTCAAGATATTCGAGCATTTCAGGAGGCTTATTTTTGTCGTATTTGGTGGTCATATCAACAAAACAACACGCTTTGGAGCCAGTACATGCTTGCTAAATATGGACAGCGTGAGGATTTCAGGCCGCGACTTCCAGGTTCACCTATTTGGAAGATCATTTGTCGTTATCATGTCTTATGCACGAATCATACTCATCAGCAGGAGACACTTCTTAGTTGGACGCCTAATGCATCGGGTGAGTTCTCATTGCGCACGGCGTATGATCTTTGTCGTACTCAGCGACCTACACTTATTTCCGCACAGTTTATTTCGTGCAAGCGTCATACGCATGTGATTCGAAATTTCTTGTGGAGAATTTATCATCATGCATTACCCTTGGAAGACTACATTGGTAATTATAACATTGCAAGGCCCACATAATGCCCTTTTTGCAAACATGACTCCGCTACGGTTGATCATGTTTTCTTGTATTATGATCGTATTCGGCATGTTTGGGAGTTCTATGTGATGGAGCTTCATTGCGATTCTCTTACATCTCTGAAGCTTTGGCAGTATCTTTTATCTTGGTGGTATCAGTCCACAATGTCTTTGTTATTTCGGGTGCTAAAAATTGTGGTTCCATCATTATTTTGTATAATATCTGGCGTACATACACGTTGGTCTATGGGGATTTGTTAGATTTTTCAATGACATCCTTTAGGGAAGGGATAAACTCTGACATTTTTATGTGGGGTAAAACTCTGGATGGTTCACAGCTTGCTGCTGGATTTCGCTTGCTTCAGCACCTTCGTTGGCTGCCGCACATTAGGGTTTCGCATCCTCACGTTATCAAATGGTTATCACCTCCTTCAGGTCGATTAAAATTTAACGTGGATGCGGCAGTTGGCAGTCATACGCCGCAGGTGGAGCTATTTTATGTGATCATACTGGTGCATGCGTGGGAGCTATATTCTTTCGGTTGCCTCCTAATACTCCGCTTATAGCGGAAATTCAAGCTGTTGTGTTCGGTTTGCTGTATTTTTTGCCTTTGTATCGTCATATTATTCTTGAGTCTGATTACTCTCAGATACATACCTTATTGGAGCAGCCTGCACTTGTTTCTGGAAATTATCATTTGCGACTACTTCATTCGTTGAAATATCAGCATAGGCTGGTTTTCAGCATGTTTACAGAGAAGCCTACATGGAAGATCACTACTTAGCACAACAGGGAATGTTTTACCCTCGGATGACCTATTATTCTCTTTACACGCACCCACCCGTGGTACGTGGAACCATACGCTTGGTTGTCACCTCTGCACATCTTCGCTTGCGTTGACTTTCTGTCCCATTGAAGCTGCTTGCAATGTCTTCCACATGGATTGGCTATCTTTGATGTCTTATGCCTGTATCCTGATGGATGCAGGCAGATTCGGTATGATTTCTTTCTCTGTGGTTTGCCTGCTTTTACAGTATCACTTTCTTTGTCTTTCTCACGGATCTCTCTTTGCATTTGCATGGATTGGAACGAGCGACGCTGTCGTGATTAGGACCTCCCCTGCTGACTATCTTCAGTCACACTGTGTTTTGGTTGTATCGGCTGGGCTGCAAAGTTTTATTAGGATTGTTTCAAAGGTAGTAAATATGTACTCTTTTCTTTCATGCAGTATTTGATCCACAAGGGTGGTTTTGCTTGCCAAAGTTGTAGAGAAAAAGGGGTTTGAGTGATTTTCAAATACATGATTTAAATGTGCACAAAAAACGAACATAGCATAAACGTGCATGATATTATACATGTATGCATCATACCTTGCTATTACTTGCCTTATTTAGCTTATATATTATGTTTGCCGTACTAACGAGCCATGAAGCATTAACGCTTACATCATATGGCAAACATTTGTTGTGTTTACACTATTTTCAGGTGCTACCATTAATGAACTAAACTAGTTCATTAAGTGAAGTACTTAGTTTAATAAACTAAGTAGTTCATTAAAGGAAGCCACATTTGGAAAAGGCACAAAGGCAACAAGGCTAAGGAAGGAAAGTTTTCTCCTCCTCCCCATCTTAATTATACACGCAATATACATATATAACACATATTTTCAGAATTTTTTTTAAAAGGCACATACACATGTATTCCAACGTACTACCGACACGTTATATATTTTACGTACGTACGATAACGTCACACCACTATACTTAACTCATATTTATGAGTATATTCAGGTCTTATATCATATGATATAAGATATGGTGATGACAAATCAAATACGACCCGATAAAAGGTTCTAAACCGAAAATCGTCGTATCGGGCGAATACCGAAACTTCGCCAACGTGTCACGTACTTGCCATAAATAAATGGCCAGCCCTTATACTTCAAAATTCCATAAACATTTCGTGGGGTACATGAAAAATTCAGCCAAAAATACTTTCCATGTTGGCACACACAAATTACCCCCAATTAAGCCAAAATGTGAAGATTCCAAGTTTAATTTTGTCCACAATGTTAATGGTACCACTTTAGACCAGCCAAGTGCTGAGATTTAAAGTATATATTATATATATTATGTATAACATAAATATATATAACATGGGCAAAATTTGGAATTAAATTAGAGAAAAATCGGGTAATCGATAAATATCGAAACTTCGGTTTTCTACGCCACACAAAACATGGAACGTTTTTTGTGCATCATGTGACACAGTATCTAGACACTTTTTACATATGATATACATCTTAAAGTGTTCTAGAAAATTAAATTACAGGCTGATTGGAACATATTACATGTGTGAATTATTAAATGTGCATTATTTTACAAAGTTAGCAAAAATAAATTTCAGCACATGCACATACACATTCCAAAGTCCACCTACAGCTGATTTGGAGCATATGTGAGCTTTGTTGGCATCTTGATTGGTCAAGGATCAATCATACAATGTTGGTGAATTGAAGAGAGAAGCTACAAATGGCAAGAATTCAAAATATATCTCTCTTATGTCACATGCTGAAAATTTCAGCATACTACATACAAGCTGGGCGAAATTGTGTCTTCAATGTGACATATGTTGTCATCTTTTATTATGTGATTGATTAGAAGAAGATATGGAAAGGTTTGAATATTATTAATAAATTAAGTGGTGATATTTTGTATATCACACATGCTGAAAACTTTTCCAGCATGTGTACAAACCTTTTGTGGCCGAATTTGAGAGCCAAAAATGGTGTCCAAGTTCATTTCTTATTTGGTAGCAATACTTACCATAAATTGTTGATTCATTTTTATAATGAAAAATCAAAGAATATTTGGCATTATTTTGAAAGAAAAGGAATGATGCACATGCTGAAAATTCAGCATGGCAAGATTGCTAGATGGCCGAAATTATGCATGGTTTGGGAAGAATTTTTATCTTGCAATTTATGTGATGTATCTCTTGATTTATGGAAGGTTATTGTGTGATGATTTTGGCACATGGTTAAGTGTAATTAATCAGATTTTTTCCAAGTCATCATGATGACCACGTTGAACCACTAGGAGGTGCCAAGTAAGCGAAGACTAAGTTGATCATCCAATAAGAAGGTGCCATGTAAGCAAGACCTTGTCACAATGATGTCTTACACTCTCTCAAAGACTTAAAAGATAATTTCAAGAGGGGGATAGCACACATGTGGGACGGTCATGCAAGGTTAAGAGGAAAGAAGTGGAGCAAGAACAAAAACAAGGTCAAGCATTGCAATTCAAAAAAAGCCTAGCTCTTCTTCTCCTACATCTTCTTTCCTTTCTCTCTTCTTGTAAAGCCTATTGTTTTATATCTTTCAATCTTGAATAGGCTTGAGATAAACCACCATTCATATACATCTTTGTAAAGATTGATCAAGGTGTGATCAATCTTTCATTCTAGCAAGGTGTGGTGTTCGTGCGAATTGTACTTACAATACAAGGTTTGTAAAAGGGTTGGAGTTAGGTGTAACTCTATCAACCCTGTGGTAAGGTGGTGTTGTGTGTGTGTGATTAGTGTAAACCAAGGAAGGTGTTCCTTGAAGACTGGAGTAGGTTTGTTGATAACCGAACCAGTATAAAAATTCTTGGTGCCATTTACTTTCTGCATTTACTTTTCAGTTACTGCACTGTTTATCCTTCTTGTTCGCATCCGTAAAAATAGTAAACGATTTTCAAAAATTACAAAAATTTTCAGAAAATATACTTATACGTTCTAGGGTTAATTTGGGCACAAGTTTCAACCCTTTTGGATAAGTATAAGTCAATCAAACATCAAAAGTTCTAAGACTAGTGCAGTCTGATTTCAGACTTGCAAAGGTTGAGACTTTGATAGTAGTTGACCTACTTCCCAAAAGCATTTTCCAAAACTGTTTCAACCCATTTAAATATAGTATAAGGAGTTAATGGTTAAATTTCAGAGCATTTGGACGTTCACACAAATAGGAATTAATTTTTCAAACCATCTACCGTTTCTGGCAGATTTGCACAATCTGATTACCAACGGTTTTTGAATGAGTTAAAGGTTGAATTTAATTTGAAATTTTTAGGGGACCCTCATAAATTTGAGGCTAAGTTCTCGCAAATTTCATATTTTTGGAGACCTCTAACCTGGTTTTAAAAACGTTTTAAAAACTGGTCCTGAAAACAGAATCTGTTTTCAGAACTGGAATTGCTTAAGTTTAAAGAAATTTTAAAAACCATAATTTCCGCACCCACTATTCAACTCCCCTTCTAGTGTGCCTTGCAGATCCTACAATTGGTATCAGAGCGTAAGAACACTCACTTCAAGGAATCCCAACGATTCAGTGAGATGGCAACCACAAAACCGTGCAAGAAGGAATGTCAACCTGTAAGGTCTCCTCTTTCGACGGTGAGTCTTTATTCAATGGAAATTAAGAATGAAACTTTTTATTATGGCTATTGATATTGATCTATGGTCCATCATAGAGACGGTCCATTGTTCCCACTAAGACGTCAACTATTGATGGTGTCACACTAGAGGTTTCAACACGAAACAAGAATACACTAGTGATGACAAAAAGAAGTTGAGTATGAATGCTAAAGCCATGCAACTACTATTAACGCCTAAGTAAAAGTGAGGCTAGTTACGTGTCAAATTGCTCTAGTGCTCAAGAGATGTGGCCATATTCTTGAAATGAAACATGAAGGGACTAGCCAAGTAAGGAGTCCAAAATCAATATGCTTATGTCCACACTTGAGTCCATTTTAAATTATTGCCAAATGAGTCTATTGTTGAGATGGATTTACGCTTGACTAACATTTACAATTCTCTTGAGTCTCTTGGCAAAGCCTTCACTATGCAGGAAAGGTACAAAAGGTCCTTGCGAAGCCTTCCATCCGAGTGGGATCCTAAAGTAACGGCCATAGAAGAAAGCAAGGAGACCAATCGATTAAAATGGAAGAAACTAATCGGATCACTTAAGGTATTGAAAACAAACTTGCTTTAAGACATTCTGATTCCATTTCTAATAATGATAAGGGCCTATAGCATTTAAATCAAATGAATACGTCGTAGATGATAGTGACACAGATTCCGATGATGAGGAATCAATCACGATGGCTAAAAGATTAATAAAATTTTGAGAAAAATCGATTAACACATAAGTCTACCTCACCTAAGGATCATAAAAATAAAAATAAGGGAAATAAAGTGCTATGAATGCGGCAAACTTGGACATCTATCATATGACTGCCCTAATAAAGAAAAGCAAACAAACAAATACCCTGACAAGGATCGAAACAAGAATAGACTTGTCTCAGAACCTAAGCAAGGAGAAAAGCCTTCAAAGCCTCCACTTGGAGTGACACATCCGACTCTGAGACTGATGATACGGAAGAACACAAGGCCACAAGTATGCTTTACATCTAAAGCATCAAATGAGGTATCTTCCGACTCTGATTCCGATTCTGAATGTTCATATGATGATTTATTTAGTCAATATTTAGAATTGCATAAGTTTTTCAAAGACTCTTGCAAAAGGAAAAGAAGCGATTAATTGAAGACAAGAAATTGTTAGAATCTTCAAACGAAAATCTTGTCGCTCAATTAAACGATTCTAAAGAAGAGTCATCATGCATCATCAATGCATTAAAATTTGAAATTTCATCACTGACATCCGAGAACACTGAATTGAAATCCGAAATTTCGAAACTTGAAATCAAGGAATGCGGATGTAGAGAAAAGGTGAAACAATTTGATACGGGATCGAACATGCTAGATCACATCATTCTTCTCAAAAGCATGATGGTGACAAAACCGGACTAGGATACGTTGAGAAAAGTAAGCCACAAAATAAATTCACCTCATCTAAGAAAATAGATGCATCAAAGACATATGTGGCATCTAAGAAAGACGAATAGGCCTTTTCTTATGACATCTCAATGTACTTCTTCTTCACATCATGCAAAATACAATTATGTGCCATATAGATATGAGAAGAAACAAGTGATGCATACGCGACACTCATATCACAAAATTGCATCTAGATCACGTCCCATACATGCAAAACGAAATGCTTATCAGAAACCATACTAATGCATGATGGGATTCTTGGCCAAGGCCAAACGCATTGTCCCTAACATATATTATGTTGCCTTCTCATCACACTTTTTCACCTTTTGGAAGACCTAGAAAGGTCACCCAAATGTGGGTACCAAAAGGGACATTTTCAAAGGGTTGAATCAATGACCCTACGAAACGCACGGTAGATGAAATGCATGATTTTTTCCGGGCATCTTTTGATTTGCTTTCCAAAATAAGGGAGAGAGAAAGCATGATTAAGGGGGAGAGAGTACTAAATTTAAGGGGGAGAGAGATACTAATTGCATAAATAAGGGGGAGCGACCTCGGAATTTAAAATTCAAGTTTTGATTTTATGCATGATTGAAGGTGGGAGGCGATGAGGATTTAACATTATGAGTATAGGTTATTTGAAAATCATCAAAAGGGGGAGATTGTAGAGAAAAAGGGTTTGAGTGATTTTCAAATACATGATTTAAATGTGCACAAAAACGAACATAGCATAACGTGCATGATATATATACATGTATGCATCATACATTGCTTATTACTTGCCTTATTTAGCTTATATATTAGTTGCCGTACTAACGAAGCCATGAAGCATTAAAGCTTACATCATATGGCAAACATTTGTTGTGTTTACACTATTTTCAGGTGCCACCATTAATGAACTAAACTAGTGCATTAAGTGAAGTACTTAGTTTAATAAACTAAGTAGTTCATTAAAGGAAGCCACATTTGGAAAAGGCACAAAGGCAACAAGGCTAGGAAGGAAAGTTTTCTCCTCCTCCCCATCTTAATTATACCACACAATATACATATATATTACACATATTTTCAGAATTTTTTTTAAAAGGCACATACACATGTATTCCCAACGTACTACCGACACGTATATATTTTACGTACGTACGATAACGTCACACCACTATACTTAACTCATATTTATGAGTATATTCAGGTCTTATATCATATGATATAAGATATGGTGATGACAAATCAAATACGACACGATAAAAGGTTCTAACCGAAAATTGTCGTATCGGGCGAATACCGAACTTCGCCAACGTGTCACGTATTGCCATAAATAAATGGCCAGCCCCTATACTTCAAAATTCCATAAACATTTCGTGGTTAACATGAAAATTCAGCCAAAAATACTTTCCATGTTGGCACACACAAATCACCCCACATTAAGGCCAAAACGTGAAGATTCCAAGTTTAATTTTGTCACATGTTAATGGTACCACTTTAGACCAGCCAAGTGCTGAGATTTAAAGTATATATTATATATATTATGTATACATATATATATAACATGGGCAAAAGTTGGGAATTAAATTAGAGAAAAATCGGGTAATCGATAAATATCGAAAATTCGGTTGTTTTTCACGCACACAAACAGGAACGTTTTTGGTGGCATCATGTGACACGTATTTAGACACTTTTTACATATGATATACATCTTAAAGTGTTATAAAAATTAAATTAAGGGCTGATTGGAATATAACATTGTGTGATTATTAAATGTGCATTATTTTACAAAGTTAGCAAAAATAAATTTCAGCACATGCACATACACATTCCAACGTCATCTACAGCTGATTTGGAGCATATGTGGAGCTTTGTTGGCATCTTGATTGGTCAAGATCATTCATTACAATGTTGGTGAATTGAAGAGAGAAGCTACAAATGGTAAGAATTCAAAATATATCTCTCTTATGTCACATGCTGAAAATTTCAGCATACTACATACAAGCTGGGCGAAATTGTGTCTTCAATGTGACATATTTTGTCATCTTTTATTATGTGATTGATTATAAGAAGATATAGAAAGGTTTTGAATATTATTTAAATAAATAAGTGGTGATATTTGTATATCACACATGTTGAAAACTTTTCAGCATGTGTACAACCTTGTGGCCGAATTTGAGAGCCAAAATGTGTCCAAGTTCATTTCTTATTTGGTAGCAATACTTACCATAAATTGTTGATTCATTTTTATAATGAAAAATCAAAGAATATTTGGCATTATTTTGAAAGAAAAGGAATGATGCACATGCTGAAAATTCAGCATGGCAAGATTGCTAGATGGCCGAAATTATGCATGGTTGGGAAGAATTTTTATCTTGCAATTTATGTGATGTATCTCTTGATTTATGGAAGGTATTGTGTGATGATTTTGGCACATGGTTAAGTGTAATTATCAGATTTTTTTCCAAGTCATCATGATGACAACGTTGAACCAATGAGGAGGTGCCAAGTAAGCGAAGACTAAGTGATCATCCAATAAGAAGGTGCCAAGTAAGCAAGACCTTGTCACAATGATGTCTTACACTCTCTCAAGGACTTAAAAGATAATTTCAAGAGGGGGATAGCACACATGGGGACGGCCATGCAAGGTTAAAAGGAAAGAAGTGGAGCAAAAACAAAAACAAGGCCAAGCATTGCAATTCAAAAAAAAAAAGCCTAGCTCTTCTTCTCCTACATCTTCTTTCTTTTTCTCTTCTTGTAAAGCCTATTGTTTTTATATCTTTCAATCTTGAATAGGCTTGAGATAAACCACCATTCATTATACATCTTTGTAAAAGATTGATCAAGGTGTGATCAATCTTCATTCTAGCAAGGTGGTGGTGTTCGTGCGAATTGTACTTACAATACAAGTTTTGTAAAGGGTTGGAGTTAGGTGTAACTCTATCAACCCTGTGGTAAGGTGTGTTGTGTGTTGTGATTAGTGTGAACCAAGGAAGGTGTTCCTTGAAGACTGGAGTAGGTTGTTGATAACCGAACGAGTATAAAAATTCTTGGTGCCATTTACTTTCTGCATTTACTTTTCAGTTACTGCACTGTTTATCCTTCTTGTTCGCATCTGTAAAAATAGTAAACGATTTTCAAAATTACAAAAATTTTCAGAAATATACTTATACGTTCTAGGGTTAATTTGGCACAAGTTTCAACCCTTTTGGATAAGTGTAAGTCAATCAAACATCAAAAGTTCTGATACTAGTGCAGTCTGATTTTCAAACTTGTAAAGGTGAGACTTTGATAGTAGTTGACCTACTTCTCAAAGAATTTTCCCAAAACTGTTTCAATCCATTAAATATAGTATATAAGGAGTTAGTGGTTAAATTTTCAGAGCATTTGGACGTTCACACAAATAGGAATTAATTTTTCAAAACCATCTACCGTTTCTGGCAGATTTGCACAATTTGATTACCAACGGTTTTGAAGGGGTTAAAGGTTTGAATTTAATTTGAAATTTTTAGGGGACCCTCATAACATCTGAGATAAGTTCTCTCAAAATTTCATAATTTTGGAGACCTCTAACCTGGTTTTAAAAAATGTTTTAAAACAGGTCCTGAAAACAGAATCTGTTTTCAGAACTTGAATTGCTCAAGTTTAAAGAAATTTTAAAAAACCATAATTTCCGCACCCACTATTCAACCCCCCCTTCTAGTGGTGCCTTGCAGATCCTACAAAAGTTTTAATGAGGCATATCATACCACTTTTGAACACATCCCCCACCCCATTTTTTGTATTTGGATTAATACGTTTCGTCCTTTGAGTTGTTATATTCAATTATGCTATGACTTTTTATGTGATTACGGTATTCCTCCGCCATAAGCGAAGGTTATATTATTGATAAAACATCGAGACCTGGTCTCTTCTATAAAAAAAACTGAATTGTTAGATGTGATATGTATTGATATGTGTGTAAGATATATAAATTCACGTTTCAGTGAACGTATGTTGCATAGCAATGCTGTGAACATTAGGCCAAAGGAAATAAAGACTCTTTTACTTCCCCAAATAATGTATAGCTTGCATGGCAAACATGTGCATGGATTAAATTAATTTGTATTTTCATGTCGGGGCCGTGCTTTACAAATTAAATTAGTTGGTGAATTGTATGCGTGTGAACTACTGAATATTGTAAATATATGCAATTTTCTATGTACAATTGTATGTGAATTACTAGAATTTGCAATTTGAACTTTGCTGTGCGTAATGGGCCGATGTGGTACTTGGATGTTGGGAGAAATTGTTAGGCGTAAGTATAAGCGCGTATATGCATGAGTATGGGCGCGGGCATATATGTGGATATACTTATACGTTACGCGTAAGTATAAACGCGTATATGCACGTGTATGAGTGCGGACATATACGTGGGTATACTTACATGTGGATGATAAATTGGAATTGAGACAGAATTAAAGTGATAAACAGAAAAGTAGAAATGGATACCGCATATGGATGCCGCTAGGGTTAACCGCATATGGGTATGGATATTGCATATGGATGCCGCTAGAGGTAACCGCATATGGATATCAGGAAATGATACCGCATGTGGATGCCGCTAGGGGTAACCGCATATAGGTATGGATATTGCATATGGATGCCACTAGGGGTAACCACATATGGGTATGGATATCGCATATGGATGCCGTAAGGAATAACCGCATATTGATATCAGAAATAGATATCGCATATGGATGACGTAAGGGGTAACCGCATATGGATATCAGAAACGGATATTGATAGGGATACCATAAGGGGTAATCGCCTATGATATCGAAAAAATGAAAATAAGATGAAAATGGAAAATGATATCGATAGGGATGCCGTAAGGGGTAATCGCCTATGATATGAGAAGCGGAAACTGAAATACATCATCAGTCATCAGTCGTACTCAGTATATCCCAACGACAGCAAAAGCTATCGCTAGGGTCTGGGAAGGGTAAGTGGCAGTCAAACAATACCTCTGTCCCAAAAGATAGAGTTTGCTTCCAATGAGACCCTCGGCTCTATATGTACATGCATAAATGACACAATAATAGAGATATGATGTTCTAGTGTGTTAGTGAGGGAATTCAGGAAATACAAAGAGGAGATTGTCGACATTAAAATACAAGAAGGGAAAAAGGAGATATAGAATGGAAATAAATAAAGGATAAATGATTGTCGAGTCGTTGCATTCATGATTTTGAAAAAGAAGTATCATGAGCTTTGATTGTGTTGACTTGTGTCTGCGATGACTTAGTTGCATGTGCTTTACGTGCTTGATTGTGTATGAAGGGCAAAGAAGGTAAATTTATTTGCAAAGAGATGCATGTTATTTTATATTATTTATTTTTTATATATACACTTTCTTTTTCGTGTATGAATCCATGGTAAATATAGTCGGACTACTTGCTGGGCGATGTATGTCGCTCATCCCCCTTCCACCAATCAGTTTTTCAGATAGACAGGTAAAGGAGTAGCATACCGTGGAAGATCGGCAATGGAGACTTCGAGGCTGATGATATTTGGATGAGACTTTCGAGGACTTCGTTGAGGCAGTTATTTTGATATTCGAGATTTATGCATTTTGGAGATTTAATGGTTATCTACGTTTGATCATTGTAACGATTTAGAATTTCTTAGACATTGTATTAATGATGATGATTATTTATCGATGATTTTTTTGGTTATATCGTTTCCGCTGACATCGATATACATCATTTTGCTGACGTGTAATTGAATTGTATTAACGTCTTGTATTCTCCTTAGCGAGATACGGCGGGTAGTCGTTTCGAGTAATAGGGCTCAGGACGGGTCACTACAATAGGTCTATGATTGGATCATTGTTATATTTAACCGCATCAAGACCTGATATAATGTTTAGTGTATGTATGTGTGCTAGGTTTCAATCTTGTCCTAAAGTATCAATTTACAATGCAGTGAAAAAGATATTTAGATATCTTAAACACACACCTCATGTAGGACTTTGGTACGATAGAAATGCTAAGTTGGAATTATATGCATATAGTGATGCTGATTGTGGTGGTTGCAAAATGGATAGAAAATCCACTAGCGGAACCTGCCAATTCATAGGAACCAACTTGATATTGTGGTTTTCTAAGAAACAAGCTAGTGTGGATCTTTCTACCACTGAAGCCGAGTATATAGCCTTAAGCTTATGCACTACTCAAATACTTTGGCTTAAACAATAACTTAGTGATTTTGGCATTATAATAAATAAGATTCTAATTTTCTGTGATAGAACAAGTGCGATAAATCTTTCTCGGAATCCGGTACTTCATTATAAGGCCAAACACATTGAGGTAAGATACCATTTCCATCGAGACCATGTTCAAAATGAGGATATAGTCATAAAACATGTAAGAACTGATCATCAGGTTGAGGTATGATGACCTATGATACTATATCATAATTTGCAAAATAAAGGGGGAGAATAATAACATGATTTTATATTGTAAGTCATGATTTTAAGATTGCATAATAAGTTTCAATTAGCGTTCAATTGGCTCGGAGCATTGGTTAAGGGGGAGACAATAAGTTGAGGGAGAGCACATATGTTAAAAACATGTATCTAAAAAGAATTTGAAAACAATTGGTATAGATTTGGTGAGTTTTTCAAAAACAATTGGTATAGAATTGGTAAATATATGATAACAATTGGTAAAAATTTGTGACATTAAAATAATGTAGAGTTATATTGAAAATCATCCAAAAGGGGGAAAATGTTGAGAAATATGTTTGGATAATTTTCAAATTCATGTTTTTAAGTTTTGAATACTTAAGAAAGTCACAGATGATAGTATAAATAATAAGAAGTTGAAGTATATTAAATAAGTGATGAAAAATGACATCGATCTCTCAAACACAGGTACTGCGATCGATAGATTTTTTATAAAATGTTTTTTTCTAAAATGAGACACATGGATGTTTTCATTTTTATATGCTTCATATATGTTTATTGTGTTATTTTTATTGATATTATTATGTCTTGTGATTAATATGCCTTGGAAGTTTCTATAACTTGCCAAAAAGGGCAAAAATGGTATTTTGAGTTCTTGTAGGTACTTGACATGGAGCAAATGATTCAAGGATTCAATTATATCTTATTTATCATCACAAAGGTGTTATTATATCCATATCTAGCCATCAGAGTCATTTTCAGAATTTTCTCTCACCAGGGGTATTTTGGTCATTTTACCCCCAATGGCAGTTTCAGTATTTTTACTCAATGAATCTCTTGAGTAACTTATTATCTTCATTCTGGAGTTCATTTATGATATTCTTGAAGATTATTGGGTGGTTTTCCATTATATTTCTTTATTTGGTGATATTATTGACATCGGCGATATATATATATGATTTTCGTGTCACATTCTATTTTCTTCTTAAAGACTCTTATGTATATGTTATTGGAGAGTCTTATTAATCATCTTGAAGATATTATAAGGTGTCCTTGATGCAAAATTCATCACAACATATAAAGGAAAAAGTGAGAATTTTCGTGTTATATGTTGACATAATATTGTCAACTCTTATTTATTATTTTCTATTAAAAAAATTAGTTGGTATACATACATACAGATGAAAAACGTCCATAAAATTGTGAAAATGATGGTGTATTCATTTTATGGTTCATGGACAAGGTGACAAACCAAAAACAAGCTAGTTGACAAAAGTTGCTAACTTGAAATTTCAAATTTGAAAGTAAAGGCTACAAGACTATTTGGAGTTGCTTTCATTTAAAAATTTCAGCCATCACATGGCCTATCATCATGCCAATGAGTTGAGGTAATCTTCAATGGAATATGCCATCTTATTTCACACTATAAATAGAAGGCAAGGTGAAGAAGAAAAAACACACACTTGGAAGCAAACTTGAAGATTGTTGTCTTGCTATTCTCTTCTCTTATTCTTGATTCATTCTTTGTGTAGCCAAGGTGCTCTATCATTAGTTGTTGTATATCTACACTACACACCTCTTGTGTTGCATTTATAAGATTGGTTAGCCAAATTTATAAGGCTACATCAATAGGTGTTTGAGGTGCTGAAACCAAAAGTTGTTGGAGGTGATCATCCAAGTCTTGAACGGGGTTGGTGTTTAACCCAAGAATCAAGCTTGGTTCTTGTTGTATTTGTGTTCATACCATAGTGAAATCCAAGGAAAGGTGTTCCTTAGGACTGGAGTAGGTCACATTGACCGAACCAGTATAAAACTTCGGCGTTCTTGTATTCTTTCTACTTTTCTATTTTTTGCCCGTTTTCGCTGCAGATTTCACACAACTTCACACATCTTAAAAAATAGCAAACCATTTTCCAAATTCGTGATTTATGGTTGACATATACTTCAGACTGTTACCTTTTATTTGCGACAAGAATCACTTGATTTGAGCAAACAAAAGTTCTTTTAGTCGTTGCAAGACAGTTGCTCCATTCTGGCTACAATCTTACCATTTTTAAGAAAACTTGAATTCTATTTTCATCAAGGACAGTTTAAGTTCAGGACCTTCAGGAAACATAAACTAGACATCTTAAGCAGTGTTTTGATATAAAGATCAACCTTTTTGGATGGGTAATCAAAGAGACACACGTTTTCAAATTTTAGCACTATTCTGTTTAAATCTGTCCAGATTGACCAGCTGAATCTTTTTACTTGGTTGAAGGGTCAAACGATCTTAATTTTTCCCATTTTTGGACAACTTCTAGGTAAGACATTGAAGTTAATTTTTGGAAATTTTCACAATTTTTGGAGTTGCGTACACTGAGTTTTGAATTTTCAGAAATAGATACTGAATCTGACGAGGTCTCATATTCTATTTTGAAAAGGAATTTTAACCAAGGGTAGTAGTGTAATTTCTGTTAACCGCTATACACCCCCCTCTAGTGGTGTTTACTACAGGCGTACGATCCAACAAATTTTCCATATTCATTGCATGATAAATGGTAAAGTGTACACTATGATCATTGATTCTGGTTCTTACGCAAACGTGGCTAGTGTTAAGCTAGTAAGAAAACTGAATTTACCTTTGAGTAACCATCCCCACCTCTATAAACTTGCATGGCTAAATGATTGTGGAGAAGTTAGCTTAAGTAAATAAGTTTTGATTTCTTTGAGCATTGGTAGTTATAAAGATGATATTCTATGTGATATTGCACAAATGCATGCTAGTCATGTCTTACCTGGTAGGCCATGTCAATTTGACAGACATTTACTTATGATGGTTATTTAAACAAATACTCTTTCAAATTGAATGGTAAACTCTTTAAGTTGCATGCACTTCCACCATATAGGGTCCATGATGATCAAAAATGTATGTCTAAGTCTAGGGCCGATCCTAAGGAAAAAGAAGCTGAAAGGAGGTTTGTGGATTGCATGAAATATGATGGCAAAACCCAAGAGAACAAGAAATAGGAAGAGTACCCTCAGGTACGAAAGAACATAGTAAGAAATGTGGGTATTTTGCAAAACAACGATAGGTAACACATGCCATTCATAGCAAACAAACCGTCCTAATATTAGTCTATAAGGAATACCCCTCTCTAGGGATGATTTACCCTCTACTCTACCTACCTCTGTGGCATCTCTTATCCAAGAGTATGATGTTCTACTCCCCACTGACCCACCATCAGGATTACGACCCCTAAGAATAATAGAGCACCAGATAGACTTTGTCCCAGGAGCTATCCTCCCAAACAGACCCGCATATTGAGCCAACCCAGAAGAAACGAAAGAAACCCAAAGACAAGTGGAGGAACTTCTAGCTAGTGGACAAATTAGCGAAAGCTTAAGCCCATCTGTTGTCCCCGTTATTCTAGTCCCTAAGAAAGATGGCACTTGGAGAATGTGCACTTATTGCCGAGCCATAAATAAGATCACTGTGAAGTATAGGCACCCTATACCTAGGATGGATGCAATGCTAGATACGTTACATGGTTTTAGGTATTTAACAAAAATTGATCCTAGGGAACGCTATTTCCAAGTGAGGATCAAAGAGAGAGATGAATGGAAGACTGCGTTCAAGACTAAGTTTGGACTTTATGAGTGGTTGGTGATGCCTTTTGGCCTAAGCAATGCCCCTAGCACCTTTATAAGATTAACGTACGGAGTCTTAAGAGCCTTCATAGGGAGATTTGTGGTCGTATACCTTGATGACATCTTAATCTATTCCAAGACCATAGAAGACCACCTTGAACACCTTAGAGCCATTTTTGATAAACTCAAACAATAACAACTCTATGCTAACTTCAAGAAATGTTCCTTTTGCTTAGGGCGAGTTGTTTTCTTTGGCTTTGTAATCATGGCCGTAGAAATAGAGGTAGATGAAGAGAAGATTAAGTCAATTGTAGAATGGCCTACATTAAAGACTGTAGGAGAAGTTAGAGGTTTTCATGGGTTAGCAAGCTTTTATAGGAGATTTGTAAAAGACTTTTCATCTATAGCTGCACCACTAAGAGAAATTGTCAAGAAAGATGTGGCTTCTCAGTGGAAGGAGCCACAACAACATGCATTTGATGAACTTAAGAAAAGGATAACCACTGCACCCATTCTTAGGTGACCTAACTTTGATGAGACCTTTTAGATTGAATGTAATGCTTGTGGAGTGGATATTGGCGTTGCCTTGACCCAAGGAAATAAACCCATAGCCTATTTTAATGAGAAGTTGAAAGGAGCCTCGTTAAATTATTCCACATACGACAAAGAACTATGTGCCCTTGTGAGATCCCTACAAACTTGGCAACCCTACCTCCAACCTAAAGAGCTTGTGATCCACGCTGACCGTGAAAGTTTCAAGTACCTTAAAGGGCATGGTAAACTGAGCAAAAGACATGCCAAGTGGTTAGAGTTTATTGAACGATTCCCATATGTGATTAAGTATAAACAAGGTAAGGATAACGTAGTTGCTGATGCCCTTTCTAGTAGATTCACCCTAGTGACTACCTTGTCATCTTTATTCCTAGGCTTTAAATCACTTAAATAATTGTACCCCAACGGCCATGATTTTGGCACCATCTTGGAATCAAGTCAAGAGGCACCATTCGGAAAAGTTTACATGCATGAGGGATTCCTCTCTAAGGAGCAAAAGTTGTGTGTCCCACAATCATCTATGAGAGAAATGTTGGTTAGGGAAGCCCATGGGGGAGGGTTGATGGGACATTTTTCCATTTTCAAAACCTTACAAACCATTAAAGAGCACTTCTGTTGGCCCTACATGCGTGTAAATGTAAAGAAGTTGTGTGGTAGTTGCATCACTTGCAAGCAAGCCAAATCCAAGTCTCAACCACATGGCCTTTACACACCCTTACCCGTCCATGTCTCACCTTGGATTAACCTTTCTATGGACTTTGTTTTAGGCTTCCCTAGGTCAAAAAGAGGTAAGGATATCATTTATGTTGTGGTTGATCGATTTTCTAAAATGGCAAATTTCGTTGTATGTAAGAAAGTTGATGATGCTACGCACGTTACTGATTCTTTAGAGAAATTGTTAGGTTACATGGCATGCCATATACTATTATAAATGATAGAGATACTAAATTTTTGAGTCATTTCTTGCGTGTTTTGTGGGCTAAACTTGGTACCCAATTGTTATTTTCCACCAATGCTCACCCACAAACTGATGGCCAAACCAAGGTTGTCAATCGTACTCTATCTCAACTCTTGCCTGCCATTTTGCAAAAACACCTCAAGCATTGGGAAGATTGTTTGCCATACATCGAGTTTGCATACAATAGGAGTGTTCATCACAGTACATTGCATAGTCTCTATGAGATTGTGTATGGCTTTAACCCCTTATCCCCTATTGATTTAATTCCCATCCCTGTGCATGAACGTTCAAGTCTAGATGGTAAACGAAAAGCCATACACAAGCTGATGCACAGACATGCAAGCATTGATATAGTTCTTGTACAAAAGTTTGTAATATATTAGTAGACTTAATAGTGCTTTTTTACATTTCCTTTTAGTTAGCTTTCTTTTCTTAATGAAGTGTTGTAATAAACTCTAGATATGTCCTAGTATGTTGTATATATTGTTTTTTATGTGTTTGAGCTATTTTTAGGTCAAGGAAGAGTGATTGAAGACAAGGCAACGTCCAAACATGAAGCTGAATCAAGATTGCCAAGTTGGCAGCTTGACACACTGATGATTTTTCAGCCACATCTCCTCAACCCCAAATTCGATGGACATGATTCAAATTGGATATTCAACATAAGAGATCAGGATACATTTTTTATGTTCAGCACATCTTCAGAAAATGACTTTATCAGGTTCTAATATCGCAAGAAAAATGAAGCTGCTGATTAGCTGCCTGCTTGAAGGACAACCTGGAAGTGGCTGAAAATTCAACACGTTGTATCTCCTTCCTCCTAACTCCAAAGAAAATGATTCAAAAGACAAAATTGAAGTTCCTTTAAATATCTACAATATTGATAAAGACAAGATTGTCAAAATATAATTGAAAGGAACCCAAATGACATGGAACAGTCTAGCGTGTGCTGAAGACACACAACTTGACCCACTTGCAAAATCAACCTCAAAGCTCAACCAATCAAGGACAGAACGCCAAGATTCTTACAAGGAACATCAAAAGGAATAATATGGGAGATTTATAGCTGGTCCAATAAAGAGAAAAGGTTCAAGACAACTTGCACAAGACTTACACATTGGATGGACATTTCTGCCAGCAAACGTTTCTTTCCTGTACTTGTAACTTTGTTCAAACTTCATTTTTTCAGCCATTGATTTCATTGGATATTAGTTAGGCTCATATATGATTGTTTGTCTTAGATTTAGCCTATAATAGCCCAGGTTCCCTTGTAAAATATCAACCAATTCTTCATTTTATACAAAAAGCAGAGAGCTTTATTCAAGACATTGTCTTGCTTTCTTTTGAATCAAGGTTTTGATTCCCTTTAAGACTTGAACCATCTTAATTGTATGCTTCATATACTTGGGAGGGATATCATTTAGGAGGGTTAATTCTTGCCTAAATGAGTTGAAATCACTTGTGAAGTCCGATGAGGATCAAGGGTCCGGTGAGGATCAAGGGTCCCATCAAGAGATCAAGGTCCCTATGACAAGAAGGAGGGCAAGAGAACTTTGTCATCAAGTTGGAACCTTCTTGTATAAGCATGTTCATGATGAACCTAAGGCTCCATGGGTTCACTTCATTGAACCCACTCTTTGAACGTTGATGCATGTGCGTGTGTGTTTTTTTATCTTGTTTCTTGTGATCTTTGTTTTATGTGTTTTCTTTGTAGGTAAATTAGGTACGTGGAAATCCAAAATGAAATGGAGGCCCAAAATGAGAAAGCTAGGCGTGTGTTTCAAAAAGGGAGACAAAAGGAATGTTGTCTTGAAGAGAATGTTTGTCTCCACAAAGACAAATTCAAATGTGTCCAAGATGGAATCTCATGTTCAAATTGAAATCAAAAAATCATCTCCAAATACAACAAGGTGGCCGGCCATTTTCAAGCAAAAAGGATGATGATCAAATTGAATTTAAATTCGAAGCTAAACTTGAACTTAAATTCAACCATGATTTGAATTCAAGTTTCAACCAATTTGAGGCTTACATTTCAAAATGAGTTCAGCTATTATCTCAGCCAACCTACACGCCATTTTGAAGGAGAAAGGAAGGATAGATTCCAATTCAAATTTAATCCAAGTTTGAATTCAAATTCAAACTCAATTTGAATTCAAACTTCAACCATCATTTGAATTCAATTCCAGCCAGCTTATCAACATCAAATCAGATTTTCAGACCTCATCCTACTTATCAAATCATCTCCTCCAAGACATTATTTGGACATCAAACACGGCTGATACATGGGAGATAACACCTTGCAAGCAATTCAAGTTTTAGCTAGAATTTATCTTAGTTTGAATTTCAATCATATTTTAAATTTAAGCATTTAGTAGCTAGCATTATTTGAAATAATTTCTAGCCATTCTAAGGCTTAAGGATCACGTTTTCTAGTCTATAAATAGGGCCTTTTAGCCGAATGCTAGGAACAACTTCGGATGAATAACAATTCTTGATACTTTCTCCACTTTGTGTGAGACTTTGTTTTCTTGGTTTTGCATTAAAAACTTAAGTTAAGATCCTTCAAAGTTGAGCATTGTGAAGGTGTTGCCATTGCTAAAAGGTGCTGTCCAGGAGGGCCAAACTGGTTTGCCTGATCAACGACCATCTTGAAGTGTTGGTCTTGCTCATTTGATCCACACAATTTTATCACTAAGGAAGCAAGGGGAAGTCTTCTTCCTTGTGCCTAACCCTTTGTGAAAGACGTTTGGAAGGCGGAATTGTTAGAGCCCATGCCTTCCACGCATCAAATTGGTATCAGAGAGAGGTTACTCTATTCCACCATCTATCATTTCCTTTTCGTTTGAGTCTAGTCATTTCAAGTTCAGTTGAGTCCTTCTACCCCTCATTCTACACACCATTTGTCTTGCATTTCATACAAAAAAAACAAACGTCCAAGTTGTTTGAATCATTTGCATTTTTGTTTAGTCATGTTCTTCATCATTCTAGTATCTTTGTTGATCCTTGTTCTAGTGTCACATTATCCAACTTGTGCATCAAACATCTGACATTTTATCATTCAAACTTGAACAATTAGGGTTTGAGCATTTAGAGTACATTCAGCTCTTTTTATTTACTACAACCATCAACCTATAAACCTACCTCGTTTTCAAATCATCTTGTTGCTACCGAAGCTTTTAGTTGGTGATGATTGTATGCATCTTGTGATTCGCATTGTGATTGATTTCATGCTTTAGGTCCAGTAGTCCTACGTGTGTTTGTCTTCACGAGCCAATTTCAACATCAACAAAACCCTAAAACCAACCCAATACCCACGGCTCAACCAGTACCCACCCCACCCCAACCCTAAAAATCACCAACCTGATTCAAAACTACCTTCTTTATACCCTTAACAACAAGCCCCAACCCAATTTCACCAAACGAAACAGCATCCAAAGTTTCCAATTCATTCAAAAAAAATCTTACCCTAGAATTTGAATTTTGGTTCAATTCTGTCCTACACTTAGCCATTATCCAAATTGACCACACAAATCATCAATTACCAACCCAAATAGCCATATATGCCGAACAATCAACTCCCAAAATCCTAATCTTGCAAATACCCAAAAACGTTCAAAAACCCTAAATTGAAAACCCTAACCCTAATCCCAACTCCGCCCTACCCTAATTTCCCTCACTTTCCAAGGTTATTTTGTTGCAATTCAAGGTTACAAACTGCAATTTAAAGACATTGCACTATTCTGCCCGAAAAACAGAAGTGCTAAGTGCAAAACGCGTGAAATTTCAATTCTGCCCCTAGTCAGAAAAAAGGGGAATCTGAACCTTGCTTACGTTGAAATAGAAAGGAAGGGAAGAAAAACAAAAGAACAAGAGAAAAGAAAAATGGCAAAACGTTTGTACATTACGTGGAAATTTCTTTTGGTACAATTTGAAAACCTTGGATACCATATTTCGTTTTTGCTACATACAACAGTCCTCCCACATCATATTTTCCTTATCTTTCTCTTCTTGAACCAATCACACACTTGGTTGCTCGATTATTGCATGACTTGAACCATTTTGTGGATATTAAGTGCATAGAATCAAAATTAACTAAAGATTGCCCACAGCAACCCTTAGTTCATCTTTGGTTCAGCCTTATACATCAATTTTGGTTGCTTATTTTCTTTGAATCTTAGTAGCAAGTTCAAGTTTGTTTCCATTTCGCTTGATCCGACTTTGATACTAATTGGTGCAACTTGAAAACAAAAGGGAAAAATAAGTGGAGATCGTTGTGATTTAGAGAAGCATTGGCAAAACACTTTCTTAATTGATCGCTTTGAGCCTTCTTAACTTCAAGTTATCCAAGAAACAAAGTGGTAAGAGAGTGGAAAGAAGAGAAAGAGGAGTGTTCATAGTTTTTTTACTAATCACTTAACGTTTGTTTCTCTTTGTGTTAGTTTGCTTCTTTCCGTTTTCTTTTTGTTTTCGTTTCAATTCCTTAGGTAAAATGAAGAGCAGCACTCATTTCGCTTCTAGCAAATCAAAGGAAGCCGAGACAGTGGACAACACAAAACAACAAATGCTGGAGATGTTAAAGAAGTTCATGCATGACAATGAGGTGATCAAACATCGATTGGAGGATGTTGAACGAAGCTACAAGACAAGTGATGGCCAGGTCACAAGCAGGGCCGTTCCCATGCCGCAACCAAGGCGTCACCCCCTAGAAGAAGTTGAGGATGATAACCTTAGACCACCACACATCGAGGCAAGAAGGTTTGTTCCTCTAACACAACCAAGAAGGTACGCTCCAAGAAGGTACAATGATAATTACATTTCATTTGAGCACGATGATTATGACTTTGATGACCACCCTCCCCGTGGTTACCAAAGACGCCAAATCCCCTTTTCCCATAGGATGACGATTTTCTCAAAACCAAAATAAATATTCCCACATTTTATGGTAAAAGTAATGCGGTGGAATATTTGGAATGGGAAACAAAAGTGGATTTAATCTTTTCTTGTACAAATTACAGTGAATTACAAAAAGTCAGGTACGCTTCTATTGAGTTTTCTGGTTATGCACTAAATTGCTGGACAAATTTGTGTCGAAATAGAACTAAGACAAGACAACCGCAAATTGCCACTGGGGAAGAAATAAAGTTTGAAATGAGGCAACATTTTATTCCAAACAATTATGAGAGTTCTATTTTCACGAGTTTGCAAAACTTACGACAAGGTTTCAAAAGTGTAGACGAGTATTACAAAGAGTTAGAAATTTTGTTGGAAAGGTCTAACTTGCAGGAACCCGAAGAAGCCACCAAGGCTCGTTTCTTACATGGTTTGAATAGGGAGATTGCACAAAGGGTTGACCTTCAACCTTATCTCGACCTCACAACCATGGTCCATATGGCTGAAAAGATTGAACACCAATTAAAGGTACGTAGTTCCTCCAATTTCAATTCCACTTATCGTACTAATCAGTCTTCATCAAGGTTTTTCAGCAAGCCTTCAGGAACGGGAAGTTCACAGTCTACAGAAGGCCAAACACGTGACCAAGGTGCGTCACAAAGGATGGACAATCGTGTGTAGCCCACACAACGGCGTGATGACCGCACCCAACAAAAGGCTCCTACCGGAAATTCTTCTGATCTCTCAAACAGGTTTAGGGACATTAAATGCTATAAATGTCAAGGGCGTGGTCACATAGGAAAAGAGTGTCCTAATGCAAAATGAATCATGTTACTTGAGGAGACAGACGAATATGTGTCTGAGTCCGAACATGAAAATGAGTCCGAGCGTGATAATGAAATTGAACCGGAAGAAGATCTAGGCGCATTCAATGATTTTGACACTAACGAGTTTCTTGTTGTGCGTAGAGCTTTAAATGCATATCCGAAATTAGATGATCACGAACAACATAGAGAAAACATTTTCCATATTTATTGCATGATAAATGGTAAAGTGTGCACCATGATCATTGATTCCGGTTCTTGTGCAAATGTGGCAAGCATCAAATTAGTAAGAAAACTGAATTTTCCTATGACTAATCATCCGCATCCTTACAAACTTTCATGGTTAAATGATTGCGGTGAAGTTAGCGTAAGTAAAAAAGTTTTGATTTCTCTTAGCATTGGTAGTTACAAAGATGATGTTTGATGTGATGTTGCACCAATGCATGCTAGTCATATCTTACTTGGTAAGTCATGGAAATTTGATCGACATGTGACATATGATGGATATTTGAATCGTTATTCTTTCAAGTTGAATGGCAAACTTTACAAATTTCATGCACTTCCACCACACAAAGTCCACAAGGATCACCAACGCATGTCTAAGTCTAGGGCCGATCCTAAGGAAAAAGAAGCTGAGAGAAAATTCTTGGAATGCATGAAAAGTGAGAACAAAAAAAGAGTTAGTGCCCATAGGAGTCACCGAGTCCAAAAAAAAGTGTGGGTATTTTGCAAAGAAAAGAGAGGTCACACGAGCCCTTTATAGCAACCAAACCGTCCTTATTCTCATTCCAAAGGCGTGTCACCTTTCTCTAGAAGAAATCCCACCAAACTTACCTACCTCAGTTGCGTCCCTTATCCAAGAGTATGAAGTTTTATTTCCCTCTGAGCTACCATCCGGATTGCCACCCATTAGAGGAATAGAACACCAAATCGATTTTGTCCCAAGAGCCGTGTTGCCAAATCGCCCATCCTATCGAGCCAACCCCGAAGAAACCAAGGAAATCCAAAGGCAAGTGGAGGAGCTTCTAGCAAGTGGACAAGTCCAAGAGAGCCTAAGCCCATCAGCCGTCCCCATCATTTTAGTACCCAAAAAGGATGGAACTTGGAGAATGTGTACCGATTGCCGTGCCATAAAGAAAATTACCGTCAAGTATAGGTACCCCATACCTAGGCTAGATGATATGCTAGATATGTTGCACAGATCTAAATTCTTCACCAAAATCGACCATAAGCAGGGGTACTTCCAGGTACGCATTAGAGAAGGGGAGGAATGGAAGACTGCATTTAAAACAAAATTTGGGCCTATGAGTGGTTAGTGATGCCCTTCGGGCTCACCAACGCCCCTAGCACCTTTATGAGGCTGATGAATGAAGTCTTACGCGTGTTTATAGGACAATTTGTTGTTGTTTATTTCGATGATATCCTAATCTATTCACAAACCATAGAAGATCATCTTGACCACATTAGGGCCGTTTTTGAGAAGCTTAAGCAAGAACAACTTTACGCCAACTTTAAAAAGTGCTCTTTTTGTTTGGAACTCGTAGTTTTCATAGGCTTTGTCATTTCGGCTGAGGGAGTAGAGATGGATGAGGAAAAGGTTAGGTCAATTGTGGAGTGGCCTATACCTTAGACTGTAGGGGAAGTTCGCAGTCTCCATGGACTTGCAAGTTTTTATAGACGATTTATCAAAGATTTTTCTTCCATAGCTGCACCCCTAAGTGAAATTGTAAAAAAAGATGTGCCTTTTAGGTGGGAAGAGCCACAACAACAAGCATTTGATGAGCTTAAACGTAGACTGACCACTGTACCCATACTTAGGTTACCAAATTTTGACGAGACCTTTGAGATCGAGTGTGATGCAAGTGGAGTGGGTAAAGGCGCCGTTTGACCCAAGGTAAGAAACCCATAGCCTACTTTAGTGAGAAGTTGAAAGGCGCTGCATTGAATTACTCTACCTATGACAAGGAACATTATGCCCTCGTGAGATCCCTACAAACTTGGCAACACTATCTTCAACCTAAAGAGTTTGTGATCCACACTGACCACGAAAGCCTTATGTATCTTAAAGGGCAAGGAAAGTTGAACAAGAGACATGCCAAATGGGTAGAGTACATAGAACAATTCCCATACGTGATTAAGTACAAACAAGGAAAGGACAATATAGTTGCTGATTCTCTCTCTAGGAGATACAAGTTAGTGACTACATTATCCTCACGATTCTTAGGATTTGAATCACTTAAGGAATTGTACCCAAATGACCAAGACTTTGGCACCATTTTTGAGGCATGTAAAGAGGCCCCATTTGGGAAATTTGACATACATGAGGGTTATCTTTTCAAAGAACATAAGTTGTGTGTTATCTAATCATCCCTACGAGAAGCATTGACTAGAGAAGCCCACGGGGGAGGTTTAATGTGTCATTTCGGAGTGCTCAAAACCCTTGAAACTCTTAAGGAACATTTATATTGGCCCCATATGAGAGTAGACATCGAGAGGTTGTGTGGTAGTTGCATCACTTGCAAACAAGCCAAATCCAAGTCCCAACCACATGGCCTTTACACGCCTTTACCCGTCCCTGATTCCCCTTGGATTGACATTTCGATGGACTTTGTTTTAGGACTTCCTAGGTATCGAGGAGGGCGCGTGTGGCGCCCCGCACTCCAGCCCCGCCGAAGTGGGTGCACCCGCCGTACTTCACTAAGGAGAGTACAAGGCATCATCCATACGTGTCGTGATCCATGATAGAAATGCATGGATTTCAGCGCTTACATGTAAATGGGCAAGCGAAACCGTGGCAGAATTTAAAACCTCGAAATTTAAAACTACATCACCATCAGTCAAGGGTTACAACCCCATTCAATGTATCAGAAAGCAACAAAAGTAATTGTTTTCCCTTTCAATACATAAATCCGTCATCCTTAGGGCTGGAAAATACGGTCTCCTATATCTGTCCCTTCTTTGCTGCACTCACGGGTAGGGAACCCTAGGTTCGTCATCGATCCATTCTACTTTGTCTTCTGCAACCTCTGGGAGGAAAAAATAAGGGTGAGTGACAACGTCACCAGCAAGTATACTATAATAATCGGGGATTAAATGGAAAGTGCGAACAAGAACCGAACCCCCAAAATTTTTTGGTTAGTAGCATACCTGTCTCCTGTCCAATCCTCGATAGACATCATCACTTAATGAAGCAAGTTCATTTCTCAAATAAAATTTGTTACTTAAGGCAGGATATAACATCAAAGAACTGCAACTTATGTTGATGAATAACATAACAAGAATCAACACTTCAGAACTACAAGGTCATCATAACTTAAAATTATATGATCCTACATGAATGCAACATGCATGCATATGTACGTGTAATGCGTCGAGATGAAAATAAGATATGATCTTTTCATGCTTTTCTTTCAAATCATCAACGTTGTAAAACAATAAAAGTTCAGATCTATTTCCTGGATCTGAGGCGGTAAAGTCATCTTCTTCTTGTCGGGTCTATTCTATCTGGGCCCGCACGGCCTACTGTTTCTTCTCGTCGGGTCTATTATATCCGGGCCCACACGGCCTACTGTTTCTTCTCGTCGGGTCTATTATATCCGGGCCCGCACGGCCTATGTTTCTTCTCGTCGGGTCTATTATATCCGGACTCGCACGGCCTACTGTCAGATCACTTAACCCTGATCTGGTGGGTTCATACTGGCCAAGTTCATACTCACACACGGTACCGGTGGGGAATCATCTTTTTCAAAAAAAATCATCTTTTGGAAATGCTCTTCATCTTTCTTTCTCGTAAAAGACATGATGTAAATCATGTACGTGACGATGATGCAATGCATGACGTGTAATATGCAATTATGGCATAATGCGTGACATAAACAAATGCATACATCTCATCGCTATGCTGGAAAATTTCCTGCTTAGTGGCGTCCACTTGTCCTTAGTGATTCCCTACACAAATAAACATTCTAGACCAATTGGTTGGCATGTACTCCTTCATAAATGGCATAAATGATTACCATGCGAGTTTTATAGAATTACGATGTCGATAAGTGTATCGTTTGTTCTTTGTCATAAAGCGGTAGCAACCTAAGTTCAGAAATGACCAGTTTTACTATAAAATTCATTGTGACCAATCCGTTAATCTTTTTCATGAAATTCCAAATTTCCAGCTTAGTAACTCGTAGGTCTAGCATCCTTCCAAAATTTGGCCCAAATGCACTTTTCTAATGTCCAATCTCAGGTCATGCAACATGCTACATAAATTCTGCCAATCCGGCGCATTTTCGTTTGACACATTTTAGTAGAAAATTTATTAAAAATAAACCATAACTCATTTTGACAAAATTCCAACTTTCAACTTTACTTTATTCATAGGGTTAGTGTCATATCGAAATTTAGTTAATTTGTAGGTCTCTAAGGTCCATTTCTAGGCTACTAAATATGTTACTTAATTTCTGTCCAGGACAACATTTTCAGCAGGACCACTGTTACTAGGAAATTTATTAAAAATAAACTGTAGCTCCTTTTAATGAAATTCCAACTCTCACATCTAGTATACACATAAAACTAGTGGTATACCAAAAATCAACAGATTTGAATGTTCTTAGGGTTCCTTTTCTGGTCTCATAAAACCGCCCAAGTTCCTGTCCAACCCCAGTAATTTATCTAGTGGTCATATATTCTTCCTAAATGTCCTTGTCTTACCTTCTTGTCACAAGCACCAAGTGACAATTGTGGGTACGCACACACCCTCCATCAACAGCCCTATTTTTGGTACATGCAAGAAAATAATGAATCTAAGAGCATGTCATGCACAACTCACAACATGACCAAAGACTTATCTCTATTTCCTACTAAGTTATCATTCCATGCAAAAGTCACACTCAATCCCCTTCACCCCTCCCACCGTGAGCCCTCTTTATAGAAAAGAGAGGGTCTTTAACTTGTTCTTCTTAGATTAACTCATAACAAGTCACATAACCCCACAAGATCACACCTTTGGAACAAGATTTCACATTTACACCCCAAATGGCTTGGGCCGAAAGTTTTGGCCTTCAAACTTAGCATAATACTACTAAGATTAGAACTTAAGTATATCTAGCCATTCATGCACGCACTTTCACATTCAAGCCACAAAGAGTATAGTGTACTTGCCTTCTTGGTTTACTCTTCTTGGAGAGGTGTAGAAAGTTGAAATCTTTCTCCTCTTTATGCAAGCATTCCCACGGTGGTGGAGAGAAAGAAAGGAGCAAGGTTAGCTTATATCTTTAACTCAATATCCTCTTAGAAAAGGAGTTAAATAGCTTACCAAAAAGGAGCTTGTGTAGTATCCAAGCTTCTCTAGGCTAGAGTCCTTGAAGACTTGAGATCCTTGAGCCCAGTGACCATTGAAGGTCACGGTTTAGGTGCAAAAGAGATGAGTGAGTCCTCAAACTAGGAAAATACAAGGTTTTCCTTGAATAGTTGAGTGTGTACTTACCTATGTTCTCTTGAGCTTGTATGAACCTTAGTCCCCTTGGTGTGTCCTTAGGCCGTTTGGCTTATGAGGAAGAAGAGAGGGGAGTGTCTTGTTTTGGTGTTCGAAGATGGAGGCTAGGGTTTCTCTTTGGAGGGAAATTCTTTTGGCTACTTGGTTGTAGCCGTTGGGGTGGGGGGTATTTTCCCAAATTAATTCCCCAACCAAGGTTACTTTATTACTAACCATAGTTACTTTTTGCCAACCTTGGTTAGTTAGGTTTGGTTAGGTTGTCATTTAACTAGGGTAGAGAGATGGCTCTCTTAATTGGCCTCCCCCCTCTTAAGTAGCCGGCGGTTGGGGTCTTTAATGCCCCCAACCATGCCTAATTAAATTTTTCATTTTCCTCCTTTTCTCTATTTAATATATTCATAATTATGACATAGGGAAATAAAATAATATGTGGTGTCTTCCTTGGACTGTTGGCCGAAACTTATAAGGCCTTGGGCGAAAATTGGGTATTTCCCTCATGGTCCAATATTCACTCTCAAGTACCATATGCATATCGCTATTATCCGAAATGAAATTTGCAGTAGTAGTCATCGATTCTATTACATCGTAATTAATATAGATTACAAGTACAAAAGGGTTCCCCATTGTATTACCACATCCTCCCCCCTTATTATAAGTTTCGTCCTCGAAACTTGGAAGTGCTTAATCAAAGAGGTGAGGGTACAAGTTCTTTATATGTTCCTCTATTTCCCAGGTAGACTCATCTTCAGAATGATTCTTCCATTGCCCTTTGACCATTGGTATTGATCGTTTCCTCAATACCTTTTCTCTACGATCAACTATCTTCTCTGGTTCCTCCTCATATGTTGTATCGGCTTTTAGTTTCAAAGGTTGATCCTTTATGACATGGCTATGGTCGTGTACATATCGTCGCAGTTGGGATACATGAAACACATCATGTATCTGAGATAGGGTGGGCGGTAGAGCGAGTCGATAAGCCACTTCTCCAATCCTATCAAGAACCTCGTATGGCCCAATAAATCTTGGGCCCAACTTCCCCTTAATACCAAATCTTTTAACTCCTTTCGTTGGAGACACCTTTAGAAACACTTTTTCCCCAACTAGAAATTCTAGAGGTCGCCGCTTTTCATCTGCCCAAACCTTGCTTCTATCTTGGGCCGCTTGTAACTTTTGCTTTATGACTTTTATTTTCTCTCGAGTCTGCTCTATTAGGTCGGGTCCAGTGAGAATCCTGTCTCCTATTTCATCCTAGTAGAGAGGAGAACGACATTTCCTTCCATAGAGGGCTTCGTACGGGGCCATCCCTATGGATCGGTGGTAACTGTTGTTATAAGAAAATTCTACTAGCTTGAGACTTCGATCCCAGCTTCTCCCAAATTCAAGTGTGCAAGATCGCAACATGTCTTCCAGTGTCTGAATGGTTCTTTCTGATTGACCATCCGTTTGGGGACGAAATGCTGAGCTCATAAGAATCTCTGTGCCCATTGTTTTCTGAAAAGCTGTCCAGAACGGTGATGTGAAACGAGGATCGCGATCACATACGATGCTTAGGGGTATTCCATGAAGACTCACAATTTTTTCTATGTAGATCGTAGTCAATTTCTCCATTGGAGCCTTGATGGTCATAACCATGAAATGGGCGGACTTGGTCAGGCGATCCACAACCACCCAAATGGTATCGTAACCGTTTCTCGTTCTAGGTAGGTTGGTAACAAAATCCATCGTAATGTGGTCCCACTTCCATTCGGGAACTTCGAGAGCCTGTAGCAATCCACCGAGTTTCTGATGTTCTGCCTTCACCTTTTGGCAAACGAGGCATTTTTCCACAAATTCCGCAATCTGTCTTTTCATGCCACGCCACCAGAATCGTTGTTTCAAATCTTGGTACATCTTATTTGCTCCTGGGTGGATAGATAACCGAGAGTGGTGAGCTTCCTTAAGAACTTCATTCAATATGTCTTCGTCATTGGGTACACACAATCTCTCCCGAAACCACAAACTGTTGTCGTTTCGAACCTTAAATTCTTTGGTGGGTTTCATTCGTACCCGGTCCTTCATCTTCCTTAAGGTTTCATCTTTTTCTTGCCCTTCTTTAATTTTGTCTATTAGTGAAGGGATTATCACCAACTTTGCGAGCATGCCTTCAATTGAGTCAACCTCTTCTAGATCAAATTCTTCCATGTCACGTTGTAAGGGTGGTTGGCGTGGATGACTTTTTTTCTGCTTAATGCATCTGCTACCTTGTTAGCTCTGCCCGGATGATACTGGATTGATAGGTCGTAGTCCTTCATTAGTTCTAGCCATCTTCGTTGTCGCATATTCAGTTCTTTTTGGGTTAATAAATACTTGAGGCTTTTGTGGTCTGTGAAAATTTCACATTTTTCGCCGTATAGATAGTGCCTCCATATTTTCAGTGCAAAGACCACAGCTGCTAACTCGAGGTCATGTACAAGGTAGTTTTGTTCAAAGGGCTTCAATTGTCGGGATGCATACGCAATCACTCGATCTTTTTGCATTAGCACACATCCCAGCCCGTTCTTAGAGGCATCACTATATACAACAAAGTTTTCTCCAGGGATGGGTTGTGCCAAGACTGGGGCGGAGGTCAGTTTCTTCTTCAATTCAGTAAAGCTATTTTCACAATCTGAGGTCCATTTAAATTTGGTTTTCTTCTGGGTCAACTGGGTCAGAGGCATAGCGATCCGGGAGAATCCTTCCACGAACTTTCGATAGTAACCGGTGAGACCGAGAAAACTTCGCACTTCTGTAACATTTGTCGGTCTGAGCCACTCTGTGATTGCCTCGATTTTCTTGGGATCTACTGATATACACTCTTTGGATATCACATGCCCCAGAAATGCTACACTTCGTAGCCAGAATTCCCATTTACTAAATTTCGCATATAGTTGTTTCCTTCGTAGAACGTCCAGAGCGATCCTTAAATGGGCTGCATGGGTCTCTTCATCCTGTGAATATATCAAAATGTCGTCAATGAAGACCACAATGAATTTGTCTAGTTGGTCTTGAAAAACTCGATTCATTAGATCCATGAATGCTGCAGGGGCATTGGTCAGTCCGAACGGCATTACTAGGAATTCGTAATGTCCATAACGGGTTCTGAATGCAGTTTTCTGGACGTCTTCAGCCTTGATCCTCAACTGGAAATATCTTGAGCGAAGATCAGTTTTTATTGAAAATCCTTGCCCCCTGCATCATGATACGTTTAGGTAGGGTTTATAATAAACTTCTTACAAAATAAAATTTTTGTTTGCTTACCCGAAGCTGATCGAACAAGTCGTCGATTCTTGGCAAAGGGTATTTATTCTTTATGGTGATCTTATTGATTTCCCTATAGTCAATACATAATCGCATACTTCCGTCCTTCTTAACGAACAAAACAGGAGCTCCCCAAGGTGAAACACTTGGGCGGATCAGTTTCTTCTCCAACAATTCACGCAGCTGCTCCTTCATCTCCTTTAGTTCTGTAGGGAGCCTTAGATTTTGGTTCAGCTCTCGGAACCAGATTGATTTCAAAAGATATCTCTCGTTCCGGAGGAAGTCCTGGCAATTCCTCAGGAAAGACATCTGGATATTCTCGAACTACTGGCACTTGGGTCGGGTCTGAGGGGACTTGGTCAGTGTTTATGGCATATAGAAGATATCCTTCATGTCCTTTCTTTAGTGCTTTACTAGCGCGGATCGCATTTACATAAATGTTGTTAGGATTCTTTCGTAACTTTGATCCTCTTTGAAAGGTTACGTCTTTACATGTGGGGTCTTTAAAGGTAACTTGTTTTTCTTTACAATCGATACTGGCATGATTCTTGGAAAGCCAGTCCATTCCAAGAATCACATCGAAGTCCGTCATAGGTATGGAAATCAAGTCGGCATCAAACCGATGATTATCGAACTCAAGTTCACAATTTTTGAAAACATGGTGAGCTACAAGCACCTGTTCCCCAGCTGCTTGAATTCTATAAGGTGCGTCACTATAGATTGGGTTTTTCTCAATATTCTTTGTAAATCTCTTGGATATGAAGGAGTGGCTAGCGCCACTGTCAAATAGCACGTTGGCAGGTATTGAACACACTAGTATAGTTCCTGAATCATATAATGCTTACTGAGCAATCATAAGGCAACCGTATTATAAAAGGAAATTAGTACGATTCTCTGAAAATACCTGTTACCACGTCGTTGGCCTCTTCAACAGCTTCGTCGGTCATAGCGTGAACTTGTGCGTTGGTACGCTGTCGCTGGGGTCTTAGTGGTTGTTGTTGTTGCTGCTGGGTCTCTTTCTGCGGACACTCTCTAGCTATATGCCCTACCTTCCCGCATCCAAAGCAGGTGGTTCCTTGATTTGGACAGTTCCTAAAGATGTGTCCTGTCTGGCCGCATCCAAAACATTTCCCGGTCTGGACATAACATTCTCCTGCGTGGCACTTACCGCAATGAGAGCAGTTTGGAATGGCAGATTGTTGTCCTTGATTTTGGGATTGATCCTTCTGGGAGCGGCGTTGAAATTTATTCTTCCATTGACGCCTTGGGCCCTTCGTATTTTGGTTTGCGGTCTTACGGGGCCCCCCCGCTTTCGGACACCTCCCTTCCTCTCTTTTGGCTAAACTCGTCCCGGCGGATGATATCTCTTTCGATTCGGTAACAGGCATCTAGAAGAGCACCAAAATTTACTGGGTTGGCATTAACCAACCATGTTCGGATTCTGGGGTTCAGTCTTCTCTCGAATTTCAACATTTTGGTTTCTTCATCGTTCATGTTGAAGGGTTGGAATCTCCCCAGAGCTATGAATTTGTTAGTGTAATCAGCAACCGTCATTCCAGGTTCTTGCATTAGGGACTCAAACTCATGTCTTTTCTGTAGTTTGACTGAGGACAGTATGTAGAACTTGTTGAATTCCTGGAGGAACCTTTCCCAGGAAATTGGTCTTGGCAAGGCTTGTAGATTGGCCTTCCACCATTGGTTGGCCTCTCCTAACAGAAATGGTCTCACTGCTTGAGTCTTTACATCATCTGGGGCTCTGATCAGTTCGAAACAATTCTCCACCTCATCAAGCCACTTCTCAGCAGTATCAGAGTCTGACTTTCCTTCAAACGGTGGTACGTTGGCTCTTTTCAGTTTTTCAAAGTAGTACTGAGCATCTCTTACTGGCTCATGAGGTTGAGGGTTATTTTGTTGCAACATTACTTGCACAATCTGGGTGACTGTCAGGCAAAAGTTCTGAAAGGCGTTAATATCTGGCATCATAGGTGGAAAAGGTCCTTGTGGCAGAGGGGCGTTCTGATCCGGCGGTGGATTTTGGCCTTGAGGCGGCAGGGGTGGTGGGGCCTGAGCGAGTGGAGGTGAGTTACATTACTGCACCTCGGTCCTAGCCCTGGCGGGTCTTCCTCTGGGTCGCACCATCTGCAGTATGCAGTGTCGACTTTATTTAATACAGGAATGTCACAAATAGTAGCAGAATTTATCTTAGCATATCGGAAGAGCATATACGTATATAATTCAAAATTCACGATTGATCACTAATGAGGTATATCATTGGGCCGTACCCAAATTTGCTAGTCTAAGTCATCTTGTTCTAAGGTCAATTCCCATCTAAGATCAGAACTTAGTCGACTGCAACCATAACTTAGTTCACTATAATCATGACTTAGTTCTACATTCTGCCCGGATCTGGAGCCTTGGGCTCTGATACCACCTATGGCGCCCCGCACTCCAGCCCCGCCAGAGTGGGTGCACCCGCCGTACTTCACTAAGGAGAGTACAAGGCATCATCCATACGTGTCGTGATCCATGATAGAAATGCATGGATTTCAGCGCTTACATGTAAATGGGCAAGCGAAACCGTGGTAGAATTTAAAACCTCGAAATTTAAAACTACATCACCATCAGTCAAGGGTTACAACCCCATTCAATGTATCAGAAAGCAACAAAAGTAATTGTTTTCCCTTTCAATACATAAGTCCGTCATCCTTAGGGCTGGCAAATACGGTCTCCTATATTTGTCCCTTCTTCGCTGCACTCACGGGTAGGGAACCCTAGGTTCGTCATCGATCTATTCTACTTTGTCTTCTGCAACCTCTGGGAGGAAAAAATAAGGGTGAGTGACAACGTCACCAGCAAGTATACTATAATAATCGGGGATTAAATGGAAAGTGCGAACAAGAACCGAACCCCCAAAATTTTTTGGTTAGTAGCATACCTGTCTCCTGTCCAATCCTCGATAGACATCATCACTTAATGAAGCAAGTTCATTTCTCAAATAAAATTTGTTACTTAAGGCAGGATATAACATCAAAGAACTGCAACTTATGTTGATGAATAACATAACAAGAATCAACACTTCAGGACTACAAGGTCATCATAACTTAACATTATATGATCCTACATGAATGCAACATGCATGCATATGTACGTGTAATGCGTCGAGATGAAAATAAGATATGATCTTTTCATGCTTTTCTTTCAAATCATCATCGTTGTAAAATAATAGAGTATTCAGATCTATTTCCCGGATCTGAGGCGGTAAAGTCATCTTCTTCTTGTCGGGTCTATTCTATCTGGGCCCGCACGGCCTACTGTTTCTTCTCGTCGGGTCTATTATATCCGGGCCCGCACGGCCTACTGTTTCTTCTCGTCGGGTCCATTATATCCGAGCCCGCATGGCCTACTGTTTCTTCTCGTCGGGTCTATTATATCCGGACCCACACGGCCTACTGTCAGATCACTTAACCCTGATCTGGGGGGTTCATACTGGCCAAGTTCATACTCACACACGGTACCGGTGGGGAATCATCCTTTTAAAAAAAATCATCTTTTGGAAATGCTCTTCATCTTTCTTTCATGTAAAAGACATGCTGTAAATCATGTACGTGACGATGATGCAATGCATGACGTATAATTTGCAATTATGGCATAATGCGTGACATAAACAAATGCATACATCTCATCGTTATGCTGGAAAATTTCCAGCTTAGTGGTGTCCACTTCTCCTTAGTGATTACCTACTCAAATAAACATTCTAGACCAATTGGTTGGCATGTACTCCTTCATAAACGGCATAAATGATTACCATGCGAGTTTTATGGAATTACGATGTCGATAAGTGTATCGTTTGTTCTTTGTCATAAAGCGGTGCAACCTAAGTTCAGAAATGACCAGTTTTACTATAAAATTCATTGTGACCAATCCGTTAATCTTTTTCATGAAATTCCAACTTTCCAACTTACTAAACTCGTAGATCTAGCATCCTTCCAAAATTTGTGCCAAATGCACTTTTCTAATGTCCAATCTCAGGTCATGCAACATGCTACATAAATTCTGCCAATCCGGCGCATTTTCGTTTGACACATTTTACTAGAAAATTTATTAAAAATAAACCATAACTCATTTTGACAAAATTCCAACTTTCACCTTTACTTTATTCATAGGATTAGTGTCATATCGAAATTTAGTTAATTTGTATGCCTCTAAGGTCCATTTCTAGGCTACTAAATATGTTACTAAATTTCTGTCCAGGACAACATTTTCAGCAGGACCACTGTTACTAGGAAATTTATTAAAAATAAACTGTAGCTCCTTTTAATGAAATTCCAACTCTCACATCTAATATACACATAAAACTAGTGGTATACCAAACATCAACAGATTTGAATGTTCTTAGGGTTCCTTTTCTGGTCTCATAATACCGCCCAAGTTCCTGTCCAACCCCAGTAATTTCTCTAGTGGTCATATATTCTTCCTAAATGTCCTTGTCTTACCTTCTTGTCACAAGCACCAAGTGACAATTGTGGGTACGCACGTACCCTCCATAAACAGCCCCATTTTTTGTACATGCAAGAAAATAATGAATCTAAGAGCATGTCATGCACAACTCACAACATGACCAAAGACTTATCTCTATTTCCTACTAAGTTATCATTCCATGCAAAAGTCACACTCAATCCCCTTCACCCCTCCCACCGTGAGCCCTCCTTATAGAAAAGAGAGGATCTTTAACTTGTTCTTCTTAGATTAACTCATAACAAGTCACATAACCCCACAAGCTTACA